>JAPDVU010000011.1:54818444-56018444 GCA_026230045.1 Corynorhinus townsendii | reverse complement strand
TGTTGTTTGTGATTGGTTTCTCTTAGGTTTCAATTCTTAGCAGTGAGGCATTCACAAGAATTTTCTTGGGTTAGATTTTCCACTTTGCAGATTTAGGCTACATGGCATTGGAGCCACCTCAGTCTAATGACATCCTTGTTTAATTACAGTTCCAAGCCCAAGAAAGAGGTCACTTCAGTGTCTGAAGGTCCTGGGAATCAAACCCTTACGCCAGCAAGCGGCTTGGCTCACTGCAGACACTCAAAGGGTGTCTAGAAACCCGAGCTCAGCTGCTCTTGCTGAGTGAACACATTGATAGCCCCATGGACTGGAATAGGAGGTAACCATCCTGGCATTCATGAGTTAAGTTCTCAAGGTTTCACCTCTGCACCAACCCTATTCACTAGTACCACCTGAGACTGGTTAGAAATGCTACTTCTCAGTATCAAGCCCAAACCTATGAAGTCACTTTGGGGGTGAGTCCCAAGAATAAGTGCTTTGAGACACCTTTAGGTGGTGCAGATGCAAAGTAAAATGAATTGCACCTCTTCCTGTGGTTCCTGTGTACAGGGCACTGGAGACCATGTGACAAACATGAATCTCCTCTACAGTGGCAGGATTTTACAACTGAGGTTACAAAAGTTAGCAGCACACATTATCTTAATAACAATGATTTTAAAAACCACAAAGAAACACTTCAGCCCTGGCCGGTTTGTTTCAATGGAAAGAGCATCCTTGACCTGAGAACTGAAAGGTCCCAGGTTCAAGCCCAGATAAGGGCATGTACTGGGGTTGCAGGCTCAATCTCTGGTCCTGGTTGGAGCATGTGTAAAGGCAACCAATGAATGTGACTAACATCGATATTTCTCTGTGTGTGTCTCTCTCCCTCCCTTCCATTCTCTCTAAAAATAAATGGAAAAATATCCTCAGATGAAGATTAACAAAACAAACTTGCCCTACAGGTTTGGCTCAGTAGATAGAGCATTGCCCACAGACTGAAGGGTCCCAGGTTCCATTCTGGACAAGAGCACATACCTCAGTTGCAGGCTCCATCCCCAGCTCTGGTCAGGGCATATGCAGGAAGCAACCAATGTCTCTCTCTCACATTTATATTTCTCTCTCTCCTGCTTCTCTTCCACGCTCTAAAACTCAATGGGAAATATCCTGGGGTGAGGATTAGCAAAACAAACAAAGAAATTCAATACACAAAATGTCCAAATTTCTATTATTTATTAATAAATTACAAGGCCAATGTTTGAAAGAGAATGGTCATTTAAGTTGCATTTTGCACACGCATAGATTGCAACTTAAACCTAGAAAGGTTGATGGGCAAGTCAAAAGTGTAACCTATTTATATATCCTTGCCATATAAATGAAACTATGAGTAATTTTCAGACTGCATGTTCAGGTATATGAGTTTCAATACAAACAGATGGCTCCAGGGTCGTTACACAGAACAGAAAGTTGCATATTCTCAGCACACTTAAGGTCTTACTCCAGTGTGAACTCTCTGATGATAACGAAGTCTGGAACGAAAGATAAAAGATTTCCCACATTCACTGCACTTATAAGGCCTTTCTCCTTTGTGAACTCTTTGATGATAAGAGAGAGTGTCACTACTGGCAAAACATTTCCCACATTCACTGCACTGATAAGGCCTTTCTCCTGTGTGAATTCTCTGGTGTTGAACCATTTTTGACTTCCTGCTAAAAGATTTCCCACATTGACTACACTGATAAAGCCTTTCTCCTGTGTGTACTATCTGATGATTCCTGAGGTTGAAACGACATGAAAACGATTTCCCACATTCACTGCACTGATAAGGCCTTTCTCCAGTGTGAATTCTCTGGTGTGTAATAAGATGATTTCTCCTGGTAAAGGATTTCCCACATTCACTGCATTGATAAGGTCGTTCTCTTGTGTGTACTCTCTGATGATTACCAAGGCTGGAAAGACACGAAAAAGATTTCCCACACTCACTGCACTTATAAGGCTTTTCTCCAGTGTGAATTCTCTGGTGTATAATAACATAATCTTTTTGGGTAAAGCATTTCCCACATTCACTGCACTGATAAGGCCTTTCTCCTGTATGAATTTTCTGGTGTCTAAGAAGGTAATAGTGATGGGTAAAAGATTTCCCACATTCACTGCATTGATAAGGTCTTTCTCCTGTGTGTACTTTCTGATGACTACTGAGTTTGGATCGACATGAATATGATTTCCCACACTTACTGCACTGGTAAGGCCTTTCTCCTGTGTGAATTCTCAGATGGTAACGAAGCCCAGCTTGAGAGGTGAAAGATTTGCTACATTCAATACATTCATAAGACTTTCTTCCACTATGAACTATCTGATGTTGAGTGAGGGAAGACCGTTGGCTAAAGGATTTCTGACATTCAAGGCACTCATAAGGCCTTTCTCCAGTGTGTACTCTCTGATGACCATTGAGGGTGGAAGCACATGAAAATGACTTCCCACATTCACCACACTGATAAGGCCTTTTCCCAGTGTGAACTCTCAAATGGTAAATAAGGCCAGGGCGAGAGGTAAAAGATTTCTCACATTCACGGCACTGATAAGGCCTTTCTCCTGTGTGAATTTTTCGGTGTCTAACAAGGTAATAATGACTGGTAAAAGATTTGCCACATTCACTGCATTGGTAAGATCTTTCTCCTATGTGTACTCTCTGATGACTACTGAGTTCAGAACCACATGAAAACAATTTTCCACACTCATTGCATGGATAAGGCCTTTCTCCAGTGTGAACTATTTGGTGTATATGAAGGTGTAGTCTTAGCATAAACGATTTCCCACATTCACTGCACTGATGAGGTCTTTCTTTTCTGTGTACTCTCTGATGCTGATTGAGGATGAAAACAGATGTAAAAGAGTTCCCACATTCACTACACTCATAAGACTGTCTTCCGCTATGAACTATCTGATGTTGAGTGAGGTAAGATTGTTGGCTGAAGGATTTCCAACATTCACTGCACTCATAAGGCCTTTTTCCTGTGTGAACTCTCTGGTGTAGAATGAGTATGGAACTACTGGTAAAGGGCCTCCTACATTTACTGCACTGAAAAGGCCTTTTTCCCGTGTGCACTCTCCGGTGTAGAATAAGGACTGATCTCCTGGTGAAAGATTTCCCACACTCACGGCATTCATGAGGCCTTTCTTCAGTGTGAACTCTCCAATGCAGAATGAGGTAAAATTTTCTTCTAAAGGACTTCCCACATTGCGTGCACTCATAACGCCTTTCTCCAGAGTGAACTGTCCGTTGCCGAATGAGGATGGAGCTCCGGCTAAAAGATGGCGCACATTCACGGCACAAGTCACATTTTTTCCCAGTGTGACTTCTCCAGGGATAAATGAGGACAGCTTTTGGGTTAAAAGACTTCCCACATTTGCTGCACTTGATTTGCCTTGGCCTGCAATGAAATCTTCGATGCTGACTGAGGGTTGAGGTTCGCCTAAAAGACTGGCCACATTGGCCACACACAAGAAGCGATCCACTTGTGGCAACACTCTGCTGAACAACAAATGAGGACTGATATCTGCATGTTTTCCCACGTTCACAGCGCACAACACACTGTCTTCCAGTGTGGACATCCAGGACCTGAGCGTGTGTCTTTCTGGGGCTGAAGGCTTTCTTACAGTCTCCCTGGGTAAAGTGACTTTTTCTGATTTGTACAGTTGCCCAGCACTGGGTGGTTTTGTTGGGCTCCTCTCTGGTGTGAGTTGGCAGCTGCTGGAGATGTTCTGAGTTGGCCAGGAAGTCCTTCCCAACTTCATCACAGGTAAAGGGCTTCTCTGAAACATGGAATTCATAGCTCTTCACCAGCAGGGTCCTGTCCACAGTGCTTCCAAAGGGCTTCTTTGCCAGGTGCTGCTTCTGGTGATTTTGGAAGTTTGCACCAAAATAAAATTGTTTCAGACATACCCCACACCTGACCACATTCTGGCTGTGTGGTGTTCCTTGGTGCTCAACCAACTGGAATATGTCTCTCAAGATTGGACCACAGCTCTCACAGAAGTTGGTCTTCAGGGAGGAAAGAGCTGCCTTGGAGGTGATGGACTGTGACACTCCTGCAGAAACACATTGTTCACAGGGATCATCTGAATCCTCTGCTCCACAGCAGGGACCTGAACACAAATAAACGCTGGTGAAGTACAGGTTGACGAAAGGGATGGGTTAATGCCATCACAAAGGTGCATTTGTCACATGTAGAAATGAGTTTAGGGGATGCTGTTCAATGAAGGGGATTAAAATATGGCCACGGGGCATGACTAAAATTGTACTTCTTGTATGTGTTTAATGGTTAACAGATTAAAACTGAGTATGATAACTCTTAAGATGTTTTAAGTAACCGTCATGGTAACCACAAAGCAAAAGCTGAGAACAAATAAACAAAAAAAATGAAGGAAAAGAAATGAATGTGTAACACTACGGAAAAATCATTAAATCACAAAGTTAGCAAGAGAGAAAGAACAAACAAAACAAAAACCCTACAAAACATGTAGACAAAAGTTAACAAGAAGCAATCATTAAGTACTTGGTAAATTCTCCAATCAAATCATACACAGTAGCTTAACTTATTAAAAAGCCAAGTTTCAAACATATGTTGCCTTAAAAAATCTACACCTTTACGGACTGAAATACTCTGAAGGTGAAGAAGTTGGAAACAATAATTCATACAAATGGAAATAAGAAGAGAATAGTCTACACTTATAAATAGCAATACTTATACCCGACAAAATAGACTTTAACTCAGAATAAGAAAGTCATTATCTATATAATAAAAGCCTAAGAGACCTTTATGGGGGAATGACCAGAACGACCGATTGCTATGATGCATACTGACCACCAGGGGGCAGATGCTCAACACAAGAGCTGCCCCCTGGTCCTCAGTGTGCTCCCACATGGGGAATGCAGCTCAGCCAGAAGCCAGGCTCATGGCTGGCAAGTGCAGCAGTGGTGGCAGGATCCTCTCCCGCCTCTGGGGCAGTGCTAAGGAGCAGCGAGCCAAGTGGTAAGGAGCGAGGGGTCCTGGACTTTGAGAGGGCATAGGCCAGGCTGAGGGATCACCCCCCTCCACAGCACGAATTTTGTGCACCAGGCCTCTAGTATAATGATAAAGAAATTGATTCTTGAAGAGGATAAAAACATTATCATTTTTTCTTTTAAACATGTTTTTACTGATTGTTTTAGAAACAGAGCTAGGGAGAGTGAAACATCTATGAGAGAGAGAAAGACTGATTGGCTGCCTACTGCCAATCCCTGGTTGGGGGGCGTGCAGGAGGCAGCAGAACAACGTTCTCTTGTATATTGGTATTTCTCTCCCCTTCTCTTTCTAAAATTAATTTATTTTTTAAAAAGTAATAAGTAGCCCTGGCCAGTTTTGCCCAGTGGTTAAAGCCCTGGCATATGGACCACAGGGTCAAGGGTTCTATTCCAGCTCAAGGACATGTTCCATAGTTGCAGATTACTGAGCCATGGTAGGGAAGTGAGAGGGAGGCAACCAATCAACGTTTTACTCTGTCTCTCTTCCTCTCCTCCCTCCCTGCCATCCTCTCTAGAAATCAATGGAAAAAATATCCTCAGGTGAGGATTAAAAATAAACAATAAATAAATAAAATAAAAGAGGAGACATTACAACCAATATCACAGAAACATAAAGATCTTATTTTTATTTTTAAAAATATATTTTATTGAATTTTTTACAGAGAGGAAAGGAGAGGGATAGAGAGTTAGAAACATCAATCAGCTGCCTCCTGCACACCCGGGATGTGCCTGTAACCAAGGTACATAACCTTGACTGGAATCAAACCTGGGACCCTTCAGTCTGCAGGCCGACGTTCTATCCACTGAGCCAAACAAGTTAGGGCAAAGATTAAATATATTTTCACTGATTTCAGAAAGGAAGGGTAAGGGTGAGATAGAAACATCAATGATGAGAGAGAATCACTGATAAGCTGCCTCCTGCATTCCCCCAAATGGGGATGGAGCCTGCAACCTACGCATGAGCCCTAACCCAGAATCGAACCACGATCTCCTGGTTCATAGGTTGATGCTCAACCACTGAACCACATCAGGCAGGCCACAAAGATCTTAAGAGACTTTTATGAAAAATTATATGGCTACAAACTGGAATACATGAATTTTACGAGAAACATATAACCTCCTATAACTAAATTTTGAAGAATGGAAATCTGAATAGCCCAATATTGAGTAAGTAAACTGAATCCTTAATCAAAAATCTTCCAACAAAGAAAAGCCCAGGACTCAATACATACACTGGTAAATTCTAACAAAGATTTTATTTAGAATTAATGTCAATCCAGACTCAACTCTTTCAAAATATTGAAGAGAAAAAAAAAACACATTTCCAAACTTTTTACAAGCCCAGCATTTTTGTGTCTTGATACCAAACCAAGATAAGAAAACTACAAGAAAAGAAAATTACAGGCCAATATACTTGATGAACTCAGAAGGAAAAATCTTAAAATACTAGAAAACCAAACAACAACATATTCAAGCAATCTGGATATATGTTCAAGTGCAATTTATCTCTGGGATGCCAGGATGGTTCATGATATGCAAATCAATGAACATGATATACCATTCTATCTAATAAAGAGGGAATATGCTAATTGACCATTACTCCATCACAAAGATGGCTGCACCCACAGCTGAGGCCAAGTTCCCTTAAGGAGCCCTAACAAGCAATCAGCAGGGACCTGAGGCTACGCCTGACAGGGGACCTCAGGGTGCGCCCTCCCCCCGCACCTGGCAGGGCTTGACAGGGGACTTCAGGCCGCACCCCCCAGCCCCAGCACCGGGCCAGGGGACTGAGGCTGTGCCCCCCTGCCTGGTGGGGCTTGACAGGGGACCTCAGGCTGTGCTCCCCATCCAGCAGGGCTTGACAGGGTCCTCAAGGTGCACCCCCAGTGCTGGGTTGAGGGAACTCAGGCCATGCCCCCTGCCTACCAGGGCTTGAGGGGGGACCTGAGACTGCACCCCCCTGCCTGGCGGGGTTTGATGGGGGACCTCAGGCCATGCCCCCCACCCAGCGGGGCTTGATAGGGGCTCTCAGGCCATGTCCCCCACCTGGCAGGGCTTGTTGGGGGAATTCAAGGCACACTCTCTGCCCCATCTGGGGGACCTCAGGCCACACCCCCTGTCCTGGTGCCAGGCCAGGGGACCTGAGGCTAGCCCACTGCCTGGCGGGGCTTGACAAGGGTGGGACTGGCTAGGTCTGGATCTAGCCCAATGGGGGGGGCCGCCAGGTCTGGGTGTCACATGATTTTGAGGCGCATGTGGATGGGCGGGGACTTGACTCTGGGTCCCCCTTTTAATGTGCACGAATTTTGTGCACCGGGTCACTAGTGTTAATAGAATAAAGAACAACTATATGATCTTCTTAATAAATGTAGAAAAGCAACTAAGAAAATTCAGTATAATTTCACATTAACAGCTCTCAACAATGTACATACAAAAGGAATGCCTCTCAACATAATAAAGACCATATATGATAAGCCAACCCTAACATTATGCACAAAAATTAAAGTCTTATATATCTATGTATATATGTTACCAGAGGCCCAGTGCATGAAATTCGTGCAAGGGTAGGGTCCCTAGGCCTGGCCGGCGATCAGGGCGAATCAGGGCCTTCTGGCTGCCGGCCGGAGCCTCCCTTCCCTGGCTGCTGGCCAGGGCGTTCCTTCGTTCCGTGACTCTCCCTAATGGTCAGCACATGTCATAATGAGCGATCGAACTCCCGGTCTCCCGGTTAAACTTCCGAGGGGACACTTTGCATATTAGCCTCTTATACATACATATATATATATATATATATATATATATATATATAAGCTTCATATATAGATATATGAAGCAAAAACCTAGAATAGATGAACAAAATTTTAAAAAATATTTATAATTTACATATTTATAGAATTTATAGTTATATGTGTGTGTGTGTATATATATATATGAAGCTCATATACATATACATATAAGCTTTTCTTTTAAAATCAGGAACAAGCCCTGGCTGGTGTGGCTCAGTTGGTTGGAGCATTGTCCTGTACACTGAAAGCTCACAGGTTGGGTTCCCAATAAGGGTGGATTCAATCCTGTCAGGGTGCATACGGGAGACCACTAATTGATGTTTCTCTCTCACATCGAAGTTTCTTTCTCTCTTTTGCTCTCCCTTCCACTCTTTCTGAAAAAAAAAGAAAAAGAAAAAAAGAAAAAAATCCTCACATGAGGATTAAAAAAACAAAAAAAATAAAATCAGGAACAAGATAAGGATGCTCACTCTCCTCAGTCCTATTCAACATAGTCCCGGAATTCCTACCCAGAACACCTAGGCAAGCAAAAGAAACAAAGGGCATCAAAATCAGAAAATAAATAAAACTGGTTACAGAAGATATTATATATACAAAATCCTAAATATTTATAGCAAATACTGTCAGAACTAATAAATCAATTTAGTAGAGTTGCAAGATACAAAATCAACATACAGCCCAGCTGGCATGGCTCAATGGTTGAGTTTCGACCTATGAACCAGGTCACTGGTTTGCTCATAGGCTGCGGCCGCAACCAAGGTACATGCCCTTGACCAGAATTGAATCTGGGACCTTTCAGTCCACAGGCAGACGCTCTATCCACTGAGCCAAACAAGTTATGGCTATTTATTTATTTTTAAAATATATTTCTTTATTGATTTCAGAGAGGAAGGGAGAAGGAAAGAGAGACAGAAACATCAATGATGAGAGAGAATCATCGATTGCCTGCCTCCTGTACGCCCCCTACTGGAGATCGAGCCCGCAACCCCGGCACGTGCCCTTGGTGAGAATCAAACCTGGGACCCTTCAGTGGGCAGGCTGACGCTCTATCCACTGAGCCAAGCAGCCTAGGGCTTTCACTGATTTTTAGAGAGCATGGAAGGGAGGGAAGTATGGTTAGAGAGAAAGGGAGAGAAACATCACTGTGAAAGAGACAAATCAACTGGATGCCTCCTGCACATATCCCAACTGGGGCAGGAGATCAAACCTCCAACCCAGGTAACTGCCCTCCAGCAGGAAGTGAACCCTTCAGCGCTCAGGCCTAAACTCTAACCCATGAGCAACACTAGTCAGGGAAAAATAGTATTTTCAATAATATTGGGAATACTTGATACCTTATTGCAAAAATGTGAAACCACTCGCCTTTCACCATTAACAATGAACTTAAAATGGATGAAAAAGTTAAATGTAACACATGAAAATGTAAAAATCCTTAGGAAAATATAGGGAATTTTTTTGTTTGTTTTTATTGTAGGGTTCGCAATTGTTTTTTTTGGATATGCACCAAAAGTACAGGATGAAAAGAAACCTAAAGTAACCAAGTAGAATTACATCCAACTAAAATGCTTGTGCACAGGCAAAAAAATCAACAAAACAGGAGAAAACATTTGCAAGCCATGTATCTGATAAGGGGGTAATGTTTTCAAAATATAAGGTACTCATACATCAAAACAAAAGAACAATCTGATTAAAGTAAGTGCAAAGGAACTCATTAAGTAGCTAACAGATGATATTTATGAAAAACTGCTCTTCCTCACTAATCATCATGGAAATGTAAATTCAAACAATGACATATTACCTCATACATGTTAAGAGGGCTATCACCAAAAAGACAAGCAGTGTTAGCGAACATGCAGAGAGAAGAGAACACTTGTACACTCTTGGGGGGAATATAGATTCTTTCTTTCTTTTTTTTTTTTTTTAACACATTTTATTGACTTTTTACAGAGAGGAAGAGAGAGGGATAGAGAGTTAGAAACATCGATCCGCTGTCTCCTGCACACTCCATACTGGGGATATGCCCGCAGCCAAGGTACATGCCCTTGACCGGAATCGAACCTGGGACCTTTCAGTCCGCAGGCCGACGCTCTATCCACTGAGCCAAACTGGTTAGGGCAGGAATATAGATTCTTTTTTTTTTTTGTTCTTTTTTTTTTTTAAATTTTATTTTATTTTTATTGTTTTAAGTATTACAAATAGTAGTACATATGTCTCCTTTTTTTTTTCCCCCTTTGATCTCCCCCCGACCTCCCCTACCCCCCAGGACATGCCTTCACCTGCCCACCCTGCCCCCCCACCCCAGTGTCTTATATCCATTGGTTGTGCTTATATGCATGCGTACAAGTCCTTCGGTTGGTCTCTTACAGCCCTCCTCGCCCAACCACCCCTGAGGAATATAGATTCTTAAAGGCATTATGAAAGAGTATAGAAACACCTCAAAAACTGTAAAATAGAACTACCGTATAAGCCAGCAAGTTTACTTCTTGGCACATATAGAAACAAAAAGAAATCAGAATGTGGAACATATATCTGCACTCTCATGTTCACTACACCATTCTTACACACAATACCCAAGATATGGAAACAACAAGTGTCCATCCATGAATAACTGGGTAAAAAAGAAACAAAAACGGATGATAAACACACACACACACACACACACACACACGCGCGCGCGCGCGCGCGCGCGCGCGCGCGCGCGCACACACCATTAACATATTATTCACCCGTGAAAAATCAGAAGATCCCCCTAACCCCACCAAAATAAATAAAATAAAACAAAGAAAAAATAAAGAAAGAAAATGAATCTGGAGGGCATTATGCTAAATGAAATAAGCCAGTCACAGAAAGATAAATACTGTATGATATCACTTAGGTATGTAATCTAAACTAAAAAGCAGTTAAACTCCTAGAGACAGCATAGAATGTCAGGACCAGGCAACCAACAAAATGGGGAGTTATTGGTGAAAAGATACAAACCTTCAGTTACAAGATGAATAAGTTCTGACGGTCTAATGTAAAAAGTGGTGCTACTTGCAGTTAATAATGACATACTTTACACTTAAAACTTACTGGGAGAGTATATGTTAAGCATTCTTCTTTTCTTTTCTAAATATATTTTTATTGATTTCAGAGAGGGAGAGGGAAAGAGAGGAATATCAATGATGTGAGGGAATCATCAGTTGCCACCTGCACGCCCCACACTGGGGACCAAACCCACAACCCAGGCATGTGCCCGTGGCCGGAATCAAACCTGGGACCCTTCAGTCCACAGGCCAATGCTCTGTCCCCTGAGCCAAACCGGCCAGGGCCATTCTTCTTTTCTTAAAAAGTTATTATATCAGGTGATGGAAATGTTCATTCACTTGACTACGGCAATTATTTCACAATCTATACATATTCAGAATCAGCACATGGTATACACTTTGAATATATACCATTCTGCCCTGGCCAGTGTCATGCAGCTGGGTATTGTCCCATGCACTCAAAGGTTGCTGTTCCATTCCCCTGGTCAAGACACAAGCCCGGGGTTGATGTCTCCATTCCTGGTAGGGATTGTGTAGGACGAAACCGATCAATGTTTCTCTGTCATATTGATATTCCTCTCTCTCCCTCTCCCTTCCTCTTTCTCTAAAAATCAATTAAAAACTTTAATAAAATAGCCCTAACCGGTTTGGCTCAGTGGCTGGAGCATCGGGCTGGGGACTGAGGAGTCCCAGGTTCCATTCCGGTCAAGGGCATGTATCTTGGTTGTGGGCACATCCCCAGTGGAGGGTGTGCAGGAGGCAGCTGATCGATGTCTCTCTCTCATTGATGTTTCTAACTCTCTATTCCTCTCTGTGAAAAATCAATAAAATATATTTTAAAAAAAACCTTTAATAAAATAGAATAAATAAGTAAATAACATTTTACAGATCAGCAATACTGAACAAAAACAAAAGAAAAAAGAAAACCTCTCTCTCTCTCTTTTTTTCTTACTTCAAAAAAAACTTTAGAAACCTTGGAAAAAGGTCTTGAAAAATTGCCCAAGGTCCAGGAAAATAGTGACCTTGACCATACCTGCAGTTCCTCAAACACACAGGCCCTAGGAAGTGTTGGCTAAAGGAAGGAATCAAAAGAAGGACAAAGGACCAATGGGGTATAGATGGAATGGTACAGCACTCCAGGTCTTACCCCTACAGCATCCCTAGTGATTGTTCACACTCTCTGTCCCTATGTGCACACTGATAGAAACAAAATAGTACAAGAGGTCAGGGTCATACAACGGCAGTGAGCTAAATCCATAGTCATCACTTAAAGGACACTTACCCAGACCAGCCTCCTGGGTCTCCTCAAACTGTAACATTATCAAGAAATATATATGGATGCTAAGCCATTGAGAAATGAGGGCTATTTGTTGTAACATCCAGCATTAACTTCCCTGACTATTAAAGCAAATCAGTTCCCTCTTGGAGCCACAATTTCCACAACTATAAGTAGGGATGATGTATGAAGATTTAATGAAATAATGTATGTGTAAATATTTGGCACAGAATTGGGGCTCAATAAATGCTGGTTAAAAAGCAAAAAAAAAAAAAAAAAAAAGGAAAGAAAAAAGAAAAAAAGAACCATGGATCTGGACACATGGCCCGAGCCAGGGAAGGGACAAGCATGGTGGATGGCATTAGGCTTAGGCTCGGGCATCCCGTCCCTATGAGGAGAGTTCAGTGCAGCAGGCATTGGGGCTGCAGCAGAGAGAAGAGGGCAGGGCCTGGGGTCCACAGAGCAGCCTCTGGGGAAAGGAGGGGGAGGCAGGGCAGAGCCTAGTCCCTGATGAGACTGTGAGAGTCTTACCCAGAGAGGATGCAAGGGCCAAGTTCTCCAGCATCACATCGCGGTACAAGCATCTCTGCGCCTCATCGAGGAGCCCCCACTCCTTCCTGGAGAAGTACACGGCCACGTCGTCAAAGGTCACAAGGTCCTGGCGAGATGGGGACGGAGGACACCATTTCTGAGATCCTCCCAGCCCATCCCCTCACACACCTGCCCCCGCCCTCCGCCCTCCGCCCTCCTCCCTCCCAGGAGACAACAGGCCCTGGGGAACGTGATATAGGCTCACTTACTAGGGTTCCATAGTGACTGTATTTATTTTGAAAATGTATTTTATTAATTTCAGAGAGGAAGGGAGAGGGAGTCAGATAGAAACATTCATGATGAGAGAGAACCATTGCTTGGCTCCCTCCTGCACTTGCCCTACTAGGGTTACAGCCTGCAACTCGGGCACCTACCCTGACAGGGAATGGAATCTTTACCTCCGGGTTCATAGGTCAAAGCCCAACCTCTGAGACTCACCAGTCCGTCACAGACAACCCTCCCCACTCACCCGGTCCGTCACAGACACCTCTCCCCACTCACCCGGGTCCGTCACAGACATCCCTCCCCACTCACCTGGTCCTTCACACACACCTCTCCCCACTCACCCGGGTCCGTCACAGACATCCCTCCCCACTCACCTGGTCCTTCACACACACCTCTCCCCACTCACCCGGGTCCGTCACACACACCTCCCCCCATTCACCCGGGTCCGTCACAGACATCCCTCCCCACTCAACGGGGTCCATCACACACACCCCTCCCCACTCACCCGGGTCCTTCACACACACCTCTCCCCACTCACCCGGGTCCGTCACAGACATCCCTCCCCACTCAACGGGGTCCATCACACACACCCCTCCTCACTCACCCGGGTCCGTCACACACACCTCTCCCTCCTCACCCGTGTCCGTGCTCACGGCGCCCAGTGACTCACACGTTCAACACCGTCAGCCACGACCCCCGCCCTGAGGGGCCCACAGCCAGGAGCCGTCCCGAGGGAGGCCCGGAAGTCCCTCCTGCGGCCCCCCTATCTTGCCCCATCAGGCACCAGAGGGGCGCGGGCATGTCAGACGCCCACACCCCCTTTCCACCGGGCACGGACCTGCTGCCGCCTCAGGAGCCCCGACCCGCGTCTCTGCCCTCGGCCATCCTCAGGGGCGCGGGGCCCGGGCTGCAGGAGGAGGGGGCGTCCGCCCCGGGGCTGCAGGGTTGGGTGGGGGAGGCGGGGCGGCCCCGGGACCAAGCTCACCTCAGCCGAGCGCCTCGGCGCGGTCGCCGCCATCGGACGCTGAGGGGGGGGAGGGGCTGGGGGAAGCTGCGGGGTGCGGTCAGCGCAGGGCCCGATACACGCCCCGTTTCCCTCGGCAGCGACCCTGGCGCCTGGGGGAGCCTCACACCCACTACTCTGGGCGGGACTCCCGTTCTAGCCACGCCCACGCGTCGTCTCTCGTTGGCTCCAATCGCGTGCGCGGGATCGCGAGGCCAGCAAATGGCAGGCCCAAAGGAGGCGGGAAGTCCCACCCCCCAGGCACGCAGGGAAACGCCCTAGCAGGCTGCCAATGGATGTGTTCGCATGGCCTTCTGGGTAATGTAGTCCCTGGAACTCTAGAGACCTGATGTTCTCCTTTGGGGCTTACCACAGCTTGGCCTGCCGTGCATTGGGAGGGAAGCCCAAATGGTGCTCGGACCTCAAACGATGGAGGGGCTTTGCTGGTTGTTAAAAGTGGAGAATAGATATGATTTTTTAAAAACATATTTTATTGATTTTTACAGAGAGGAAGGGAGAGGGATAGAGTTAGAAACATCAGTGAGAGAAACATCGATCAGCTGCCTCCTGCACACTCCCTACTGGGGATGTGCCCACAACCAAGGTACATGCCTGAGACCGGATTTGAACCTGGGACCCTTCAGTCTGCAGGCTGATACTCTATCCACTGAACCACACCTGTCAGGGCGAATAGATATGATTTTAGACTCAATGAATCTCAGCGGACTCCCAGAAGATAAAACTGCATGAGATACTGTCCAGCAGGAATGGCTCAGTGGTTGTGTGTCTAACTATGAACCAGCAGCTAATGGTTTGAGTCCCAATCAGGGCACCTGCCCAGTTACCTGTTTGATCCCCAATAGGGGCATGCAGGAGTCAGCCAATCAATGATTCTCTCTGGTCATTTATGTTTCTCTCTCAGCCTCTCTGTTTTTGTTTTATTTTTAAATATATTTTATTGATTTCTAACAGAGAGGGATAGGGATAGAGAGGCAGAAACATCGATGAGAAACATCCATCAGTTGCCTTCTGCACACCTCCTACTAGGGATGTGCCCGCAACCAAGGTACATGCCCTTGACCAGAATCGAACCTGGGACTCTTGAGTTCGCAGACTGATACTCTATCCACTGAGCCAAACCAGTTAGGGCTCTACCTCTCTGAAATCAATAAAAATATATTTCAAACACAAACTATATGAAACTAGAGGCCTGGTGCACGAAATTTTGTGCACTGAGGGGAGAGGTCCCTCAGCCCAGGCTGTGCCCTTTTGCAGTCTGGGAGCCCTCGGGGAATGTCTGACTGATGGTTAAGGCCTGCTCCCAACAGCCCCGCTTGTGGCTGAGTGGAGCTCCCCATGGGAGCACACTGACTACCAGGGTGCAGTTCCTGCATTGAGCATCTGCCCCCTGGTGGTCAGTGCGCATCATAACAACCAGTCATTCTGCTGTTCATTCAATGTGCATATTACCCTTTTATTATATAGGAGAATACTGCCCCAGCTAGTTTGGCTATGTGGGTTGAGTGTTGGCCAGCAGACTTAAGGGTCATGGGTTCGATTCTGGTCAAGGGCACTTACCCTAGTTGCAAGATAGATCCTGGCTCTGGTCAGGGCACATGCGGTAGGCAACAAATTGATGTGTCTCTCACATTGATGCTTCTTTCTCATACCTCTCCCCCTCTCCCTCTCTAAAAAAAAAAAAAAAAAAAAAAAAAAAAATCAATGGAAAAATATCCTTGGGTAAGGATTAACAACAAAAAAAGCCCAGCTGGCATGGTTCAATGGTTGAGCATAAACCTATGTACCAGGTCAGTTTGATTTCACGATCCAGGGCCTGTCTGGGTTGCATGCTGAATTCCCAGTTGGGGGGGGGGAGGGTTCAGGAGGCAGCCAATCAATGATTCTCTCTCATCATTGATATTTCTCTCTCTCTTCCTTCCTCTCTGAAATCAATATATATTATTTTAAAAACTGAGATACTCTCTGATCTATCTATGTAAATGGTTGTATCATTCCACAGTCATTCTTACCTAAAACTAGTCCACACATAGCTGGAAAGATTATGTTGTTGATCTTTAAATGAATGTAGCCTGAAACATTACTGTGTTGTGTCATTATGTGTCGTCAGGAAAAAAGGTTCCATGTAGGGCTATGAGAGGAAGGAAGAAGCGTGTTAGGCTGTTAGTCTGCCCTGGAACAGGTGAATAAGCTACAATTCTGCCTCTGGTTCCAAAGAAAACTCTCTTGCCTACGTCAGTGAATGTGTACTATCCACTGATGAACGCTGTTTTATTCTTATGGTTTTTTAGTGTATATCCTAAGACTTATGTAGTTCCTTTTAGCAATCTTATTTTTTTTATATATATTTTATTGATTTTTTTACAGAGAGGAAGGGAGAGGGACAGAGTTAGAAACATCAATGAGAAACACTGATCAGCTGCCTCTTGCAAACCCCCTACTGGGGATGTGCCCGCAACCAAGGTACGAGCCCATTACCGGAATTGAACCTGGGACCCTTCAGTCTGCAGGCCGACGCTCTATCCACTGAGCCAAACCGGTTTGGCACAATCTTATTTTTTAAAATATATTTTCATTTATTTCAGACAGGAAGCAAGAGAGAAAGAGAGATAGAAACATCAATGATGAGAGAGAAACGTCAATCATGAATAGGCTGCCGCCTGCATGCTCCCTACTGGGAATCAAGCCTGTAACCTGGGCATGTGCCCTGACCAGGAATCTAACGGTGACCCCCATGGTTCATAGTTTGATGCTCATCCACTGAGCCATATATGAATTTCAAAGGAAACCATAAAAAAAAATTTAATGATTCCCATTGTGTAAGTTATAGAAACCACAAAGGTGTCTTTACTAAGGAAAAGAAGTTACTGGAAAAGTTGGGAAGGGAAGGGAGAGATTATAAAAGGACAAGGCAAGCCCTGCCAGTGTGGTTGTGGCTGAAAAAAAAGAAAAAGGACATGAAGTCCTAACCAGTTTGGCTCAGTGGATAGAGTTTGGCCCACAGACTAAAGGTCTGGGATTGGATTCCGGGCAAGGGCATGCCCCTTGGTTACAGGCTCCATCTCCTGGAAGGGGCATGCAGGAGGCAGATGATCGATGTTTCTCTCTCATCAATGTTTCTAACTCTCTATTCCTCTCCCTTCCTCTCTGTAAAATCAATAAAACATATATATATAAAATGAGGTCTTGAGGCAAAAATACAGTCACAGGTAGGGTCATGACTATAATCGAATGGTGTTTTGAGTTTTAAATGCATGTCAAAACGCATCAAATACTACACGTTAAATATGTGCAGTTTATTACATAGAAATTATACTTTTTAAAAGGTATAAAAGAATGACTCAATTAAAACAAAACAAAACACGGGTAAGGCCCTGGTCAGTGTGGCTCACTTGGTCAGGCATTGTCCCGTGCATGGGAAGCTCTCTGGTTCGATTCCAGGTCAGGGTATGTGCCCAGATTGCAGGCTCAGTGCCCTGTTGGGGTGCATGTAGGAGGCAGATGAATAATGTTTCTCTCCTCTCTCCCTCTCCCTCCCACTGTCTCTAAAATCAGTAACAACTTTCTGTTGTTGTTCTTAGAGACATTTAAAAAAAACCATCTGGCCCTGGGAAGTTTTGCTCAGTGGATAGAGCGCCAGCCTGCAGACTGAAGGGTCCCTGGTTCGATTTCGGTCAAGGGCACATGCCTGGGTTGTGGGGTAAGATCCTAAGTAGGGGGTGTGCAGGAGGCAGCCTATCAATGATCCTCATCATGGATGTTTCTATCTCTCCCTCTCTGAAATCAATAAAAATATATTTAAAATAAAATATGCATGTCTCACTATTTTGGGGGGAAATAGGATCTTTCTACTATTGCTATCTGAGGGTTATTGCCTCAGTGGCAGCAAACATTGCTTAGTAACATATGACATTTACACGTCAGTCAAAAAAGAATTCAGGTTGTTAGCAGTATTACTACGCCAGCTTTTGTTTGTTTGTTTTAATTTGCATGGAAAACTTTTTCCCATTCCTTCACTCTCATCGTGTGTGAATCTTTTGTTCTGAAGTGGGTCACTTGTAGACTTTCAACAATAAAGATTTAAAAATAAAAATGCAGGCCCTGACTGGTTTGGCTCAGTGGATGGAGCATCGGCCTGAGGACTGAAGGGTCCCAGGTTCAATTCCGGGAAAGGGCATGTACCTTGGTGGCGGTCACCTCCCCAGTGGGGGTTGTGCAGGAGGCAGCTGGTCGATGTTTCTCTCTCATCGATGTTTCTAAGTCTCTATCCCTCTCCCTTCCCCTCTGTAAAAAATCAATAAAATATATAAAAATAAAAATGCAGGCTGGGTGACAAGAGCCACATGCCTGGACTACATACATTCCTTTATCTTTCTTTCCCTATCTGTGCAACCATGGCCTTGAGGCGATCATCCCTACAGGAATACACACTTTTATTTTCTCTGGAAAAAAAAAAAAACTTCAGCTACACAAGATAAACATGCCTGGAGACTCTGATGTTTGCATACACACTGGTCCTACACAGCCACTGTTACAGAAACATTTGTGGATTTACACTGAAAGAAGCACATTGCATCTCTTTGGCTAGGTCTCCTCTAATCCCTACGAACCCAGTGTCCTTACCGTAGCAGTTGTGGTCCCCCCTAACCCATAAGACCATAGCGGTTCGGGGAGAACAAACATGGTTGTTTGCAGTGCCTAGGAAACAGTTTCTCCTCAACATCCCCTGAGATTATCTCCTGGGAACAAGGCAAACATTCATGCTTCTCCAAGAAGCACTTGAGAATGTCACATCTGACCCCTCCTCAGAGTGATTCCTTTAAAAAAAAAAAAGATTATTTTATTGATTTTTTTTTACAGAGAGGAAGGGAGAGGGGTAGAGAATTAGAAACATTGATGAGAAACATCAATCAGCTGCCTCCCGCACACCCCCAACTGGGGATGTGCCCACAACCAAGGTACATGCCCTTGACCGGAATTGAACCCAGGACCCTGGAGTCCGCAGGCCGACGCTCTATCCACTGAGCAAAACCGGTTAGGCGCCCCCCCCCCTTTTTTTTATTTTTTTAAATGCTCCTGACTGGAATCAAACCTGGGACACTTCAGTCCACAGTCTGACGCTCTATCCACTGAGCCAAACCAGCTTGGGCGATCTCAGGGTGAGCATTTCTGAATCTCCTGAAACTCATAGCATCCAGGCTTCAAATGAGGACCAGGAAGCCCTGCAATCTTCCCTAGAAGGTTGCTGGAAGGAATGGAAATTTGGCAAAACCAGTGAGCTCTATGTTGCCATTATACTGTCCCCAAGAAGAACACAAAGTTGGATATCCCCATATAAAAGATCACCCTTCGCCCTAGGTGGTTTGGCTAAGTGGCTAGAGTGCTGGCCTGTAGACAAGTTTACAGCTTGGTTTCCGGCCAAGGACACATGCCTGGGTTGTGGGCTCGATCCCCCATAGGGGGTGTGCAGGAGGCAACCGTTTAATGATTCTCTCTCGTTATTGTTGTTTCTATCTTTCTCTCTGAAATCAATACAAATGCTTTTTTTTTTTAAAGTTCACCCTTCACACTTGTGGATTCAAATTATGTTTATAAAACATCCCACATAGTAAATAGAATCACCAAAATAAAAGAGAACTTTCAGAGTAGGGACTTAAACAGTATTGTAGAAATCAAAGCAATGTGCAGGAAACAGTTCAGGGTGGTGACATGGAAGTTGAAAAAATTCATGGGAGAACATGGCCCTCTAGCCAGACTCATGTCATATTCTCTGAGCCCAATGTGAACTGTTGAGGTTACTCCTAATTTCCTCCAATAAATGGGAGAAGTCAGCTTCCTTGAGCAAATGAGGATGGTAACTGACACAACCTGTCGAAACCAGTTATGTGAGAGTGATATGGCTTTGAAAACAGAAAAGGGCAGGTTAGAAATGGCAACATACATATACACACATCTCACATAACTACAACTTACTGGTAAAGGTTATCTCCCAACTTTGATAACTAGACATAGGAGATTGAATTCAAACAGATGGCTTCTCCTGGATTCTTCCAGTCATTAAGATAGAAAATTTAGCAATCCCTTGGAGGTCTGAAATATGTCTCCAGTACAAACTCTACACTGTACAATAAGGAAAATTCTTTCAGAAAAGGATTTCCCACAATCCATGCAGTCCTAAGACCATTCTGAGTGAACTGACAGGTACTGAAAGACTGGCAAGCTTTGGGTAAAAGATTTTTCACATTTGCTACAACATACAGCCTTCAACCTACATGAACTCTCAGAGAAAAACAAACACCATAGATACACCTAAAACATTTCATACATTCACTACACTCATGAGACCTTTAACCAATATTAAGTCTCAGGTGCTAAGGGAAGATTTATGGCTAAAGGAATTAGCATATATTTTTCAATCAAACACCTTCCTCCCGTGTGAACTACAGACTGTTAATTGGAGCAGAAAGTATCCTTAAAAGATTTCCCAGGGAGGAGGGGCGGGGGTAGGTCTTCCATATTCTCTACAAGCCTGAGGCCTTTGTGTGAACACGCTGGTGTTCAACAAGGTGATGTCTTCGGATAAAGGATTTCCCACATTCAGTGCACACATAAGGCCTTTCTCCAGTGTGAGTTCTTTGATGTCGAATGAGTGCTGAGCTACAGGGAAAAGACTTCCCGCATTCACTACACTCATAAGGCTTTAATCCGGTGTGGACACTCTGATGATAACGTAGGCCTGTTCCAGTTGAAAAAGATTTCTCACATTCTCTACACTGATAAGGCTTTTCTCCAGTGTGAACTCGCCAATGTTCAATGAGGTAAGAATTTGTTCTAAAGGATTTCCCACATTCAGTACACTCATAAGGCCTTTTGTTTGTATGAACTCTCTGATGTTTACGGAGGGCATAATTAGTGGTAAAAGATAATCCACATACACTGCACTCATAGGGCCTTTCTCCTGTGTGAATTCTCAGATGTGTAAGAAAGTAACATTTTTGGGTAAAGGATTTGCCACATTCAGTGCACTCATAAGGCCGGTCTCCTGTATGAATTCTCTGATGATTTCTGAGGTTGAAACCAGAAGCAAAAAACTCCCCACATTCATTGCACTGATGTGGCCTTGCCCCTGTGTGAACTCTCTGGTGTGTAATAAGGTGATGCCTTTGGATAAAAGATTTCCCACAGTCACTGCACTTATAAGGTCTTTCTCCACTGTGCACTCTCTTATGATTACTAAGCTTGGAACCAGATGAAAAAGATTTCCCACACTCACTACACTGATAAGGCCTTACTCCAGTGTGAACTATTTGGTGTATATGAAGGTGTAGTCTTAGCATAAACGATTTCCCACATTCACTGCACTGATGAGGTCTTTCTTTTCTGTGTACTCTCTGATGCTGATTGAGGATGAAAACAGATGTAAAAGAGTTCCCACATTCACTACACTCATAAGACTGTCTTCCGCTATGAACTATCTGATGTTGAGTGAGGTAAGATTGTTGGCTGAAGGATTTCCAACATTCACTGCACTCATAAGGCCTTTTTCCTGTGTGAACTCTCTGGTGTAGAATGAGTATGGAACTACTGGTAAAGGGCCTCCTACATTTACTGCACTGAAAAGGCCTTTTTCCCGTGTGCACTCTCCGGTGTAGAATAAGGACTGATCTCCTGGTGAAAGATTTCCCACACTCACGGCATTCATGAGGCCTTTCTTCAGTGTGAACTCTCCAATGCAGAATGAGGTAAAATTTTCTTCTAAAGGACCTCCCACATTGCGTGCACTCATAACGCCTTTCTCCAGAGTGAACTGTCCGTTGCCGAATGAGGATGGAGCTCCGGCTAAAAGATGGCGCACATTCACGGCACAAGTCACATTTTTTCCCAGTGTGACTTCTCCAGGGATAAATGAGGACAGCTTTTGGGTTAAAAGACTTCCCACATTTGCTGCACTTGGTCTGCCTTGGCCTGCAATGAAATCTTCGATGCTGACTGAGGGTTGAGGTTTGCCTAAAATACTGGCCACATTGGCCACACATGTGAAGGCTTTTATTTGTATGCACTCTCTGGTGAACAACAAATGAGGACTGATATCTGAATGTTTTCCCACGTTCACGGCGCACAACACACTGTCTTCCAGTGTGGACATCCGGGACCGGAGCGTGTGTCTTTCTGGGGCTGAAGGCTTTCTTACAGTCTCCCCGGGTAAAGCGACTTTTTCTGATTTGTACAGTTGCCCAGCACTGGGTGGTTTTGTTGGGCTTCTCTCTGGTGTGAGTCGGCAGCTGCTGGAGATGTTCTGAGTTGGCCAGGAAGTCCTTCCCAACTTCATCACAGGTAAAGGGCTTCTCTGAAACATGGAGTTTATAGCTCTTCACCAGCAGGGCCCTGTCCACAGTGCTTCCAAAGGGCTTCTTTGCCAGGTGCTGCTTCTGGTGATTTTGGAAGTTTGCACCAAAATAAAATTGTTTCAGACATACCCCACACCTGACCACGTTCTGTCTGTGTGGGGTTCCTGGGTGCTCAACCAACTGGAATATGTCTCTCAAGACTGGACCACAGCTCTCACAGGGGTGGGTCGTCAGGGAAGACACAGCTGCCTTGGAGGTGATGGACTGTGACACTCCTGCAGAAACATGCTGCTCACAGGGATTGTCTGAATCCTCTGCTCCACAGCAGGGACCTGAATGTAAATAAATGCTAATGAAGTACATGTTGACTATAAGAATAGGGCAATGCAGGGGTGTGGGATTGGCCAGGGGGAGTTCAAGGTGCGGGGGCGGGGGGGAGGGGGACAGGAGATATACATAATACTTCAAACAATAAAGAATTGAAATAAAAATAAAAATAAGGTGATGCTATCATAAATGTGTACCTGTCATATCTAGGAAAGAGTCTATGTGATGCTTTTCAAGGAAGGGAATCAAAGTCTGTTTGAGAATGTGGCTACAGTTACAACTACAGCTTTAAGGTAAAGAATGGTGGTGCCCTCACCAGAGGCAGATAATCACAAGTGTTAACACACACAAGGGAGGCTTATTGTAAAACATGTTCCCTCTGCTAAAATATTCTTGTAAATCCTCTATCTGGGGTGACATGAGGCGGTGTACAAGCACACTGGTTTTTCCTATCTATACCCAGGAGAAACCAATTGCCACCGAGTAATGGTGCTTCAAGGCCAACAACGTAAGGATGCGTGCTTGTCTCCTGGCACGTGTGGAGCAATACTGCAGAGCAATAGAGGAAGAAATGAGAGAAATGTGTGCGGTATGAAGTCCAGAGACATGGAGACTCTCCATGGGTAGGGGTCTGAGGAAAAAGGTAGTAGGATCAACTATCCAGCAAAATAGCAACAGTGAGGAAGGAAAAGCAGAAATGGGGCTTGGTATTGGCAATGACAACAAAATACAGGATAAATATAAAATGTTGCCCTAACCGGTTTGGCTCAGTGGATGGAGCGTCGGCCTGCAGCTGAGGGGTCCCAGGTTCGATTCCGGTCAAGGGCATGTATCTTGGTTGTGGGCACATCCCCAGTAGGAGGTGTGCAAGAGGCAGCTGAGTCAATGTTTCTCCCTCATCGATGTTTCTAACTCTCTATCCCTCTCCCTTCCTCTCTCTAAAAAAAAAAAAAAATCAATAAAATATATTAAAAATATATAAATATATAATGTTCCTGGTATGACAGGATCACAGTCCTGATGGCACACTTTACCCAGCTTCAACATGACCAGAGACCTGTGAGATCACCTTGCAGCCTTGGCCATGGAGAATCCCTACAATATGTGCCAAACCCTGATCTCAGCGGACACAGCTGTAATGTGACTCATGGCTCTCCAGAGGAACTGCCAAACCCCGATATGCCAATGACCTCACAATAATTAAAGATGAAGATCTTTCCACACCAAATTGAGCCTGTATCGGTAGGAAAGGATGACGGATCCATCAAAAGTGGAGATATACTCCCTCGCCAGTTTTGTTCAGTGGATAGAACGACGGCCTGTGGACTGAAGGGACCTGGGTTTAATTCTGGTCAAGGGAACATGCCCAATTGGGGGCTTTTTAAAAAACATATATTTCTATTGATTTTAGAGAGGAAGGGAGAGGGAAGGAGAAATGGAAACATCAATGATGAGAGAGAATCGTTGATTGCATGTGCCCTTGACTGGAATTGAACCTGGGACCCCTCATTCCGCAGACCAATGCTATCCACTGAGCAAAACCAGCTAGGGCTCATCATTGTGGTTTCTATCTCTCTCTTCCTCTTCCTTCCTCTCTGAAATCAATTTAAAAAAACAATTTTTTTAAAAGTAGAAACATCAACAAAAGACTATAAGAAGCACACCAAAAAAATCAAGGAAACATGTCATCACCAAAGGAGCAAAGGAAAATAAGTTTCCAGCAAATGAACTCAACAAACTGCTGGACAAAGAATTCAAACTGACTGCTTTATAGAAGCTCAGCCAGCTCCAAGGATATACAAAGAGACAACTCAGGGAAATGGGAAAAACAACATGAACACATCAAGTTCAGAGTCAGAAACTTCTTCTTAAATGAGTAAAAAAAAAAATTTAAAATGTTTTTTGTACCTGAAGAATGCAAAGAATAAACTGAAAAATGAAACAGAGAACTTGAAGGGCAACTTAATGAAGTAGGAGAAAAATCTGTGATCTAGCATCAGGTCATTTCAAATAATTCAGTCAGAGGAGAAAAAAGACTGGAAAATGCCTAGTAATTTACGTATGTGATGACATCAAGGGAATTAATATCTGCAATATGGGATTGCCACAAGATATGAGGATAAAGGGTCAAAAAATTCCTTTAAAGGAATAATGGCTGGCCCTAGCTGGTTTCGCTCAGTGGATAGAGCGTTGGCCTGTGGACTGAAGTGTCCCAGGTTCAGTTCTGATCAAGGGCACAGGCCCAGGTTGTAGGCTTGATCCCCAGTAGGGGGCGCACAGGAGGCAGCCAATCAATGATTCTTTCTCATCGTTGATGTTTCTATCTCTCCCTTCCTCTCTGAAATCAATTACACACACACACACACACACACACACACAGACACACACACACAGCCTGGCTTGCAGGCTCATCCCCAGTAGGGGACATGCAGGAAGCAAATAAATGATGTTACTCTCTCACTGATGTTTGTATCTCTCTCCATCTCCTTTCCTCTCTCTAAAATCAATAAATACACATTAAAAAAAAAAAAAGAGCCCTAGCTGATTTGGTTCAGTGGATAGAGTGTCAGCTTGCAAAGCAAAGGGTCACGGGTTCGATTCCAGTCAAGAGCACATACCTCAGTTGCAGGCTCGACCTCAGACCACTGGTTGGGGCATACGCAGGAGGCAACCAATGAATGCGGCTCTCCCACTCCGATGTTTCTTCCTCTGTCTTTCCCTCTCTCTTCTACTCTCCCTAAAAATCAGTGGGGGGGAAAAAAGAGCAAAGAAAGAAAAACAAGAAAAGAAAAAAAAAATCAATGCAGAAAATATCCTCCGGTGAGGATAAAAAAAATTATATATATATGTATATAAATGAATGCATGAATGAATAAAGAAACATAAAAGTGCACAGGGGTGGCACACTAAAATACTATGTACTTTTTGTATGTGATGAATGGTTATCAGATTAAACAGAGTAGTATAACTCGAAGATGTTTCAAGCAAACCTCATGGTAATTACAAAGCAACATCCTACAGTATATGAACAAAACTTAAGGTCAAGAAATGAAGGTATACCACCATGGAAAAATCAAATCGCAAAGGAAGGTAGCAAGAGAGGAAAAAGAAATCAAAAGAACTACAAAACAGCCAGACAAAAATTAACAAGATGGCAATTGTCAAGTACTTAAATTCTGCAATCAAATCTCACACAGTAGGTTAATGAAATAAAAAAAAGACAAGCGTCAAATATACGTTGCCTTACAGACTTACTTCAGCTTTAAGGACAGAAATGGGCTCAAAGTGAAGAAAATGAAAAAAATATAATCCATGCAAATAGAAATCAAAAGAGAGTAGCTTAGCCCTAACTGGTTTGGCTCAGTGGATAGAGCATCGGCCTGTGGACTGAAAGGTCCCAGGTTCGATTCCGGTCAAGGGCATGTACCTTGGTTGCAGGCACATCCCCAGTAGGGGTGTGCAAGAGGCAGCTGATTGATGTTTCTCTCCCATCGATGTTTCTAACTCTCTATCCCTCTCCCTTCCTCTCTGTAAAAAATCAGTAAAATATATTAAAAAAAAAAAAAGAGAGTAGCTTATACTATTGTCAGTAGCTATACTTATACCAGACAAAAATAGACTTTAAGTCAAAACCTGTCACAAGAGACTAAGAAAGTCGTTATATAATGATAAAGATATCAATTCATTAAGATATATAACCATCGCCCTGGCTGGGTAGCTCACTTGGTTAGAGCATATTCCTGCTACACCAAGGGTGTGGGTTTGATCCCTGGTCTGGGGATGTACAAGAATCAACCAATAAATGCATAAGTAAGTGGAACAACAAATGGCTCCTTTCCTCTCTAAAATTAATAAACATTTTTTTGAAAAAGGGGATATAAGTATTATAAATTTATATGCACCCGAGATCAATGCAACTAAATATATTAAGCAAATATTAACAAACTGTACTATAGCAAGGGCAGCCAACATAATCATGACAGCACACTTCAATACTCATCTTTTTGTTATGTATAGTTCATCCATACAGAAAATCTATAAGGAAAGATTTGACTTGAACAACCCTTTATACCAAATAATTAAACAAATATGTAAAAGACACTTTGTCTAACTATAGCAGTATATAGTAGACACAGAACATTCTCTCAAAGAGATCATATGCTTGGTTATGTCTTAACAAATTTAGGAAAACTGAAAGCATATTAAGAATCTTATCTGGCCGAAACTGGTTTGGCTAAGTGGATAGAGCGTTGGCCTGCAGACGGAAGGGTCCCGGGTTCGATTCCGGTCAAGGGCATGTACCTTGGTTGCAGGCACATCCCCAGTAGGGGGTGTGCAGGAGGCAGCTGATCGATGTTTCTCTCTCATCGATGTTTCTAGCTTTCTATCCCTCTTCCTTCCTCTCTGTAAAAAATCAATAAAATATATTAAAAAAAAAAAAAAAGAATCTTATCCGTCCCTGACCGGTTTGACTCAGTGGATAGAGCATCAGCCTGTGGACTCAAGAGTCCTGGGTTCGATTCCGGTCAAGGTTATGTACCTTGGTTGCAGGCACATACCCAATGGGGAGTGTGCAGGAGGCAGCTGATCGATGTTTCTAACTCTCTATCCCTCTCCCTTCCTATCTGTAAAAAAATCAATATATTTTAAAAAATAAATAAATAAAAGAATCTTATCTGGCCCTAGCTGGTTTGGCTCAGTGGATAGAGCACTGGTCTGCATACTAAAGGTTCCCAGGTTCAATTCCAGTCAAGGGAACAAGCCTGGGTTGTGGGATCAATCCCCAGTAGGGGGCATGTAGGAGGCAGCTGATCTATGATTCTCTCTCATCATTGATGTTTCTCTCTCCCTCTCCCTTCCTCTCTGGAATCAATAAAGGAATATATATATATATATATATATATATATATATATATATACATACACACACACACACACACACACACACATACATATATATATTTTAAAGCCCTAGCTTGTTTGGCTCAGTGGATAGAGCGTAAGCCTGCGGACGGAGGGTCCTGGGTTCAATTCCAGTCAAGGGTATATTCCTGGGTTGAGGGCTCAATCCCCAGTAGGGGCCATGCAGGAGGCAGCTGATCAATGATTCTCCCTCATCACTAATGTTTCTCTCTCTCTCTCTCCCTTCCTCTCTGAAATCAATAAAAATATATTTTAAAAAAAGAATATCTGGCCCCCACCTGAAAGAAATGAAAATGAAAAATAAAAATAAAAAAGGAGAGAAAAAATACCCTGCCATATGCAACAACTTGAATGAACCTGGAGGGCATTATGCTACATAAAACAAGCCAGTCATGATAAGATAAATACTGGTGTCTCCGGCCAGAGTTGCCCAGTGGTTATAGCATCGGCCTGTGCACAAAAAAGTTTTGGGTTTGATTGCTGGTCAAGGGCAGGTACCTGAGTTACAGGTTTGATTCCTGGTGTGGGATAGGGAGTGTGTGTGAAGTAACCAATTGATGTGTCTATTTCACATTGATCTCTCTCTCTCTCTCCCCCACCGCTTCCTTCCACTATCAAATCATGAGAAATATTCACTGGTAAGGATTACAAATATATGTATATATATGTGCACTGTATGATATCACTTAGATGTGGAATCTGAAGGAAAAAAAGTTGAACTCACAGTCAAATGTCAGTGCCATGAGAAGGAAGAAATGAGGAGTTATTGATGAAAAGGCACAAAACTCCAGTTATGAGTAAGTTCTGAGGATCTAATGTAAAACATGGTGAGTATAGTTAATAATACTGTATTTTACACTAAAAAGTTTTTGGGAGAGGGTATCTGAAGTGCTATTACCAAACAAACAAAGAAAAATAATTCAATTGATAGAAGTGTTTATCAATTTCACTATAGCAATTATTTCACAAAATATATTTATATACTAGAGGCCCGGTGCACAAAATTCATGCATGGGGGGGTGTGTCCCTCAGCCCAGCCTGCACCCTCTCCAATCTGGGACCCCTCAAGGGATGTCCGACTGACCGTTTAGGCCCAATCCCAGCCTCTTTGCCCCTAACTGCCCACCCCTACAGGCCTGGTCACCCATAACTGCCCTTCTCTGCCTGCCTGGTCCGCCCCAATTGCTCTCCCCTGCAGGCCTGGTTGCCTCCAATTGCCCTTCCCTGCAGGCCCAGTCAGCCCCAACTTCCCTCCTCTGCCGGCCTGGTCACCCCTAACTGCCCTCCCCTGCAGCCCTGCAGGCTTGATCGCCCCCAACTGCCCTCCCTTGCAGGCCTGGTCCCTCTCAACTGCCCTCCCCTGCTGGCCTGATCGCCCACAACTGCCCTCCCTTGCTGGCCATCTTGTGTCCAAATGGGGGCAGTCATCTTTGACCCCATGGGGGCAGCCATCTTGTGTATTGGAGTGACGATCAATTTGCATATTACTCTTTTATTAGATAGGATAGAGGCATGGTGCACAGGTGGGGGCCGGCTGGTTTGCCCTGAAGGGTATCCCGGATCAGGGTGAGGGTTCCCTTGGGGTGTGGAGCGGCATGGGCGAGGGGCCTGTGGTGGTTTGCAGTCCAGCCACACACCCCTGCGACCCAAGCGGAGGCCCTGGGATCTGGGATTTATTTATCTTCTACAATTGAAACTTTGTAGCCTGGAGTGGAGCCAAGTATTCTGCTTGCTCCATGGCAGCAGGCATTTTTGTTGGGATTTATTTATCATCTATAATTGAAACTTTGTAGCCTTGAGCAGAGGCCAAGGTAGGCCAGGGCTGCGGAAGCTTGGCTTCCTCCATCGTCAGGGGCAACTCAAGCCTAGCCTGCTCTCTCCAGCTCCGTGGCTGCTGCCATTTTTGTTGGGATTTATTTATCTTGTATAATTGAAACTTTGTAGCCTTGAGTGGAGCCCGGGTCCAGACAGGGTGTGCGGGAAGCTTGGCTTCCTCCATTGCCAGGGAACCCAAGCCTCCTACTTGCTCCGTGGCTACAGCCATCTTGATTGGGTTAATTTGCATACTCGCTCCTGATGGACTGGTGGGCGTGGCTTGTGGGTGTAGGGGAGGCATGGTCAATTTGCATATTACTCTTTTATTAGATAGGATAGCAAATCACCACATTGTACAATTTAAATATATACCATTTTACAGATCAGCAACACGGGAACAAAAACAAATAAACAACAAAAAAAGAGAACTAAGAAAACTATAACCCCTGCCAAAGGGTCTTAAAAAACAGCCCTCGGCGTACATGAGAAGTGACTGGAACAAAAACAAATAAACAACAAAAAAAGAGAACTAAGAAAACTATTAACCCCTGCCAAAGGGTCTTGAAAAATAGCCCTCGGCGTACATAAGAAGTGACGAGGACAACTACAATTCAGCAAAATGAAGGGATCAAAAAAAGGACATTGGCCTGGCACATGTTGATCAGTAGTTGAGCATCAACCTATGAACCAAGAGGTCATGGTTCCATTCCCAGTCAGGGCACATGCCAAGGTTACAGGCTCCATTCCCAGTGTGGGGCTTGCAAGAGGTATCTGATCAATAATTCTCATCACTGCCCTAACTGGTTTAGCTCAGTGGATAGAGCTACAGCTTGCGGACTGAAGGGTCCCAGGTTCGATTCCGGTCAAGGGCACATCCCCAGTAGGGGGTGTGCAGGAGGCAGCTGATGGATGTTTCCTAACTCTCTATCCCTCTCCCTTCCTCTCTGTAAAAAATCAATAAAATATATATTTTTTAAAATAATTCTCATCACTGATGTTTCTCTCTCTCTCTCTCTCTCCCTACTTCCCTGAAATCAATAAAAATATTTAAAACAACAACAACAACAAAAGACCTTGTATCTGGACACAGGGCCAGGGAGGGGGCAAGCACGGTGGATGGCATTAGGCTCATGGCATCCGGTCCCTATGAGAGGAGTTCAGTGCAGCAGGCATTGGGGCTGCAGCAGAGAGAAGAGGGCAGGGCCTGGGGTCCACAGAGCAGCCTCTGGGGAAAGGAGGGGGAGGCAGGGCAGAGCCTAGTCCCTGATGAGACGGTGAGAGTCTTACCCAGAGAGGATGCAAGGGCCAAGTTCTCCAGCATCACATCGCGGTACAAGCATCTCTGCGCCTCATCGAGGAGCCCCCACTCCTTCCTGGAGAAGTACACGGCCACGTCGTCAAAGGTCACACGGGCCTGGCGAGATGGGGACTGAGGACACCATACACGTTGTCTTTCTGAGACCCTCCCAGCCCATCCCCTCACACACCTGCCCCTGGCTCCTCCTCCTCACGGAGGCCTCTCCCAGGAGACACCAGGCCCTGAGGACCCGGACATCTTCACTTCACCCTCAGGGGCCAGAAGGACGCTGGGATTTCGGGCGCGAAAAATCCCTTTCCACCGGGCACGGACCTGCTGGCCCCTCAGGAGCCCCAACCCTCTTCTCTGCCATCGACCTTCCTCACGGACCCGGGGCCTGGGCTGCGAGGTCGGATGGGGGAGGCGGGAGGCCCCGGGCACACGCTCACCTCAGCCCGGCGCCTGGGCGCGGCCGCCGCCATTGGACTCTGCAGAGGCGGAGCGGGCGGGGCGGCGGGCGAAGAGGGGGACCTCGTGGGGTCGCCGAGCCTCACACCCGCGTCTGTACGGCGGGGACCACCACCCCTTTCTTGCCTCTTCAAATTCCCGTCACCTTGATCCCAGCGGACCCTGCGGAACCTGAAAAAAATGCCCGCCCAGAGGAGGGTAGCCATCGCCCCGCCCCCTCTGGAGACGTCACACGGAGAGGCTCACATTCTGATTTGTCATTGGCTCAACCTGGCGCATGTGCTTCTGGGTAATGTAGTTCCAAGCGCTCTGGGGCTTGCATGGACGTTCTCCAGGCTGGCCTGCTAGGTTTGCTAGTGGACAAGCCTGTAAAAGTAGTGTTTCTAGCCCTGGCTGGTTGGGCTCAGTGGAGGGAGCTTCAGCATGCGGATGAAGGTCCCGGGTTCGATTCCAGACAATGGCACATGCCCAGGTTGTGAGCTTTATCCCCAGTGGTGGATGTGCAGAAAGCAGCCAATCACTGATTCTCTCTCATCATTGATGTTTCTGTCTCTCTTTCGCTCTCCCTTCCTCTCTGAAATCAATAAAGATATATATGTATTTTAAAAAGTAGTGTTTCTATTATTATTATTTTTAAATATATTGATTTTTTTACAGAGAGGAATGGAGAGGGATAGAGTTAGAAACATTGATGAGAGAGAAACATGGATCAGCTGCCTCCTGCACACTCCCCACTGGGCATGTGGTCACAACCAAGGTACATGCCCTTGCCCTGACCAGTTTTACTCAGTGGATGGAGCGTTGACCTGCGGACTCAAGGGTCCCAGGTTCAATTCCAGTCAAGGGCATGTACCTTGGATGCGGGCACATCCCCATTATGGGATGTGCAGGAGGCAGCTGATTGATGTTTCTCTCTCATCCATGTTTCTGACTCTCTCTCCCTCTCCCTTCCTCTCTGTAAAAAATCAATAAAACATACTAAGAAGAAAAAAAAGGTACATGCCCTTGACCGGAGTTGAACCTGGGACCCTTCAGTCTGCAGGCCAATGCTCTATTCACTGAGCCAAACCAGTTAGGGCTCTATTATTATTTTTAAAATATATTTTGATTTATTTCAGAGAGGACGGGAGGAGAGAGAATCAACTGGCTGCCTCCTGCACACCCCCCACTGAGGATCAAGCCAGCAACCCAGGCATGTGCCCATGACCAGAATCCAACTGGGGACCCTTCAGTCTGCAGGCCGAAGCTCTATCCACTGAGCCAAACCAGCTAGGGCTGTTTCTATTATTATGTTATTGTTCAAAAAAAATTTTTAACTTTTTCTTAACCCTCACCTGAGGATATGTTTTGATTGACTTTTATATATTTTTTAAATTTGATTTTAGAGAGAGAAGAAGGAAGAAAGATCATTTTAGAGCCTCCCTGCCTCCCCCCTCCAACCCTGCAGCCCCAGGGGTGGGTGTCAGTCCCTCCTGCAGCCCAGGCGCCACATCCGTGAGGAAGGCCAAGGGCAGAGAGGAGGGTTGGGCTCCTGAGGCGCCAGCAGGTCTGTGCCCAGTGGAAAGGGGTTGCTGGTGTCTGAAATGCAGAGGAACATCAATCAGCTGCCTCCTGCACACCCCCTACTGTGAATGGAGCAGCAACTGAGGCTTGTGCCCTGATGGGGAAATGAACTGCAACCTTTGGGGACAAATGCTCCAATCAACTGAGGCACACAGGCCAGGGTTTTACTTCTTTTTTCTTTTTTTAAAAACTATTTTTTTATTGATTACAGAGAGGAAGGGAGAGGGAGAGGGAGATAGAAACTTCAATGATGAGAGAATCATTGATCACCTTCCTCCTGCATGCCCCCCAATGGGGATGGACCTGCAACCAGTGTTACAGAAAACCAGAGAAGAACCAAGCAATACTTAAGAGAAATGGAGGTGCATTTATTACGCGCGGATCCAGAGGAAAATGTATCTCAAATTCTGGGACCCAACATAGAGGAACTTTCCCTATTTATATGTTTTTACCTTCTTTGTCTCCCAAACATGGGGTATTTCCGGCCCCCTTTGCAAGTTCTTAAAGAGCTCCTATGTGCTGGGGCCTTGAGACCTCAACCAGAGGCCTGGCCTGGTGCCAGCACTGATAATTTCATCTGGGGAAGGTATAATAATGGCCTCTCTGAAGTGGGAGTAGTCTTATTTTCCTTATTATGTAAGCAAGCAAGCATTTATAGAAGCCAAATAGCAGGGTTAAAGTTTCAAACAGCAGTTTTTATATAAGACTAGAGGGCCCAGTGCACGAATTCGTGCATGAGTGGGATCCCTCGGCCTGGCTGGTGATCCAGGTGTATGGGGGCAGCCAGCCAGCCAGGGGGAGGACCCATGGGAGGTTGATAAACTGGCAGGGGGGAGCGGTCATGGGAGGTTGGCTGGCCAGCCCCCAGATTGGGGCTGATCAGGGGGTCAGCCAAGGGGGATGGGCCATGGGATGTTGGCTGAGGGAGCACACTGACCACCAGGGGACAGCTCCTGCATTGAGCGTCTGCCCCCTGGTGGTCAGTGTTCATCATAGCGACTGGTTGACCGGTTATTTCAGTCGTTCTGCTTGTTCAGTCGTAATGGTTGCTCAGGCTTTTATATATATACTGGAGGCCAAGTGCACGAAATCTGTGCATGGGGGGGTGTCCCTCAGCCTAGCCTGAACCCTCTCCAATCTGGGACCCCTCAAGGGATGTCCAACTGCCCGTTTAGGCCCAATCCCGGTAGGACCCGGCCTAAACAGGCAGTCAGACATCCCTCTCACAATCCAGTACTGCTGGCTCCCAATTGCTCGCCTGCCTGCCTTCCTGATTGCCCATAACCGCTTCTGCTGCCAGCCTGATCACCCCTAACCACTCCCCTACCAGCCTGATTGATGCCTAACTTCTCCCCTACCAGCCTGTTTGCCCCTAACTGTCCTCCCCTGCAGGCCTGATCGCCCACAACTGCCTTCCCTTGCAATCCTGTTCCTTCCCATCTGCCCTCCACTGCTGGCCGTCTTGTGGCGGCGATTCTGTGTCCACATGGGGACAGTCATCTTTGACCACATGGGGGCAGCCATCTTGTGTGTTGGGGTGATGGTCAATTTGCATATTGCTCTTTTATTAGATAGGATAGATGGATGCTTCACCAGGGCCTGTGCCCTTGACTGGAAGCAAACCCTTCAGTTTGCAGGCTGACGCTCCAGCCATTGAGCAAAGGCTGGGGCTTATCATTGTTCTATCTCTCCCTCTCTCTCTCTCTCTTCCTCTCTGAAATCAACACAAAAAAATATATTAAAAAAATAATAATAAGGTAGCCCTAACCGGTTTGGCTCAATGGATAGAGTGTCGGCCTGCGGACTGAAGGGTCCCAGTTTCGATTCAGGTCAAGGGCATGTACCTTGGTTTCCGCCACATCCCCAGTAGGGGCTGTGCAGGAGTAGGCTGACAGCTGTTTCTAACTCTCTCTCCCTCTCCCTTCCTCTCTGTAAAAAAATCAATGAAATATATTTTTAAAAAAATAAAAATAAGGTAGTATTGGACGTTCCTGACATTGCCACGACCATGAACAAAGCCCCTCTCAGGAAGTGGGAACAGCGCATTTGCAGGATTCCCCCCAGTAGGAATTCCTCCTGGTAGGCCCCAATGGGTGATTTCTCCCTGCCGCCTCTAGAGCCGGGGAACTACATTACCCAGAAGGCGCAGCGCCCACAGGAGCCAATGACAGAGCAGTCTGTTGCCCGGCTGGGGGCTAGATTGGCTGGGTCCTCGCTCAGGCGCTTTTTTCCAGCTTCGCTTGGGAGGGAGGTGACAGGACCGAGAAGGCGTGAGCCGCTTCAGGGCGGGACGGGGTCCCCTCCTCGCCCGCCGCCCTGCCCGCTGCGCCCAGAGAGTCCGATGGCGGCGACCTTTCCGAGGCGCCCGGCTGAGGTGAGCGTGGTCCCCGGGGCCGCCCCGCCTCCCCCACCCAACCCTGCAGCCCCGGGGCGGGCACCCCTCCTCCTGCAGCCCGGGCCCCGCGTCCGTGAGGAAGGCCGAGGGCAGAGAGGCGGGTCGGGGCTCCTGAGGCGCCAGCAGGTCCGCGCCCGGCGGGAAGGGGGTGTGGGCGTCTGACATGCCCGCGCCCCTCTGGTGCCTGATGGGGCAGGAAAGGGGGGGTCGCAGGAGGGACTTCCGGGCCTCCCTCGGGATGGCTCCTGGCTGTGGGCCCCTCAGGGCGGGGGTCGTGGCTGACGGTGTTGAACGTGTGAGTCACTGGGCGCCGTGAGCACGGACACGGGTGAGGAGGGAGAGGTGTGTGTGACGGACCCGGGTGAGCGGGGAGAGGTGTGTGTGACGGACCCGGGAGAGTGGGGAGAGGTGTGTGTGACGGACCCGGGTTAGGGGGGAGAGGTGTCTGTGTCGGACCTGGGTGAGGGGGGAGAGGTGGGGTGTGACTGACCCGGGAGAGTGGGGAGAGGTGTGTGTGACGGACCCGGGTTAGGGGGGAGAGGTGTCTGTGTCGGACCTGGGTGAGGGGGGAGAGGTGGGGTGTGACTGACCCGGGAGAGTGGGGAGAGGTGTGTGTGACGGACCCGGGTGAGGAGGGAGAGGTGTGTGTGACGGACCCGGGTGAGGGGGGAGGGGTGTCTGGGACGCGGGGCAGGGAGGTAGTAGGGCTGGGAGTGGGACAGGGACTGGGGGTGATAGGGAGGCAGAGGGTGCAGAAAAGGGTGCCCGCGAGGAGGTGGTGTGAGCTGATGGCGCCCATTCTCTGGTGTGGGGACCAGGTGAAAAGGGCCCCCCTCTGGTGTGTCCAGCAGGGAATTTCTTTGCAGGCGGGAGGGGCCCCTAGGCCTGGCCCTCATCTCTGATAGCATCTGCATGTCCCCACTCCCCTTGCTGAGGGCTAAACACAATCACTATGGCCTGGCCGGAGTGGCTCAGAGGTTGGGGTTTTCACCTATGAACCGGGAGGTGAAGGTTTGATTCCCTGTCAGGGCACATGCCCGGGTTGGAGGCTGCAACCCCAGTAGGGCAGGGCAGGAGGGAGCCAAGCGATGGTTCTCATCATGGATGTTTCTGTATGACTCCCTCTCCCTTCCTCTCTGAAATAAATAAAATATATTTTAAAAATAAACACAGTTACTATGGAATCCTAATAGGTGAGCAGACATCAGGGTCCCCAGGGCCTGTTGTCTCCTGGGAGGGAGGCCGCCTGGAGGAGGAGGAGCCAGGGGCAGGTGTGTGAGGGGATGGGCTGGGAGGGTCTCAGAAAGACAACATGTATGGTGTCCTCTGTCCCCATCTCAACAGGCCCGTGTGACCTTTGACGATGTGGCTGTGTACTTCTCCTGGGATGAGTGGGCCCTCCTCGATGAGGCGCAGAGACGCCTGTACCGCGATGTGATGCTGGAGAACTTGGCCCTTGCATCCTCTCTGGGTAAGATGCACCGTCTCACCGGGGACTTGGACTAGGCTCTGCCCTGCCTCTCCCTCCTTTCCCCAGAGGCTGCTCTGTGGACTCCACGTGCTCCCCTGTGGACTCCAGGCCCTGCCCTCTTCTCTCTGCTGCAGCCCCAATGCCTGCTGCACTGAACTCCTCTCATAGGGACCGGATGCCCTGAGCCTAATGCCGTCCACCATGCTTGCCCCCTCCCTGGCCTGGGCAGTGTGCCCAGATCCATGGTACTTTTTTTTCTTTCTATTTTTTTTTTAAATCTTTGTTGTTGAAAGTATTACATATCTCCCTTTGTTTCCCCACTGACCTCTTCCAACCTCCCCCTGCCCCTCATCCTTTGCCTTCACTATGGGTGATACATATATGCATACAAGTTCATTGGTTGATTTCATCCCACCATTTGCAACAGCACTGATGGACCTGGAGAGCATTATGCTAAGTGAAATAAGCCCATCAGTGAAATATAAGTATTACATGATCTCACTTATATGTAGAATCTAAAAAACAAAATAAACTGATGAACAAAAATAGATGCAGAGACATAGAAGCATCAAACAGACTGTCGAACCTCAGAGGGAAGGCAGCGGAGGGTGCACAGTACTTGTTTTGATCCCTTTCCTTAGGTGGCATTTTCTAGGGCCTCTCTGTGTCAGGAATTGCAGTATTGTCATGGTCAAGGCCACTTAGGGAGAGGTATGGGGCACACTTGAGGCCAGATGCTGCTTGTGTGAGAAATTGTAGAGGAGAATCTGAAGCATGAGCCAAGACAGCTTCTTGGTGTGGAAAAGCCACTGGAAACAGCTTGGGTGGCTCTGAAAGTTGAGTGGGTGCTGCTTCAGGGAACAAAAAGGGCAAAGCAAACAGTGTGAGGCAGATGGATGGAGTCTCAGATAGGGAGCCCACCTGCTGGCTCTGTGGGGAAGGGCTCAGAAAACAACAATGGCTTCTACCAGCACTGCTGTCAGGGAGAAAGCTGCCCCCAGCTCTCATTCTGATACCAGACTCCCCATGTCTGTGGTCTTTTCCAGCTACTGCCTCAGCTATGGAGCTGAGAGGAGTAAGTCCAAGTAAGTCCCCGTGTGGGCCTTTTTTTAAAAAAATTATTTATTAATGGATTGATTTTAGTGAGGGAGAGAGAAGCTTTGATTTGTTGTTCCACTTATTTACATATTAATGGATTGTTTCCTGTATGTGCCTTGACTGGGGTCGAACCTGCAAACTTGATATATCAGGAGGATGCTCCAACCAACCGAGCTATGTAGCCAGGGCCCTGTGTGCGCTTTTTAAGAGGAACTTGCTGGGACTCCAGCAGCTCTTAGCTTCAATTGCTGCTAGTTTTTATAGCTAGAGTTTGGGGGCCTTGTATGGAGCCCAGCCCACTTTCTCCTCAGGGTATTTTTACAGCCTAGATATCCCTACCAGTTTCTATCTGCCACATGTAAAAAAAAAAAAAAAAAAAAAAAGCTTCTGGCCATTGGGGCAAAAATATGCAAATTTAAAATTTTTTCATGTTTAAAAATTTTCCGGTGTGGTTCAGTTGGTTGACCAATGTCCCATGCACTGAAAGGCTGTCAGTTCGATTCTGGGTCAGGGCTCATGCTGGATGCCTGCTTGGGGATCTTGAGGGAGGCAGCCGATCAGTGTTTCTCTCTGATATTGATGTTGCTCTCTCTCTCTTTCTCCCAGTTTTTCTCTCTAAAATCAGTAAAGCATATCCTATATAATAAAAGCCTAATATGCTAAGTGTTTGATTGTCTGATCATCCATTCAATCAATCAAAGAGTAATATGCTAACGATATGCTAAGGCCGCTCAACTGCTCACTATTACATGCACTGACCACCATGGGGCAGATGCTCCAGCTGGTAGGTTAGCTTGCTGCTGGGGTCCGGCTGATCAGGACTGAGTGAGATGGGTCAGACACGCCCTGAAGCCCTCCCAGGGTCCCTCCCCAGCTGGCCAACTTCCTGCATCCCTCCCTGGCCCCTATCGTGCACCGGTGGGGTACTTCGGCTTGGCCTGCACCCTCTAGCAATCCAGGACCCCTTGGGGGATGTTGGAGAGCCGGTTTTGGCCTGATCCCACAGGCCAGGCCGAGGGACCCCATCAGTGCACAAATTTGTGCACCGGGCCTCTAGTTTAAAAAATAAATGAGTAAAATAAAATAAAGTTTCTGTCTCTAAACTTGATGTGTTCATGTAGTTTTCCTGATTTCCCCGAGTTGTGTCTCTGTGCTCTCTTTGAGCTTGGTGAGCGTCAGTGAAGCAATGATGTAGAATTCTTTGCCAAGCACTGTGTTGGTTTCACTTGCTGGAAACTTAATGTGCTTCTTTGGTGATGACATGTTTCCTTGATATTTTGGGGCTCCTTACAACATTTTCTTCATGTCTCCACATTTGATGGATCAGTTACCTTTCCCTGCTTTTATACACTCCTTTTATGTGCAAAAGTTTTCATCTTGAGTTGGTTGTCAGGTCATTAACCTCCAAGGGTGTGGCAGTTTTGGCTCTGGGGAGGAACCAGACTGTAAGGGAAGGGATGGCTAATGTTGTAGGGACTCTCAATAACCAAGGCTGCAAGGTGAACTCACAGGTGTCCGGTCATGTTGAGGCGGGTAGGGTGAGCAATCAACCTGTGTTCCTATGATACCATGTAACCAGTGTTTTGTTGGTATTGCCAGTGCCAAACCTTACTTCTACTTCCCCTTCCTCTCTGCTGCTACTTGGCTGAAGAGTCCATTCTACTATTTCGTCGTTACTCTGACTTGTAGTCCATGGAGAATCTCTGTTCTTTGTAGCTCACCCATTTCTCTCACCTCTTCCTCTATTGTTTTGCAACATTGGTCCACATGTACCGTGAGATCAGCGTCCGTTCTGAAATTGGCCTTCATGGCAGCTACTCTCTTGGAATTGGTTTTTCTTCCATTTGCGCCTGTGTTTCTAACACAGCCATATGTCACTAGAAGAAAAGGTCCTGTAGAAACTCATTTGCATCCAAAGCAGTTTTGTTTTTATTTTTTGAAGGTTATCTTACTTAAAAAGAAAATTCTTTTTTTTTAATAAATATATCTTCATTGATTTCAGAGAGGAAGGGAGAGGGAAAGAGAGATAGAAACATCAATGATGAGAGAGAATCATTGATTGGCTGCCTCCTGCTGCAGGTCCCCTAATGGGGATCAAGCCCGCAACCCAGGCATGTGCCCCCGACTGGAATCGAACCCAGGACCCCTCAGTCTGCAGGCTGATGCTCTATCCACTGAGCCAAACCAGCCAGGGCAAAAAAACAAAATTCTTTATCGTTGAAAGTATTACATGTGTCCTCTTATTTCTGCCTTTGACCCCCTCCAGCCTGCTCCTGTCTCCCACCCCAGGCCCTCACCATCCCATTGTCTGTATCCTTGGGACATGCATATATGCATACAAGATCCTTGGTTGATTACCTCCCACCCACCCACCTAACAGAAGTTGTTTTAGAACATACCTTTTTTAAAAAAATATAGAAAATAGTTTTAATTCAATCAAACACAAAAGGTAGTGCAAAATAATATACAACAACATCAAAAAATTGAACAGAAATCGTTAAAAGTCCAAATCCAGGGGGATTTAAAAATTTATTTTTTTTTTCTGGAGAATACTATGATTAATCTGAAAGAGATTTTTTAAATCTTCAACTGAAGGTATTTTTCCATTGATTTTTAGATAGAGTGGAAGAGAGAGAAAGACACAGAGAGAAACATCATGTGAGAGAAACACATCGATCAGTTGCTTCCTGCATGCGTCAACCAGGGCCCAGGCTGGTGAGGAACCTGCAACCAAGCTACATGCCCTTGACAGGAATCCAACCTGGGACCCTTTGGTCCACAGGCTGATGCTCTATCCACTGATCCACACTGGCTGGGTAGAGATTTTCTTTAAAAAAAAAAAATATATATATATATATGTGTGTGTGTGTGTGTGTGTGTGTGTGTGTGTGTGTGTGTGTAGACACACACACACACACACACACACGCGCGCGCGCATTTTTATTTCAAAAAGGAAGGGAGAGGGAGAGAGAAACATCAATGATGTGAGAGAGAAAAAAAGCATGATGAGCAAATCATTGATTGGCTGCCTCCTGCACACCTCCCACTGGGAATCAACCTCATGCTCGACTCAAACCATGACCTCCTGGTTAATAGATCGACGCTCAACCATTGAGCCATGCCGGCTGAGCCATGGGGACTTTGAAACAGATTTCAAAAAGAACAAAACTACTTATTAATATTTCTACCTGAGATAGTCAATCTCATAATCATCACAAATCTCCAAATCTGGAGATCTCTGAACTTTACAATAGACTTTCCTCCCTATACACATATCCCTTCTCACCATCGCTGAGGAATGCGTGTCTGGTCTGTTCTTCACAATTTCAGTGTTTAACCTCCTTCCACTGCCTTGTATTAATCCAGCGATTTTATTTTTCTTTTTTAATATATTTTTTATTGATTTCAGAGAGGAAAGGGGAGGGAGAGAGAGGTAGAAACATCAATGATAACAGAATTATTCATCTGCTGCCTCCTGCACCCCCCCCCCTTACTGGGAATCAAGCCCACAATCCTTGAACACAATCGAACCCAGGACTCTTCAGGCTATAGGCCGATGCTTTATCCACTGAGCCAAACTGGTTAGGGCAATCCAGGGATTTTCAACCTTTTCCATCTCATGGCACACATAAACTAATTACAGAAATTCTGAGGCATAGCAAAAAATTTATATTTTGTCCATCTGACCAAAAAATAGCTATAATAGATGTGAATGAATCTAAATTAGAACATACCTATCTTTTTTGGGTTACACCTTATTCTTGTATCCTTTCTCTGCTGAGTCCTCTCCCATTCTTTTGCCTTATGAAATTCCCAGTAGCAACTCCCCCCACCAGGTTTTAAGCCCTTTCGTTAAAAAGCAAGCCATAGACTAATTTCTCGATGTGACAAATGCACATTTGTGATGGTGTTGCTCCATCCTCAAAGTCAACCTGTACTTCACCAGCATTTATTTGTGTCCAGGTCGCTGCTGTGGAGCAGAGGATGCAGAAGCTCCCTGTGAACAGAGTGTTTCTGTAGGAGTGTCACAGTCCAGCCCCTCCAAGGCAGCTCTGTCTTCCCAGAAGACCCACCCCTGTGAGAGGTGTGGTCTAGCCTTGAGAGACATACTCCATTTGGCTGAGCACCAAGGAACACCACACAGCCAGAATGTGGTTAGGTGTGGGGTGTGTATGAAAGAATTTTATTTTGGTGGAAACCTCCAAACACATGGGAAAGAGAGAAAAGCTTGTTTCACTTGCGGAGAATGTAAGAAAGCCTTCAGTCCGAGACACACACATGCTCAGGACCAAGATTTTTACACTGGAAGACAGTGTTTTATGTGCAGTGAATGTGGGAAAACATTCAGGTATCAGTCTTCATTTGCTGTTCACCAGAGAGTGCATACAGATAAAAGCCTTCACATGTGTGGCCAATGTGGCCAGTCTTTTAGGCGAACCTCAACCTTCAGTCAGCATCGAAGATTTCATTGTGGGCCAAGACAGTACAAGTGCAGCAAATGTAGGAAGCCCTTTCACCCAAAATCTGTCCTCATTTATCCCTGGAGAAATCACACTGGGAAAAAATGTGAGTTGTGTCGTGAATGTGCGCCATCTTTTAGCCGGAGCTCCATCCTCATTCGACAACGGACAGTTCACTCTGGAGAAAGGCGTTATGAGTGCACGCAATGTGGGAAGTCCTTTAGAAGAAAATTTTACCTCATTCTGCATTGGAGAGTTCACACTGGAGAAAGGCCTCATGAATGCCGTGAGTGTGGGAAATCTTTCACCAGGAGATCAGTCCTTATTCTGCACCGGAGAGTGCACACGGGAAAAAGGCCTTTTCAGTGCAGTAAATGTAGGAGGCCCTTTACCAGTAGTTCCATACTCATTCTACACCAGAGAGTTCACACAGGAAAAAGGCCTTATGAGTGCAGTGAATGTTGGAAATCCTTCAGCCAACAATCTTACCTAACTCAACATCAGATAGTTCATAGCGGAAAACAGTCTTATGAGTGTAGTGAATGTGGGAAAGCTTTTATCTCTCGCACTGGCCTTAGTTACCATCTGAGAGTTCACTCTGGAAAAAGGCCTTATCAGTGCAGTAAATGTGACAAATCTTTCACCTCTCGCCCGGGACTGCGTTACCATCTGAGAGTTCACACTGGAAAAAGACCGTATCAGTGTAGTGAATGTGGGAAATCTTTCTTATGTGGTTCCTACCTCAGTATTCATCAGAGAGTACACACAGGAGAAAGACCTTATGAGTGCAGTGAATGTGGTAAATCCTTTCTCCGAAGACATCACTTTCTTACACACCAGAGAATTCACACAGGAGAAAGGCCTTATCAGTGCAGTGAATGTGGGAAATCTTTTTCATCTGGTTACAACCTCAGTAATCATCAGAGAGTTCACACAAAAGAAAGACCTCATCAGTGCAGTGAATGTGGGAAATCTTTTATCCTAAGACAGCACCTTCTTGTACACCAGAGAGTTCATGCAGGTCAAACGCCTTACCAGTGCAGTGTATGTGGGAAATCTTACTGTTCAAAGTTCAACCTTGTTCAACATCAGAGAGTCCACACAGGAGAAAGGCCTTATCAGTGTAGTGAATGTGGGAAATGTTTTACCTCAAGCTCTGTCTTTAATTATCATAAGAAAGTTCACACTGGAGAAAGGCCTTATCAGTGCAGCGATTGTGGGAAATCTTTTTTATCAAGTTCCAACCTCAGTACTCATCAGAGAGCACACACAGGAGAAAGACCCTATGAGTGTAGTGACTGTGGGAGATCCTTTTTCCGAAGATACCACCTTCATACACACCAGAGAGTTCACACAGGAGAAAGGCATCAGTGCAATGAATGTGGGAAATCTTTTGCATCTGGTTTTAATCTCAGAAATCATCAGAGAGTTCATACAGGAGAAAAGCCTTATGAGTGCACTGAATGTGGGGTATCTTTTACCACTCAGAGGAAGCTTCGTTATCATCGAGTAGTTCACACTGGAGAAGGGCCCTATGAGTGCCGTGAATGTGGGAAATCTTTTACCTCTCATTATGCCCTCCGTGATCATACGAGACTTCATACAAACAAAAAACCTTATGAATGCACTAAATGTGGGAAATTGTTCAGAGCAAATTCTCACCTCATTGAGCACTGGAGAGTTCACACTGGAGAAAAACCTCATCGATGTGGAGAATGTGGGAAATCTTTTTCATCAGGCTCTGGCCTCCGTTACCATCAGAGTATTCACACCGGGTTAAGACCTCATGAGTGTAGTGAATGTGGGAAATCTTTTCTCAGGAAATCAACACTCATTCGCCATCAAAGAACTCACACAGGAGAAAGGCCTTATGTGTGCAGTGAATGTGGGAAATCTTTTATGCAGAGACACCATCTTCTTGTACACCAAAAGGTTCACACAAAATAAGGGCCTTATGATTGCAGTGAATGTTGCAAAAACATTAAGGATAGTTCTGAATCCAATTAATGCTGGAGCATTCACACTGGAGGTAGGCATTTCAGCCCAAAAATGGGGGCAAGTTTTTAGCCATAATTTTTACCATTTTTTTTTTAATCCTCACCGGATGATATTTTTCCATTGATTTTTAGAGAGAGGGAAATATCAATGTGAGAGAAACACATCAATTGGTTGCCTTCTGCATGAGCCCTGATCAGGCCAGGCTGGGGAGGAGCCTGCACCTGAGGTACATGTCCCTGACCAGAATCGAACTTGGGACCCTTTAGTCCCCAGGCCAATGCTCTATCTGGTTAGGGCAATTCTTACCTTTCTTAATACCTGAGTCTTCATATAGGAAAAAGGTCCTATGAGGATGGTGAATGTATGAAATGTATTTATGGAGTGTGTTATTGTCTAAGACTCTAAAAGAACATGTAGGATGTGGGCTTTATGGTGTAGCAAATGTGAAAGATATCTTACCATAACTTGACACTCTTACCTCCAGAGAGTTCACCCAGGAAGTGGCTTTATGAGTGCAGCAAATGTGGGAAATTCCCACCCCCCAAGTATTTATCTTATTATACAGTGTGAAATTCATGCTGGGTAAATACCTCCGATGTGTAAGGGAATGTGCGATTTTCTTGTTCATTAAATGACTCTGGAAGAAGCCATCTGTCTGAATTCAATCTCCCATTTCCAGTTGTCACAGATAGGAATTTCACTTCAAGTTTCATTCATGTGGGACGCATGTGTATCTGTGTGTGCTTTGTAACCTGCCCAGGACTGTTTGCCATTTTCTTTTGTTAAAGCCATTTTTTTACTCTACCACATGGTAGGTTCCCACCTGTCCATTACCAGCCTCATGTGCTCAGGGCAGCTGGCCTCTGTTCTCTTACATATTGGTGAAATTAGGAGTCACTTCTTTCATATTGGTGAAATTAGGAGTCACCTGAGCTCTGTGGAGTTCACCTTGGGCAGGGACCCAACACATTGTTGGCTTGGAGAATATCACGTGAGTCTGGCTGGAGGGCTATATGCTCCCATGAATTTTTTTCAGCTTACAAGTCACCAACCTGAACTGTTGACTGCACATTGCTCTGGTTTGTACAATATTGTTTATGTCTGTGTGGTATATAAGTTCTCTTTCATTTTGGGTGACCTATATGCTGTATGGGGTGTTTTATAAACAGATTTCACCTTCCGTAAGTATAAAAGGTGAACTTTTTTTTTTTTTTTTAATCCTCACCCATGGATATTTTTCCATTGACTTTTAGAGGGAATGGAAGAGAGAGGAAAAGACAGAAATACCAATGTGAGAGAGACACATTGATTGGTTGCCTCCTGCATGTGCCCCCGACTAGGGTCTGGACTAGGGAGGAGTCTGCAACTGAGATACATGAACCCTTTGGTCCACAGGCTGACGCTCTACTCACCGAGCCAAACCGGCTAGGGTGAAAATAAGTTTTGTGTATGCCTGTAGCATTGATCACCTCAAGGCCATTGTAAGTTAAAAGAAAGTCCAGGGATGTGGCTCTTGTAATCCAGCCAGCACTGCTATTGAGTGAAGTATAAATGTCCTTTATAACTAGCCAATATTTTTGCCACTGAGGCCACACTGACCCTCAGATGGCAACAGGAGAAATATGGTGGGGTCCATATGAGATTCACAAACCTATTTCTTTTTAATATATATATATATATATATATATATTTTTTTTTTTTTTTAATTGATTTCAGAGAGGAAGGGAGAGGAAGATAGAAACATCAATGATGAGAGAGAATCATCAATTGGCTGCCTCCTGCATGCCCTACACTGGCGATGAGCCCACAACTTGATCATGTATCCTGACTGGGAATCAAACCATTATCTCCTGATTCATAGGTCTATACTCAACCACTGAGCCACACCAGCAGGGCATTAAATCTATTAGTACAAAAAATTTTAAATACTTCAATAAGGTATAATTTACATGTAATAAACTGTACATATGTAAATTGTATTTGATAAATCTTGACATTCATGTGAAGCTGAAAACATCACTGCTATTACGGTAATGATTTAATTTGTCAGTGTGTTTTTGGCTTATGTCCTTTTATAATCTCTCCCTGCTTTTCACAGCCCTCCAAATAATTTGGTTTACTTTCCTTTAGTATAGATACCTTTGTATTTTCTATAATTTATATGATGGCAATCATTGAATGTTTACTTATTTTTTTCTGGTTTCCTTTATGGTGTATTATTACTTAGAGATTCATCTATGATATAATTACCTCAACTCCCCCTCCCCCCCACCACCACCTATGGATGTACCACAATGAGTTTATCCACTCAAATCTTTATGGACATTTGGATCATTTCCATTTAAAAAAAATATATATGTTATTGATTTTAGAGAGGGGGGAAAAACATCACTGTGAGAGGGATACTTCAGTTGGCTGCCTCCTGTAAGTCCCCTACTTGGAATCTAATGTGCAATATTTTGTTGCACAGGAGGTTGCCAAACCAACTGAACACACTGGCCATGGCATCTTTCACGTCTTTATGCATTCATTGGTTTATTCTTGTATGTGTCTTTACTGGGGATTGAATCCTCAACCTTGGTGTGTGGGGGTGACGCTCCAACCAACTGAGCTCCCCAGCCAGGCCCCTTAATTATTTTCAAAAATTTCGTGCTGTGCACGATGTAATGGAAATATAAACCATACACTTTGTTTTTTTGTTAATCCTCACCCGAGGATATTTTTTCCATTTGTTTTTAGAGAGACTGAAAGGAATTTGGGGGGAAGGGGGCGAAAGAAACATCAGTGTGGCCCTAATCGGTTTGGCTCAGTGGATAGAGCGTCAGCCTGTGGACTGAAAGGTCCCGGGTTCGATTCCAGTCAAGGGCATGTACCTTGGTTGCAGGCACATCCCCAGTAGGGGGTGTGCAGGAAGCAGCTGATCGGTATTTTTCTCTCATCGATGTTTCTAACTCTATCCCTCTCCCTTCCTCTCTGTAAAAAATCAATAAAACATATTTAAAGAAGAAACATCAGTGTGATAGAGATACATGGATTGGTTGCCTCCCGCAAGTACCCCAAGCCAGGGCCGTAGATCGAACCTGCAACCTAGGTACATGCCCTTGACCAGGAATTGAACCCTTGATATTTCGGTTGGAGAGCAGAGGGTGAGAGAGATTTTCTGGGAGCCGTACACACTGCTCAGCAATGGTGCCCTCAGCACAAATGTTAGGAAGTGGACTTTACTTCAGCTATGGTCCAGCTGTGGATTGACAGAAATGACTTTGGGGAGGTAGGACAGAGACAAGCTCAGGATACAAGGAGGGACGTGAGGGTCTGACTCATGGATGCAGTAAATGCAAAGTTCTCCCACATCCCATCGCAGTCCACGGACCTCAGCCTCACCCAGGAGGCCCCACTCCAGGGAGAAGTTCATGGCCATGGCCTCCAATGTCATACTCCATCATTATAGAGATGGTTCATTCTACTATAGTAACTTCTCTCCTAAAACCACAATGATGTCCCTTCCTTCCCCAAACATAGCCACATCCATTCTCTGGTAACCCTACTCCCAGTCACCCCACCTCCAGAAAGACCACAGGTCCTGGTGCTCGCTCCCAACCCACAGCCACAATGATCACTGACTCTGCACAAAGCAGGCCTCTGGATCTGATGCGAGGCCCAGTATTCTTTTTTTAAAATGTTTTTATTAATTTTAGAGAGGAAGGCAGAGAAAGACAGAAACACCCATGATGAAAGAATCATTACTTGGCTGCCTCATACCTGCATGCCCCTTACTGGGGATTGAGCCCACAACCCGGGCATGTGGCCTTGACCGGAATCGAACCTGGGACCCTTCAGTCTGCAGGCCGACACTATGTCCACTGAGCCAAACCAGCTGGGGTGGGGCTCGATATTCTGTTATTAGGAAGACCAATATATAAACGACAGGCTTCCCTGTCATTTTGCTTTAATAACACCTGTGCCTTCATGACTGTCTCATGTCCCCTCATTCCTCAGAAGCCATGGCCGCCTGGCAGGTTACCCTCCATGCCCAGACCCACCCAGGTACCCAAGCTAGATCTGCACTTGGGCATCCAGCGTTTACTTCCTGATTCACCGTTAGCATCACCATCATGTTTAAGATTCCTCTTACTGTTCCTAAGAGTTCCCCCTCTCCACACACCGCCTACCACCTTTTGTAAACTGTCCGTCTGACAGAGTTCCAGAACTGTGTGTCCAGCTGCCCACTGAGGAATGGTACTCCTTCATTCTCTGGAATATGTCACACACTGACTATGTCTAGAAGAAACACTGCTGCCCCAAAAGGCTTGTCTCAGTGGATAGAGCGTCGGCCTGCGGACTGAAGGGTCCCGGGTTCAATCCAGGTCAAGGGCATGTACCTTGGTTGTGGGCACATCCCTCTCCCTTACTCTGTAAAAATCAATAAAATATTTATTTAAATATATTTTATTGATTTTTTTACAGAGAGGGATAGGGAGTTAGAAACATCAATGAGAGAGAGACATCGATCACATGCCTCCTGCATGCCTCCCACTGGGGATGTGCCCGCAACCCAGGTACATGCCCTTGACCGGAATCGAACCCGGGACCCTTCAGTCCGCAGGCCGACACTCTATCCACTGAGCCAAACCGGTTAGGGCCAATAAAATATATTTAAAACAAACCAAAAAAAAAAACCATCACCACAGTGAAAAGGACTCCCACTCTCGACCACACGTCTCAGTAGCAGAGCTTCCATCCTTCCAGTTGCCAACCCCAAAAATTTGGAGTCACCCTGGGTTGCTATCTTCTTCTCTCTCACCATCACAGTCAGAGAATCATAGCTGCTGTATTTTTTAAAGGTTTCCCCAATTAAAAATATGATTTACTTCACTCAGAAAGATAAAGATCAACTTTACTGTCCAACCTATCCATTCATTGGTTACCTTTTGCATATACCCAGACTGAAGATTGAACCCACAAACCTGGCATATAGGGTTGACCCTCCAATAAACTGAGTTACCCTGTGAGAGCTAAGCTGCCCTATTTTAAAAACTATTATAAAATGCATTTACTGCGTGGTGTGGGGAGTGCAGAAGGCAACCGATCAATGATTCTCATCATTGATGTTTCTATCCCTCTTCTTCCCTGAAATCAATAAAAAAATATTAAGAAAATTGAGCTAATCTTCCATTTCACCAGCAACAAAAGAAAACACACACACACACACACACACACACACACACACACACACGAATATATCCACAGCACAATTTCCTTGAGATGTTAATGCGAGGTTTAGCTGTAAACTGACTGGCATTCTCTCCTTTGTTAGGGGCCTGAGAGACACTTTGACACGCTGATGTATCAACATGAAAGGGTTGTCCAGTCATGACTGAAGTTTTGTACAAAAACAGACCATTTTTTCCAAGAACAGCTTGGTCGAGAAATGAATTGTTTGAGATGGGAGATGTTCTAGAACCAAAGGTTTTGTTTGTTTGTTTTTTAAATATTTTTTTATTGCTTTCAGAGAGGGAGGGAGAAATGTCAATGATGAGAGAGAATCATGGATTGGCTGCCTCCTGCATGCCCCAAACTGGGGATCAAGCCAGCAACCCAGGCATGTGCCCTGACCAGGAATTGAACCATGACCTTCTGGTTCATAGGTCGATGCTCTACCACTGAGCCACACTGGCCGGGCTAGAACCAAGGTTTTGAAGCCTGACAATGAGTGGGTCCAGGCTGCCTGTCACTACTTGAGCTGATTAAGCAGAGACAGGACGAGTCCTATACGAGGGTTTCTTCCAATACCGCCGGCAGTATGGGAGACAATCTGCTCTACCCCTCACCATAAGCCACCTGCTTATATTCGGGAGGAGGACAAATTACATGGGAAAGTAGGAATTACAGGCCTGGGGCAGTAGGCATCCTACAATGGATATAGGTTACAGGCAACCAGGGCTGGGCTGTAAAGGGCAGGCACCTCCGGGATCCCATTGTTTCTGCAATAAGGTTGTTAAACTTGCCTTGATGACAGACCGTTCTCAGAAAAGGAGAACGGACTGCATTTTGAGGTTAACTTTCATATCCCCAGGCATACAACTCTCGGGCCAGGTTAGAATGTGCTTTCTCTAATCAGAACAACCATGGTTCACAGACATGAGAAATATTTCTTATGACTATAGCTCGTCAACACTATTCTATTTCTGCCCCTAACGGTTTGTATTCTCTCTAAAATAAATAAAAACATATCCTCAGGTAAGTATTAAAGTAATAAGAACTATCCTATATAATAAAAGCTTAATATGCTCATTGGCTTACCCTTTTGACCATTTGACCAGTCGCTATGATTCACACTGGCCACCAGGGGGCAGACGCTCTGACTGGTAGTTTATCTTGCTGGATGATTGGGACTGGGTGAGATGGAGATGGACCAGAAATGCCCTGGAGGCCTCCCGTGGCCCCTCTGTGGCTGCCCAACCTCCCATGGTCCCTCCCCAGCCAGTGGGGCCCTATCAGCCCAGATCCGGACTCCTCCCACGGTCCCTCTCTGGCCTCTAGAATATTTCTTCTATTTAATTTCCTTTCAATGTGCACGAATCCGTGCACTGGGCCTCTCGCGAACAATCAAATGATAGACATACTGCTTTTTCAGGATTCCTCCAAGAGCAAACCTTCTAGTTGGCTAGTAAGGAGAAATCCTTCAGTGCAGCCTCTGGAACCCTGTGAACTACATTACCCAGAAGGCTCTGGCCGGAGCAGAGCCATTAACAGATCAGATGCAGGCAGATTTTTGAGATTTCATGCTGTGGGGCGGGACATCCGGTGTCCTCTTCTAGGGGCACTGCCACTTCCCCTCTCCCCCGCAGAGTACCGGTATCCTTTCAGACTGAGGTGAGGGAAATCCAGAGTTGTCGGCACAGGGGTCCCCCACCCCGGCGCGAGGATGGGGATGCGGCTTAGCGCCATCGCCTCGCTCAAGCCCGAAGGACCTGGGACGGAGGGAGCCGCCTCCTCGCCCGCCGCCCGCCGTCCGCGCCCGCCCCGCCCTCAGAGTCCGCTGGAGGCGGCCGCACCGAGGCGCCCGGCTGAGGTGAGCGCGCGTCCCCGTGGCCTCCCCACCCAACCGCGCAGCCCGGGGCGGGCGCCCGTCCCCTCCCGCAGCCCAGGCCCCGCGACCCCGAGGTAGGCGGCGGGCAGGGAGGGAGGCTTGTGGCCTCCGAGGGGCCCGCAGGTCCGTGCCTGGTAGAAAGGGGTTATGGGTATCGTCGGGGGCAGAAGTCGGTTTTTTGGGTTCGAGCTGTTCGATATGAGAAATAAATGTGAGAAATATTCATCATGCTCTGCGCGCCGGGATGGGTTTGTTTTGATGTAAGAAAGCACCGTCTGCCCGGCCGGTGTGGAGCAGTGGATAGAGCGTGGGCCAGCGGACTGAAGGGTCCTGGGTTCGATTCTGGTCAAGGGCACATGCCCAGTAGGGGGCGTGCAGGAGTCAGCTGGTCGATGTTTCTAATTCTCTATCCCTCTCCCTTCCTCTCTGTAAAAAATCTATAAAATATATTTAAAAAAAGAAAGAAAGCACCGTCTGGCCCTAGCCGGTTTAACTCAGTGGTTAGAGCATCGGCCTGCGGACTGAAGGGTCCCGGGTTCGATTCTCGGTCAGGGCACATGCCCACGTTGCGGACTCGGTCCCCAGTGTGTGTGGGGTGTGCGGGAGGCAGCCGATCCATGATTCTCTCTCATCATGGATGTTTCTATCTCTCTCTCCCTCTCCCTTCCTCTCTGTAAAAAATCAATAAAATATATTTTAAAAAAGAAAGAAAGAAAGCACCGTCTGGCCCTAGCCGGTTTAACTCAGTGGTTAGAGCATCGGCCTGCGGACTGAAGGGTCCCGGGTTCGATTCCCGGTCAGAGCACATGCCCAGGTTGCAGACTCGGTCTCCAGTGAGGGGTGTGCGGGAGGCAGCCGATCCATGATTCTCTCTCATCATGGATGTCTCTATCTCTCTCTCCCTCTCCCTTCCTCTCTGAAATCAATAAAGAACTATATTTAAAAGAAAGAAAGCACAATCTGCCTGGCCAGTGTGTCTCAAGGGTTGAACGGCCAACTTTGTAGGAACCCGGAGGTCAGGGTTCGAGTCCCAGACAGGGCACCTGCCCCCGTTCCAGGCTTGATCCCGGGTGGGGGGCGAGCAGGGGGCAGCCCGTCCATGATTCTCTCTCCTCATGGATGTCTCTCTCTCTCTCTCCCTCTCCCTTCCTTTCTGAAAAATACATTGAAAAAAGAAAGCACAGCCCTGACTGGTGTGGCTCAATGGATAGAGCATCGTCCTGAGGACTGAAGGGTCCCGGGATCCGGTCAGGGGGGCATGCCAGGGTTGCCGACTCGAACCCCAGTGGGGGGCGTGCAGGAGGCAGCCAATCAATGATCCTCTCTCATCACTGATGTTTCTGTCTCCCCTCGCCCTTCCTCTCTGAAATCAATAAAAAATATATTTTAAAAATTTTTTAAAAATTGAAAGCACATTCCAACCTGGATGGGACTTGTCCCTGGGACCTGGACATGTGGCCCACCCTCCCCACTGGGCAGCTGCCCATTGACATGGAACAACTTAGAACCCCGTGGAGGGAAGGAAACGAGGGAGTCCCAGGTGCCCTCTGCCCTCTGCAAACCCCCACCTGCCTGTGATCTGTAACCATTTTACCCATTTTTAAAAAATATTTTTTAATTGATTTCAGAGAGGAAAAGAGAGGGGGAGAGAGAGGGAAACATCCATGATGAAAGAGAGTCATTGATTGGCTGCCTCCTGCACGCCCCCTACTGGGGATGGAGCCTGCAACCCGGGCTTGTGCCCCTGACTGGAATCAAACCCAGGATCCTTCAGTCTGCAGGCTGACACTCTATCCACTGAGCCAAACCAGCCAGGGCAATTTTACCCATTCTTATCCCTTTTGCCCACTTTCCTATGTGACCTTTGTCCTTGTACCACATGCAAGCAGCTGGCTTACAGGGAAGGGGGCGTGCAGAGTAGATTTTTGTGGGGGAACTGCTGCTCTCCTCTGCTGTGAGCACTGTTGGCATAACTGCTCATGGAGGATTCAGCCCTGTCTGTGCCGAATGGGCCCAAGTAGTGACAGGCAGCCCGGACCCATTGGTTGTCCCCTTGCACTTCTGGGTGCCTGATGGGGCAGGAAATGGGGGGGGGGGTGCAGGGAGGACTTCCGGGCCTCCCTCGGGACGGCTCCTGGCTGTGGGCCCGTCAGGACGGTAGTCGTGGCTGATAGTGTTGAAGGTGTGAGTCACTGGGCGCCGTGAACACGGACACGGGTGAGGGGGGAAGGGTGTCTGTGACGGACACGGGTGAGAGGGGAGAGGTATGTGTGACGGACCCGGGTGAGGGGGGAGAGGTGTGTGTGACAGACCCGGGTGAGGGGGGAGAGGTGTGTGTGACGGACCAGGTGAGGGGGGAGAGGTGTGTGTGACAGACCCGGGTGAGGGGGGAGGGGTGTCTGGGTCGCGGGGCAGGGAGGCAGCAGGGCTGGGAGTGGGACAGGGACTGGGGGTGATAGGGAGGCAGAGGGTGCAGAACGGGGTGCCCATGAGGCGGTGGTGTGAGCTGATGGCGCCCAGGCACTGGTGTGGGTGGGGACCAGGTGAAGCAGGGCCCTCTCTGGCTGTGTCCAGCAGGGAGTTGCTTTGCAGGCGGGAGGGGCCCCTAGGCCTGGCCCACTGTTCGGGTGGCATCTGTGTGTCCCCACTGCCCTTGCTGAGGGCTGAACATAGTCACTATGGAACCCTAATAGGTGAGCAGACATCAGGGTCCCCAGGGCCTGGTAGCTCCTCGGAGGGAGGCCGCCCTGGAGGAGGAGGAGGAGGAGGAGGAGGAGGAGGAGGAGGAGGAGGAGCAGTGGGAGGGTGTGTGAGGGGATGGGCTGTGAGGGTCTCAGAAAGACAAAGTGTGTGGAGAGCAGCTACAGCATTTGCACAGGTTCAAGCCTCGGACTAATGAGAGGGCCCGGTCCTCTCGTGGCGAAGCCTCATGCAGGTCCCCACGTGGAGGGCAAAGCTACTCCCAGCACGGGTACAGCCAAAGGCTATGGCCGTAAGCTTGACCTCATGGTCCGAACCTGTGGTCCCAGGTGGCTGAGGGAGGGAGGCTGCCGGAGGTGCAGCTAGTGCTGCCACAACAAAGCTTGATGGAGTTCAGGTGCATGGAATTGAGTAGATTCAAAACCCGAGAGAACATTGTAAACGTCTTGACCACGCCCTTCCTTTGCCTGTTGGAATCCTGCTATACAATAAAGAACCAGCTTGCAGGCTGTGGCACTGTCTCTCCATCCGAGGGCAGCCTCCCACCTAGCCCCAGTTTTAGTCTCTTGTCTGTCTTCTTTAATCCTTCACGTCCTCCGAACCCCTTAAGGTTTACCTCGGCCGTACTGAGCGCGGCACAAAAGTGTAAGGTGTCCTCCGTCCCCATGTTGACAGGCCCATGTGACCTTTGACGACGTGGCCGTGTACTTCTCCCAGGAGGAGTGGGGGCTCCTGGATGAGGCTCAGAGATGCCTGTACCGCGACGTGATGCTGGAGAACTTGGCCCTTGCATCCTCTCTGGGTAAGATTGTCACCATCTCACCGGGGACTTGGACTAGTCTCTGCCCTGCCTCCCCCTCCTTTCCCCAGAGGCTGCTCTGTGGACCCCACGTGCTCCCCTGTGGACCCCAGGCCCTGCCCTCTTCTCTCTGCTGCACTGAACTCCTCTCATAGGGACAGGATGCCGTGAACCTAATGCCGTCCACCATGCTTGCCCCCTCCCTGGCCCGGGGAATGTGCCCCGATTGGAATGATGGTTCTGGAGTTTAGTTGTAATTTTGACGTGGTTGTGGGTGGAGGTTAGTACCACATTCACCTATGCAGCCCTCTTGGCCAGAATCTCCATTGGTTGAATTTTGTGTGTGCCCTGACCAAGGAAGGAACCTGTAACCTGGGTGTATCAGGGTGATGCTCTCACTAACTGAGCCACCTGGCTAGGATCTGAGTCAATTTCTTATCTATATATATCTAAAACCTAACGTGCGAAGTGTCCCCTCAGCAGTTTGACCGCTCGTTATGACATGCACTGACCACCAGGGGGCGGCGCGGAAGGAAGGAAGGAAGGTCCCAGCCAGCAGCTGGCAGCCGCTAGGGACTCTAACCGTGTATGAATTTCGTGCACTGGGCCTCTGGTCGTTATATAATGAGTTTTTGTGACAGGTTTTGAGTTAAAGTCTATTTTGTCTAGAAGTATAGCTACTTAATAAGCATAGGCTACTCTCTTTTGACTTACATTTGTGTAGATTATTTTTTCAATTTCTAAACTTCCAGCTTATCTATTTGGTGAAAGCTTAAGTCTCTTACAGACAACATATGGTTTGAACTTTTTTTGTTTTGTTTAATCCTCATCTGAGCATAAGTTCTTCTATTGATTCTGGAGAGAGGAAGGCAGAGGGAGGGGAAGAGAGAGAGAGAAACATCGATTGGTTGCCTCATCATGGAATCGCCAGTCCTGGGATCGCTCTCAAAAACTGGGTATGGCTCTAGCCGGTTTGGCTCAGTGGATAGAGCGCCAGCCTGTGGACTGAAGGGTCCCAGGTTCGATTCCAGTCAGGGGCACATGCCCAGGTTGCAGGCTCAGTCCCCATTGGGGCTGAGTGGGAGGCAGCTGATTGGTGATTCTCTCTCATCATTGATGTTTCTGTCTGTCTCTCTCTCTCTCTCTCTGAAATCAATAATAATATATTTCAAAAAACAAAGAAAAATACTAGGTATGTGCCGTGACCAGGAATAGAACCCTTGATTGACACTTTTACTACTGAGCAACACTGGTCAGGACTTAACTCGTTTTTCTAATCCATTCAGCCACTGTGTATCATTTGATTGAAGAATGTTTAAGCACTGGAGGATTGCTATCTTGTCAGTTTTTGTCTGGTTGTTTTGTAGTTCCTCTGTTTCTTTTTTTACTCTTGTTATATTTATGAATTCATGATTTTACACAGATGTATGCTTCCATACTCATTCTACACCTATATATTTTTGGTTTATCTACTGTAGGTTTTTGCTTTGTGATTACTATGAGGTTAACTAAAACATCTTAGAACAGTGCGTTTTAATCTGATAAGAATCAGTCATATGCAAAATCTACCATTTTGCCCTGGCTGGTGTGTCTCAGTTCATTGGGTGTTGTTCCTTGTTTGATTCTCTGTCAGGACACATGTCCTGGTTGCTGGCTAGATGCCTGGTAGCGGGCGTGTTGAAGGCAGCAGATCCATGTTTCGCCCTCACATCAATCCTTCACTCTTTTCCTCTTCCTTCTTCTCCCTCTAAAAATAATTAGGAAATCTCTTGTTTTTAAAGCTACCCTTTTAATATCCCATCCTTCTGTGTTATATGTTTCTGAATTTAAATTAAAAAAAATTTTTTTTCTTTATTTACTAATTTGAGACAGAGAAAGTAAGTGGGGGAGGGGGCGGGTGGAGAGAGAAAAAGAAAAGAAATATTAATTTGTTTGTTAAAATGTCCATGCATTCATTGGTTGACTCCTTCATGGAATCAAATTCACAACCTTGGCATATGGGGACATTCCAGCCAACGGAGTTATCTGATCATGGCAACGTTGGGCTTTTGATGTCACAATTTACATCTTTTTATTGTTTAGTTATTATTATTGTAGCTAGGGCTTTTTAAAAAAACATTTGTATTTTATTTTTTCTTTTTAAAATATATTTTTATTTACTTCAGAGCGGAAGGGAGAGGGAGAGATAGAAACATCAGTGATGAGAGAGAATCATTGATTGGTTGCCTCCTGCACGCCCCCTACTGGGGATGGAGCTGGCAACCCAGGCATGTGCCCTTGACCAGAATCGAACCAGGGCCCCTTCAGTTCCCAGGCTGACACTCCATCCACCGAGCCAAACCAGCCAGGGCTCTATTTTATTTTTAATATATTTTTATGGATTTCAGAGAGGAAGGGAGACGGGGAGAGAGATAAAAACATCAATGATGAGAGAGAATCATTGATCAGCTGCCTCCTGCACGTCCCCCTAGTGGATCGAAGCCACAACCCAGGCATGTGCCCTGACCTCCTGGTTCATAGGTTGATGCTCAACCACGGAGCCACACTGGCTGGTCCTTTTTATTTTTCTTTAATATGTTGTGTGTGTTTTTAAAATTATATTCAATTTCTCTTGAACTCTTAAGTATTTTTTTTAAATATATTTTATTGATTTTTTACAGAGAGGATGGGAGAGTGAGAGAGAGAAACATCTATCAGATGCCTCCTGCGCACCTCCCTACTGAGGATGTGCCTGCAACCAAGGTACATGCCCTTGACTGGAATCCAACCTGGAACCTTCCAGTCTGCAGGCCGACGCTCTCTCCACCGGGCCACACTGGTTAGGGCCATAGACTCATTTCTCGATGTGATGAATGCACATTTGTCATGGTGTCATTCTCAGAGTCAACCTGTACTTCACCTGATTTTATTTGCATTCAGGTTACTGCTGTGGAGCAGAGGATGCGCAAGCAAACTGTGAACGGAGTGTTTCTGTAGGAGTGTTGCGGGCCAGCTCCTCCAAGGCAGCTCTGTGTTTCCAGAAGACCCACTTCTGTGAGAGCTGTGGTCCAGTCTTGAGAGACATATTCCATTTGCCTGAGGACAAGGGACCTCCACACAGCCAGCACGTGGTCAGGTGTGGGGTATGTAGGAAAGAATTTCACTTTAGAGCAAACCTCCAAAAACACCAGAAAAAGAGAAAAAATTATTTCGCCTGGCGAGAATATAAGAAACCGTTCAGGTCCAGGTGGACACATGCTCAGGACCAAGATGTTCGCACTGCAAGACAGCGTGTTATGTGCAGTGAATGTGGGAAAACATTCAGCGATCAATCCTCATTCGCCGTTCACCAGAGGGTGCATACAGGTAAAAGCCTTCACGTGTGTGGCCAATGTGGCCAGTCTTTTAGGCGAACCTCAACCCTCAGTCAGCATCGAAGATTTCATTGCGGGCCAAGGCAGTCCAAGTGCAGCAAATGTGGGAAGTCTTTTAACCCAAAAGCTGTCCTCATTTATCCCTGGAGAAGTCACACTGGGAAAAAATGTGAGTTGTGCCGTGAATGTGCGCCATCTTTTAGCCGGAGCTCCATCCTCATTCAACAACGGACAGTTCACTCTGGAGAAAGGCGTTATGAGTGCACGCAATGTGGGAAGTCCTTTAGAAGAAAATTTTACCTCATTCTGCATTGGAGAGTTCACACTGAAGAAAGGCCTCATGAATGCCGTGAGTGTGGGAAATCTTTCACCAGGAGATCAGTCCTTATTCTGCACCGGAGAGTGCACACGGGAAAAAGGCCTTTTCAGTGCAGTAAATGTAGGAGGCCCTTTACCAGTAGTTCCATACTCATTCTACACCAGAGAGTTCACACAGGAAAAAGGCCTTATGAGTGCAGTGAATGTTGGAAATCCTTCAGCCAACAATCTTACCTCACTCAACACCAGATAGTTCATAGTGGAAGACAGTCTTATGAATGTAGTGAATGTGGGAAAGCTTTTTCATCTGCTTCCATCCTTAGTAATCATCAGAGAGTACACAGAAAAGAAAGACCTCATCAGTGCAGTGAATGTGGGAAATCTTTTATCCTAAGACAACAACTTCGTATACACCAGAGGGTTCACACAGGAGAAAGGCCTTATCAGTGTAGTGAATGTGGGAAGTGCTTTATTGCCAACCATATCTTTAACTATCATAAGAAAATTCACACAGGAGAAAGGCCTTATCAGTGCAGTGAATGTGGGAAATCTTTTATTTCAAAGTCAAACCTCATGCAACATCAGAGGATACACACAGGAGAAAGACCTTTTGCATGCAGTGACTGTGGGAAATGCTTTTTCCGAGGCCACCAACTGCGTACCCACAAGAGAGTTCACACAGGAGAGAGGCATCAGTGCAATGAATGTGGGAAATCTTTTTCATCTGGTTTTAATCTCAGAAATCATCAGAGAGATCACACAGGAGAAAAGCCTTATGAGTGCACTGAATGTGGGATCTCTTTTACCACTCAGAGGAAGCTTCGTTATCATCGGGTAGTGCACACTGGAGATGGGCCTTATGAGTGCCGTGAATGTGGGAAATCTTTTACCTCTTGCTACTCCTTCCGGAATCATCAGAGAATTCATACAAGCAATAAGTCTTATGAATGTAGAGAATGTGGCAAATCTTTTTCATCTGGCTCCGGTCTCCGTTATCATCAGAGTGTTCACACTGGGTTAAAGCCTCATGGATGCAGTGATTGTGAGAAATCTTATCTCAAGCGCTCCGAACTCATTCAGCATCAGAGAAGTCACACAGGAGAAAGGCCTTATGTGTGCAGTGAATGTGGGAAATCCTTTATGCGGAAACCTCACCTTCGTGTACACCAACAGGTTCACACAAGATAAAGGCCTGAAGATTGCAGTGAATGTGGGAAAAGCTCTAAGCATAGTTCCCAGTCCAGTTAATATTGGAGAGTTCACACTGGAGGTAGGTGTTTGAGTCCAAAAATGGGGGAAATGGAAAATTTTTAGCCGTAATTCTTACCTTTCATAACGCTTGAGTCTTCATATTAGAAAAAGGTCTTATGAGGGTAGTGAATTGTATTAATTGTTTTACCTGTGTTTATGGAGTTTTTGATTACCTGAGAGTTCATACAGGATGTGGGCTCTGGTATAGCAAGTGTGAAAAATATTTTATCCATGGCTTGACACTCTTTCACCTCCAGAGAGTTCACCCAGGAGATGGCTTTATGAGTGCACGGAAGGTGTGAAATTCCCCCCCTCCCCCAAGCATTTACCTTATTACACAGTGTGAAATTCACGCTGGATAAATACCCGCCCTGTGTAAGGGAATGTGCAGTTTTCTTGTTCCGTATAATGACCCTGGGAGAAGCCATGAGAAGCCATCTGTCTGAATTCAGTCTCATATTTCCAGTTGTCACAGGTGGGAGATTCCCCTTAAGATTCAGTCACATGGGAAGCCTGTTTATCAGTGTGTTTCCCGGGCTCTTTGCCATTTTCTTCTGTTACGTGGAGAAACATCGATGTGAGACAGATCAGTTGGTTGCCTCATACACCCCCACGCCCACCCCTGCGATTGGAGCTGGGATGGAGCACATGAGTGGAGATTTCCCACATGGCAGGTTCCCACTGTCTGTGCCCATTACCATCCACATGTGCTCAGGGCAGCTGACCTCCATCCTCTCCTGTACTGCAGGAGTAACCCGAGCTCTTTGGGGTTCACATAGGACAGGAACCCAACCCGTTGTTGATGGAGAATTTCACGAGTCTGGCTGGAGGGCCGTGTAATCCATGAGCTTTTTCTAGCTTCCAGGTCACCAACCTGAACTTGCTGCACATGGCTTTGGTTTGTACCATACGGTACACGTCCGTGCTGTGTAAGTTCTCTTACGTTTTGGGTGTTCTATTGACTGGGGTATCTTTTAAAATATGTTTTTATTGATTTCAGAGAGGAAGATGGGGAGAGAGAGAGAGAGAGAGAGAGAGAGAGAAACAACTATGATGAGAGAGAATCATTAATCAGCTGTCTCCTGCACCCCCAGACTGGGGACTGAGCCCACAACCTGGGTATGTGTTCTGACCAGGAATCGAACCATGACCTCTCAGTTCATAGGTCGACGCTCAACCCCTGAGCCACTCCGGCCGAGCATGTGGGGTATTTCATAAACATTTTGGCTCCACCAGTGTGAAGGGTGAGCATTTTTATGGGCCTGTCCAACTGGCCCTGTGTGTTCTGCACAGGGACCCTGTAATGGTAAAATATAGCTCACTGGTTTTTGCCACATTTGCATTCCTGCTGCCCACCTTCTAGGAAAGCTTGCAGGGCTTCCTGGTCCTTGTTTGAAGCCTGGGTGCTGTGGGTTTTAGGAGATTCTGACACACCCTGTGCCCCGGCCTGCATGGCTCATTTCTTTGAACATCATCCAGTGCACCGAAAGGCCATCCATTCCATTCCATTCCTAGTCAGGGCCCACTGGGTGGCTGGCTTGTTCTCCAGCTGGGGGCGTGCAGGAGGCAGCAGGTCAATGTTACCCTCTCCCTCTCCCTCCGGTCTCCCTCTTCTTTCCTGTCTCTGAAAATCAGTAAGTACGTATTTATAAAAAGAAAAGAAAACCGCCCTGAGGAAGGGTCACATGTGACATTCTCCAGCACTCCTTGGCAAAGCATGAGCTTTTCCTTTGTTCGCAGAGGATAATTTCAGGCCCTGTCGAAGGAGATCTGTTTCCTAGGTCCTGCAAAGACCCTAGGCCTAAAGCTTCCTCAGTGAAACGTTTCGAGGAAGCCCCGTCCATTGTTCTTGTGCATCTAGGTTAACACTTTTTTTTACATTGATTTCTGAGAGAGATGAAGGAGAGAAGGAGAGAGAAACATTGTTGTGAGAGCTAAGCATTGATTGGTTGCCTGCCGCAAGGTCTCTCCCAGGGACGGAGCCCTGAACCCAGGCATGTGCATTGGGAATGGAACCAGCAACCTTTCGATGCACCGGATGCTGCCCACCCCACTGAACCACACTGGCCAAGGCTGGCTTACCTGCTCCTTTAACAAATAAAACAGTGAAACATCAAAGATATATTGTAATGTGATCCATTTTCACTTCTTAGATAATAGATGTAACTCTTGGTTTATGAAGTAATTACTTTTGTGGGGTTTTTTTTCCTTGAACAAGATTTTACTTATTTATTCAGTGTGGCTCAGTTGGTTGAGCATCCCTGCACACACCCAGAGGTTGCTGGTTCAGTTCCTGGTCGTGGCAAATGCCTGGGTTGCAGGCTCAATCCCCACAAGGGGGCATGCAAGAGGCAGCCAATAGGTGTTTTTCTCTCCCTGTTCCTCTTTCTAAAAGTCCATAAAGAAATACTTTTCAAAAATTAAAAATCAATAGTAATCAGGTAACAACCTTTCTCCTTTTTAAAATGTAAAGCAAATATCATATTGAAACATAACCCAAAATTTCAAAAATGGTAAAGCTAAGACAAGTAACAGAAGAGTTAAAGAAAAAAAAAAAGTATAACAACAGAAATTATAAAAAGAACTTATAAAAATCACTTCTAGCTCTAACCGGTTTGGCTCAGTGGATGGAGCGTCGGCCGGCGGACTGAAGGGTCCCAGGTTCGATTCCGGTCAAGGGCATGTACCTTGGTTGCGGGCACATCCCCAGTAGGAGGTGTGCAGGAGGCAGCTGATTGATGTTTCTCTCTCATCGATGTGTCTAACTCTCTATCCCTCTCCCTTCCTCTCTGTAAAAAAAAATCAATAAAATATTTTTTAAAAAATCACTTCTAAACCACAATGGGAAATATCTCCAGCACGCTGGCCCTGGCACAACGGTTACAGAGGTGGTCGGACACTCCAGGGTCGCTGCTGGCACAGGAGCATGGTGCTGTGCGTTTTTGTCCATTCACCCCCTTCACGTTGTATTCACATCGCCTCTCCTGCCGCATTTATGTGCTAAACCTCACTCCGGGATATTTTTTCCACTGATTTTTTTTTTTTTTAGAGCGAATGGAAGAGAGAAGGAGAAACATCGATGTGAGACACATCAATTGGTTACCTCTTACACCCCACTCCCCCAACTGGAGCTGGGGATGGAACCTGCAACCCAGGTACGTGCCCTTGGCCAGGAATCAAACTTGTGACCCTTGGGTGCTTGGGTGACGTTCTGACCACTGAGCAAAACTGGCCAGGGCTCTCCCCTACTTTAAATGTACCCTTAACATCCTCAATCTCCATGTGTCTCGCTGCTAGGAGCCGTTATTTTTATATTTCCACAGAACTATCACCTTATTATCCTATATAATAAAACCCTAATATGCAAATTGACTGAACGCCAGAACGACTGGTTGCTGTGACGTGCACTGACCACTGGGGGCAGATGCTCAATGCAGGAGCTCAGCCAGAAGCCAGGCTCACAGCTGGCAGGCCCAGCAGTGTTGGCAGGAACCTCTCCTTCCTCTGCAGCGGTGCTAAGGACCCCTTGGGGGATGTCCACCTGCCAGCTTAGGCCCGCTCCCAAAGGGTCCCAGACTGCAAGAGGGCGCAGGACGGGCTGAGGGGACCCCCACCCCCCCAGTGCATGGATGTCGTGCACTGGGCCTCTAGTGTATTATGACAAAGAATATATATTTTTAACTGATTGCTTACTCCTTCAATAAGAGATTTGAAGAAGCCTGGTTGCAAACACATTTTTTTTTCTTTTCTTTTTAATATATTTTATTGATTTTTTACAGAGAGGAAAGGAGAGGTATAGAGAGAAACATCAATCAGCTGCCTCCTGCACACCCCCTACTGGGGATGTGCCTGCAACCAAGGTACATGCCCTTGACTGGAATCGAACCCGGGACCCTTAAATCCGCAGGCCGACGCTCTATCCACTGAGCCAAACCGGTCAGGGCACAAACACATTTCTTTATTGATGTATAACAGACCTAGGTGAGCCTCTGAAGCTGATGAGATAATTGGTAAATGACTGGCGAAGCAATGAAACATGATGCCATGGCTTTCCTCCCACTCTTACACATTTTTGTTTTGCTCACACCGTACTACATTTTTCTCAGCTCACTATTTTCCCCCCAAGTTCACATGAATGAAGAGGATTTCCCACTTTGTTGAAAAAAGGAATTTCACTGTTGGCCGGATTCCAGCATCGCTAAAGGCCCAGTTCTCTCACATCTTAGAATAAAGTGTCCTTTTTGTTGTTGTTAATCCTCACCAAGGATATTTTTCCACTAATTTTTTGAGGGAGTGGAAGGGAAGGGGAAAGACCGAGAAACTTTGGCGTGAGAGAAACACATTTTTAACCGATTGCTTACTCCTTCAATAAGAGTTGGCTCCCGCATGCCAGGACCAAGCCTGCAACGGAGGTCAGCACCCTTGACCAGGATGGGACTCGTTTCCCTTCAGCTCATGGACCAGAGCTCTATCCCTTGAGGCAAACCGGCTGGGGCTGGAATAATTGCCTTCAATAGTGGAACAGTATGTCCTGTATTTTTAATTGTTTTTGTTATGCGCAACATTACAGACACATCATGCACTTTAAAGAACGATGTGCAATGTTAATACGCTTCATCCCTTTCGTAAGTTCAGATACTTAGTAGTATAAGAAAGCCTTGCTTTTTAGGGTTCACCCATTTTCCTGGTCTCTGGGGTTTGCTTGGCTGCAGCCGGCGGTATGAGGATGAATGGGTATTTTGTGAGCCTCAGTCTTCCTGGAAGCCAAAGAGCAGAGATTGGTGATCCGTCTCCCCACACCTTGGACCATGCAGACTGGGTTGAAATCCCAGATCTCCGACAGTCACCAGGAAAACAGGTGAGTGATCCATTCTCTAGGCCTCAGTTTTCTCATTTGTAAAATGGGGGTTGAGCGCTCCCCTGCCCATCCAGCGTGGCTCAGTGGTTGTGCATCGGCCTGTGAACCGGGAGTTCACGGTTCGATTCCCGGTCGAAGTGCGAGCCCCGGTTGTGGGCTCCATTCCTGGTGTGGGAGTGTGCAGGAGGCAGCCGATCAGTGGTTCTCATTCATCATTGATGATTTCTATCTCTTTCTCCTCTCCCTTGCTCTCTGAAATCAATAAACATATATTTAAAATAAATAAACATATTATATATATATTTTAAAATCACAAGTCTCCTTGTATCTCAAAAACAAGGAAAATCCTTGTCGTTTTAGCAAAGTGGAAAAGAACCAAATTCTAATTCTGTATTAGCTTATTTTTTTATTTTTAAATTTAATTAAATTTGTTATTCAGGAGAGTGCATGCTGAGCCTTCATTTTGAGGGTTTTAAAGACTTGGTTTTATTAGTTCTGGAAAAGTGTTATGTAGTGAGAAAACTACAGAATGGTATCATTATTAAAAAAGATGGTTTCTGGGAAAATAGAAAAAAGACCAAAAAAAAAAATAGTAGCCCTGGCTGGTGGGTTCAGTGGTTAGAGCCTTGTCCTGCGCACGGCAGGATCTTGGGTTGGATTCCTGCTCAAGGGCAGATCCCTTAGTTACAGGTTCAGTCTCCAGTCCAGGTGCAGCAGGAGGCAACTGATTAGTGTCTCACTTTGATGTTTCTCTCTCTCTCTCTCTCTCTCTCTCTCTCTCTCTCTCTCTCTCTCCCCCCCCCCCCCTCACTTCCTCCCTCCTAGCCCCTCTCCCTTCCACTCTATAAAAACTCAGTGGAAAAAACATTCTCCCGTGAAGATTAACAACAGCAAAATAAGTTAAAAAGAATGCTTCTAGGAGAGGTTAGACTGCAGTTATATCAGGTATTTACATTTGGTATCATGGGCCTTTAGCATGAGTGATACCATGTAAGCCTGTGGTGTTTCTTTTTTTAATTTTTTTATTGGTTATTTTTTATTAAAAAAATATATATTTTTTAATTTCAGAGAGGAAGTGAGAGGAAGAGAGAGAGAGAAACACCAGCGATGAGAGAATCATTGATCAGCTGCCTCCTGCATGCCCCCTACCGGGGATGGAGCGCGCAACCCGGGCACGTGTCCTTGACCAGAATTGATCCCGGGACCCTTCAGTCCGCAGGCCAACACTCCATCCGCTGAGCCGAACCAGCTAGGGCTATTTTACTTTTTATTAATCCTCACCCGAGGATGTTTTTCCTTTCATCTTCAGGAAGAGCGTTGGAAGGGAGGGAAGAGGAGTGGAGAGAGAGAGAAATATGGGTGTGAGAGAGACGCATGGACTGATTGCCCTACCGCGTGCACCCCAGCTGGGGACGGGGCCTGAATCTGCAACCCGGGTACGTGCATTTGACCGGGAATTAAACCTGGGCTGACGTGCTAACCATGGAGCAAAGTCGGTCAGGGCAATTTTTTCGTAACTTTAGACAGAGATAAAACACACGCGCGCGTGCGCACACACACAAACACACACACACACACACACACATCGACTTGTTGTTTCACTTACTATATATTCATTGGTTGATTCTTGTATGTGCCCTGGCCCGGAGTCAAACCTGCAACCTTGACGAATCAGCAGGACCCGCTGAGCAGCTGAGCTGCAGAGTCAAGACCAGCCTGTCCTTTTCTTTTCTTCCTTCCTTTTTTTTTTTTTTTAAAAAAACATATATTGTTACTGATTTCAGAGAGGAAGGGAGAGAGAGAAAAAGACACTTCAGTGATGGGAGAGAATCATAGATCTGTTGCCTCCTGCAAGCTCCCCAACGGGGGGCCGAGCCCACCCGTGCCCTCACCGGGAAGTGAAGCGGACGGTCCACCACTGAGCAGCACCCGCCCACACCAGCCTGTGGGTCTCCCTTTCTGACAGCCTGTCGTTCTGAATCTCAGAACAACCGCTGAATCTGCAACAGCTACCTGAGCGGGGGGAGCATGAGCCCCTTAACCTATCCGAAGGTCGATACTGACAGGTTCGGGTTTTTGCTGCAGTTTACAAGGAGCGGGCCCTCACTCAGGTCGCAGCCGAACTGCAGGATCCCTCCCGGGGCCGACATCCCAGGGGCTCAGCAGGCTGCGCTCCCTTCCGTGTCCTTTTAGCTCTGGGAACTACATTGCCCAGAAGACGTTGCGCTGAGTTGAGGCAAGGACACTTGAGGATTGAAAGAGTTGCCTTTGAGAGCTCCTGGCCTGGAGGCGGGACTTCCGGCCTCTTTCTGCAGCCGTCCATATTTGCAGGTTGGCCTCGGTGGATGCTGGCGCCAGAGTCCCTTTTCGGGTAACAAAGCGGGAAGGCGCCAGAAGCATAGTGTTCCGTGCACGGGTCCGAGGCTGGGGCGTGCCCCAGTGACCAGCGCCGGGGGGCCGGGGAAAGGGACCGTCGCGTCCACACCGGCTCCCCACAGAGTGCAATGGCGGCGGCTGCGAGGCGCCCAGCTGAGGTGAGAGTGTCCCCGGGGCCGGCCGGCCTCCCCCACCCAAACCTGCAGCCCAGGCCCCGCTGGGTAACGTTCAGGCGGGAAGGCAGGTCGTCGTGGCGGTGCAGCTAGTAGCTCAGAAAGGTCCGAGTTCATGATGAGCTTCCCCCGCCCTCGCTCTGCATCTGGTGCAGGGTGCCGGGCGGGAGGTGGTCGGTGACCCCATGGGAGAGGGGACCGGCCCCAGGCGACTGCAGCTTCGGGAGGAGAAGGGGACCGGAGGGTTCTGGAGGCGGAGGAGGCACGGGGCCGAGATGACTGCGGGCAGAGCTCCTGCCTCCCCCTCCCGCTTGGGGTCCCCAGAATGTGGGCGTGCGCTTGGAGGGGGTGGGAGTTTCCGTGTAGCTGGTGGGTGAGACCTGGCGCTGGTGCGGTCCCTGTTGAGTGTCCCTGTGCCCGGCGTGGGGCCCCTCAGCCCTGGGGCGGCGGGAAGGGTGAGTGGAGGGAGGACGTGGTGGCTGCTGCGGGGACCGCACACAAGTGGGAGGGCATCGCGGGCCGCTGACCTGCAGGGGAGCTCCTGGGGGCGGATAGGGAAGCAGGGCCAGATGTGCAGTGGGGACGGGAGGTGGGAGGGGTGCCGTCTGCAGAAGGCTGTGCGTAGTGGGGGGAAGTGGGAGTTAGGGTGGGGGGGGGTGGCGAGCATTGGGGACTGACAGGTGACGCCTGAGCCTAGGCTTGGCTGTGCCTTGTCACACTCTAGAGACCCCAAGGGGAATGCATGCCATGATGGGAGAGGGGGCCTACAAACCAGGACCAGAGCTGGATTCCCTCTCTGTGCCCTGCTGCCTGATGTTGCTGAGGGCAGGCCCTCATGCATGAAGGGACCCTGAGGATGGGGCGGGCACCCTTGGCACCTATGCCCACCCGTGGCGTTCCTCTGAGGGGGGGAGCTTTGGAGGAGGAGGAGGAGTGAGGGGCAGATGCGTGGGGAGAGGGACTGTGGGTTCTCAGGCACAGACTGTTCATGGTTTCCTCTGCCCCCATTATTACAGGCCCGTGTGACCTTTGAGGATGTGGCCGTGCATTTCTCCCGGGAAGAGTGGAGGCTGGTGGATGAGGCTCAGAGACGCCTGTACCTGCGTGTGATGCTGGAGAACTTTGCACTTGTATCCTCTCTGGGTAAGACTCAGCCTCAGCAGTGACTTGGACTGGACTCTCCTCCCTCCACCCTCTCCCCTCTCTCCGTCCTCAGGCCTGGACCACAGCACTGCTGCCTCCCAGTTGTCGGGTGGCTGCTGTATTGCTGGGCCTGGTTGGTTTGCACTGCCCTCTTCTCTCCCTTGGGTCCCAATACTGAACCCTTCTGGGAAGGATTCAAGGTCAGTAAGTAGCATTGCGTTGAGCGTCATGGATTCGCCGCGTTGCCCTCTCAGTGCCTGGGCTGATGTGTCCAGATCCATACCCCTTCCGTCTCCCAGGGTTTGGTCTCTTCCTGTCTCGGTCCTTTCCTCCTGCCTACCTGTGCCAGGACTTGCAGGTATTGTCTGGTGGTTCCTTATCTGCAGCCTGGGCTCTTTAAGGCTCTCCTGCACAGCACGTAGTGTTTAGATCTGTTTTCCAACCCCCCACCCCACCCCCCATAACCTTGTCGAGATATAAACTTGTATATATTAAAGTGTACAACGTGCTGTTTTTATATATTCAGAGTGCCCCCCTCCCCTAGAATGATACAAACTTTAACCACGGAGCTAAATTTTGAAAATGCAATGTATTTTAAAAAACACTGCCTTCGCCCTAGCTCAGTGGTTCTCAGCCTTTCTGATGCCATGACCCTTTAATCCGGTTCCTCATGTTGTGGGTGACCCACAGGTTGAGAACCGCTAGCAGGGTCGCCTAAGACCATCGGAAAACACAGATATTTACCTTACGATTCATTAACAGTAGCAAAATTACAGTTATGAAGTAGCAAGGAAAATAATTTTATGGTTGGGCGGGTCACCGCAGCATGAGGAACTGTATGCATTAAAGGGTCGCGGCATTAGGAAGGTTGAGAACCACCGCCCTAGCTGGTTTGGCTGGGTGGATAGAGCGGCAGCCTGGGGACTGAAAGGTCTTTGGTTTGATTCTGGTCAGGGGCACATGCCCAGTAGGGAGCGTGCAGGAGGCAGCCGATCAATGATTCTCTCTCATCATTGATGTTTCTCTCTCTCTCTTTCCGTCTTTCTTCCTCCCTGAAATCAATAAAAATATATTAAAAAAAAAAAACAAAAACCCAAAACACTGCCTTTACAATTATTCAAAGTATGTATGCATTTTATTTATTATTTTTTTATGCTAGGAATGCTTAAGATCTGTCAATACATTTCAAGTAAAACATTATTAACTATAGTTACCATGATCTTTTTTTATTTATTTATTTTTTTTTTACAGAGAGGAAGGGAGAGGGATAGAGAGTTAGAAGCATCGATCAGTTGCCTCCTGCACACCCCCCACTGGGGATGTGCCTAAAACCAGGGTACATGCCCTTGACAGGAATCGAACCTGGGACCCCTGAGTCCGCAGGCCGGCGCTCTATCCACTGAGCCACACCGGTCAGGGCCTAGTTAGTCACCATGATCTTAATTACATGCTCAGAACGCACTCAGCTTATAAGGGAACGTTTGCTGCGTGTTTTGACCTCCCATTTCCATTTCCCCCTACGCCCCAAATCCTGGCATTCTACCCTTTTTCTATAATTTTGACCTTTTTTTTTTTTTTTAACACTTTAACCATAAAGTGGTTCCATTCTATCTCTACCTGCCCCAGCACTTACCCCTGCTTTTCGGGTGGTGGCCATTTTAGCTTATGTATTTGTTTTTGTGCCAAAACTGGTAGGAAGAACACCTTTTCATGCCTTTGGACGTGGTTAGATCTTGGATCAAATGTGTATTCAGGTTTTGTGCCCATTTTTCCCTGGGATTGCTCCTTTGCTGGTGAGCTGTCGAACACCTTCTATATTTAAATTCCTACCCGTTCTGGGACAGCCCTCACAGGTCTTTTCCCCTTCCCATTGTGTCAGTTGCCTTTTTTGGCTGTGCAGAGGCTCACTTTGACCTTTGCCCTTGTTGTCTGCTTTCAGTGCCATCCACAACATCCGTGCCAAAACCCGTGTCAGAGAGCTTTTTCGTGGTTGTTGTTGCTTCCCCCCCCAAGGAGTTTTACGTGATTATGTATTACATTGAAGCTTTAATACTGTCCAAGTAAATATTTGTGGGTGTTGTTTTTTTCTCAACACTATTTATTTTTTTTTACTTTTTATTTATTTATTTTTTAAAGCAGAATTTATTTATACACACACCAATGAAGGAAAGCAGTCTTCTGTAAAAAATCAATAAAATATATTTTTAAAAAAAGAGAGAGAAACATTGATGGGCTGCCTCCTGCACGCCCCCTACCGGGATCTGAACTGGCAATCCAGGCGTGTGCCTGGACCAGGAATTGAACCGGCAGCTTCCTGGTGCACGGGAGGACATGAACTAAGTGAGCTGCTCCAGCTGGGCTATGTATTGATTTTTAGAGATAGGAAGGAGAGAGAGACAGAGAGAGAGAGAGAGAGACAGAGAGAGAGGGGAACATTCATTTGTTGTCCCAGTTATTTATAGATTCACTAGAGGCCCAGTGCATGAAATTCATGCGCTCAGGGGGGTCCCTCAGCCCCACCTGCGCCCTCTTGCCGTCCAGGAGTCCCCGGCCAAGGAGCACCGCTCCTGCTTTCCCCAGCTGTCAGCCCGGCTGCTGGCCGAGCGGCACGACCCCCTGTGGGAGTGCACTGACCACCAGCGGGCAGCTCCTGCATTGAGCGTCTGCCTCCTGGTGGTCAGTGCACATCCTAGCGACCGGTCGTTCAGCCATTCGGTTGGTTTGCATATTGGCCTTTGATTAGATAGGATGGTTTGATTCTTGTATGTGCCTTGACGGAGGATCGCATGTGCCAGGCTTTTCAGGAAGATGCTCTAAGCATTTGAGCTACCCAGCCCAGCCAGGGTCGCACGCCATTTATCGAAGAGACTTTTTTTGCCCGTTGTCCAAGGGGCGCTGACCACATGTGTGGGTTTATTTCTGAGCCATCTGATTCTCTTTCTTCAATCTATATGTCTGTGTGTTCACTGGTGTCTGTTTGTTTTGATGACTGTTTTTTAATATATATTTATGGATTTCAGAGAGGAAGGGAAAGGGAGCGAGAGATAGAAACATCAGTGATTGAGAGAGAATCATTGATCAGCTGCCTCCTGCACGCCCCCCAATAGGGATTGAGCCCCCAATAGGGAGTGTGCCCCGACCGGAATCATACCATGACCTCCTGGTCCATAGGTCGATGCTCAACCACTGAGCCTCGCTGGCTGGGTGACAACCTCATTCTTGTCATGCCCCATCTCAATTTTTGTCACTGGTTTTTTTTTTTAAATCCGTTTGAACACTCTGGGATCTGGGATATTATATGTCTAATTTCTTTTTCTTTTTTACTATTGATTTCAGAGAGTAAGGGAGAAGGAGAGAGAGAGAAACATCAATGATGAGAGAGAATCATTGATTGGCTGCCTCCTGCACGCCCCCCACTGGGGATTGAGCCTGCAACTCAGGCATGTGCCCCTGACTGGAATCGAACCCAGGACCCTTCCGTCTGCAGGCTGACACTGTCCATTGAGCCAAACCAGCTAGGGGCAGGAATAAGTTATTCTTTTTATCTCTGTTACAAAATTTGTCATGAAAATGGCATCAGTAATAATTAACTTCAAAATCTCATCGTTTTTAAGAAACATGTCGAGCCCTAGTCAAGATTTTCGATAAATCTACTTTTTTAGTCTCTTTTAGTTTTGCCTTTTGACTAGGGCTCTACTTATTTGTCACAGGATTGTGTTAATCATTTTATCAGATAACTTGATTAACTTTCAAGGAAAATCCTCTTCAGTCCTAAGAATTAAACTTTTGCCAGTCTGTATTAATGTTTCATACTTCTTATTGCCACCTTAGCTAACTAATTATTTCATAACAATAGATAATCCTTAGATCAAGCATGTTTGACAAGCTTCCCAAGATTTAAATTTTAAGAATTTTTCTTAACCTAGAAGTGCTTAGAGTTACTCCAAAGAGCTCCTGGGGTACCTCAAGGATTGAGTCTTTCTCCTTAGAGACAATTTGGACTTATCAGGCTTATTCAGTGTTTGAAAACACATGGAAAACTTTGTCAAATTAAAAGGAAAAAAAAGATAACTGTGCCCTGGCTGGTGTGGCTCAGTGGATAGAGCAGGGCCTGTGGACTGAAGGGTCCCTGGTTCGATTCCGGTCAAAGGCATATGCCTGGGTTGCGGGCTCGGTCCCTGGTGGGGGGCGTGCAGAAGGCATCCAATCAGTGATTCTCTCTCATCATTGATGTTTCTCTCTCCCTCTCACTTCCTCTCTGAAATCAATAAAAATATGTTTAAAGAAAATGATGATTTTATTTCTTTTTTTTTTTTTTTTGTTACTCCTCACCCGAAGATATTTTTCCATTGATATTTAGGGGGTGAAAGGGAGGGGGAGAGACAGAGTGAAACATCGATGGGAGAGAGATACATCAATTGGTTGCCTCCCGAATAGACTGGGGCTGACCAGGCATCAAGCCTGCAACCGCGGTATGTGCCCTTGATCAGAATGGATCCTGAGACCCTTCAGTCCGTGGGCTGACACTCTATCCATTGAGCCAAACTGGCTAGGGCACTATGTTTTATTTGTACACAGATATTTTTATTGTTTAAGTAGATTTTATAGAGATTACACTGAAAAATCTCCCAAGAATCTACACAGTTCTGACATTGTTTCATTTATAATTCTGATGGTTATTTTGGAATGTTACTATATGTCTTACAGAAAGGGCAGTGTTCTGTATCAATTGCATTATAATCAGGACTGTGACCATATTGTTTTGGGTTTGGTTTTATTTATTTATTTAAAGACAGTCATTGTTTTGTTCTGGTGCATTTAGGAATACATTTCGCGAGCTGGCGTGGCCCAGTGATTGAGCATCGACCCATGAACCAGGAGGTCACAGTTCGATCCCTGCTCGGGGCACATGCCCGGGTTGTGGGCTCGATCCCCAGTAGGGGGCGTGCAGGAGGCAGCCGATCCATGATTCTCTCTCATTGATGTTTCTATCTCTCCCTCTCCCTCTCTCTCTGAAATCAATAAAAATATATTTTAAAAATTAAATTAAAAAAAAAAAATTGATCCCCAAGTCTGCCCAAAGCAGAGCACGTATGCGGACACATTTCATCCAGCAGGCGGCCCCAGGCATCCGAAGAACATCCCAAAGTTACCCTGGGACCCCAGACCCCTACTGCGCCTCTGGTAGACGTTGGTCTCGGGGTGTCTGAGCACTGAGGCAGGACCCCAGACCCCCACTGCGCCTCTGGTAGACGTTGGTCTCGGGGTGTCTGAGCACTGAGGCAGGACCCCAGACCCCCACTGCGCCTCTGGTAGACGTTGGTCTCGGGGTGTTTGACCCCTGAAGCAGGGGGGTTGAAGAGTGAAAAGCTGTGCCTGGTGGAAACAGAAGGCTCCCCTGTGCCCCTCGGGGTCACCCCGCGCCCAGACTACAGCCGACGTCAGAGGTCAGTGCTATTCCTGAGGACAAGAAGGCGTGCTCACCAGTCTCGGGGCCAAACCCTTGCAGGCGCACGCCCCCTCTACGGAGGGAGGGCCATTGGAGAAGGGCGTGGCCCAGGCTCTGAAGGGACCCCCGTGTCTTCAAACCAGTGGTGGTCAGAACACCCGAGAAGTGACAGTGCCTGAGGCCCCACCGACCGTCTCACCCTCACACCAGACAGATGCCCTAGACCCGTGGTCAGCAATCCGCGGCTCGCGAGCCACATGCGGCTCTTTGGCCCCTTGAGTATGGCTCTTCCACAAAATACCACGTGCGGGCGCACACGTGCAGTGCGATGGAAGGAGTACCCTAATCAAGTTAATAACAGTGTACCTACCTATATAGTTTAAAAAATGTGGCTCTCAAAAGAAATTTCACTCGTTGTACTGTTGATACTTGGCTCTGTGGACTAATGAGCTTGCCGACCACTGCCCTAGGGTTCTCACCTGCAGGAAAAATAAAAAGGTCTCGGGACAAAGACTCAGAGCAACCTTCCCCTTAACGAGCGTGACCTTTTCATTCCTAAACTCTAAGGTTCTCCGGGAGGCTTGTGATCAGGGGAACGGTGGGCAGTGGTAACCCCCATCCTGTCTCCAAGGCTCCCTTTTTCTCTGACTTCCCAGCGAGCTAAAGCGGCCTCACCGTGACTCCTTTCCTGTCACATTTCTAGAGCGCCAAAGCAGAGCGCCGCCTCCGCTCTCTCCTGTTGCTGCTTCGACCCTAAGCCCTTCCCAGCTTGTTAAAATACATATTTTTTAACTGCCCCGGTCGGCATGGCTCAGTGGAGTGAGCATTGCCCCGTGCACCAAGAGGTTGCTGGTTCGATTCCTGGTCAGGGCAGGTGCCTGGGTTGCAGGCATAAACCCCAGTAGGAGGTGTGCAGGAGGCAGCCAACTGAGGTTTCTCTATCATGGGTGTATCTATTTTCTCTCCCGCTCTAAAAAAATCATTTAAAACATATTAAATATACACTGAGTGAACAGATTATTATGACCTCTGAACGCATAATAATCTGGCCACTCAGTGTGTGTGTGTGTATTAGAGGCCCGGTGCATTCATTCGTGCATGGGTGGGGTCTGGCCAGCCTGGCCAGGGGGAGGGGACATGGGCGGTTGGCCGGCCTGCCTGCTGTTCGAATTCCTGGTCGAGGGGACAATTTCCATATTAGCCTTTTATTATATAGGATAGACACTGGGTAGCCAGATTATTATGCGTTCAGAGACCATCATAATCTGGCCACTCAGTGTGTGTGTATATATATATATTTGTTGTTGTTTTGTTTTTAATCCTCACCTGAATATATTTTCCCATTGATTTTTGGAGAGGGAAAGACAGAAATATTGATGCTAGAGAAACACATCAATTGGTTGCCTCCTGCATGCACCCCAACCAGGGCCCGGGCCGGGAGGTCCTTGCAACTGAGGAGTGTGCCCTTGACCGGAATCAAACCCAGGACCTTTCGGTCGGCAGGCTGGTGATCTATCCACTGAGCCAAACCGGCTAGGGCTGACACGTGAGCACGGGTGATGGCGTTTCTCCCCTCCCCTTATCGACATGTACTTCACCAGCATTTCTTTGCGTTCAGGCTGCTGCTGCGGAGCCGACGATGCGGAAGCACACGGTGAACAGTGGATTTCTGTGGGCGTGTCGCCGGGGAAGAATCCCGAGGCAGCCTCATCTCCCCAGAGGAGACACCCCTGTGAGCGTTGTGGGCCCGTCCTGAGGGACATTTTCCACTTGGTTGAGCAGCGGGGGACGCAGCACAGCCAGAAACTGCTGAGGTGCGGGGCGTGCGCAAAACGGTTTTATTTCCGTGTAAATTGTCACCAGCCTAAGGAGCAGCCCGTGGGCGAGGAACCCTTCGCCAGCCGTGCGGACCCGGCCACGTTCGCGAAGAGCTGCAGCGTCCACATGTCAGGGAGGACCTTTGCCTCTGAGCCGGGTGAGAGGGACTTCCTGTCCAGCTTGGGACAGCAGCAACAGCAGCAGCAGCAGCAACGGCTCACTCAGACCAGGGAGGAGCCACACGACGTCACCCCGTGGAAAACCCCACAAAGCACCTCTGGAGAACGCCAGAAAGCTTTTAACCCCCCACACGCGCTTGTTCAGGACCGGGACGCCCATGCGGCAAGACCGTGTTTTGTGTCCAGTGAGTGTGGAAAGCCATGCAGGTACAAGTCCTCTGTTGGTAGGCACTGCAGAGTCCACCCGGGAAACAGTTTCCGCGTGTGCGGCCAAAGTGGGAAAGCCTTTCACGCAAGCTCAGCCCTCAGTCAGCATCGAAAAATGCGTACGGGTCCGAGGCAGCACACGTGCAGCAAGTGCGGGAAACCCTTGAGCCGCAAGCCCGCCTTCGTTTGTCCCCGGGTGGGGCACCGCGGAGGAAACACCAGTGACGTGTGCAGCGAATGTGCGCCATCGGCTAGCCACGGCTCCGCGTGCGTTCGGTACCAGAGAGTTCACACCGGAGAGAAGCCCTACAAGTGTCACTACTGTGCCAAGTCTTTTACCTCTGTGGCCGGCCTCGGTTATCACCAGAGCTCGCACACGGGCAAGAGGCCTTACGTGTGCCGCGAGTGCGGGAAATCTTACATCACTCCCACGGCCCTCCGCTGCCATCACCGAGCTCACACCGGGGACAGGGCTTACGGCTGCAGCGCGTGCGGGAAATCCTTTAACAACAGGTGGAAACTCGTTCGCCACCAGAGGGTCCACACGGGAGAAAAGCCGTACGCGTGCGGCTCGTGCGGCAAGTCTTTCACCAACAGCTTCACGCTGCGGTACCACGAGCAAGGCCACCGGGGCACCAGGCCTTACGAGTGCAGCGAGTGCGGCAAGTCCTTCACCACGAGCTCCGGCCTCCGGTACCACCTCAGCATTCACACCGGCACGAGGCCCTATCGGTGCAGCGAGTGCGGGAAGTCCTTTATCTGCCGCTCCACCTACCAGTCCCACCGGAAAACCCACTCGGGGGAGAAGCCCTACGCGTGCGGTGACTGTGGGAAATGCTTCACCCGCAGGAGCAGCCTCCTCCATCACCAGAGAGTTCACACGGGAGAGCGGCCCTTCGAGTGCCGTGAGTGCGGGAAATCTTTCACCAGGATCTACGCCCTTCACTGTCACCAGAGAGTTCACACGGGAGAAAGGCCTTACGCGTGCAGTGAGTGCGGGAAGGCGTTCCCCACCAGCAGCAGCCTCGGAAAGCATCGCAAAGTTCACCCGGGAGGGAGGCCTTACCAGCGCGGCGAGGTCGGGAAATCTCTGGCCAGTGGCGACCTCTTCTGTTACCACCAGCGAGTTCACGCGAGAGAAAAGCCTTTCGAATGCAGCCAGTGCGGGAAGTCTTTCTCCTCTGGTTCCTCCCTCCGTTACCATCAGCGAGTCCACACGGGAGAAAGGCCCTACGAGTGCGGCGAGTGTGGGAAGACGTTTATCTACAGCGCCAAGCTCCGTTACCACCAGCGAGTCCACACGGGGGAAAGGCCCTACGAGTGCGGCGAGTGTGGGAAGTCTTTTATCTATAGCTCCAAACTCCGTTATCATCAGCGAGTTCACGCGAGCGAGAAACCTTACAAGTGTGGTGAATGCGGGAAATCCTTTATCTATAGTTCGACATTTCGTTACCACCAGAGGGTCCACACCGGTGAGAGGCCTTACAAGTGCAGTGAATGTGGGAAATCTTTTATCTATGGCTCCAAACTCCGTTACCATCAGCGAGTTCACACGGCTGAGAGGCCTTAAATGGGCTGGGAATGAGCCATTTCCTGCTCAGTATTAGCAACACTGGAGGAAACATTTTGGAGAGTCCTTTGTCTGACTTTGAAACTCCTTTATCTGAATATGCACAGTGGGGAAGATCCCCCGTGCATTTTATTTAGGTAGGAAGTGTGGGTAAGTATTTTTTCTCATTCCGACTTGCCCAGGGCTGCTTCTCGGCTTACGGTGCTCCTATATTCTGAGGCTCATTCCCTTCACCTTTCCCACGTGGCAGGTCCACAGACGGTGCGATAGTCAACACCCCAGTGTGCTCACGGAAGCTGACCTCTGGTCTCACGAATATTGTGGCAAAATAGAAATGACCCGGGGGCTCAGCTTTCCTGTTGTGACTGATTAGGACAGGGACAAGCTGCAATAACGAACTGGAGCTTGCAGAGAAATGGCTACGTGCTCCAGGGACGTGTTCACCGAGGGGGATGATTTGCGATGCGATATCCCACCTTCCAGTTTATGAACTTGGAACCGTCTGCCGCTCGTGACTTTGGCGTATGCACTCATGGAGAATTTACTCTTTTTAAAAATATATATTTCTTAACTTATTTTACAGAGAGGGAGAGGAGGAGAGAGAAACATTGATCGATTGCCTCATGCACTCGCCCCGACCAGGAATCGAGCCAGCCACCTTTGGGTGCATCAGACAGTGCTCAACCAACAGAGCCACACTGGCCAAGACAAGGCCTTACTCTATTTTTTTAAATATGTTTTTTATTGATTTCTGAGAGGAAGAGAGAGGGACAGAGAGAGAGAAACTTCCATGATGAGAGAGAACCATGGATCGGCTGCCTCCTGCACGCCCCCTGCCGCCGATGGAGCCCGTGACCTAAGCATTGGTCCTCACTGGGAATGGAACCGTGACCACCTGGTTCAGTAGGCTGATGCTCAACCATTGAGCCATACCGGCCAGGGGTGCTCTTACTCTCTTAATTCTTTTTGTTGTTGTTGTTTTAATCCTCACTCAAGGATAATTTTTCCCCCATTGATATTTAGAGAGAATGGGGAGGAGGAATAGATGGGGAGGGACAGAGAAAGGAGAGAGAGGAACACGCATGTGAGTGAGACACATCGCTTGGCTTCTCCTACACGCACCCCAGTGGGGGCCAGGGATGGCACAGGCAAACCCAGGTAAGTGCCCTTGACCGGGAATCGAACCCATGACCCTTGGGTGTAGAGGCCAGTTCTCTAATCACCGAGCCACACCTACCAGGGCTTTTAATTCTTTTTAATCTTGCTTCTTGGTTTTAATATGGGGTTGTGTATAACCTGATTCAGGCTCTACAAGCATGAAGAGGTGAACAGCGTTTTAGGCGGGTGTCTCAGAATTTCTCTGCTTATGGACAGGCTGTACAATGGCAGAAAACAACGGGCCAGTTTTGATCCAATTTGAGTGGCTGTCCACAGCCTCCCGGGAAAGACTGGAAGACTCTCTGGTCCTGCTTTGGTTGCTGTGTGTTAGAGGAGTCTTGGCGATGACCCCGAGGGAGCAGGTGAGGCCCTCGGGTCCTTATGAGAGTGGCATGATGTTTCCTTCACCCAAAGCAGATCTCGCCGATTATACCAGCACTGTCACGGGGACCTATCTCTTGGGTCTCGAAAGTGTCACGGGCCCTGATGTCCACCAGTCGCTGGGCTGTCGGTCCGTGGTTGAAAGACGGCCCGAGAAAATCGCAGTTGGCACAGAAACACCGGCCTCATAGGGATTGGAGGAGACTGCAGCCACCCCGACGGAGCGTTCCTGCTCAGAACCCGCCTCCAGAGGTGACAGTGACTGCATCAGGTGTGCACGCACAGCTCGGGACCCGCCGGCGTGCTCATCGTGGGGAGCTGGCATCGTTGTCAGAAAAAAATAAAAAACGATCATCAAGTGGTCTGGTGGATTCCCGGAGCCTCTCCTTTAGGTCCGCCTCAAAGCCATTACTACCCAACAAGAGAAGGGAAGAGAGGCCTGTCGTCCACGCTGTGGCTGTTGAGCTCGGCCACATTCCTGTTTGCTCAGGTGGAAATGTTCGTTACTTAACATCTTTTGTGATTTCGGGCCGAACCGGTGTGCCTCAGTGGACAGAGCGTCAGCCTGCGGACTGAAGGGTCCCGGGTTCAAATTCGGTCAAGGGCATGTACCTTGGTTGCGGGCACATCCCCAGTAGGGGGTGTGCAGGAGGCAGCTGATCGATGTTTCTCTCTCATCCATGTTTCTTACTCTCTATCCCTCTCTCTTCCTCTCTGTGAAAAATCAATAAAATATATTTTAAAAAAACATATTTAGTTATTTCAGGAATACTGATCCCTATAGGCCATAAGGAGGAAGATAGTGGAGTGAATCTAGCGTGGTCAAACCTATTTTCCAAAACGATGGGGACATACAGTGTGTTGTTGTTTTTTATCTTGAGCCATTTTTTTCCCCAATCCTCACGCAAGCATATGTTTAGAAAAAGAAAGGGAGAGAGAGACATTGATCAATTGCTTCCCATACACATCCCAACTGGGGATAAAACCGCCACCTACATATGTGACCTGGTCAGAAATGAAACCCCGATCTCTCCGTGTACAGGATGGAACCCCAATCAACTGAGCCACACCCGCCCGGGAAAGCTTTCGCCGTTTTTTTGTTTAGTTTTGTTTTGTTTTTTACAGTTTGACATAGGTATGAACCTAAGAAACAGTTATCATAGTCCTGGTTATGACCACCTCTGTCCTTCATTGCTGGCCACATCCCACTGTGGACAGGACAGGACAGGCTGGCCACAAGGAGGGCAGAAGAGTTTCGGGGTCAACATCGAGCTGCCATACTTCCTGAGTTTTTATTTTTAACAGTTTTTAAAGATAGTAAAGTATAAGTGATATGCAATAAAACATTAATGTTTATAGTGTTTTTTTAACTTTAGAACCTTTTTACTTTATAAAATATATTTTTATTTCAGAGAGGAAGGGAGAGGGAGGGAGAGAGACCTCTTCGTAATGAGAATCATTAATTGGCTGCCTTCTGCACGCCCCACTAGTCGGGGGGTTCCAACCTGTAACCCAGTCATGTGCCTTGGCCAGGAGTTGCGCCTTGGCCTCCTAGTTCATAGATTGCAGCTCAACCATGGAGCCGGGCCCGTGGGGCTGAAATGCAAATCCTGACCAAGAGAAGCAGAGGGGATATGATATTCTGAAGTTCCCAGAGGCCTGGCCCCACTCCCTGTACCTGCCTGGAATCTCTCCCTCCTGTTTTCTCTGACAACCTGTCCAGGGTATTCTCTTCATGGCTGACCCCACAGAACCTGACAAGGTCCATTCTGATGGCGTAACATTCCACATGCAGCAAAGAACAAGCAGACGATTTTTTGCGTGAACATTTAGTGTCATTTTAGCAATGGTTGGCGAAGCATACTTTGTCTCTTGGGAGGAGGACGAGCAAGTGGAATCCCTAGGAGAATTTTGGTAACACGTCTCTGATAAAAGGGAGACACAAAGGTGAGTAAAAGAATGTAGGTTAAAATAATCCAGGTAATGCCTGGATGGTGTGCTCAGCGACTGAGCATCAACCGATGAACCGGGAGGTCACAGTTTGATTCCCAGTGTGGGCACATGCCTGGGTTGTGGGCTTGATCCACAGGAGGAGGCGTGCAGGAGGCAGCCAATCGATGCATCTTTCTCATCGATGTTTCCGCCTCTGAAATCAATAAAAATATACTTAAGAAAATGCTGAAACCGGTTTGGCTCAGTGGATAGAGCATTGGCCTGCAGACTGAAAGGTCCCAGGTTTGATTCCGGTCAAGGGCATGTACCTGGGTTGCAGGCACATCCCCACTGGGGGGCGTGCAAGAGGCAGCTGATTGATGTTTCTCATCGATGTTTCTAACTCTTTATCTCTCTCCCTTCCTCTCTAAAAAAAAAAATATATGTGTGCATATATATATATATATATATATATACACACTTAAGAAAATAGCAAGTTAAGCTGGGATATAGAAAGTCTCAATCTATAAATGTTGCCATGTATGAAAGCATATCTTATGCAATACAGGGTATCTTAGTTAATAATATGCTCCCATACCCTAGCCTGTTTGGCTCAGTGGAGAGAGCTTTTGTTTTTTTAAATATATTTTATTGATTTTTTACGGAGAGCAAGGGAGAGGGAGAGAGAGTTAGAAACATCGATGAGAGAGAAAGATTGATCAGCCGCCTCCTGCACACCTCCCACTGGAGATGTGCCCGCAACCAAGGTACATGCCCTTGAGCGGAATCAAACCCGGGACCCTTCAGTCCGCAGGCTGATGATCCATCCACTGGGCCAGACCGGTCAGAGCTCAGTGGAGAGAGCTTTTGGCCAGCAGACTGAAGGATCCTGAGTTCGATTCCAGCCAAGGGCATATGCCCTTGTAGGGGGTGTGCAGGAGGCAGCAGACCCATGATTCTCTCTCATCATTGATGTTTCTATCTCTCCCTCACCCTTCCTCTCTGAAATCAATACAAATATATTTTTAAAAATCTTATGCTCCCTTCTCTCTAAAAAGACTTGTAAAGACTCTGAGTCAATATACACTGAGTGGCCAGATGATGATGACCTCTGAACGCATAATAATCTGGCCACTCGGTGTACATCCTATAGAATAAAAGGCTACTATGCAAATTGTCCCCTCGACCAGGAGTTCGACCAGCAGGTAGGCCGGCCACATGTGTATGTTTCTGGTGTGTCATCTAGAACTGGAGATGGCTTGTTCTAACCAACCCTATTCTAATCCTTCTGTCTCTGATGGGTGTCTTCCTCCCCGCTTTGTGGGCATTGAAAAGGTCTAGATATTGTTAGAGAATAAAGCACCAATGTCTTCAGGAATCGATTGTAGCCAATAAATTATTTTATGCACTTTGGACTGCCAATTCTTTTACTTTTTAGAGAGGGATGGGGAGAGAGCTGGAAAAACATCGACGTGAGGGAGAGAAACATAAATTGGTCACTGTGTCCCGCCAGCACAGCTAAGGGTTCGGCGAACCTGAGGGAGGGCCGGCGAAGGATGAAGAAAAGACAGACAGAGAGAATAAGCTGGGTCCAAGTGGACCTTCTGTGCGTGACTGAGGCCACAGAACAGATCCAGACGGCAAGCTGAGCCTTGATTTTAGAGCCAGAGGCAAACAAGGCAGTGGTCGCCATAGTTACAATGTCTTGTGAGTTTCACTTATTTTGGCAGCGCTTGCTGCCCCTCCCACAGCCCATCCGCTGCCCAGGAAGGATCTAGGGAGGTCCTAAGGTCAAGCTTAATGATGCGAAGAGGGCTGTGCCCTCCAAGCTGGGACTTGTTTGTGGTTTTGCCAGCAGGTCAGTCCGAAGCTTAACCCTAAAGCTGCTCCCTACAGGGCGCCTCCCACACAGGCCCCAACCAGACCAAACCACCTGGGTATGTTCTCTCCTGGGGAATCAAACCCACCACCTTTGGTGTACAGGATTACACTCCCACCAGCTGAGCCACACCAGCTCAACAAAGTACATGAAGCGCCCTAGCCAGTTTGGCTTGGTGGATAGAGTGTCAGCCTGTCGACTGAAGATTCCCAGGTTCAATTGCAGTCAAGGGCATGTACCTGGGTTGCGGGCACATACCCAGTAGGAGGTGTGCAGGAGGCGGCTGATCGATGTTTCTCTCTCATCCATGTTTCTAACTATCCCTCTCCTTTCCTCTCTGTAAAAAATCAATGAAATATATTAAAAAAACAAAACCCAAAGTACACGAAGCCTTTGGACCGCGGGCAGCATAGGGCTGTAGCCTTGAAGGGAGGCGGATGGTATGGTGGGTGAGGTGGCACCTTTCCAGTCCGCCCAGGCACTTTCCAAACCTGCTCGGGGACAGGGGGCCAGAGAGCAGAGGGTGGAGGGAGAGAGCTGGGAGCCCAGGACAGTGAGCCTGCGTGGAAGTTCTGTAGCTGTGCTTTTTTGAGGGATCCCTCCTTGGGAAGGGGATCATTTGAAGCTTCAGGCACGGGAACTGCGCTGTCCCCAAGCGTCAGGACGATGCCAGCGAGCAGTCCGGAGGGCAGGACGCAGCCAGAATGACGGAGCTCTTGCTGCCGCCTCCCGGACTTCGTGGACGGCTACAAGACCAAACCTGATGACCCTAGCCCCAAGTTCAGGATGGGATCTGCATCCCAAGGCTTGGGACGGCTTCCTCGTGCTCCAGCCTTAATACCAACAGGACCTCGTACGGGCGTTTGGTCCTGGGGCTCTGGGGCCCCGAGGAGCCAGCCTGGGATGATGCCAGGCATCTACGTGGAGTTTTCCGGGGCCGTTAAGGAGGGACCTTGCAGGTAACAAGGAGAAGTCAGGCGGCTTGGCCTGGCTCTTACCCTCTGTAGCTAGCCAGTCACAGAGCATGCATTTAAAAAAATTATTTTAATTGATATTTATAGACAGGAAGGGGGAGAGAGAGAGAGAGAGAAACACTGATGTGAGAGAGAAACCTCCATGCGTTGCTTCCTGCATGTGCCCCGACTATCAAACGGGCGATGTGGGTATGTGTGCCCTACCGGGAATTGAACCTGCCACCCTCTGGTGTCCAGGATGATGCTCCAACCAGCTGAGCCACCCGGGCAAGGGCGAGCACGCATTTGTTAGAGACAGGCTCCTGTAGGCCCACTGCGTGTGGTGATGGGAGGTACTGTGGACAAAAACGGGCCACATACGAAGCCAGGCTCAGGGGAGGCCCACGCGGCAGCCTTACAAACTCCGAGACCTAAAGCCGTGGTGGGCAAACTTCGGCTCGGGAGCCACATGCGGCTCTTTGGCCCCTTGAGTGTGGCTCTTCCACAAAAATGCCACGGCCTGGGCGAGTCTATTTTGAAGAAGTGGCTTTAGAACAAGTTTAAGTTTAAAAAATGTGGCTCTCGTCGAAGCCGGTTTGGCTCAGTGGATAGAGCATCGGCCTGCGGACTGAAGGGTCCCGGGTTCGATTCCGGTCAAGGGCATGTACCTGGGTTGCGGGCTCATCCCCAGTAGGGGGCGTGCAGGAGGCAGCGGATCGATGTTTCTCTCTCATCGATGTTTCTAACTATCTCTCGCCCTTCCTCTCTGTAAAAAAATCAATAAAATATATTTAAAAATGTGGCTCTCCAAAGAAATTTCAATCGTCGTCCTGTTGACATTTGGCTCGGCTGACTAATGAGTTTGCCGACCACTGACCTAAAGTAGCCACAGAGGATGGTCTGAAGTTAAAACTTTTAACCAAAAGCCGTTTATGGTGGGTAGTTTCTCTCATCAACGTTTCCATCTCTCTGTTGCATTGTACCCCGACTCTTACAAAGGACGCCTCAAGAAGTCAAATTATGGAGTCATTTATTATGCCGGCAGCTTACGAGGGGCAATGAGCACCCCAGACCTCGCAGCCCCGAACAGCTTGCCACATCTGGCTTATATTGGCAGAATATCTCAAAGGCATCGATTACATCTTTGGGTCTGGAATGAGGAACCTGTTTCGTGCAAAGCATTTACAGAAGCGAAACTGAGCAAGTTAGTTATCTAAAGTATCTAGGAATCACTGAATCAACAGAAACACATTATCTGGGACCACTGGGGCAATTTAGAATAATTGTGCTGTCTAGATTCCTGGACCACTGAGTCAACCAGAACTCAGTTATCTATAGCTACTGAGACAATTTAGGATAATTGAGCTGTCCTGTTTCCCAGAAGAATGTGCTTCGATGACCAGTGAGATCACAATCAATGGGATATTCAAACCATCATCACTGGAGTATCGGGATAGCATACATAAGTTCAGAAAATCAAAATAGCTTTCTATTTTAGCAAACAAATAAGTACAGAAGCCAAACAGTAGTTTCTACCTGAGTTGATTGCTACCATACTTCACAGGTTTGAATATTTCTTACCTATCACGGCGCTGGCCAATTTGGTTCAGTGGATAGAGTGTCGGCCTGAGGACTGAAGGGTCCCAGGTTCGATTCTGGTCAGGGACACATGCTGTGATGTGGGCTCTGTCCCCAGTAGGGAGAATGCAGGAGGCTGCCAATCAATGATTCTCTCTCATCATTGATGTTCCTGCCTCTCTCCTCCCTTGATCTCTGAAATCAATTTAAAAAATATTTTTATAAGTATGAAGAATCGCAAAACCTTGGGTGAGTGACCATTCCAGTCACGTGCTCACCTTAATTCTGCTTTCTCAGACTTCACTGCTTAATCTTCTCTGAGGTCTTAACTGTTTTCACCATCCACCAATGCTTCACCAGAACTATTGCCTAATCACTATATAGCCCATTGTTAATAGCTTTCTGTAATTTTGCATTTTGTTTTTATAGATTTTTAGAGAGGAAGGGGGAAAAAAGAAACTTCAATGTGAAAGAGAAACATCAATAGGCTGGCGTGGCTCAGTGGTTGAGCATCGACAGATGAACCAGGAGGTCCCGGTTCGATTCCTGGTCAGGGCACATGCCCAGGTTGTGGGCTCCATTCCCTGCCTGGGTAGTGCAGGAGGCAGCCGATCCATGACTCTCATCATTGATGTTTTTATCTCCCTTCCCTGAAAAAAAAAATTAAATATATATATATACATATATATATATATATATAATCGATACCTTTGTAATATTCTGCATATATATATATATATATATATATATATTTTTTTTTTTAAAGGCTGCCCTGAGGGGGAGTGGAATTTGCCACCCCTTATTCCAACTAAACGAGCCGCACAGATCAGGGCAATTTTGCATTTGAAATCTTTTTCTTTTTCTTTTCTGAGATAAGTTCGATTCCCCAAGGAAGTGAGTCCCTGCAATCACAAGAAAAGTGATCATTATTTCCCAGTGAGGAGTTGAAAACAATGGAAGGCGCTCCCAGCATGTAAAATGCAAATTGCAAAAATCTATTAACAATGTCTTTTTCGTGATTCAAAGCCGGGAACGGAAATAATTCTGGTGAAACAGCGGGTGGTGAAAACTCTGGAACGGTATGCTGCATTGGCTCCGTAGCCTTGAGGGGCAGGGCTGGCGGGGGGCGGGGGGAGGGGGAGGGGGAGGGGCCGCATCTGAAATAGCACGTTCAGCTCCTGAGAACTAGCTAAACGTCACAGAAGTTGGAGCTAATGTCTCCAAACACTTGGGTGAAAAGGGGGCAGGCAACACGCAGCTCTCCCCAGAAACCCGAGTCCTGGTGCTTTATGGAGGGACCGAGGTCGTTCCAAGCCCTCGTACCCATAGACGCGGTTTCCCAGCGCCGGGCGGGTCCAAATTTTTCTGCAGGAGGTCCCAGCCGCAGCAGCGCCAGCATCAGACTCTGGGAACTACATTACCCGGCGTTCTCTGCGCCGAGTGGCAGCCAGGCTGGCCCAATGAGGGCCAGGGATGGAGGCGTCCCCTGGTGCGAGCGTGGGGCGGGACTTCCGGCGTCCTCCTCCCGGCGGTCATTTTGGCTGGTTGGGTGTGTTCCTCCCGGCGGCGGCGGCGGTTCCAGAGCGCGGGGGTCGTGGCCGGGTGGGCGAGGCGGAGAAGACGTCGGAAGGGTCGTGTCCACCGCAGAAAGGCGGGTCTGAGGCTCGGCCGAGGCGCCGCCGGTGATGGTCCGCACCGGGGCCGGGACGCGAACCGCCGCCCCGCTCCGCCCACAGACCCGGATGGCGGCGGCCGCGCCGAGGCGCCCGGCTGAGGTGAGCGCATTTCCCCCGGGGCCTCCTCGCCTCCCGCTGCCAACCCTGCAGCCCGGGGGCGGGCGCCCGTCCCCTCCTGCCGCCCAGGCCCCGCGTCGGGACCGCGAGGCGCTCGGAGCTGGGGTCCCTCCCGTTCCTGGTCGCGGGCGTGGACGTGGAGCGCCCTGTTGGGGTGTGACGGGCTGTGGGAGAGGGTTCAGCCCGTGGAACCGGTCCGTGCCGAGCCGCGGGACCGGCGAAGCCGGGGGACCGGGAAAGCCGGGGTACGCGGTGCCTGCGGGGCACTGGGGTGGAGGCCTGGTCGCGCCTGGATGACTAGTCTGTGTGCCCTGCCTATATTCTCCTCACGCCAGGCTGGATTTATGGAACCTAATTAACTCATTAATTTGACTGACTTTATTTTATTTTTTAAGCGAAAGCAGAGTTTTATGGGGCGGGGGGGAGAGACTCCCTCTAGCCGGGAGGGGACTCGGACCCAAGGAGGTTGCCCTGGTTGACTGACTTGAGAGCGGACGGGAGAAAGAGAGACATGGTTTTGCTATTCCACTCATTTATGAATTCATTGTTTTTTCTCTTAAAAAATTTTTTTTATATTTATTTATTTGTTAATATATTTTATTGATTTTTTACAGAGAGGAAGGGAGAGGGATAGAGAGTTAGAAACATCGATGAGCTGCCTCCTGCACGCGTCCTACTGGGGATACATGCCCTTTACCGGAATCGAACCCCGGACCTTTCAGTCCGCAGGCGGACGCTCTATCCACTGAGCCAAACTGTTTATTTTTAAGATTTTTTTTTATTCATTTCAGAGAGGAAGGGAGAAGGAGAGAGAGATGGAAGCATCAGTGATGAGAGAGAAATCATGGATCGGCTTCCTTCTGCACGCCCCACCCTGGGGATCCAGCCCCTAACCCGGGCCTGTGCCCTGACCTCCTGGTTCAGAGATGGATGCCCAACCGCTGACCCACACCTGCTCCGGCGGCTGCTGCTTCTCGGTGGTGCCCTGACTGGGATGGATCCGGATGTGGCTGTAATCAACGGAGCTCTTTTCCCCTGGCGCCATGGCGGGTTTTAAACAAAGGAGGGACATTAGGGTTTTGCAAGATTCCCAAAGTCAGTGTGAGGCGAGAACAGACTGAGGGAGAGTGATGGAGGCACTAGGCGTTGAAATCTTTGTTCAAGCCGTAGCTGCTTTGGCTCAGTGGATGGAGTGTCAGCCTGCGGACCCAAGGGTCCCGGGTTCAATTCCAGTCAACGGCTCATGCCTGGGTTGCAGGCTCCGTCCAATGTGTGGGAGGCAGCCAATCAATGATTCCCTCTCACCGTTGATGTTTCTCTCTCTTCCTCTCTGAAATAAAAAGTTATTTAAAACCCTCAAATCTTCTCAGATACACAATTTGATCAGCTTTAGAAATACTCAGAAACACCCCTAATCTGTCCCTTTTCCTACCCTACCCACCCATGCAAACCCCTTCAAAGAATTACAATCTTTAATTACTTTTTTGCAGAAATTTTTCTTTTAATCCTCACCCCAGAATATTCTTTCTATTGATTTTTAGAGAGGGAGGGAGAAAGAAAGAGAGAAACATTGATTGGTTTCATCCCCCATGTGCCCCTCAAGGGCCAATGCTCTAACCATTTAAGCATACCAGCCATGGTTCATTTCTCAATTTCACTGACATTTAATGTTTTATTAATTTCAGATGTACATCATAGAAATGATTCCCCAATAAGCCGTTGTGCAAATGTCTAGTACCCACCTGGCACCATAATCCTATATAATCCTATATAATAAAAGGGTAATATGCAAATAGACTGAACGGGGGAATGACCGGTCTCTATGATGGGAACTGACCACCAGGGGGCAGACGCTCAATGCAGGAGCTGCCCGCTGGTGGTTAGTGCGCTACCAAAGGGAGTGCTGCTCAGCCAGTAGCCCTGAGCTGGGCTCATGGCTGGTGAGTACAGTGGCAGTGGTGGGAGCCTCTCCTGCTTCCGAGGCAGCGCTAAGGATGTCCACCTGACCGCTAGCAGGCCTAAGCCATCAGTTGGACATCCCCTGAGGGCTCCTGGAATAGGAGAGGGTGCAGGCAGGGCTGAGAGACACCCCACCTTATATTTCTTACACTATTTACAACCCCAGGACTCTTGTAATTGCCAATTTGTATTTCTTAATCCCTTTCCCCTTTTCACCTGAGCTGTGTATCTATGAGGGTATTTTGTTTTCTGTGTTCATTTATTTTGTTTTTTAGAGTCCACATGTAAGTGAAATCATTAGTATTTGTCTTTGTGTCTAGTAAGATTTCATTTTCCTTTTTTTAAAGGAAGGTGAGGAAAGTGAGGGTAAGTTCAAGATCCAGGACTGAGGATTTTTATAGTTCAGATTCTTCTTTTTTTTAATATTAAATCTTTATTGTTCAGATGATTACAGTTGTTCCTCTTTTTTCTCCCCATAGCTCCCCTCCACCTGGTTTCCAACCCCCCCCACTCTTACTCCCTCCCCACTGTCCTCATCCATAGGTGTATGATTTTTGTCCAGTCTCTTCCCGCACCCCCCACACCCCTTTCTCAAAGCCCAAGGATTGTCAGTCCACTCCCTTTCTATGCCCCTGATTCTGTTATAGTCACCAGATTATTCTGTTCATCAGATTTTGTATTCACTTGATTTTTAGATTCACTTGTTGATAGATATGTATTTGTTGTTCATAATTTTTATCTTTACCTTTTTCTTCTTCCTCTTCTTAAAGAATACTTTTCAGCCCTAGCTGGCTTGGGTCAGTGGATAGAGCGTCAGCCTGCGGACTGAAGAGTCCCAGGTTCAATTCTGGCCAAGGGCACATGCCTGTGTTGCTCGATCCCCAATGGTGGGGCGTGCAGGAGGCAGCCGATCAATGATTCTCTATCATCATTGGTGTTTCTATCTCTCTCTCCTCTCTTCCTCTCTGAAATCAGTAAAGAAATATATTTTTTTTAAAAGGAATACCTTTCAGCATTTCCATATAATACTGGTTTGGTGTTGATGAACTCCTTTAGCTTTTTTTTTTTATCTGTGAAGCTATTTATCTGCCCTTCAATTCTAAATGATAGCTTTGCTGGGTAGAGTAATCTTGGTTGTAGGTTCTTGCTATTCATCACTGAATATTTCTTGCCACTCCCTTCTGGCTTGCATAGTTTCTGTTGAGAAATCAGCTGACAGTCATATGAGTGCTCCCTTGTAGGTACCTAACTGTTTTTCTTTTGCTGCTTTTAATATTCTCTTTGTCTTTTGTCCTTGGCATTTTAATTATCATGTGTCTTGGTGTGGTCCTCTTTGGATTCCTTTTGTTTGGGGTTCTCTGCACTTCCTGGACTTGTAAGTCTATTTCTTTCACCAGGTGGGGGAAGTTTTCTGTCATTTCTTCAAATAGGTTTTCAGTATCTTGCTCTCTCTCTTCTTCTGGCACCCCCATAATTCAAATGTTGGTACGCTTGAAGTTGTCCCAGAGGCTCCTTACACTATCTTCATATTTTTGGATTCATTTTTCTTTTTGCTTTTCCGGTTGGGTGTTTTTTGCTTCTTTGTATTTCAAATCTTTGACTTGATTCTTGTGATCCTCTAGTCTGCTGTTGGATCTCTGTATATTATTTTTTATTTTAGTTCAGTGTATGCTTAATTTCTAGTTGGTCCTTTTTCATATTCTTAAGGGTCTCACTAAATTTATCAGCCTTTTCTAGAAAATTCTTGGACAAACCTTATAACCTTGGCTTTGAACTCTATATCCAGTCGTTTGCTTTCCTCCATTTCTTTCATTTGTGATCTGTTTCTTTGTCTCTGCATTTTGGCTGCTTTCCTGAGTTGATAGAGTGGCTTTGTGTGCTAGGTGTCCTATAGGGCCCAGTGGCTCAGCCTCCCCAGTTACCTCAGGTGGACACTCTTGGTGCACCCCTTTGTGGGCTGTGTGCACAGTCTTGTTGTAGTTAAGCCTTGATTGTTGATGGTATCACTGGGGGGAATTGGCCTCCAGGCCAGTTGACTGTGAGGATCAGCTGTGTCTATGATGGGAGAACTTCTGTGCTGGGAACACTCTTATGGGGCAAGACTTCCTTCATTGGGCCTTTGGTGCTCACTGAGTCTGCCCCCTGAGTGTGTCCCTTATGGATCTGAGGAGTTGTAATCTGGATGGTCCCACTCTGACCCCTGGGTACACTGGCTCTTGGATCTCCAAGGAGGTGCTAATTTAGCCTCTGCCTGAGGCCACCTAGCAGGAGCTATGGAGAGATCTGCAGATTCTTCTTTGGGGTTTGGAGGTGCCCAGATGAGGCCCAGCTGTGAAGCAATGCAAGCTGCTGGGGGGCCTTGGCCTTTCTTTTGGATGTTCTGGGTCTCTCTGACTCAGCTCCAGTTTGATAGGTAAGTTTAGATTTCAAAGGACGAGACCATTCATATCCAAAAGCCTCTGCTCACAGCTTGGATGGGGCGGAGTCTCAGGGCGGAGCAAATAGCAATGGCTTCCCATCAGCCCTGCCCTAAGAGGCCTCCGGGTCTCAGTGTCCCTCTGTAATCACTGCAGGCATCTCTGAGAGAAAGCCGCCCTTGTGTTTCGCTCGCTGCCAGACAGTCCACTTTCTCCCTGTATGAGTCTGGGTCCCCAGAGTCTCTCCTGGAACTGGAGTTCAGAGCAGTTGGGAGCTTGTATCTCCCTCCCGCTTGAAAAAGAGAGCTGTGTACTCACTTGCCAGTCCTCTCTGTGCACGCCTCCGTACCTCTACACTCTACTTCTGCAGCTCCTCTGAGTCTCAGTGTGCTTTTCTCTTTCCTTCTAGTTGTAGAATTTCCACTTAGCCAGCCTTCCTGTGCGCGTGCGCGTTTTACTGATTTTATGAGAGAGAGGAAAGGAGAAGCGGGGGGAGAGAGAGAGAGAGAAAGAGAAACATCTAACAGCTGTCTCCCACACACACCCCAGCTGGGGATTCCGCCCACAGGCTAGGCATGTGCCCTGACCAGGAATTGAATTGGCAGCCTTTCAGTGCACAGGACAGTGCCCATCCAGCTGAGCCACACCAGTCAGGGCTGTTGATTTCTTGATGATGGCAATTATAGATGTGGGGTGATATCTCCTTGTAGTTTTAAATTGCATTTCTCTATTTATTAATAACAGCGATTGTCTTGTCATATGTCTATTGGTCATCTGTATGTCATCTTTAGAGAACTCTCTATTCAAGTCCTCTGTCCATTTTTTTATCGAATTGCTTGTTTTTTTTTTTTTTTTGGTGTTTTATGAGTTCCTTACATATTTTGCCTTTCAACCCCTAATGTGATATTGAGGAATATTTTCTTAATAGATTGGTTTTTGTTTTGTTAATTGTTTCTTTGCTGTGCAAAACCTCTTTAAGAATAATATCAGAGAGTTTTTACTGATTATGTTTTCTCTAGGAGTTTTTGTTTTGGGTCTTACATTTAGTTCTTTAACCAATTTTGAGTTTATTCTTCTATATGGTGTAAGACAGTAGTTTCATGCTTTTTAAAAATATATATGTTTTATTGACTTTTTACAGAGAGGAAGGGAGAGGAATAGAGAGCTAGAAACATCAATGAGAAACATCATTGCCTCCTGTACACCTTCCACTGGGAATGTGCCCACAACCAAGGTACATGCCCTTGACCAGAATTGAACCTGGGACCTTTCAGTCCACAGGCCGACGCTCTATCCACTGAGCCAAAGCGGGCAGGGCAGTTTCGTGTTATTTTGTTGTTGCGTGTTTCTGTCTAATTTTTCCAGCACCTTTTATTGAAGGGACTGTCTTTACCCCCATATTCTTTATTTTCTTTGTCATAAGTTAATTGGTCCTATGTGTTTTTATGCCAATACCATGCTTCTTAAATTATAGCCTTGTAGTATCATGATTAAATTTACTCCTGGGTATTTTATTATGCAATGGTATATGGAATTTGTTTAATTTTTTAAAAAGTTATTTTATTTTTATTCCTTTATTTTCTATTTTAAATTTATTTTAATTTTCTTTTATTAGTTTCTCTTTCTGATAGTATATTATTGGTATAAAATGCATCTGATTTCTGAGTATTCATTTTGCATCCCACTACTTTTCTGAATTTGTCAGTTCTAATAGATTTTTTTTTTTTTTTTGGTGGATTCTTTAGTTGTCCATGTATAGTATTATGTCATCTGCAAATAATGTCTGCTTTACTTCTTTTTAATTTTGATGACTTCTCCATTGAGTATGATGTTCGCTGTTGGTTTGCCATATGGCCTTCATTATGTTGCATTATGTTCCTTCTATTCCCACTCTACCTGATGTTGGGCTCTGGTTGGTGTGGCTTAGTTGGTTGAGTGTTGTCCAGCTAACTAAAAGGTCACTAATTCGATTCTGATCAGGCACATATCCAGGTTGTGGGTTTGATCCCCAGTCAGGGTGCATATGGGAGGCAACCGAACAATGTTTCTCTCTCTCCCTCTCTTCCTCTCTCCAAAATAAATAAATAAATAGATAGATAGATAAACTGAATATATATATTTAATTTCAGAGAGGAAGGAAGAGGGAGAGAGAGATAGAAACATCAGTGATGAGAGAGAACCACCAATTGGCTGCCTCCTGCATTCTCCCTCTGGGGATCGAGCCCTGACCAGGAATGTAATCCAGAACCCTTCAGTCCACAGGCTGCTGCTCTATCCACTGAGCAAAACTGGCCAGGGCTAGGTGTTAGATCTTGTGCTTTTTCTGCAACTATGGATATGATCATACAATTTTGTTTATGTAGTGTCATGTTAATTGATTTGCATATATTGAACCATCTTTGCATCCCAGGAATAAACCCCACTTGATCATAGTGTGTGATCTCTCTCTGTTTTTTTATTGTTGTTACTCCTCAGCGGAGGATGTTTTCCCATTGAGTGGAAAGGAGTGGGAGAGACAGAGAGAAACATCAATTGGTTGCCTCCCCCATGCGCCCCCACCAGGGGATCAAGCCAGCAACTGGTACCTGCCCTGGACCGGAATTGAACCCGGGACTCTTCAGTCTCTGGGCCAACGCTCTATGCACTGAGTCAAACTGGCTAGGGCTCTCTCTGTTTGTTTTTTGTTTGTTTGTTTTGTTTTTAATCCTCACTCAAATTTATATTTTTATTGATTTGAGAGAGAGAGGAAGGGAGAGGTGGAGAGAGAGTGAGAAACATCAGTGTGAGAAAGAAACATCGATGGATTGCCTCAAGCACACACCCCGATCAGGGATTGACTTACAATCCTGGGTATGTGTCCTAACTGGGAATCGAACCTGCAGCCTTGGACGACATCAGGGTTGATCTTTGTAATGTATTGCTGAATTCTGTTTGCTCATTTTCTTTTTCTTTTTCTTTTTTTTTTTGAGGGTTATTGGCCTATAACATTACTTTTTTGTGATGCCTTTGCCTGGTTTTGGTTTCAAGGTAACAATGGTTTTGTAACATGTTTGGGAGTCTTCCCTCTTGTTGAATTTTTTTGACTAGTTTGGCAAAATTTCACCTGTGATGCCATCTGGTCCAGGGCTTTTGTTTGTTGTTATTGGTCTGGTGTGTTCATTGTTTCAGTTTTTAGAAATTTTCCTCTTTAGGCTAATTTGTTGGCATTTACTCAGATTATCTATCTACTATAATAATAAAAGGTAATATGCTAATTAGACCGGCTGACCTTCCAGACGAGAGGGAAGCCTGGGTCCTGGGTGCCAGAGGGAAGCTGGGTGCCTGCAGCCAGGGTAAGGAAGGCCTCTCTTGCACTAATTTCATTTTCTTACAATGCTTTTGTATTTCTGTTGTCATTTCTCTTTTGATTCTGATTTTATTTCGGTCCTCTTTTTTTCTTTGCTGAATCTGGTTTATCAATTTTGTTCATCTTGCTAAAGAGCCACCTCTCCTTTTCATGAAACTTTTGTATTTTTTAGAGTGTTTTGTTTACTTCTGGTCTGACCTTTATTCTTTTATTCATTGATATTTTTCGTGTGTGTGTTTGTTTTGTTATTTGAGGTAAGCCTATATTGCTATATGATTTTTCTCTCAGAACTGTTTTGGCTGTGTCCCATAGATTGTGGGTCACTGTATTTTTATTTTTGTCTCATATCTTCCTTCCTCCTCCCACCCCCCCAATTTGTTCTTTATAACGTTTGCTCAGCTGTTGTTCTTTAAATATAGTTCATTGATTTCAGAGAGGAAGGGAGAGGGAGAGAGACAGTGACATCAGTGATGAGAGAGACTTGTACGGAAGGGCATGAGTTTCCCCAGCAGGAATTGCCTCCTGAGCAGGTTGCAGGCCGATGGTTTTGTCTCAGCACCTCAGCTCCTGTTCTTTCCTCTCCTGGGTCCTGAAGCTCTCGGTGTAGCTACTGACAAATCATGAGAGTGACACGCACAGTTCCCTGGAATATTCCCGACAGAACGGATTCAGGAAATATTGTCAGAATCTGATTTTCGTGTCATGTGTTGGCCTCATGCATGGACTAATGGCTCTGTGTCCTGCTTGACAGGTCTAAGCAGTGAACGCTGGACGCTCTCAGCACGGGACTACGTTCGGACCTTCCTGGGAAGTGAGAGCCACAGGCGCATCCTGATCCTGGTGAGCACATGTGCTTCCTTTACTTGTTGCCTGTGGGGGAGGAAGAAATGCTCCCCTCCCTCCAGCTTCCTCTGGCTGGTCTGGCAACCAAATGGGAATGACACACGGCTCAGCTCCAGGAGACACAGGAGGTTGAGTCCATCGTTGGTGTCAGAGATGGTCTGTGTGACCGTGAAATTGGCTGATAGAAGAGGTGGGAGAAATGGGTACTTCTGGCGTCTGAAGTCATGTCTCTAAACACATAAGTGATCAGTTGCTGGCAACTCTCCTTTAAGAAAAAGCTGCCCTTGCAGCCTTGACGCCCCTGGCACTGCTGCTTCCCCTCTGTCTATTCTAGGAGGTTCCGCCGTGGGCTTCCCAGCGCGGCGGCCTCTGGAGCTGTGGGAACTCACTGCCCAGAGAGCCCTGCGTGGAGTGGCGTCTGGTGGAGCCAATGAAGGCCCCGGGCTGGCGGCATCCTCCTGGTGACGGCTCCTCGTGCGGAGACTCTGGGTGCGAAGACCAGACGGAGACGGTGGGGTGGGCGCCGCTGCCCTTGTTGCTCAGAGTACAATGGCAGTGGCCTCACTGGGGGGCCTGGCCGAGGTGAGTGCACCCACACACACCCCCAGCGAGTCCCAAAGCCCCTGGGGCGGGGCACCCAGGACCATGAGGCGCTCATGGTGACACCCACAGGGCCAGCCCTGCAGAGAGGGGGAGTGGCGCGTGGCATCACAGGCCGTGGGGTCACCAGAGGGGAAACACAATGCGTGTGGGGGATGTAAAGGCTCGCCAAGGGGCTGTTCATCGGAGGACAGAGCAGAGAGGCTGCATGACGGGGTTGAGCGCTGAGGATCGAATCCCGAGTGGAGACGGTTGGCCTGGGTCTCCTGGCTCCAGCAGTGGGCCCAGGTACAGGGGGATCGGAGCCCATGAGCTCCACCTCCCTGTCTCCGTCCCCTCCCCTCTGCCCACTGGTTCCTGTCACTGTCGGCACGCGTGCGGGGGGTCCCGGTCCTCTGCATCTGCTGGAGAAGCATCAAGCCCAGGCTGGTCCTGTGGAGGCTTTTCCCGGCACAGGGGCCCGTCCATGCAAATTGACGGGAACAGAGAGAAACAGCGAGGCGAACGGGGAGGAAGCTCCCACAAGGCCGGGCGAGATGTGTGTGAATTGTAGCCCTGGGGGTGGGAGCAGTGGGAGGGGTCAGGGATGGCAGTTCTTGTCTTAGCAGTTAGGGGTCTGGGGGCACCCTAACTGGGCTGGAGCAGTCAGGACTGGGCGTGATTTCAGTCCAGAGTTTGACATAATTCAGAAAATGGAGTGTGGCAGTTGGCTATCAAGGTCCACAGATGTGAAATGTGAGACGAGGGTCAGCATTAGACACCTGATAGGTGAGCACTGTGAATGGAGGGGAGTCGGGTGGTGTGTGAGTGACAGGCTGGGAGGAAGAGGTCAGTGGCACCCGGCTGGAGGGACGGCTGTCAAACATGGGGAAGGAGGGAAGGGTAAGGTAGCAGGTGGCCAGGCTTCCACGGGAGGAGTGGACAGAAGGTGGAGAAGGCTGGGGTGTTGGAGTGAGAGGACTGACCTAAAGGTCATTCTTTACTGGCCAGAGCTTTATGGGGTTTTCACGGAGCTGGGCTGTTAGATGATTGTCTCTGAGGTGAGGGGCTGAGTCATGTCCCCCTGAGTTTATGTGTTAAAGTCCTTCATCCCCAACGCCTCAGGACGTGACTCGCTGGCAACAGGTCCTCATCCACGGGCTCTGGTGCAGGTCTGGGACTGCTAGCCCATGGCAAAGCAGTAGCTCAGGAGGAATGCGGGCAGGCATGAGGAGGAGGGCTGAGGCTCTCCTCGACAGCACATGCACTGACATTAGAACAACACACAGTAGTAGGCGTGGCCCGTAAAGAAGAAAAGAAAAGGGACATTGGTTCAACACGGGACAGAGGACCTGGGTACACTCGGTGGCTGGGACGCGAGGATCCCAGCCGACGGGGCCTTCACAGTGGACGTGAGGGTCCGTTTGGTCTGTAACAGTATGAGGTCCTGTTTGTGCCAAGTACTTTTAAAGAACTATATATATAGATATATATGTTTTACATATTTCAGAGAGGAAGGAAGAGAGAGTGAGAGAGAGAGAGAAGCATCAATGATGAGAGCGAATCATTGATCTGCATGTCCCACACTGGGGATCGAGCCTGCAACCTGGGATTGTGCCCTGACTAGTCATTAAACACTGACGTGGTTCATAGGTGGACATGCAACCCTTGAGCCACGCCGGCTGGGCTGGGCTGGGCCACATACTTTTGATGCCATGTGATGGGTGACATGTCAGAAGTGCACGTGGAGAGTGTGTTTGAGGCAGTGGCCCCCGGTCCTAGGCACTGGGGACGTAAGTGAAGGTTGCAGGCACATTGGGTGTAGCGTGGAGGCCCACTAGAGGGCATTAGGGGAGCCGCCTGGCTGGGGTGCGAGTGAGTCTATGTGGGCCACGTGGGGAAGAGGCCTGGCATTTCCTGGGCTGGGTGTTGGGGCAGGTGTGAGGGGAGACGGGTTGCAGGGCCTCAGCAGAGGGTTGTTTGTAGCTTCCTCTCTGTCTCGTGGCAGGGCCGTGTGAGCTTCGAGGACGTGGTCGTGTACTTCTCCTGGGAGGAGTGGGGGCTCCTGGACGAGACGCAGCGATGCCTCTACCACGACGTGATGCTGGAGAACTTCGCCCTGGTGACCTCACTGGGTGAGTCCTCACACCCACCCAGTGCCGGGTTCGACTCCTCTCTCTCTTTAAAAAAATATTGTTACTGATTTCAGCGAGGAAGAGGGAGGGAGAAACATCGATGATCAGAGAGAATCATGGATCGGCTGCCTCCTTCATGCCCCGCACTGGGGATCGAGCCCGCCACCCTGACCTCCTGGTTCATAGGTCGACACTCAACCTCCACGTCGCTGGGCTCCACCTTAATAGTTGCAGTTGGCCTTCAATATTGTTGTGTTAGTTTCAGGTAATACGTGACAGAGTGTTTTCCCAGTACCTGCAGGAGCCTCCACCTGTGCGTGTTCTCCCAGGGTGCACTGCTCTTCTCGTGCTGCTCTTCTCGTGTTGAGACCGTTTTCCCCGTTCCCTGCCCGGGTAGACTCACCACAGACCTGCAGCCCAGAACATGCTCCCTCAGCTGGCCTGGCGCTCCGTCCCTGCCTTCCCTGGTGGGGTGACCGTCCAGGCCTTCTGCCCTCCTTTCATTTCCCATCTGTGCCTGCACGTGTTGTTGCTGGTCTGTCCCAGGGGTTGTTCTCACAAAGTTCCTCTGACCTTCGTAACATGTGGTTGTTTCCTGTGGTCTGTTAGGTTCAGAATTGCTCTGGGCCAGTGCTGGTTCCTCATTGGTTGCCTTAGGTGCCCCCGTGATGGCCGTGACGGTGAATGGCAGCAGGGCAGGGCATAGCAGGAGGGTGTGTTCAGATCACACCAGGAACCGGTCCCGTGCCCCACTGCTTGCCTGCCTGCCCGTCCCTCTTCTTGACATCTCTCAGTCTCATTTCTACCCTGACTCTGGTCCTCTGTTGCCCGTTGTTAGAATTACTGGAATGTTGCGAGGGTTGCACACGTCTTTAAAACAGTCTCTGGCCCGGCTGGCATGGCGCAGCAGTTGAACATCGACCTCTGAACCAGGAGGTCACAGTTTGATTCCTGGTCAGGGTGGATGCCCAGTTTGTAGACTCAATCTCCAGTGTGGGGCGTGCAGGAGGCAGCTGATCAGTGATTCTCTCCCATCACTGATGTTTCTCTCTCCCTCTTCCTTCCTTTCTGTAGGCCATAAGAGAGGAGTCATTGGTGATCCCCTTAATGCTTGGGGCTTTTAGAGTTCCAGTACTTAGTACAAAGCAGCCCCTTTCACCAACCTCAGAGTAGGCCACTGCATCAGTTCTCGGGTCCCTCACACACGTCTGAGGTCAGCGTGCACTCAGCAGCCTTTCTGTGCATCCAGGTTGCTGGTGTGGAATGGAGGCCGCGGAGGCGGAGGCGGCGCTGTCTGTGCAGGGTGTTCCTGTCGCACGGACATCACTGGGCCAGACGCCAAGTCCAGATCCAGCCACTCAGGAGGCTCACCCATGTGAGAAGTGTGTCCTGGTTGGGGGAGACGTGCTGTGCCTGACCGAGTTCCCAGGGGCCTGTGAGGCCTGTGGAAGGCAGCCCTGGCTCCCTGCAGGTCTGCATGAGGAGCATGGGGACGAGAGGCCGCTCTGGAGCGACGTGAACACAGTGGACACGGCCTCGTTCGCGACGAGCTGCAGGTTCCACGCAGCGGGAAACCCCTTCGCCTTCGCCTGTGGGGCCGTCGGGGGGGACTTCCTGGCCATGGTGCGTCTTCTGCAGCATCAGGCCTCTCTCGGAGGGTCCCAGCCCCCCAGCAGCTTCCAGTGTGGGGACGGGGAGGCCTTGCCTAGCGGGGAGAGCCAGTACACCGGGAGTGACTACGAGCCACCACTCAGCCACGAATACAAACCCCTTCAGCACCAGCAGCTGCCCCCTCAGAGTCATTATGACTGTGATGCCTGTGAGAAACCCTTGCACCAGAGCTCCCCCATCTGTGATGGCCGGGCGCCTGACCCGGGAGCAAGGTCTTACGAGTGCAATGAGTGTGGGAGATCCTTCAGCCAAAGCTACTACCTCATCCAGCACCACAGGATTCACACCGGCGCCAGGCCTTACAAGTGCAGCGAGTGTGGGAAAGCCTTCACGTACAAACTCAGGCTGGTTCAGCACCTGCAGATCCACAACAGAGTGAAGCCTTATGAGTGTGGGGAGTGCAGGAAGTCTTTCAGCTACAGCTCCACGCTCATCAAACACCAGCGCGTGCACACGGGAGCCCGGCCTTACAAGTGCGGCGAGTGTGGGAACTCCTTCAGTCAGAGCTCCAACCTTGTCCAGCATCAGAAAATTCACAACGGGGCGAGGCCTTACAAATGCAGCGAGTGCGGGAAATCTTTCAGCTACAAGTGCAAACTCGTGCAGCACCTGCGGATTCACACTGGTGAAAGGCCTTATGAATGTGGGGACTGTGGGCGATCTTTCAGCCACAGCTCTACTCTCAACCAACACCGGAGAATTCACACTGGAGCCAGGCCTTATAAGTGTGACGAGTGTGAGAAATCCTTCAGCCAAAAGTCCAACCTCATTCAGCATCAGAGAGTTCACACGGGAGAAAGGCCTTATGAGTGTGGGGAGTGTGGGAAATCCTTTAGCCAAAGCTCCCACATCATTCAACACAGAAAACTTCATACCAGATGACCTCAGGAATGTGCAGTGACTCTGGGTAACTGGTCAGCCACTGCTCTGTTGTCAGTTTAACATGACCGCTTAACCCAGAGATTCTTTAAAGATATTAACCTTTTTGGCCCCAGAAAGTCCACACGGGAGAAGCCTGAGACGCGCCTCAGGGAACACGCTACTTTCTGTTGGGAAGCCCTCTGCTGATGGTGAACTTCATGCTTCAGCGTCCACAGCAGGGAGATCCTCCCCGATGGATTCTTCCGGGTGCACGGGAAACTTATTTCCACTCCACGGCTTCCTTTGCCTGAATTCATGCCCCTCCCAAGCCATCGCACACCTCTGCCATCCACTCCCAGGTTCCTCAGATGTTTCTTTTTTCTGACTAATAGGGCATAATCTGGACTCAGTTTTCTTGGCTAAGGTCAGGCTGGGTAATGGTGTCTTGAAAAGAAGGGTTACCCTTCTCCCAGGCCTCCTGAGAGAGACGGACGTTACTTTGTGGTCCTCACTTACACCCTGGATGCCAGCCCAGAGGAGGAGGTCAGGCTGGGACAACCTCCGGTGCTTCCGCAAGTGCAAGTCCGTTGCCTTCCCCAGGGCGGTCACATCATCTGCTGAGCACCGTTGTGAGGAGGTTGCTTCCCAGGTGCTACACGGAGGGATCATGTGCCTTCACGTCTCCAGTTGGGTGACTGCTGTTCGTGGTTGTAGGACTGCAGGGGCTGGGCTGAAACCATTTGTTTCAAAACACTGGGTGAGACATCGGGCAACAAGGGAGGGTGTGCCCTCCATGCCTGCTCCGGTGGCGGGAGGCTGGGGACGAGTGTCCGGTGGTGAGGCCGTCCTCAGCAAATGCAGCTTTGGTCGTCTGGTTATTGCAGTCGTGTCTGAGCATGCTCCTGTCCCACCTGAGCGTGTGCTGCACAGGAAGGAAGTGCAGACAGGAGTGAGACCAGGGTGGCCTGCTGCTGTGACCAGCCGAGTAACTGAGTACATGCCGCCCAGAAAGATCCACGTCCGAGTTTCCTGCCCCTGAGGGGGGCTGTGCTGCTCCAAGGATCAGAACCGAAGGCAGTGCTGGGAGCCACACTTCATCTGAGCGGTTTCCACGCACTGACACGCGTCGGAGCTGCACCTGTGGTAGCTGCTTCGTTTTGGCATGTGTCCCTCCAACAGTCAGAATCTTAACGACAGTTACTCTCATCGTGTGCCCTTTTTAAATCTCTCCCTCTGCTCTCAGCAGGAGGGGTTGATTTTAGTTTCTTTCACAGATTCTGTATTTTATAGCATTTTTTATGATTCCTGTCATGAATTGTTCTCAAAGGTTTTAAATTTTTATCCTTCATGCTCATAGTATTATTACTTTTGAGGTTCATGCACATCAGTCACACTTATGTGAAGTACTTTATTCCTTCAGTTTGAATACTATTCTGTCTATGAATGTTTACATTTAATGGAGGACATTGACTTGTTTCCAGCTTGTTGGCTATTAGTGTAAATTCATGTCCTTCAAGGGATTAGTTATTCCAGCCACTCACCTACGAGAAACGCTGTCTCTCTGAAATTCTCACTTTTCTCTAAAACCACCCCTCCCAACTCTCCCTACCCCCCCCCCCCCCCATCACATGTCTCTCCTTCCCAAACTACAGCTCTTGGCTGTTCCTGAATAAACACTGCTGAGGAAAAGGACTTTTATTTTAACGTCAGCATTATATACATACTAACATAATAGAAGCCCATTTGAGCAGAGGGATTGTTGAAATTGTGGAGTGGCCCAGTTAATACCTCCCAATAGTTAGTGATTTTTTAAAAAATCTTTAAAAAGTATTTATTTCAGAGAGGAAGGGAGGGAGAGAGACAGAGATAGCAATGGTGAGAGAGAATCATTGATTGGCTGCCTCCTAGAGGCCCCCTAATGGGCATCGAACCTGGGACCCTTCAGTCCGCAGGCCAAGACATTGTCCACTGAGCCAAGCCAGCTGGTGCGTTCCTGTGGTTGTGCAGGTGACAAATGTGGCATTTCCAAAGAAGGTGGAACTACTGCTGCACCCAAGACCAGTGTTCACCGGAAGTTACGCCCCATGCCCTCCCAGCAAACGCCTGGAACTGGGGTTGCTGCAGGTGGTGGCCACCTGCCTTGCTGGTCCTTCAGGGACCTTTACAACTGGGCTCGTCCAGTGACGGGGCCACAAAGGTTGTGCGTGATCTCCACCACTGCCCCCGCTGGCCTGAGTGAGGGAGCTCAGCAAATGCAGCTTTGGTCGTCTGGTGTTCCCCATCAGCCAGCGGTCACGGGTCGCACCATGACCACCACCGAAAGCTGCTGGAGCAGGCGTCCAAGTGGGTTTCCGCCAGGAGGGGCTGCCATCTGGTCTGGAACAGTCTCCGGAGCCCCCAGAGTGGGGGAATGCTGGCGTGATTGGTTTCTTCTTTATTCATGTTTTTAGTGATTTCAGAGAGGAAGGAAGGGGGAGAGAGAGAGAGAAACATCAATGAGAGAGAATCATTGATCAGCTGCCTCCTGCACTACCCATGCTGGGGATTGAGCCCCCAACCCAGGCAGGCGTGTGTCCTGACCGGGAATTGAGCTGTGACCTCCTGGTTTATCTGTCGGTGTTCAACCCCTGCGCCACGCCGGCCGGCTGACATGGCTGGTTTTGATCTGGGAAGTAGGAGGAGGGGTCCAGCTTCCACTGACATGTATTAGCACTAGAATTATGCCATCGAAGCCCAAGAGACGCATAACTGACTTAAAATGAGCACATTCCAGCGGCGTGTACTCAGACGCGTGCAGCCTCATCTGTGAGGTGTGAGCCAGCGCAATGGAGACTGCACAGCAATGAGGGAAGCCCGGGCGAGGCAGCTCTGTGCTGGGCGGCGCCCCCTGCTCCGGTGCATTCTGCTGGTGGTTGGTGTTCAGCTCCAGCTGGGGAAGTCTTGAGTGGGAAGGGTGAGGGTGATGTGGATATAGCTGCACGGCTCCTATTGGCTGGGGAGAGCCTCTGGTCTATTGGTTGAAACAATTCCAGGAACTCCTGTGTAAGGGCTGGCTCCGAGGCAGAGAGAGTGCAGGAAGTTCAGTTCAGGCTTTTCTCTGAAGCACTGTTTGCATGAAAGGCCCCTCCGTGGAAAAGGCTGCTAAAGGCTCTGCTTTTATTTTTTACATGTTTTTATTGAATTCAGGGAGAGGGAGAGAGAGAAACAGCAATGGTAGAAGATTGTTGATTGGCTGCATCCTGTACACCCCTGTTGGGATCAAGCCAGCAACTCCTGCACTTGCCCTGAATGAGAATCAAAGTGTGACCTGGTTCATGGGTTGATGCTTAACCACTGAGCCACACTAGCTGGCAAGGCTCTGCTTTTAACTTTGACCCAGTCGGTCACTAGGAGCTCTTAGTAGTAGGTATTTTTCTTGGGTTCCACAGACAAACAGGTGCTGCTGGGCAGGTGAGCCTGGTAAGAACACGGAGACAGGCCATGCTGGTTGTCGACATCCTGGCAGGTGCCCTGCAGCAGGGAAAAAGGAAAACCTATCCAAGGGGAGGCTGGCTCAGGGTAGGGGCACATGCCAATGAGGCCATCATGCTCTCAGAGAAGGACCTGCCCAGAGCCCAGGTGCTTCGGGTCAAAGGGCACAAAACCACACCAGCAGGTAGCACCAGAGTCCAGGACACAATGACAAGGCCTTGGCACAGCGAGTCCCGTGGCGTGGCATCTCGCAGGGCTCAGCCCTCGGACACCCCCTGGCTGCCCTGCAGACGCCCTGTGCTGCACGCTGGTGGGGTGCCAATGGATAGAGAACAGGATGGCGATTACCAGAGAGAAAAAGGGGGAGAAGAGAGTGAACGGGGATAAGTGGTGATGGCAGGAGACTTGACTTGGAGTGATGAACACACAACACACGTGATGTCGACTGTGCACCTGAAGCCTGTATACTTCCATTAGCCTATGTCGCCGCAATAAATTCAATGAAAAAGAAGAAATAGGAAATATTCCCAAAGCCAAGGTACATACCACCTATGAGAAGTGTGTACCCATCATGGATGTTGGTTGATAAAGTATGGTCCGTGATGACGTTTAACACTTCAAGCAACAAACTACCAGCTGCCAGTGCGTGCCGCTTGGATGAGCTTCATGGAGTCTGAAATAACTATAGACACTGCCGCGGCCAGCGGCGCCCACGACTCCCCAGAAGTCGTCCTCTTGCCCTTTTGAGAAAGCGAATCCCCTCCTTGGCGAGAGGTAGTGCCCAGCCGGGGCCCAGGCCCTGAGTAGCTGCGGGAACTACAGTACCCAGAAAGCTGTGCGCTGAGCGGCAGCGGCGTCAACCTAATGGGAATCCAGAAAGGTCATTTCCGTTTGGAAAAATCGCCTTGGGGCGGGACTTCCGGCTTGTTCTGGCGCTCCTTTGAGCGGTTCTCTGGCTGGTTCCTCAGGTTAGAAGCTCGGGTTCGGGCTCCAGCAGGTCTGGGATGCGGTGACCGACAGAGCGCGAGACGCGGCTGGGTGTGCACCGGACGGGGTAGGCCAGGGGCGGGGACAGCGCTGCCCGCGAGCCCGGCGTCGGGACCTCTGTGCCGGGGTCCCCGCCCTGGTCGCTCGGCTGTCACCTCTCCACTCCGCCTCAGGGTCCGATGGCGGCGGCCACGCCGAGGCGCCCGGCTGAGGTGAGCGCGTCCCCGGGGCCTCCCCGCCTCCCCACCCACCCCTGCAGCCCAGGCCCCGCGTCAGGACCGCGAGGCGCTCGGGGGGGGGTGACAACCACTGTGACGGAGTGGGAGGGGGTGAGGGGCCTCCCGTCCACACGCGCAGGGGCCGCTGGCCCAGGAGGACCCGGAACCTGGGCTCCTTGTTGCTTTTGCAGGAAACAAAGTTTGGGTGATCTGAGGAAAGCAAATATCACATGATCACTTATCGGTGGATCTAATAAACAACATGAACTGACCAATAGAATAAGACGGGAGGCAGGGAACAGACTGACATACCTCGATGTTGGGGAGGGAGGCCAGAAGAGAGAAACCAAAGCGCTTACGTGCTTACTAGAGGCTCAGTGCACGAAATTCGTGCATTGGGGCGGGGTGGGGGGTGTGGTTCCCTCAGCCCCGTCTGCACCCTCTCCAATCTAGGACCCCTCAGGGGATGTTTGACTGCTGGTTTAGGCCCCATCCTGCAGGGGATCCCTCTTGCAACCCGGGACTGCTGGCTCCTAACTGCTTGCCTGCCTGCCTGGTCACCTCTAACTGTTTCCCTGCCGGATTGACCGCCCCTAACCCCTCTGCCTGCCTGCCTGCCTGCCTGACTGCCCCTAACCGCCTCTGCCTTGGCCCCTGCACCCGGGACCCAGGCTTCTCTCCTGGCTGTCTGCAGGCACCTGGGACCTGAGCTGGCTTTTCCTGGGACCACGGGTGGCTTCGCCCAGGCTTGGCTGTCAGGAAGGATGTCTGGAAGACGCCTGGTCTAATTAGCATATTACCCTTTTGTTAGTATAGATATGCACAGGCCATGGGCAGGAGCGATAGGGTGGTGAAGACCTGCAGGGTGGGCAGGTAGGGACTGGGAGGAGGGGATATAGGGGGAATGGGAGACATCTGTAACACTATCAACAATAATATATCAGCCCTAGCTGGTTTAGCTCAGTGGATAGAGCATCGGCCTGTGGACTGAAGGGTCCTGGGTTCAATTCTGGTCAGGGGCACATGCCTGGGTTGTGGGCCTGATCCCCAGTGGGGGGCATGCAGGAGGCAGCCGATCAATGCTTCTCATCATTGATGTTTCTGTCTCGCTCTCCTCTCCCTTCCTGTCTGAAATCAATAAAAATATTTTAAAAAAACACACAAAAAAACAATAATATATCAATCAAACAAGAAGATAACCATAAAGTTTGGGTAGAGTCCCACCCGCCATGGCAGCCTGAGGAGTTGCGCCTTCCGTCCTAGGGCCCTGGGAGCCATGGAGAATGTTGAGGAAAAGAGACAACATCTTATATAATAAAAGCATAGGATGCAAATTGTCTCCTGTGCCCAGAGTTTCTTTGGGGAGTTCGACCAGGAGGCGAGGGGAGGGAAGGGAGGGAGTACCCAGCCAGCAGCTGCTAGGGATACCACCAGTACACGCATTTCATCCACTGGGCCTCTATTCCTATCTAATGAGGTAATGTGCAAATTGACCATCACTCCAACACACAAGATGGCTGCTCTATGTGGTCAAAGATGGCCACCCCCATGTGGACACAAGATGGCTGGCAGGGGAGGGCAGTTGGGGGCAACCAGGCCAGCAGGGGAGGGCAGTTGGGGGTGACCAGGCCTGCAAGGGAGGGCAGTTGGAGGCAGCCAGGTCAGCAAGGGAGGGCAGTTAGGGGTGACTGGGCCAGGAGGGCAGTGTGACCAGGCCTGCAGGGGAGTGGTTAGGGGGTGGTCAGGCTGGCAGGCAGAAGCGGTTAGGGGCAATCAGGCAGGCAGGCAGGCGAGCGGTTGGGAGCCAGCAGTCCTGGATTGTGAGAGGGATGTCTGACTGCCCGTTTAGGCCTGATCCCAGGAGGGGTCCCAGATTGGAGAGTGTGCAAGCTGGGCTAAGGGGGACACACACACACACACCCTGCATGAATTTCATGCACCGGGCCTCTAGTCTAATATAATAGAGTTTGAAAAATCCCTCTAAATTCACTCAGTACAGAAGCAGACTAGGGATAATGAAAACATTGAGGACCATGAGGCAGAGGGAGGTTTAGCCTTTTTCCAAGGATGCACAGCTGACCAGAGGCAACACAGAGGTGAGACGGTTGCCCCAGGCCATCTGGCTCTGGTGCCACGCAGGAGGACAGGGAAGGCCGGAGCCTATGGGATCCTGCTTTGGTGACAGCCCTCTAAGATCTGACTCTTTAAAAAAAAAAAAAAAAAATATATATATATATATATATATATATATATATATATATTTGTATTGATTTCAGAGAGGAAGGCAGAGGGACAGAGATAGAAACATCAATGATGAGAGAGAATCACTGATCAGCTGCCTCCTGCAGGCCCCACACTGGGGATCGAGCCCACAACTGGGCATGTGCCCTGACCAGGAATCAAACCATAGCCTCCTGGTTCCTAGGTGGACGCTCAGCCACTTAGCCACCTGGTGGGGCTAACATCTGGCACTCCCCACAGGTTCCCATAGCTGTGGAAGTGCCTCTGGCGCCTACACAGGTGAGTGAGATGTCCCACTCACTCACCCCTAATTGGTTCCAGTCCACAACGCCTCTGGATTTGTGGTGTCATGAGGCTCTTCCCCTGCCATTCTCCCTGGAGAATCCCCAACCAAGCTCAGGGGCTCAAGTCTAGGCCAGAGGTTATAGGGAGAGGTTCCCATCCCGAGACATCAATGGGAAGAGTTGTGGAAGCTTATCACCAAAACAGATTACAGTATCTGGAACTGCTTGGAAGGGGAGCTAAGCTGGTTGAGGGACTTGCAGGTCTCTTTTGGGTGAGAACAAAAGAGGGAGGGGCAAGAGTCAGGCTTGGAATGACAGGCTTGGAATGGAGCCAGTGGGAGGTCTAGATCTGAGGAGGGAGGTGATTTTAACTAGATTTTTTTTTTAAACTATTAGCATTTTAAAAAATCTTCACTGGAGGATATTCTTCCACTGATTATTTTTAACATATATTTTTATTGACTTAAGAGAGGAAGGGAGAGGGAGAGAGAGAGAAACATCAATGATGAGAGAGAATCGTGGATGGGCTGTTCACTGCTCGCCCCCTACTGGGGATTGAGCTCACAACCTGGCCATGTGCCCTGACCGGGAATCAAACCAGTGCCCTCCTGGTTCTGAGGTCAACACTCAATCACTGAGCCACTGAGCCAGCTGGGCTCCACTGATTTTTTTTTTTTTTGAGAGAGTGGAAGAGGGAAAGACAGAAAAATATGGATGTGAGAGTAACACATTGATTGGTTGCCTCCTGCATGCCCCAACCAGGGCCTGGTCCAGGGAGGAGCCTGCAACCAAGGTACATGCCCTTGACCAGAATTGAACCCTGGGCCCTTCAGTCTGCAAGCTGATGCCCACTGAGCCAAACCAGCTAGGGCAAAAAATTTTCTTTTTCAGAAAGCAGCAGGGAGAGGAAGAGACAGAGAGAGTAACGGGGGGGGGGGGGGGGGGGGGGCGGGGATAAATGTATTGATGTGAGAGAAACAATGTGAGAGAAACACATTAGTTGGTTGCCTCCCACATGTGCCCCAGCCAGGCCCAGGGATCGAGGCTACAACCCAGCTATGTGCCCTGGACCAGAATCGAGCCCTGGACCTTTTAGTTACAATCCTTGATTCTTTAGTCTGAGAGCCAACATTCAATCCACGGAGCCAAACCAGCCAGGGCTTACCCAGGTCTTCACAGGCTCCATCTGTTACAGAGTGGAAAGCCGTGACCATAGTGATTAATGGTAATATGGGGAGAGAGAAGACACCAGTGGCACCAGGGTCTGGTATCTCCTCTGATTTGGGGATTTGGGGAGGAGGATCGATATGGGGTAGACGTGTGGGGAGATGGATTGTGGGTCTTCAGGAGTGAGGCTGATGGTGGTTTCATCTGTCTCCATCCTGGCAGGGAGCTTTGACCTTTGAGGATGTGGCCCTCTATTTCTCCCGGGAGGAGTGGGGGCTCCTGGATGAGGCTCGGAGAGGCCTGTACCACGACGTGATGCTGGAGAACTTGGCCCTTGCATCCTCGCTGGGTAAGCACTCACATCCACCCCGTGCCCTTAGTGAGGTTCCGCCTTCCTCTTTTCCCCAGGGACAGCTTTGTCTTTCTCACATCGGAACCATGGGCACTACTTCCTTCCCAGTTTCCTGGTGTTTTGCAGTGGTCCCTGGTTACTAGGGCTAGGCTGAGTGCAGGCCCACTTCTCTTCCTTTCCCACCCTGATTCCAGCTTCCCCTAAGCCTCATGGGACGGGTTCAGGGAAGTATCTTCTTCAGAGAAATATCTATTCAAGTCTTTTGCTTTGTATGTTCTTTGTTTTTTCTTGTTGACAGCTGGACATTTGTGTCTTACAATGTAGCAACTTAAGAAATCTCATTATCTTCCTCCTTAGGATTTGAGGTGGTGTTTTTTTTTTAATGATTATATTTATCTCTGTGCTGGAGATCAGTTTGAGGTGTAAACTTAAGGTCTCAGGTTGTGTGCTGAGTTGTTCTGCTGCCAGTATCGGCCACTGATTTGTCCTGTCTTCCTCTTAGGGTTCGGCTCATCCATGTCCCGTGCAGTTGCTCAGCTGGGGCTAAGGACGGAGTCCTTTGTGCTTCACAGCAAGGACGTGACTCCAGTCTCAATAAGAGGAGCTCAGCGGGGTGGGGGGGGGAAGGGGGGCCTGACCCAGGTGAATGGCAGTTGGAGGATGTGACATTGGGGCTCTGTTCACATCACACCAGGAACCTATCCTGTTTGACTTACCTTTTGGTGCCATTTCATTATTAGTGGCCACCCTACGTCTACCTTCCCTTGTCCAATCTTGACCCTGTATGGACTTGACATTTAAAAAATTTAATTTTAATTCTTACTGATTTCAGAGAGAAAGGGAGAGGGAGACAGTGATAGAAATAACTTGATGATCATCAAGTGGCTGCCTCCTGCATGATTGGGGATCGAGTCCGCAACCCAGGGATGTGCTCCAATCGGGAATCAAACCGTGACCTCCTGGTTCATAGGTCGATACTCAACCACTGGGCCACCACGGCCGGGCCCTTCATCATTTTTTTAAAAAATGAAGGTTCTTTTTTAAAAAAAAAAAAATTTATTGATTTTTTACAGAGGGGAAGGGGGAGGGATAGAGAGTTAGAAATATCGATGAGAGAAAAACATCGATCAGCTACCTCCTGCACACCTCCCACTGGGGATGTGCCCGCATCCAAGGTACATGCCCTTGACTGGAATCAAACCTGGAACCTTTCAGTCCACAGGTTGACGCTCTATCCACTGAACCAAACCGGTTAAGGGCCCCTTAGTCATTTTTTTCTCAGTCCAGATCAGGGCTAATCCTGACCTTCTGGACTTCTTATCTCACTCAATCCTCACATTATTCCCTCCACGATGCTTTCCAGTGTTGTACTGTCCTAAAGTGTGCACATACCTTTTGCTAATCCTTGAGCACCAGTTACTCTGTTCTATTCAGATTGTCCTGGGCATGGGCATAGACTTCTATGCTGCATCACATGTCACCAGCAGATAGAATCTTGCTAAAAGCCATGGGCAGAAGGATGACTTATTGAAGGTGCCTTTCACCCCCTTTGAAAGGGTGGCCACACCCTTTCCATATGTCCTGTGCCTGATAAGGCCTGCCCAGTTCTGTGACCTTAGTGACCCAGTAGTGCATTCTGACCCCACTCCCTGTTCCTGAAAGCACTTCCATGGACTAGTTCTTTAATGTGTCCAATGTACACGAGTAATGGTTTTGTCCCCTCCCAATAAAGTCAACATGTACTTCACCGTCACTTCTTTGCTTTCAGGTTGTTGGAGTGGAGTGGAAGGTGATGATGCACCTTCTGGACAGGGCATTTCTTTAGAAGGAGTATCACAGATCAGAACTCTTAAGGCAGGTTCGCCTTCCTAGGTGGCCCAGCCCTTTGAGCTGCGTGGTCCAATCTTGACAGACATTTTGCAGTTGGTTGAGCATCACGGAATCCATCTTGGACAACAAACATACACAAGTGAGAAACTGTTCTTTACGGCCAACCTTCAATGGCACCAGGACCAGCACATTAGAGAAATCTCGTTCAGAAGTTCTGTGGACAGAGCCTTGCTTCCAAAGAGCTACACAGCCCATGTGTCAGGGAAGCCCTGTACCTGTCAGGAGATTGGGAAGGATTTGTTAGCTGGCCTGCGATTTCTCCATCAACGGGTCGCTCACACTGGAGAGAAGAAGCTAAACAACAGTAACAAGTGTGAGGCTGTCTTTCACAGTGGAAAAAGTCTTCACAACTGGGGAGAATGCAAGAAAGCCTCTAGCTGCACAGACACACTTGCTCAGGGCCAGACAGTCCTCACGTGAGAAGGGCTTTATGAATGCACCAAATGTGGAAAAGCCTGCACCTGAAGATGTAACCTCATTCAGCACCAGAAAGTTCACACTGGAGAAAGGCCTTTTGAATGCAGTGAATGTGGAAAATTCTTTACTACTCCAGCTTCGTCATACATCAGAGAGTTCACACTGGAGAAAGGCCCTATGAGTGCAACAAATGTGGGAAATCCTTTAGCCAAAGCTATAGCCTCAATAGCCATAGGAAAGTTCACACTGGAGAAAAGCCCTTTGAGTGCAGGGAATGTGGAAAATCTTTTAGCCAAAGGTCCAATCTCATTCAACATCAGAGAATTCACACTGGAGAAAGGCCTTATCAGTGTAGTGAATGTGGGAATGCTTTAGCCAAAACTTCAGCCTTATTAACCACTGGAGAGTTCACACTGGAGAAAGGCCTCATCAGTGTGGTAAGTGTGGGAAGTCCTTTAGCCCAGTGGTCGGCAAACTCATTAACAGAGCCAAATATCAACAGTACAATGATTGAAATTTCTTTTGAGAGCCAAATTTTTTAAACTTAAACGTCTAACGCCACTTCTTCAAAATAGACTCGCCCTGGCCGTGGTATTTTGTGGAAGAGCCACACTCAAGGGGCCAAAGAGCCGCATGTGGCTCGCGAGCCACAGTTTGCTGACCATGGCTTTAGCCGAAGCTCCAGTCTCATTCACCACAAGAGGCTTCACATTGGAGAAAGGCCTTATGAGTGCAGTAAATGGTGTGGCTCAGTGGATAGAGCATCAGCCTGTGGACTGAAGGGTCCCAGGTTTGATTCCAGTCAAGGGCATGTACCTTGGTTGCGGGCACATCCCCAGTAGGGGGTGTGCAAGAGGCAGCTGATTGATATTACTCCCTCATCAATTTTTCTAACTCTCTATCCCTCTCCCTTCCTCTGTGTAAAAAATTAATAAAATGTATTTTTTAAAAAAGAGCCACTGGAGAATTCACACTGGAGAAAGGCCTATTGAGTGCAGTGAATGTGGGAAATCATTTAGCTGCAGGTCTACCTCATTAAACACCTGAGAGTTCACACTGGAGAAAGGCCCTATGAATGTGGGGAATGTGGCAAATCCTTTAGCTAAAGCTCGAGCCTCATTCAACACCAGAGAGTTCACACTGGAAAAAGTCCTTATGAATGTATTGAATGCTGAAAATCTTTTAATTGCAAATCTGACTTCATGAAACACCAGAGACTTCACACTAGAGAAAGATCTTAGATATACAGGGGATGTGCAAATTCCTTTTAGTATAATTACACTGGAGGAGAGAACTTGTGAGGGAGCCATTTACCTGAATTAAATTCCATACTAATATTAGGTTCCAGGTATAGGAACCTACGCTTTCGAACCTGCCCAGGCTTTTCCTGGATATATGTCACTGCCATTTTCCCTCTTCCTTCCTTCCTTCCTTCCTTCCTTCCTTCCTTCCTTCCTTCCTTCCTTCCTTCCTTCCTTCCTTCCTTCCTTCCTTCCTCCCTCCCTCCCTCCCTCCCTCCTTTCCTTCCTTCCTTTTTCTTCCTTTCTTTTTTTAATATATATATTTTAATATATTTTTATTGATTTCAGAGAGGAAGAGAGAGAGAAGCATCAATGATGAGAGGGAATCATTAATCAGCCGCCTCCTTCATGCCCCCAACTGGGGACCAAGCCCGCAACCCGGGCATGTGCCCTTGACCGGAATCGAACCCAGGACCCTTGAGTCCGTAGGCCGATGCTCTATCCACTGAGCCACACTGGCCAAAGCTATTTTTATTGATTTCATGGAGGAAGGGAGAGGGAAAGGGAGAGAGAAACATCAATGATAATGCTTCTATCCTCTGAGCCAAACCAGCTAGGGCTCACTGCCCGTTTCTGTGGTAGAATTCATTTCACCTCTACCACCTGGCAGGTCCACATAATGTGTGTCAGTCACTACTTTAACCAGCTCATGGAAACTGACCCTGTGCACTCCCCATTGGCTGGAGGAAATCCTATGTAGTCTTAGCCCTTCTTGGGTCCTCATGCCCTTCTTTTACAAGTTACAGCATGGACCTCACTGGGTTTTGACCCAATCTGAGTTCTGCTGGTAACTTGTCAAGAGGGCTATGTTTGTAAGGACCTGTTAATTTCACTTGACACTTATTTTGGATTTTTCCAGTTTCTCAGTCACAACCTGGGAACTGCCTGCCACATACTGACTTGGATTTTGTAAGAATAAAGGCATTATTGTTTAAGCCACCATTCATCTTGGGGTTGTATTCACTGTGTGAGATGACTTGAAAACAGCTCACCTCTGCCAGAATTAAGGAGTAAAACAGCTTACACGGGGGTCCAAAGCTCTGTGTGTCCCAGAGATGACAGAGTGATGGGAGGATATACCTGTCTGTACATTGTTGCCCAAGGTCTTCTAGGAATGACATCAGGGCTTTCTGGTTCTCATTCATGAATTGGGTGGCAGGGTGTTTTGGTGGGCCCGGGGGACACCCTGAAGAGTCAGGAAATTGTGACAACTGCCAGTGCTTCTGGGATCCACATGAATTGTTTTTCTTGTTCACGGTGGATACCACATGAGGCTCAACAGCGTTGAGGGGAATCTCTAACCAAGGTCCTACAAAGGAGCTGTGTGTCCTCATACCCAGAGTTCACTAGGCTAGTGTCATGAGACTACAGGGCCAAGGGAGAACCGTAGTTGGTACAGTAACACTGGAGGAGCGGAGGTGACGGCAGCAGAGTAGATGGCATGTGCCCCTATTAAAATGGCATCAGGAATGTCCCCGTGCCTGAAGGACCAGTGTGCACAGAAAGTCTCAGGACCACAAGGGATGTGTGTCTTTTGTAGCCAAGGTCATTTTAAAAGGAAATAAGGTACTGGTTTTGTGGATTCCCTAACCTTTCTGGATGTTCACTGAAAGGCCATTCCTACACAGGCAGTCACACCTACAGAGATTGAAGTGAAATCTCTTAGTCCAGTGATGTGGCTCTCTGACCTAGCCAGCATTTCTGTTGACTTACATGGAAAAAGACTTCAGTGCTCATCCATATTTGGTACCATTGAGACAAGGTTGTTTCTCCAAGGTCATTGGGAAGGAATCAATATAGATCACCAAACCTGATTTTCTGAAAAGATTGCAAGATCTAGATTTATCTTTTGGACCAGTTTAAAAGCTTTATTCAGGTATAGTTGACATGCAATACACTGTACCTATTTGAAACATGCAGTGTGTTCAATTTTGATTTACATACGAACCCATGAAACTTAATCATGAAATATCCATCACCCCTAATTCACCTCGTGCTGCTTTATAATCTGCCCTTACCCTCCCCAGGCCTCCAGGCAATCATTGATTTACCTCCATTGATAATAGACTAGTTTGCAACTGAGCCAAACTGGCTTACTTTTTATTTTCTAGGATTAAAAAATATATATATAAAATATATAAATAAATAAAAAAATATATAAAATATATGAAAAAAATAAAATATATAAAATATATTTTTTACAGACAGGAAGGGAGAGAGATAGTTAGAAACATCGATGAGAGAGAAACATTGATCAGCTGCCTCCTGCACGCCTCCTACTGGGGATGTGCCCGCAACCAAGGTCCATGCCCTTGACTGGAATCAAACCTGGCACCCTTCAGTCCGCAGGCCAACGCTCTATCCACTGAGCCAAACCGGTTTTGGCTATTTTCTAGGATTTTATATTATCTTATACTAGAGGCCTGATGCACGAAAATTTGTGCAAGAGTAGGCCTGCCTCCCCCTGGCTGCCAGCACTGGCTTCCCTCTGGCACCTGAGACCCAGGCTGGCTTCCCTCGGGCCATCTGCAAGCACCCAGGACTCGGGCTGGCTTCCCTCCGGCCCCGGCTTCATCAGGAAGGACGTCTGATCTAATTAGCACATTACCCTTTTATTATTTAGATAATAAAGGGCAAATATGCAAATTGAATGAACGGTGGAACGACCGGTCACTGTGACACACACTGACCGCCAGGGGGCCATTGCTCAATGCAGGAGCTGCCCCCTGGTGGTCAGTGTGCTCCCACAGGGGGAGCACAGCTCAGCCAAAAGCCAGGCTCATGTCTGGCAAGCGCAGTGGTGGTGGCAGGAGCCTCTCCTGCCTCTGTGGCAGCGCTAAAGATGTCCGACTGCTGGCTTAGTGCCAAGTGGACCTAAGCCATCAGTCAGACATCCCCCGAGGGCCACCAGACTGTGAGAGGGTGCAGGACGGGCTGAGGGACCCCCCTGAGTGTACACATTTTGTGCACCAGGACTCTAGTTTGATTTATAAAACTTATTTTTTTTCTGATTTAATTCATGGCTCTTTATTTTGAAATTCTTTGATGATGCTTATATGAATAGTTCATTTTTATTTTTATTTTGCTGACTAGTATCTATAGATACACCATTTGTTTATCCATTCATCTGTTTATGGGCAATTTGGATTACCTCCAATTTGACTACTGGAAATACAGCTGCTAGAATATTTGTATATAGTACTATATATGTACCTATATATGTGTTAGCAGCCCTAAGTGTAATGTCTGAGTCAGGATAAGTGAATGTTAGAGTTAAGAAATTGCTAAGTTGTGATCTGTAATGGTTGCTCACTTTCATGTACACACCAGGAATGTATGAGATTTCTAGTTCTTCTACATACTTGCCAATGCTTGATATGGTCAGTCATTTGAATTTATTCATATATATATATATACATACACACACACATAGATACACACACACACACACACTGAGTGGCCAGATTATTATGATCTCTGAACACATAATTGGGCACTCAGTGTATATCCTATATAATAAAAGGCTAATATGCAAATTGTCCCCTCAACCAGGAGTTCGACCAGTAGGCAGCCTGGCCAACCGCCCATGTCCCCTCCCCCTGGCCAGGCTGGCCGGACCCCACCCATGCACAAATTCATGCACTAGGCCTCTAATAAATACACACACACACACACACACACACACACACACACTCTGAGTGACCAGATTATTATGCGTTCAGAGATCATAGTAATCTGGCCACTCAGTATATATATAATCGATCTCAGAGAGGAAAGGAGAGGGAGACATAGATAGAAACATCAATGATGAGAGAGAACCATTGACTGGGTGCCTCTTGCACACCCCACACTGGAGATCGAACCCGCTACCTGGGGATGTGCCCTGACCAGGAATCTAACAGTGACCTGGTTCATAGGTTGATGCTCAACCACTGAGCCACCGTGGCCAGGCTGCCCTTTTTGTAATGAACTGTGGCTACTTCCCTTTTCATGAACAAACAGCTCCCTTTGGTTCCTCATTTTCTGTGCACTGTGCACAATGCAATGAACGTGCACGCCACGCGCTTTGAAATGTAACCTTCATTCACTTACTCACCATCACGCTCTTAAGTGTAGACTTCCAGTGATATATAATTAGTTACACGCTGGTTTGTGGTGTTTTCCAATTTCCCTGGCGTAAATACTCCCACCATGGCCAATCTCAAACACCCAACATGATGTCACTGGACCTGGAGTTGGGGCGTTGCTGGAGACACGCCGTTTTATTTGGACGGAACTGGTCCAGCAGCTGTGAATAACCTCTCGCAAACAGGTGATGATAAAGTGCTGGAATGATTGCAGAGGGGCACTTCCTCACAGATTCCTGTGCCATTGCCAGTTCTGGTTCTTGGGTGCATCCAGTGGCGGCAACAGTTTCTCGTTTGACACGGCACCCTCGCCCTCGCTGGTGTGGCTCAGGGGATAGAGCGCCGGCCTGCCCACTGAAGGGTCCTGGGTTCAATTCAGGTCAAGGGCACAGGCCCAGGTTGTGGCCTTGGTTTCCCGTAGGGGGCGTGCAGAAGGCAGCTGATCCATGATTCTCTCTCATCACTGATGTTTGTCTCCCTCCCTCTGTGAAATCAATAAAATTAAAAAAAAAACCACACAAACCCACACACAAAACCCAAAGAAAAGATGGACGTCCAGCTGCCTGTGCAAGGAAAGCCCAGCTCCTGAGGTTCTATCCAGGGGCCACAGGACGGGGAGAGCAGCGCCCTTCTGTCTCCAAGACCCAGCTCTTCCTGTGAGCGCCCAGCCTGCCTATAGGAGAAGGCGGACTTCACCCCCTACTCCCCTTGCCCCGCACCCCATCAGCACGCTGCACCCTCTGAGCCCATCCCGGATGCAAGTCCTGCTGCTCAGGGAAGTGCACCGCGGGGGATCCACTCCCCGTCTCTCTGCGGCCACAGCCTCCTCTGGACCCTGAGACGCCCAGGCTGACAGCCCCACTCTCTGGGCCTCAGCAGCAGGCAGGTCCCCAGGCCCCCCAGGGCCTCCAGGCTGGCCCAGGCCGGGCGGGGAGCAGCACGGGCTCCAGGAGGGTGGGGTCCAATGAGGTTTTTGGGGTCCAAACTGGGTAGTTCATGGCCCTACCCTTAGGCATTTCAGCCTTTGAAAAGCCAGCGAGAAAGACAGCAGCCACGCCCTCTTCAGTTAGACAAGATTAAGTCCCGCCATCCCTCCCTCCGGGACCCTAGAGGGACTATCTTTCTATCTAATTATCTCACTACGTGTTGGAGCCCTCAGGCCCCATCCGTCCATGTGCTTAGTTTTTGGGGCGCTGGTTGCCTTATCCAATGCATCTTCCTTAGCTGTTGGCGCGCTCAGGCCCTATGCATTGGGCTTCCTCGTTTTGGGGGCGCTGGGGGCCCTATCCATTCATCTCCCTGGCTGTTGGCCACTTCCTGTGAGGAACTCCCCAATGGGGGAGACTCCCCTCCATCCCGGTGACTGTCTAGGCAGCCCAGCAACTGGAAACCCTTGGGGAGCTCCTGGCAGAGGAGGGAGGAGGGCAGCCTGGGCTCCCAGGGTCCCGTGTGGCTGCTTAGGAAACAGACTGGACACAGGCAGGAGGAGAGAGGTGGCTCAGGAGCTGAGCTCCATCATCCAGTTGGGGAGGGCTGGAAGGGTGGGGAGGAGTGGGGAGAGTTGGGAGGATTTTGATTCTGGAGATAACTTGAACGGAGAGGACAGACAGACCACGTTTGGACTGCTGCCCAAATCTCTTCTCTCCAAAAAACAAACAAACCCACTCCCGCCCTGGCCATGTGGCTCTGTGGTTAGAACGTGGCCCCCCTACACCTAAGGGTCTGAGCCTGGTTAGGGGACGGGCAGGATGCAATCAATCCATGTGTCTCTTTCTCATGGATGTTTCCTCTCTTTCTCCCCCCACCTCCCGTCTTCCCTCCCACTCTCTCTAAAAACCAATGGGGAAAAAAAATCCTCCGATGAGGACCAACAACATAAAACACCCACTCTCTCCCCCTCTCTCCCCGGTCAGCTATGGGGGGCGATCACTCCCTCCCCAAAGAATCTGAGAAAGGAGATGCTGGGTTTCCCCCAAGTGAGTACAGGAAGCACCCTCCCAGCCAGATTCCCAACCAGGAGCCTCTCACCTTTAGAACCCCTGCCACTCCACCCGTCCTTGACCACCTATCAATCATCACGTGTTTCTCCCCAGAAAATGTCGCCGACCTCTCCCCTCTGGAAGGACCCTCCTCTCAGCCCCTGTGGTGTCCCTGCTGGACTCAGAGCCCCTCCCCTGGGGTCCCAGGACCCCTGGGACTCACCAGCCTGGGACTGGCACAGGAGAGAACTGGAGAACCCTGCTCCACGTGCCACTCACAAGTCCCGGACAACTAGGAAACTTGCAGGAGGCCGGCCGGCGTGGCTCCACGGTTGAGCATCAACCGATGAACCAGGAGGTCATGCTTCGACTCCTGGTTAGGGTGCGTGCTGGGGTTTGGGGCTGGATCCTTGGTGTAGGGCGCGCAGGAGGCAGCCGATCAATGATCCGTTCTCATCATTGAGGTTTCTCTCTCTCTCCCTCTCTCTCTCTCTCTCTCTCTCTCTCTCTCTCTCTCTCTCTCTCTCTCCAGTCCTAAAATATATACTAGGTGTACTGGTCAATAATGCAGATTTTTAAAAATATATTTTATTGATTTTTTACAGAGAGGAAAGGGATGGAGAGTTAGAAACATCGATGAGAGAGAAACATCGACCAGCTGCCTCCTGCACGCCCCCTACTGGGGATGTGCCCGCAACCAAGGTGCATGCCCTTGACCGGAATCGAACCTGGGACCCTTCAGTCCGCAGGCGGACGCTCTATCCACTGAGCCAAAACAGCTAGGGCAAAAGATCTCATTTTATTCTCATTTCTTCCTTCCTTTCTTTTAAAAATACATTTCATTGATTTTTTACAGAGAGGAAGGGAGAGGGATAGAGCGTTAGAAACATCCATCAGCTGCCTCCTGCACACCTCCCACTGGGGAGGTGGCCGCAACCAAGGTGCATGCCCTTGACCGGAATCGAACCTGGGACCCTTCCGTCCGCAGGCCGACGCTCTATCCACTGAGCCACACCGGTTAGGGCCATAATGCGGATTTTGTAATCAAAGAAAACACGATAATTTCAAGAGAAATATCAAAAGTGCTTTATTTAAAGTAATGTCCATCGGTGGAGGGAGGGCGAGTCATATGACCCGCTTGGCTTCCTGGCTCGCCCGCATCCGTCCACCCGCCCGTGTCGTGCCGGGGTCAGCATCCGTTGGGGGGTCGGGGCCGAGGCCCGCTCCTCTCCCGCCTGCTGGACTGGCTCCGCTCGCTCTTCTGGAAGGAGGAGATGGAGCTGAGTCCTCGGGCAAGACCACCTTCGTCCACGTCGTCGCAATCAGAGCAGTTCAGCGAGGACAGGATCCCCGCCGGGGGCTTCAGCGTGAGGAAGGTGGCAAGGACAACGTCGCCGTCAAGGCGCTCGTCCTTGGACACAAGAGGGACCCTCCTGCTGCCTTGGACCCGAAACAGCTCACTGAGAAAATGAGCCTGTCTGCTATTCAGGATGGAGAAAGGCGCCGCTATTCCATTCCTGCACAGAAAAGGATACTATAGACAGCCCACTTCCGTGGCTTGTTCCACACTCCAAGTCTAGAAGAAGCCGAGAAGCGTCCCCCAAGTCTTCCGGACCTCCTGGCTCCGGTCCTGGAGTGACTGTCCGTCCCGCTGAAGTTCTTCCCGGAATCCGGTCCTTCCGGAACCCAAGAAACGGCCTGTCAGAGTTCCTTTCTCTGTGTCCCAACCTTCCCAGAGCCTCCTCAGCTGGAGGCCACATGCCGGCGGCCCAGAGAGCTTCCTGCACACGCACCGTGTGTGGGACTTTTGACAAACATACGTTTGACCATCCTAAATCAAGAAAATCGCATATTTCTGTTCTGGTCTCCCTGGGCCAGACTTTATATTGGTCTTCAGTAAACGACTATCTATTATAATATGGTCTAGTTACAGTGGTCGGCAAACTCATTAGTCCACAGAGCCAAATATCAACAGTTCAACGATTGAAATTTCTTTGGAGAGCCACATTTTTTAAACTTAAAACTGCTTCTAACGCCACTTCTTCAACATAGACTCGCCCAGGCCGTGGTATTTCATGGAAGAGCCACACACGCAAGGGGCCAAAGAGCCGCACATGGCTCGCGAGCCGCCGTCTGCCGACCACGGGTCTGGTAGCTTAACCTGATATGACTTGACACAGCATGAAGTGTCTGGCGCCGCACACAGTCCTTACAAAACCGGTGGCCTGACCCCTGTCGGGGGTAAGCATGACGCCTACACGTCCCACGATGCGTGTGAAATGTGTAACTGCACCTAGGAGTTGAAATGGCCTGGGGGGTGAGCGAGGCACCGACCCAGGCCCTGGCTTCTGTTCGCTGTGAGACCTTAGGTGTGGGCTTCCGCCTCTGCCTCCGGCCTCAGCGCAGGGGCCTGGGAGCGGAGGCTGTGTGTATCTGTCCAGATCATTACTTCCCTATTTTCCGTTTTTGTTGGTTCTACACACTTTTTTAAGGAGTTGGGAACTGAAGATTTTCTCAAAAGCTTTCGTGAATTTAGAGCATTCTGGCCAATATAATAAAACCTGTTGAGATCTCAAAATAAATAAATAAAATAAAAAGTAATGTCTATCGCTAGCTACACATTTGACCCATCTTTCAGGTAATCTGTGGAGACCGTCCCAATGGAACTTTTCTTATTTTGAGGCAGACCATTCAGAGACCCTGTTTTCCACTTCTTTGTACGTTTGAAGGGCTGCTCAGAACGTGCGTGTGCCATCGATCGGAACAAGTGCTCATCTGAAGGAGCAAGGGCTGGTGAATACGGCGGGTGGGTTCATACTTCCCAGGCAAGATCTTTTCACTGGTTTTGAAGTGTGTAATGGTGCGTCATCATGAAACAAAATTACTTCGTTGTGTCTTCTGGAACATTCTGGTCGTTTCACGATCAAAGTGTGGTTCAAATTGATTATTTGTTATCGGTAGCGATCAATATTAATGGTTTCACCTGGTGTTCAAAGCTCATAATACGCCACACCTTCCTGATCCCACCAAACGCAGAGCACTGTCTTCTTTCCTAAGTGATTTGGCCTTGCAGTTGATGTTAATGGTTGACCTGGATCAACCCATGATTTTGTGCGTTTGGGATTCTCAAAATAAATCCACTTTTCATCGCCAGTCACAATTCGATGCAAAAAAGACTTGCTTTCGTGCCATTGAAGCAGCATTTTACTGATGACTTTTCTGTTCTCCATTCGTCTTTCGTTCAGTTGACGTGGCACCATTTTCCTTCCTTTAACATCTCTCCCATGGCTTGTAAACGATCGGAAACTGTTTGCTGAGCAACGTCTAATCTTTCTGCAAGTTGTTTTTGAGTTTGACACCCATCTTCATCCAATAATATTTGTCATTGTTGGTCTTCACACTTTTTCGGTTGACCTGGACATTCTTTGTCTTTCACATCGAAATCATCCCTTTTAAAGCGTTTAAACCAGCGTTCACAAGTGTCTTCAGATGCAGCATGTTCACCATAAGCTTCCCGAAGTATAGGATCACTTTCAGCAGCACTTTCCTTCAAAATAAAGTAATGAATTAAAACTTCCCACAAATGCTCTTTTTTTTTGGCATGAAATTCGACATTTTTAAACATAAAAATATCTATGATGTTAACACCTTCAGCAAATTTGACATATGAAGTTTTGAAGCTTGTTGTCAATACAACAAAATAGCATACATATCAAATCGCATATCTATCAACATATGTGTAACTCCATCTATTGAAAAAAAATCCACATTATTAACCAGTACACCTGGTATATGACTTTCCCATGATCAAACCTGACCAAAACGTCCTTGGGATGGATGCTCACCTTCACATGCCCCTTAGTGAGAAAGTCTGATGCCCCCGTAGACAAGGCGTGTGTGTGAGGATGGCCCCTTGCTCCCGCCCAGGGGCATGGAGACCAGGTGTTAGAGCTGGAGCCCGAGGGCAAGGATGCCACCGGACACCAGTCACAGGCTGAGTTTATCCAATCACAGGCGTGAATCTCATCTCGGACCCCAGGCCCTATAAAAGGGAGGGGCCTTGGGAAGCACATCAGAGGCACCAGGGCCCACAGCCAAGCCCCACGGCAGCTCAGCGTTGGGCCGGGATCACCCAGCGTGAACGTCTGTGTCTGAGGAGGTGAGTTTGGGGAAGGCAAGGCAGCGTTCCCGTTGTGTGTGTGAGTGTGTGCACAGGCATGTGCATGTAGGCTTGGCGGGGAGGAGAGGGCTCCCAGGGACGGAGATAGGGGGTCTCTCAGGCCCCGGAAGGTCTGGGCTGGCTGTGGCTCCAGCTGGGCAGGAGCTGGCTGGGCTGCAGGGGACCCCGCCTGGGCAAGTCTGGGTGTGTGGCTGTTGTCCTGTTCATTGTATGTGTCTAGGAGCTCATTTTCATGGCACCTTGGGAAAGTGTGGGTCCCTGGTGTGTGCATTGAGGGTAGAAGACTGGGGTGAGTGAGGGTAGAAGCTGAAATGTAAGGTGTGACTTGGCTCAGGGGTTGAACATGGACCTATGAACCAGGAGATCAGGGTTGGATTCCATGTCAGGGCACATGCCTGGTCTGTGGGCTCAATCCCCAGTCTGGGGCGTGCAGGAGGCAGCTGGTCAACGAGTCTCTCCTCATTGATGTTTCTTTCTCCTCTCCCTTCCTCTCTGATCAATAAATATTAAAAAACCAAACCAAACCGGGACTGTCAACCCCTGTGGGTTTGGCTCAGCGGAAAAGGCATCGGCCGGTGGATGAAAGGGTCCTGGGTTCCATTCTGGTCACAGGCATGTAGCTCGGTTGCAGGCTCCATCCCAGGCCCTGGGTGTCGGGGCGGAGGGGGGGGGGGGCGTGTAGAGGCAACCAGTTCCAGATGCAGGTCCTACAGCTCAGGGATCTGCACCTTGGGGACCTGCACAGCGTCTCCCTGGGGGTCCATAGCCTCCCCGTGGCCCCCCAGAAACCCAGGGCCTGCAGGCAGGCACAGGGCTGGGTGAGGAAGGCCTCTCTCTCTCTCTCTCTCTCTCTCTCTCTCTCTCTCTCTCTCTCTCTCTCTCTTTCTCTCTTTCTCTCTCGCTCACCCTAGAACCCCTTCCACTCCCTCAGCCTCAGCACAGGCTCCCGGGAAGGGTGGGGTCCCTCCAAGGTCATTTTGGGGTCTGAACGGGGTAGTGGACTGCCCGAGGCTTGGGATTTTCCGCCCTCAGAAAGCCAGTTAGAAAAACAAGCGCTACGCCCTGCTCAGACAAGATCAAACCCCCAAGTCCCTCCCTTCCAGATCCCAGAGGCACTATTTTTCCCCCCATTCAACCATCTCCCTGGCTGTTGGCCAGTGCGTGTGAGGACCTCCCCAATGCGGGAGACTCCCCTCCATCTGGGTGACTGTCTAGGCAGCAGAGCGACTGGAAGCCCTTGGGCAGCTCCTGGCAGAGGAGGGAGGAGGGCAGCCTGGGCTCCCAGGGTCCCGTGGGGCTGCTGAGGGAACAGACTGGACACAGGCAGGAGGAAGGGAGGAGGGCCAGGAGCTGAGCTCCATCACCCAGGTGGGGAGGGGTTTGGTTCTGGAAAAAATCTGATCAGAGAGGACACAGGAGGAGAAGGCAGGAGCCCATTGTAATCTGGGAAAATTAGAGTAGGAGCCTGGCCTGTATGGCTAAGGGCACATGCCCTGGTTGCGGGCTCCATGCCAGTGGGAGCATGCAGGAGGCAGCCACCAATGATTCTCTCCTCGTTGATGTTTCTCGCTCTCCCTCTCCCTTCCTCTCTGGGATCCATAAACATTAAAAACAAAACGAGGCTGTCAACCCTGGTTGGTCTGGCTCCGAGGATAAGGCGTCCGCCCGTGGATGAAAGGGTCGTGGGTGCGATTCTGGTCCCAGGCATGTAGCTTGGTTGCAGGCTCCATCCCAGGTCCTGGTGGGGCTGGTGTAGGAGGCAACCAGTCCGGGATGTAGGTCCTACAGCTCAGGGACGTGCGCTCCCCGGGGACCTGCGAAGCTTCTCTTCCTACTTCAATAGCCTTGCCCTTCACCCCCAAGACACCCGAGGCTGACAGAGCCCAACTCTCAGTAGCAGCAGCTGCGACTCCTCAGGAGCCACAAGCTCACCAGCACCCTGGGATGGGGCGGGGCAGGGCGGGGCAGGGCGGGCCCGGAATGCTTCTCACTCTCACCACCTTAGAACCCTTTCCCCGCCCTCAGCCCCAGCACAAGCTTTAATCTCATCTCAGACCCCCGCCCTATAAAAGGGAGGAGCCTTGGGAAGCACATCAGAGGCACCAGAGCCCACAGCCAAGCCCCACAGCAGCTCAGCGTTGGGCCGGGATCACCCAGCGTGAACGTCTGTGTCTGAGGAGGTGAGTTTGGGGAAGGAGAGGCAGTTCCCACTCTACCTCTCTTTCTCTTTCTCTCCCTTCTGCTCTGAAATCTCTTTCTCTCTCTTCTCTCTCTCTCTCTCTCTCTGGGGGAGACTTCCTTAATGACCAAGCCTGACCAGAACGTCAGTGAGATGATGCTCACCTTTGCATGCCCCTTAGTGAGAAGGTTCGATGCCCCCACAGACAAGGCGTGTGTGTGTGTGTGTGTGTGTGTGTGTGTGTGTGTGTGTGTGCGCGCGCGCGCGCGCGGATGGCCCCTTGCTCCCACCCAGGGGCATGGAGACCAGACCAGATGTTAGAGCTGGAGTCTGGAGGCCTAGATGCCACCGGACACCAGTCACAGGCTGAGTTTATCCAATCACAGGCGTGAATCTCATCTCGGACCCCAGGCCCTATGAAAGGGAGGGGCCTTGGGAAGCACATCAGAGGCACCAGGGCCCACAGCCAAGCCCCACGGCAGCTCAGCGTTGGGCCGGGATCACCCAGCGTGAACGTCTGTGTCTGAGGAGGTGAGTTTGGGGAAGGCAAGGCAGCGTTCCCGTTGTGTGTGTGAGTGTGGGCACAGGCATGTGCATGTAGGCTTGGCGGGGAGGAGAGGGCTCCCAGGGACGGAGATAGGGGGTCTCTCAGGCCCCGGAAGGTCTGGGCTGGCTGTGGCTCCAGCTGGGCAGGAGCTGGCTGGGCTGCAGGGGACCCCACCTGGGCAAGTCTGTGTGTGTGGCTGTTGTCCTGTTCATTGTATGTGTCTAGGAGCTCATTTTCATGGCTCCTTGGGAAAGTGTTGGTCCCTGGTATTTGGGGTGAGGATTGGGGTGAGGGTAGAAGCTGACATTTAAAGGGTGACTGTCAACCCTCTCCGGCTTGGCTCCCTGGTTGACTCCCTGGAGGTCAATAAATCATACAGATGCTCCTTTGGTAAATAAGAAAAAATTCATTGTGCATTAATTTCACCTATTTATTTTTATTTTAAAAAATATTTAATTTGATTTTAGAGAGGGAGAGAGAGATAGAAACATCCATGATGAGAGAGAACCCTGGATCCGCTGCCTCCTGCACGCCCCACACTGGGGATGGAGCCAGGAACCCGGGCCTGTGCCCTGACCAGGAATCGAACCCTGACCTCCTGGTTCATGGGTCGACACAGACTCACTGAGCCACGCCGGCCGGGCATGTGGTCTGGTTTTAAACTCCCAGGTCTTCCCCATAGTAATGCTCCATTGCTGTGTCCGTGTGGGATCGAACGTCTGTCTGCATGTTGGCCATGTGGCCTCTGTGTCCCTGGGGTCATCTAGGAGAGTTTGTGGGGAGACTGAGGAGGACAGGGCTCAGGTCCTGCAGGAGAGAGGCAGACAGGCGTCCGTGAGCCCCTACAGGCAAGAACCGGCCACCACACCTCAGGTGAGGGTGGGGGCGGGGCAGGGGAGGCCTCGCGGGACCGGGAGGGACCGGAGACCCTTCTCTGAGAGCCAGAGGGATCCACGCAAGGATTAAAGTCCAGTGGGAGCCCTAGCTGGTTTGGCTGAGTGGATAGAGCCCTAGCTGGTGTGGCTAAATGGATAGAGCGTCGGCCTGTGGACTGAAGGGTCCCGGGTTCGATTCCGGTCAAGGACATGTACCTTGGTTGCGGGCACATCCCCAGTAGGAGTTGAGCAGGAGGCAGCTGATCCGATGTTTCTAACTCTCTATCCCTCTCCCTTCCTCTCTGTAAAAAAAATCAATAAAATATATTTAAAAAAGAAAGCGCAGTGGGACCTGAACAGATTAGCACTTTGTAGAGCTGGCCTGGAGGCTCTGATTAACGGATTAGGGAAAGAATTTCCTGCTTTGGGTTTTCTTTCGGAAGTCAGCTGTGCCTCTGGCTGTGGAGGTCAGGTAGGCAATCTGAGGAGATAGCCGGGGGAGGTAGGCCCGGAAGTTTCTAGGACATCCACTCTCTGAGACCCATCAGATCTGTCTGCGTCCACCTAGCCATACCACCCACATCCACATTTTCCTGGTTTTGTGGCATGGCACTTACTTAAAAAAAGAAATACACAAATTTTTTGCCCTGTTTCGCTCAATGGATAGAGCATCTGCCTGCAGATGGAAGGATCCGGGTTTGGATTCCAGTCCATGGCATGTACCTTGGTTGTAGGGCCCTGGTCTCTCCTTCTCCCTTTCACTCTCTGAAAATCAACGGAAAAATATCCTTTGATTCGCTTTGGATTTTCACACGTACATTCCTGAGAGATTAGCCTGTAGAGTTGCTTTTATTTTATTTTATTGATTTCAGAGAGGAAGGGAGATGGAGAGAGAGATAGCAACATCAATGACCAGAGAGAATCATGGATCAGCTGCCTCCTGCAGGCCCCACAATGGGGATCGAGCCCATAACCTGGGCATGTGCCCTTGATCAAAATCGAACCCAGGACCCTTCCGTTCGCAGGCCAATGCTCTATCCACTGAGCCAAACCAGCTAGGGCAGAGTTGCTTTCTTTAATGTATTGGTAAGGTTTTGCTATGAGGGAGCTACCGAACTTAACTCCGTAACCAAAAGGGGAATGTTTTCCATTTTTTTTCTTGTCTTATTTTTTTCCACTTTGTTGTTGTTGTTAATCCTCATCTGAGGAAATTTTTTTCATTGACTTTTAGACAGAGTGGAAGAGAGGGAAAGACAGAGAGAAACATTGATGTGAGAGAAACACATCATTTGTTTGCCTCCTGCACGAGTCCCGACCAGGGCCCGGGCCGGGGAGGAGCCTGCAACCGAAGTTCATGCCCTTGACCAGAATCAAACCCGGGACCCTTTAGTCCTCAGATTGACGCTTTATCCACTGAGCCAAACGAGCTAGGGCTCACACTTTATTTTTTCATGTCCCAGGAGAGTTTATGTAAAATCGGAATTCTTTCTTTCTTAAGTGTCTGGTGGAACTCAGGGATGAGTTTATCCGGATCTGAACTTTTCTGTTTGTATCTCAGAATGGCATCTCAAGGTGAACCAGACTGGAACGGTCCTCGGTCAGGAAACCTAGAGTTTAGATCTCACCAAGGACCTGCCAACCAGGAGGGAGAGGAGGTCATGGAGGTCAGCTTCCCCAGCCTTGTGCTCATCTCGTTCAACCACAGCTGCCAAGGGCAGGGGAAGGCGGAGATGCTCAGCCTCTGTCAGGCCTTCTCATCCTGGCTGCAGCCAGAGAAGAACAGCAAGGAGGAGATGATTTTCTCTCTGGCGCTGGAGCAGTTCCTGCTCAAGAGGCCCCACAGAGACAGGGCCATGTGGCAGGAGAAGTGGGAGTCGAGTGGCAGAGACCTGAAGTCGTTCATGGACGACCTGGGCGATGAGGACCTGAGCCCCCCCTGCATGGTGAGTGGACAGTTCTGACCCCTGGGGTGAGGGACAGAGCAGAGAAAGGAACTGTACATTCTTTTGGGGGAGCCTGGAAGTGGACAACGAGCTACTGTAGGCCCAGTTATTAGTCCTCATCAAGGGGATGCTTTAAAAAAATATGTATATATGCATATATATTTATTAACTTCAGAGAGGGAGAGATAGAAACACCAACGATGAGAGAGAATCATTGATCAGCTGCCTTTTGAACGCCCTCTACTGGGGATGGAGCCTGCAACCTGGGCATGTGCCCTGACTGGGAATCGAACTGGTTCAAAGGTCAATGCTCAACCCCCGAGCCATGCCAGGCCCGGCATCCACTCTCTCTAAAAATCAATGGAATAATATCCTTGGGTGAGGATTAAAAAAAATAAAATAAAATAAAAGCCATTCCCGATTGAGCAGAAACCTCCAGGATGAGAAATGAGTGAAGGAGAGATGCTTCCTCACTCAGAAAGCCTTCAGGTGAGTCCTTGTTCTCCATCAGGGAAGGCACCAACCAGAAACTGGACTGTGGCAAGGGCAGGACTGTGGGCGCGGGAGCAGGCAGTGAGGGGTGGTGGGAAAGCTGGAGGGGGATGGTTCCCACCAAGGGTTCCGTGGCCCTGCGGATGGGGCGCTGACAGTGACCAGGCTGTGTTCACAGGTCCATGTCCAAATGCAGGGGCAGGAAGCCCTGTTTTCGGAGAACATGCCCTTAGGACAGGTCGTGGCCTACTTCATGGAGCAGCACTCAGCAGCAGACCCCAAAGCGCTCACCCCGGGGACACCCTCTCCGACTCCCACAGACACATCGGAGCCAACAGGACCAGGTGAGCCAGGAGGACCTAGGTACCAGAGGGCTGTTCTGTGTGGATTCTATCTTGGGTACAGTGTCTGTTTATTTATTTTATTTTGTATTTATTTTTAAAAAGTTTTATTCATTTCTTTTTATTTTGTTGCTGCTCATCCTCTCCCGGGGATATTTTTTCCAATGATTTTTATAGAGTGGAAGGGAGAGGGGGAGACAGAAAGAGACATGGATGTGAGGGAAAGACATCATGGGTTGCCTCCAGCATCAGCCCGGACCAGGGCCTTGGGCTGGGGAGGAGCCTGCAACCCAGGAACGTGCCCTTGACAGGAATCGAACCCTGTGGTCCGCAGGCTGATGCTCTACCACTGAGCCAGACCGGCTAGGGCTGTTTTTCTTTCAAAGTGGATCTTTTTTTTTTAATATTAATATATACATATAAAATATGTATATATTCCTTTTACTTCTACTAGTAAGTGTGTGTGCTTTAAGCATTACTCCTTTTTTTGAGATTGAACAAATATCCCATTTTATTTTTTTATTGTTTAAAGTATTACATATAGTAGTACATACATCTCCTTTTATTTTTTTCCCCATTGACCTTCCCCCAGCCTCCCCCACCTTTTAAAAATATTTTTATTGATTTCAGAGAGGAAGGGAGAGGGAGAGATAGAAACATCAATGATGATAGAGAATCATTGATCGGCTGCCTCCTGCACGCCCCCTGCTGGGGATCCAGCCTACAACCCAGGCATGTGTCTGGAATCGAACCCTGGACCCTTCAGTCTGCAGGCTGGCGCTCTATCCACTGAGCCACACCGGCCCGGGCTCCCCACCCCTTTTTAAAAAGTATTTTTATATATTTCAGAGAGGAAGGGAGAGAGGGATAGAAACATCAATGATGACCAAAAAACGACCTCCCCACCACCCAGGTTCTCGGGAATCGATTCTGGGACCTTTCAGCCCGCAGGGGAACACTCTATCCACTGAGCCAAACAGCCTGGGACCTGGGCGCAGCTTCACAGACTCCCTTTATTCCACAGGCGATGCAGGTGAACACCGCGACAGCTTTTCCAGTGAAGACCACCAACCCCGCTCCCCGCTCATCCTCCAGGGAGAGAGCTGCCCGGGGCCCGCAGGGGGCGCGCAGTCCTGGGAGAGTCCCCGCAGCCCCAGAGCAGCAAGTCCGGGCGCCTCCACGGCCCAGGAAGGGCTTCCCGGGGAGGAGACCCTGGAGGAGACCCCGGAGGAGACCCGGGAGGAGACCCAGGGGGAGACCCCGGAGGAGACCCCAGAGGAGACCCCGGAGGAGACCCGGGAGGAGACCCTGGAGGAGACCCCGGAGGAGACCCGGGAGGAGACCCCGGAGGAGACCCCGGAGGAGACCCGGGAGGAGACCCTGGAGGAGACCCGGGAGGAGACCCCCGAGGAGACCCAGGAGGAGACCCGGGAGGCGGGGGCCGGAAGCCCCGGCAGCGCCCGGAAGCTGTACTCGTGTGACCGGTGCCCCCAGGTCTTCCGGTACTTGTCGCGGTTCCTGCTCCACCAGAGGAGACACAACAACGAGCGGCCCTGCGTGTGCGCCACGTGCGGCAAAGGCTTCTTCCAGGCTTCGGACCTGCACGTGCACCAGCGGATCCACGCGCGGGAGAAGCCTTTCCGCTGCGGCCGCTGCGGCCGCGCCTTCAGCCACCGGACCAACCTGCGGGCGCACGAGCTCATCCACACCGGCGTCAAGCCCTACGCGTGCGCTGAGTGTGGGAAAGCCTACCGCCAGTCCTCCACCTACCACCGCCACCTGCGGATGCACCAGAGGAAGGCCTCCACATCCGGGGCCTCCACATGCGGGGCCTCCACATGGGGGGCCTCCACATCTGGGGACTCCACATCCGGGGCCTCCACATCCGGGGACTCCACACCCCGGACCTCCACATCCAGGGTGTCCATGTCCCCGGCCTCCACACCCAGGGACACCAAGCCCAGTGCTTCCTCCTTGTCATATGTGTGTGTGTAGATATATTTATTTTATTTATTTTATTTAGTATTTTTATTTATATCAAGGAGGAAGGGAGAGGGAGAGAGAAACATCAATGACCAGAGAGAATCATTGATCAGCTGCCTCCTGCGTGCCCCCCACTGGGGATCAAGCCCACAACCCCCCCACCCCCGCATGTGCCCTAGAAGGTGGCTGATATGTTTCCAATCACCAATAAATAGTTGTTGAATAAATAAAAGTGTATTGTTTATTTCTTACAATCCAGAAATGTGTCAGGTGGTGTGGAAATCCGCTCCCAGGTGGCTAAGTGATATAGGCTTCCGGAGGTGCAGCAAGTAAAGCTCGATCAGGTGCATGGAAATGAGTAGATAGGAAACCGGGGAGAACGTTGTAAATATCTTGACCACGCCCTTTCTTTGCCTCCTGGAATCTGGCTATAAAATAAAGACTCAGCTTGCAGGCTGTGGCACTGTCTCTCCATCAGAGCGCAGCCTCCCACCTAGTCCCAGCTTTCGTCTCTTGACTGTCTTCTTCAATCCTTCACTGTCCACCACCCTGCCCCCCCACCCCTTCCTCAGGCTCACCCATGGCCGTGCTGGCCTGGCCCAAGGTGGGAATACAACTAGGCTCAACCCCAGGAGACAAATCCTACCTGTGACCCCATTCTCTGTCCACATCCTTCTTTTATTTATTTTCTAGAGGCCTGGTGCACAAAATTCATACACAGGTAAGGTCCCTAGGTCTGGCTGGTGATCTGGGCCAATCTGTGGGGTGATCAATCGCTGCTGCCCCCCTCCCCTCACACTGGCCTTGGCTGGCCTGGGGGCTGCAGACTGGGGGAAGCTTATGCATTGAGTGTCTGCCCCCTGGTGGTCTGTGTGCATCTTAGTGATGGGTCATTCTGCTGGAAGTTCTGTCGTTTTTGCATATTAGGCTTTTATTATATAGTATTTATCATTTTTAGAAATATTTTTATTGATTTCTGAGAATGAAGAGGGGGAGAGAGATAGACACACCAATGATGAGAGAGAATCACTGGTCAGCTGCCTCCTGCATGCCCCCTACTGAGGATCAAGCCCACAATCAAGGCCTGTGCCCTTGACCAGGAATCAAACTGTGACCTCCTGGTACATAGGTTGCTGCTCAACCAGGGAGCCACACTGGCCAGGCTCTTCTAAGCTTTTAAGCTTTCCCACACAACCTGCAACCAGGGCAGAATTTGCACTCACGGCCTTTTCTCAGATTGTCCAGTAAGCTCCCAGCAGCCCCGCTTTGGCTCCCGTATTTCCCACAATGTTCCTAGCGTCAAAGGTGCCCTGCCCACTCTCTCTGCTGTTGTTGGTTCTATCCTACGCCTACATTTTGTTTCTTTTTAAAAAATGTTTTTATTGATTTGAGACAGGAAGGGAGAGGGAGAGAGATAGAAACATCAATCGGCTGCCTCCTACACACCTCCTACTGGGGATGTGCCCGCAACCAAGGTACATGCCCTTGACCGGAATCAAACCTGGGACCCTTCAGTCCGCAGGCCCACGCTCTATCCACTGAGCCACACTGGTTAGGCCATTTTGTTTATTTTTAAAAAATATTTGTATTGATTTTAGACAGGAAGGGAGAGGGAGAGAGCTAGAAACTCAAGGGTCCCAGTTTCAATTTCAGTCAAGGGCATGTACCTTGGTTGTGGGCACATCCCCAGTAGAGGGTGTGCAGGAGGCAGCTGATTGATGTTTCTCTCTCATCGATGTTTCTAACTCCCTCTCCCTTCCTCTCCGTAAAAAATCAAATATATATATATGACAGACCAAGGCATGATTTTGCTTACAAGGGTTGGGAGGGAATGTGATGGCCCACATTCACTTTGGTGTTGTTGAGTCAATTCAACCTTAATACTATTATTTTAAATGTTTTCATTGATTTTTTTAGAGAGAGAGGGGAGAGAGTGAGAAACATCCATGGTGAGAGAGGATCATTGATTAGCTGCCTCCTGCATGCCCCCTACTGGGATCTAGTCCCCAACTTGGGCATGTGCTCTGACCAGGAATCTAACCAGCCATCTCTTGGTTCATGGGTCCTCGTCCAACCACTGAGCCACGCAGTGTAGGCACACTATTCTTGTTAACTGTTGACTCTAGTACAGATGTCCCCATTTCCGCCTCCCTTCCCCTTTGCTTCCCTCTATGCTGCCTTCATCCCATTACTGTCCATGTCCATGGGGCATGCATATATGTATATACTTCTAAAAATATATATTTACTGATTTTAGAGAGAGCAAAGGACAGGGAGGGAGAGAGAAAAAAATATCAATGATGAGAGAGAATCTCTGGGAATTGAGCCCACAATTCAGACATGTACCCCGACTGGGAATATTACTATGACCTGGTTCAGAGGTTGATGCTCAACCATTGAGCCACACAAGCTGGGCTATATTAATTTTTGAACATAAAAATATGTATTTTTTATTGTTGGTAGAGTTACAGATGCCTCCCACTTTCCCCCTGTGTTTATATTCTTTGTTGGATCTCCTCCAGTCCTCCCCACCCCTTCCCCTGGGAGATCTGTCAGTCTGTCCCAGTTAACCAGGCTCCCGCTCCTACTTGTCCTTCGGCAGTGCTCTTCGGGGGACCACAACACCTTTATTCACCGAAGTCATTAGCTGGGATGCAAACTGTCCCCTGGGCGGTTGAGAAAACTACATTACCCAGAAAGCAATGCGCTCACGTAAAGAGAATCTGGTGCCTTTCGCATCCGGTTAGGGCGGGACTTCCGGCGTCCTCCTCGCGGCGGACATTTTGAATTCTTCTGTTCCCTGGACTCACGCGCTTTAGCGCACCGGTAGCGAGTTGGTCCCAAGTCGGAGACGGGTGGGACGCTGCGCGGGGTGTCTCTGAGGCTCGTTGAGCCCCGACAAACCCGGGTCGGGGCGTCGGTGCCTCCCCGCCTCCTCCCCGCTGACAGAGTTCACTCGGCGTCTCCCCCATTGACCCTGCAGCCTCAGTGCCGGCGCCGCTCAGCTCCCGCAGCCCAGGTCGCAGCGCCCAGAGCAGTGAGTGCCCGTGGGTGACGCAGGGGGTGAGGGGGAGGAGGGCGACGGGCTGCGAGGCCCCGGGGAAGGCCGTGGGGTGGCTGGGCCGGGAGGTGGGGAAAGCCAGGCCTGGTTCGTGTCTAAAGGCGACAGAGAGGAGGAGAGGCGGTTCCGGGAGGAGTTTCACTTTCCTCCTCAGGGCGACGGGGCTGTGGGGGTGTGAACCACAGAGGGAACCTGAGCCCCGAGGGATGCGGGGATCAGCCGGCCCGGGGCTGGGCCAGGGCCCTGAGCAGCCTGAGCCCCTGGGTCCTGGCGGTGGGTGCCAGGCCCTCCACAGCCCTGTCGTCCCCACAGGTTCCTGCAGGTGCAGAGCCGCTTAGGGGGCTGGGTTGTGGGGCTGATCTCAGGGCCTCACACTCTTGTGGCCTCTGAGTTGTGGGTCCTGGGGCTGTCCCGTCCCTCTTCCTGCCCTGGGACCGGCAGACACTCAGCCCAGAGTCCGGAGGCCAAGACTGGGGCTTTAGGAAATGGACCCTGGTTTTGGCAACGGGTGGAGTGCGATGTGGGAGGTCCTCCCAGGAAAAGGTGCTGTTAACGAAAAAAAAACAAAAAACGAAAAAAAAAAAAACCATTGAAACCTGTAAAGAATTTTTGTGAGTTTATTTGAGCCAAACTGTCGACATATGCCGGGAAGCAGAACCTAAATGAATTGAGATAATGCTCTGGAGACATGGAGGGTTACATCTATATTTATACATTGCAATCAAAGGAAAGGGATGTAGGGGAGTTACATGAAATTCGTTGGTGATAGATTAGGGAGGTGGAATAAAGCAAAGCGGGGAAACCTCTGGGATAGGGTGAAAAGTGAAATGATGGACATGTGCTTCTTTTACAGAGGTGGATACAGGATACTTTAACGTAATTAACAGTTGACAACTTGATAATAACAATGAGGGAATGTCCCGGTGCCATTTGTTGTGCCTTGAGGGGTCCGACATAAAAAGGAAGTTACAAGTTACCCAGATATCTCACAGATGTGTTATCTTAGAGGCAAAAAGGCAAATGGGCTCAGTAAAGATCTAAGTTGATCTTTGTCAGGGAAAATATGGGCCTAGGACATGACTGCCCACTATAACCTGTTTGTAGTTAAATACTTAATTTTCAAATTAACTTTTGTGGTTATTTTAGGTCTCTGAGTTTGCAAGACTGCCATGCAGGCCTCCCCTGAGCTTGTCAGGTTAGCATGTGGCTCCTGTCATCCATAGTACCAAGGTACCAGGATGTGCAAAGGCTTGGGGTGATGACTGAGCTGGCTCAGCAACTGGCAGGTGCACTTAAAATATACCCTGAGTGACCAGATTATTATGATCTCTGAACGCATAATAATCTGGCCACTCAGTAATTTATATTTATATTTATATTTATATTTATATTTATATTTATATTTATATTTATATTTATATTTATATTTTAGAGGTCTGGTGCATGAAATTCGTGCATGTTGGTGGGGGGTCCCTCAGCCTGGCCTGCACCGTCTCCAATCCAGGACTCCTCGGGGGATGTTTGACTGCTGGTTTACTGGCAGCCAGACATCCCTCTCGCAATTCAGGACCCCTGGCTCTTCCTAACTGCTCATCTGCCTGCCTGCCTGCCTGATCACCCTAACCACCTCTGCCTGCTGGCCTGATTGCCTCTAACTGCACTCCTGCCAGCCTGATCACCCCTAACTGCTCCCGTGCCTGCCTGATCACCCTTAACTGCTTCTGCTTGCTGGCCTGATGACCCCTAACTGCCCTACCCTGCCAGCCTGGTCACCCCTAACTGCCTCTGCCTTAGCCCTTGCCACCATGGCTTTGTGCGGAAGGATGTCCAGAAGACATCCGGTCTAATTAGCATATTACCCTATCCTTTTATTAGTATAGATTAGAGGCCTGGTGCATGAATTCATGCATGGGTTGGGGTCCAGCCAGCCTGGCCAGGGGGAGGGGACATGGGCAGTTGGCTGGCCTGCCTGCTAGTCGAACTCCTGGTCGAGGGGACAATTTGCAAATTAGCCTTTTATTATATAGGCTATACATTGAGTGGCCAGATTATTATGTGTTCAGAGATCATAATAATCTGGCCACTCAGTGTATATATACATATTTTTGGCCCTAGATGGTTTGGTTCAGTGTCTAGAGTGTCGGCCTAGGTTTGAAGGGTCCCAGGTTTGTCTAGTCAAGGGCATATGCTGGGGTTGGGGGCTCAACCCACAGTAGAGGGCTTTTAGGATACAGCTGATCAATGATTCTCACCACTGATGTTTCTAACTCTTCCTCTCCTTTTCTCTGTGAAATAAATAAAAAAAATGTTTTTAAAAATAATGAAATATAAAAAATAAGAATATATCTATATATACTTTTATTCTGATTTTAGATGTAGAAAGGAAGGGAGAGGGAGAGAGACAGACAAACATCCATGAGAAAGAAACAAGAATCAGTTCCCTCCTGCATGACCGCTACGGGAATCCAGTCCCAACCCCAGGCAGGGGACTTGACTGGGACTGGTATGTATCTGTGACCTCTCAGTGCGTGGGTGGACACTCAATCAACTGAGACACATCAGCCAGGACTGTGAATCACTTTAATACAGGGAATCATGGTCAGCTCAGAGGATCAGTGTGACCCTGAGGACTGGTTTCTTTTGGGACCCCTGTTTGTGGGAGGTGAGTGTCACACACAGCAAAGGGACGGAAGTGGTCATGTAGAGTGTTGAGGAGAGATGATGGTTTCCCAGCGGCCAAGGCCTTTAAAAGATGAGTGGACATGAGATGAATTGGAGACCGAGAGTAATTCACACAAGAGGAGACTAGGGCTGGTACATATTCTCTAAACACTCACCAGGATTTTGCTCTGACCCTTGGTGTGGCCTGGAGTGTTGCAGTCAGTCTTGTGGGTTAGCTTAGAGGCTTGAGTGGTCACCTGTGAGACTCACTGGGCTTGGTGCAGAGGGCCATCGGGGCTGGGACTTGAGTGACTGTGACTAGTGAAGGGACATCAAGTGCAGCACCAGGGCAGGTGGGCTCTGGGTATCTTGAGATCTGATGTGGTTCTCAGTAGGTGAGGTTGAGGGGAAAACCAGTCATAGAGAGAGGCCTTCATAGGACTCAAAGCTGCCTCTATGAGTGTGGACTCTCAGCATCTGGGCAGTACTGGATCCTGTTTGAATTTGGCAAGCATTCTCTGGACCATACATGCTAAATATTGAGTAAGAGGCCAAGGAGATGCCAATGGGGGCTGGGGCAGTGGGAAGGCAGGTGTAAGAGAGGTAGAAAGAGTGATGTGCACGTGGAGAGGGAGTGTGAATTCATGGCCACAGGACCCTGACATTGACAGGAGAGTGGATGAAGGGTGGACCCATTTCTGGTGGGATCTGGCTGATACAATAAGGGGAATTTTAGGCTAATTTCCTGAAAAGAGGGGTGTTGTGCAACTACCAGGTCCGTAGCTTAGATGCCATTTATCTACCACCTTCCATTTGTTGTGATGGCTGGCACAGTGATCCGTAGGAACGAGATAGCACACATCAGTGTTACCTGGGCTTGAAAATCTACACTGGCATGGATAAGGGAGAAGGGGAAAAGAGAAACAGATTATGGAGGAGATGAACTTCAATTTTGGAAAAGAAGTTGATTAGGAAACAAGCTGTCCTTGCCACGGAAAATTGTGTTATCTTTGAAGTTGTCCCAGTGGGAATGAAGCTGTGTGAGAGAAGTATTATTAAAAGAACTATGTGCATCAGGTAGTACAAAGTGATGGCCTCTGCACCCTGGGTTTGGGATTGTAAGAGTGAATTGTGATGCCATGTTTTTGGTGTTTTGGAGGGACCTTCTGGGAGACTGCCTGACATAACCAGTGTCAATCACTCACAGTCCCTTTATGGTTAATATCTCTCCCTACCCTATGTTCTTGACACCCACGCTGTTGACAACAGCAGGGTGGCTTACATGTGAGGCCCAGAACTCAGATATCTTTTCTCTGCTCAACTGCCTTTATTGTTGTGGGAAGACAAAATATCAGTAGGAATTTAAGAAGCAAGTGGCTTTCATGGGACCAAGGCCTGCTATCTTCTCCAGTGTGGGAGCAGAGGCAGTAGATGAATGTGGAGGGTCAGAGATATTGCATACTTGGAATCTTAGGAAAGAAGCTGACCATGGACTGAGCTTTCCCTTTCATGACAGGATATGAACTTTGAGGTTGTGGCCATTGTCTTCTCTCAGGAGGAGTGGGGGATGCTTGATGAGGCTCAGAGACGTCTGAACTGTGATGTGATGCTGGAGTGTTCTGTACCTGTGTGTTTCTGTGCTTGTGGTGTCTGTATGTTTCCTGTGAATTTGTGTATCTCTGCACCCTAGAAACAAGCAAATGCATGGGCATTCTCTTCTGGGGTGATGGAGAGGACAATGTGTTCTTTCTCCTGAGCCCTTAATGCCTCTGCTCTTCCAGGTGTCTGATGTTTCTCTGGAGCAGTGGTCGGCAAACTCATTAGTCCACAGAGCCAAATATCAACAGTACAACAATTGAAATTTCTTTTGAGAGCCAAATTTTTTAAACGTAAACTTCTTTTAATGCCACTTCTTCAAAATAGACTCGCCCAGGCCATAGTATTTTGTGGAAGAGCCACACTCAAGGGGCCAAAGAGCCGCATGTGGCTCGCAAGCCTCAGTTTGCCGACCACGGCTCTGGGGGATCCCATCTCTGGCTCCAAGGATGGATGAAGTGAAGGGTCATTTCATAGAATCCCAGGCTGTGGGGAATTGGGGAAGACTGTGAGGACAGAAGGAGGTACAGAGTGTGGAGGGGGATGTTTGTGGAGGACTCTGGGCCTTTATGAAAATGCTGTAGGACCCTGGATGCCTGGGAAGGAATGAGTGGGTGGTTGCATATGGGAACAGCTGAGGGGGAAAATTCCAGGGCCTCTAAGTCCCCCTCAGTAATGAGGAACTGGATACACCTGGAGAGGGCTGGGAGAGTCAGGTGGGACTGCTAGTCCTTGAAGAGCAGGTCAATCCATTGCCCATGTGAAAGCTAGGCTGACACCTAGTAGAGGAAGGTGCCTGCGTCTACTCAGAGCATCACTCCTGGATTCTTCACAGCCCCAAAAGAGGCTGCTTCCATGCAGTGGCCTTAATGGGGCCCCTCAAGTATGTCAGGTTCTCCTACTGAGCCCTTGGTGTTTGCGGCAGCCCGGTGATGTATTTTGATCATTGAAATGTGGTGGGAGTGAAATCTGTTTCCTCTAACGGAAGTGTCTAGAAACACTAAGACTAGTCATCCTCCCTTTCCATTTCTGATAACATGTAGTAGGTACCAACATGGTGCTTCTACATTATCCCAGTCCCAGGGAAACCAGGGTGTTCATGTGCTATGAACGAGAAAGATACCTTCTTTAGTATAAGCCACTAAAGCTTGGGCCTGTTTGTTACCCACAATAACATCTAGCCCGTTTTAGTGGGAACGCATCCCCTATTCTACCCTCTAGGAGGCAGCAGAGCCTAACATTAGAATCCAGTGCTCTGTTGTTAGAGACACATGGGTTTGACTTCCAGCCCTGCCTTTCTTAACTCTACAATCAGGCAATTTACTGTATATTGAGTCTCTGAGCCTGGATTTCCTCCCCATTAAATAGATGGTTAAACCATCTCAGTTTGCAGAGAGGATTCAATGAAATAATAATGCAGGTAAAGCATCGAATCCAGACCTGGCACCTGTAGTAAACATTCGGTAACTCTTTGCTCCTTAGCTTCACAATGGGTACTGACCACAGACATCCAGACAATGTAGGAAATGCCAATGTTTTGGCCTATGTAACCCTTCAAACACTGCTTTGAAACGAGTAGGATGGAATTATGTATATTCTCTTGTAGCCTGTTTTTTCTCATAATAATGTGATATTTTTATATTAAATATAAAGAATCTGACAGCTGGAGTGGCACAGTTGGTTGAGCATCTTCCCATGCACAGAAAGGTTGCCAGTTCAGTTCCTGGTGAGGGCACAAACCAGGTCTCCCAGTTGTATTCACGGTGGGTTGGGGCATGCAGGAGGCAGCTGATGGGTGTTTCTCCATCTCAGTTCATTTCTCTAAAATTCAAATAAAAATTTTTAAATATATCACTATATGTATTCATTTAGATTTGTGGTTTTAGGAATCAATAAAATAATACTTCCTGCCCTAACCAGTTTGGCTCAGTGGATAGAGCGTCGGCCTGTAGACTGAAGGGTCCCAGGTTCGATTTCAGTTAAGGGCATGTACCTTGCTTTCGGGCACATCTCCAGTAGGGGGTGTGCAGGAGGCAACTGATCAATGTTTCTCTCTCATCGATGTTGCTAACTCTCTATCCCTGTCCCTTCCTCTCTGTAAAAAAAATCAATAAAATAAAAAAAAAATAAAGCTTTCCACCTCAGGGAGCATTCTGAGTTTCACAGAATCTGAAATAATGTCTCTGAACAAGAGATCAGTTGCAGACAACACTCCACAAAAGCCTATAACAGCCACCAAAACCTCAAGTTGTCATTTCCCAGCGCTGCTCAGCATCCCAAAACCAACACTGCAATGGCCAGTCAGTGACTGGGATCCTGATGGCACCTGGGGGGCCTGGAAAAGTACGTTACCCAAAGGGCAATCGACCCAATGATTGCCGACCACTGGGATAGGGGCTTAATCACAAGAAACAACAACAGCCTGTAATTATTGGAATCGAGAGTCTAGGTTAGTGGTCAGCAAAATCAGTCAACAGAGTGGCAAATTGCGGCCATGCGGCTCGCGAGCCGCAGTTTGCCCACCACTGGTTTAGCCAATGAAAGCCCAGAAGAGTCACATTACCCAGGTGCCCATTGTTTTGGGTGTGATGTCCAGCATCTTTCTCCTGGTGGTCATTTCGACTTCTTTCTTCTGTTACCACAGTCAGAGGCTCTGGTGCTCTGCCTTAAAGCCACAACGAGGCATCAGAGGCAGTGTCCATGCTCTAAGTGGTGTGTCGGAGGCTTGTTGAGCCACAGCAGGTGGGATTGAAGCCTCCTTGCTCTCCAGACTCCTCTGCTTACAGAGTTCCACTCAGCTCACCTCGTGTATGTTCCAGTGTCAGGTCCTGCAGCTCAGGTCTCAGCTTACAGAACAGTGAGTCTCTGGTGGGTAACAGACGGTGTGACACGGTGAAAGCGTGACAGGCGGCAATGCCAGCCAGGAAGGACGTGGTGGTGTGGTTGAGCTGGGAGGATTTGGGAAACCCAGGTCTGTTTTGTGTCTAAAGGCAACAAGAAAGATGAGGGAAAGTTTTGTGTGAGGAGTTTTTCTTTCATTTTCAGGGAGTGCCAGCATTGGTGCTTGTGAACAAAAGAGAGACGTTGTCTGAGGCAGGATTCTAACCTTTTCCCAAAACTGCTCAGAGGAAGAACGAGAAGACTGGCAGAGAGAGCACAGCACTTAGGGACAGGAAGAAGTCCTGTAAATGATAAGGTCACTAGAAAGGGTGTGCACTGAGGACTGAGGCCTTGAGGTAATGCAGGAATCTCAAGGTCACCTGGCCTTGGGGTGACCAGACTCAACAGACCTTCCTCTTTCCCCAGATTCCTGCAGATGTAGAACCACTTAGGGGGACTGGTTTGTGGAACTTATTTCAGGGCTTCACACTCTTGTGGTCTCTGAGATAGGGGTGCCCTAGGACAGTCCAGCCACTCTTTCAGCCTTTTTACATGGGGACCTTGATGAGACACCAAGCCCAGAATTCTAAGTCCAGGTCTAGTGTCATGTGAGTGGTCCCTGTTTTTGGCAACCAGTGCAATGGGATGTGAGAGGTTTTTCCAGGCATAGGGTCCTGTGTGTGCAAAGGCTCAGAGTGAAGACAGATCATTCAGGAACCAGAAGGTGTCGATTTTCTTAAAAAATGAGGAACTGGAAACAATGGGACAGTAGTCAGATTTACAGGAGCTTTGTGACAACTTGGGAGTCTGTTCTGCAGGTTATGGGAGCAATGGGAGATTTGGAGCAATGGAGGCAGGTGACTGACCCAGGTCTCATTTGACTCCCTGTGGCTGCAGCATGGAGAACGATATATATGGGATGGAGTCAATAGAAAGACTAGGATGGAAGCTGCTGTGATAGTTTTGGTGAGTGTGATGGTAACTGGTCCATGAGGGGGGCTGTGGAAGTGAAATAAGCAGTTGAATTCTGGATCAGTGTTATGCCACCAGGATTTTCTAATGTGGACGCTGAGAGAGAGGTAAGAATCAGGGATGACTTGAAGTATTGCATTTGGCTGCTGGAGGTATGGAAGGACCATCAGGGGAGATGCAGATGTTCCTAGTAGGAAATGTAATGTTCACTGGAGATGACAAAACCTTTATTTTTCACCTGTAAGAGTTTGCGATATTTCAGGGACCAGTTCTTGAGTGTCTGGAACTCTGAGGAGCAGTTCAGAATGAAACCTTCTTTAAAAGGTAGCTGGGAGTGGAGAGACCAGGGTGGAGTTGTAGGTTTTCTTTTTGTTCCTCCCTCACGTGCGCACCCCCCCCCTCCAACCCCCCTTTTTAAATTGGAGACCAAAGAGCATTTCAAGCACGGTGAGACTGCAGCTGTTGCATATTTACTTGTTAAACACCGGGATTCTATTGTGAGCCTTAGCTGGGGTGTTGTCATCAGTCTGGTTCAGTGGTCAGCAAACTGCGGCTCTTTGGCCCCTTGAGTGTGGCTCTTCCACAAAATACCACGTGCTGGGGCGCATGTACAGTGTGATTGAAACTTCGTGGCCCATTCACAGAAGTCGGTTTTCAGCTCTCAAAAGAAATTTCAATCGTTGTACTTTTGATATTTGGCTCTGTTGACTAATGAGTTTGCTGACCAGTTGATTTACTCTTAGGGGAATTAATGGTCATATGTGTGACTCACTGGGCTTGGGGTAGAGGACCTTAGGTGATGGGACTTGAGTGCTGAAGACTGTGACTGGTGAAGGGACATCAGGTGCAATACCAGTTGAGGTGGAGTCTGGATATCTGAGATTTGATGTAGTTCTCAATAGGTGAGGTTGAAGAAAAACACAACCAGGGAGGGAGGCCTTCATAGCAGGCCTTCAAGGCTGCTTCAGTGAGTGTGGACTCTCAGAGTTGATGTAGAACTTAATCCTGTTTGAATTTGCCAAGCAGTCACTACACCACACATGTTGAGTAACGAATAGGAAGTCAAGGTGATGACTATGGAGCTGTGGGTGTGGGAGTGCAGATGAGAGAGAGGTGTGGAGGAAGGGTGATGTGCCCTTGGAGAGGGCATGTGCATTCATGCATACAGGACCCTAACATTTAAATAAGAGGGAATGAATATTAAGTCTATTTCTGCTGATGTCTGCATAATATGATATGGTGAATTTCAGGTTAATCCCTGAAAAGAGGTTGTGTTCTGGTGGTACATTCCTGGTGAGAGCTTAGGTGAAACTTGCATGCATACCTGCCTTTTTTTGTTGACGGCTATTGAGTGATCAATAGGAATGAGATAGCATACATCATTGTCATCTGGGCTTTCAAATCTCCACTGGCTTGGAGAAGGGTAAGAGAGAAATACATTACAGAGTTGGTGAATGCTTATTTTGGAAAAGAAGATGATTAGGAAATAAACTGTATTCATCATGGCATATTTGTGTTACCTTTGATGTTTTACCTCTGGGTATGGAGTGTGGGAAGTGTGGTTCAATGAATTATGTGCAGCAGGTAGTGCAAAGTGATGGCCTCACCAACCTGGGATTGGATTCAAAAGATTGAAGAGTTATGCCATAATTATTGGGGTCTTGAAATGAGAATCCGGGGGACAACAAGGGTAATGCCTTGCAAGAACAGTGTCAAATCACTCACACTCTCATTATGGACACCATCTCTCCCTACCCTATATCCATGACACTCACTGTATTGAAAAGGGGCAGTGTGGCCTACATTTGAGTCCCAGAGCACAGGTATCATCTATATGCTCATCTACCCTTATTGTTGTGGGAAGACACAGTATCAGTAGGAATATAAGGAGAGTGTGACTTTGATGGACCAAGTCCCGGTATTATTCTGATGTGGGGAGTCGAGGGAACAGATGGATGTGGATGATGGGGAGGATGATGAACATAAAATCCTAGGAGAGAAGCTGATCATGGGCTGTACTGTCTCCCTTATGACAGGATATGGACTTTGAGGACGTGGCCATTGCCTTCTCTCAGGAGGAGTGGGGGCTCCTTGATGAGGCTCAGAGACTTCTGTACTGCGATGTGATGCAGGAAGTGTTTGCACTTGTCTCATCTGCAGGTAAGAGCTTCACATTGTCCCAGTGTCCTGAGCTGATGCCCTCTCTTCCTTTATTCTCAAAACAGCTTTTTCTCTCCCACAGCGAGACCATGGGCTCTTCCATTTTATCCCATTATCCTGTCAAATGTGCTGTGGCTGAGAGAGCTGAGTGTGTGGGGAGCCCAGAGCAAAGGACTCCATGAGTATCCCTCACACCCATAGCCTCAGATAGGACAGGAAGTGTCTGGGAGTCAGGATTGTTGCAAACAGCTTAATAGGTTCAAGCTTGCACTTTCTCTCTCTGGGAGGGTGTCTGTGTCCACATCCATGGCTTCCACTTCTGCACCATTCCTCCAGCTAAAGTCTCTTTGTGACTGACTGTGCCAGGTTATGGTCTTTACTTGCATGAACCATGGGCGAATCTTGAAAGACCTCCTTCCATTGTTTGTAAAATTCTGTTCCCTGAATACTATTGCATGCTGTCTTGCTCTGGGCCAGTGCTGGCTACTCATCTCTGCTGTCCTTCACTAATACTTAGAATATTTGTGTTTTGTGTGCTTGTACAGTAGAAGGTGCAAGGAGAACCCTGTTTTTTCACAGGGTGAACATGCAGGATGATGTAAAGGGTTGCCTGGCCCACTTGAGTTGCAACTGGGGGGAGGTATGACATAAGGGTGGTGTTTAGATCATACCAGGAACCTGCTCATGTCCAACTGAGTTTAGGTTCAAGTGCCACTGCCTACTGCTCATATTTCTACATTTTCATTCCCATGCTTGATACTTTGCTGACTTAAGTTCTAATCTGTACCTTCCTGGTTTCTGGCTACCTTAACCCTTTTGCCCTTTCTCCATCACCTGTTCCTCTGAACTGCTCTCTCTGCAGTATTCTCAAATATTGACCTGCATATGTATAATGAGGTGCACACACATACTTCACTAGATCCCAACACAAGCTTCTCATTTCTTGAATTTTACGTGGAATAAGATGTAAGCGACCTTCTGCACAGCTTGCCCATGTCACCAGGAGACAAGCCCTGTTGAACACTGTTAGCAGACGCATGAGCAGATTATCCAGCTTCTGTTCCGTGTGGCGCTTGCCATGTTTGTTTCATATTTTGTTTGAGATCTTCCCTGTATAGTGATCCTCAGTGTCCCAGATCTTCATAGCAGCATCTTACCAATATTTCCTTCAGATATGTTACTGTCAGACAATTGCATGGAACCAACTTGTTATGAGTGACACACTTTTATAATGAGATTTCTCCCTTGTCACCACAGTCGACATTCATTTCATCACCATTTTTCTCTTTTCAGGTTGTTGGCATAAAATGGATGATGAGGAGGTGTGTTCTGAGCAGAGTGTATCTGTACAAGGGGAGTCACAGGTTAGCACTTCTAAGACAGCTCCAGCAACCCAGAAGACCCATCTCTGTGGGAGGTGTTTCTCTGTGTTCAAAGGTATTCTGCACCTAACTGAGTCAGAAGTAACAGACTTTGAGCAGAAAGGCTTCTTCAGTGACGCATGTGTGAGAGACTTCTGTTTCAGTGCAAATCCTCACCAGCAACAGAGGGAAGCCAGTGGAGAGAAGCCCTGGAAAGGAGCTGTGGACAGGGCCTTGTTTGTGACCAACTTCAGCTTCTGCTTATCAGGGTTGCCTTCAACCAGTAGGGAGGTTGGGGAAAACTTCCCAGCCATCTCAGAGATTCTCCAGCACAAGACCCCTCTCAACACTGAGGATCCACACAGTGGTAGTGAGATTTCAGAGGAATTCCTCAATAGAAAAAGGCATCACCAGTGGGATGAATGTGACAAAGCTGCCAGCCACAACCAGAACCTTGTTCAACATCAGGGTGTCTGCTCTGGAGAAGTGAAATATGAGTGTAATACATGTGGGAAAGTTTTCAAATGTATCTTTAACCTCAATAGACATAGGAGAGTTCACACTGGAGAAAAGTCCTATGAGTGTACTGATTGTGGGAAGCTGTTCAATTACAGGTCTTCCCTCACTAAACACCACAGAGTTCACACTGGGGAAAAACCTTATGAGTGCCGTGAATGTGGGAAATCTTTTAGTAACAATAGTAACCTCCATATCCACCAGAGAATTCACACTGGAGAAAAACCATATGAGTGTAGTGAATGTGGGAAATCATTTAGAAGCAATAGTCACCTCCTTAAGCACAAGAGAGTCCACACTGGAGAAAAGCCGTATGAGTGTAGTGACTGTGGGAAGTCCTTCAGCAGTAACTCTACTCTCATCCAACATAGCAGAGTTCACACTGGAGAAAAGCCACATCAATGTAATGATTGTGGCAAGTGCTTCAGTGAAAGTGCTACCCTCATTAAACACCACAGAGTTCACACTGGAGAAAAACCTTATGAGTGTAGTGAATGTGGGAAATCTTTTAGGCAGAAGAGTTACCTCCTTATCCACCAGAGAGTTCACACTGGAGAAAAGCCGTATCAATGTAGTGACTGTGGGAAGTCCTTCAGCAGTAACTCTACTCTCATCCAACATTGTAGAGTTCACACTGGAGAAAAACCTTATGAGTGTAGTGAATGTGGGAAGTCCTTCCATGTACGGTCTTCCCTCAGTAAACACCACAGAATTCACACCGGAGAAAAACCTTATGAGTGTAGTGAATGTGGGAAATCATTTAGGCGCACCAGTCACCTCCTTAACCACAAGAGAGTTCACACTGGAGAAAAGCCGTACCAGTGCAGTGACTGTGGGAAGTCCTTCAGCAGTAACTCTACTCTTATCCAACATAGCCGAGTTCACACTGGAGAAAAACCACATGAGTGTAGTGACTGTGGAAAGTCCTTTAGCAGAAGCTCTAATCTCATCCAACATAGCAGAGTTCACACTGGAGAAAAACCATATGCGTGCAGTGACTGTGGAAAGTGCTTCCGTCAAAGCTCTAACCTCATTCAACACCTTACAGTTCACACTGCAGGAACACCTTATGAGTGTAGTGAATGTGGGAAATCTTTTGGGCACTACAGTTACCTACTGATCCACCAGAGAGTTCACACTGGAGAAAAACCATACGAGTGTAGTGACTGTGGCAAGTTTTTCAGACAAAAGGCTCACCTCATTCCACACCACAGAGTTCACACTGGTGAAAAACCTTATGAGTGCAGTGAATGTGGGAAATCTTATAGGCACAACAGTCACCTCCTTATCCACCGGAGAGTTCACACTGGAGAAAAACCTTATGAGTGCAGTGAATGTGGGAAATCTTTTCGCTACAAATATGCCCTCATTCAACACATGAGAGTACACACTGGAGAAAAACTTTAAATGTGCAGGGGATGTTTTACTTTCTCACTCAGAATAACAACACCAGAGGAGAAGCTTTACCCCCATTTACCTGAATGCAAACCCCTTTATCTGAACATACACTCTGCTAGATGCCTCCTAAGTTTCAGGTGTAAATGACACTTTCAGAAACTGAATCATACTTGCTAACCTACTCAGGCCTTTCAACCTGATTGATGTCACTGCAAGTATTTGTGTGGGAACTTTTTCACCCCTACCACCTGGCTCACCTGAAGCGCGTACATCACTCACAACCTCTGCATACTCTGTGGTTGTGCTTGAGAAAATAATGAATATTCCGAGCTCCTGGATGAATCTTCATTCCTTTATTTCTGACCAGAGTATTGACCCAGGTTTGCTCCAGAGCACCCGCCCTCAGCTAAATGCTACCTCTTTTAGGGACATTGTGGGTCTCACATTGGGCTGTGATGAATTGTTTCAGGTTCCAATTCATTAACCTGCAAATGTCTTGCTGTCCTTTGCCCTGGTTTATGATCTTTATGTAAAGGAGTTTTTTCTTTTGTACCTTTCATTTTGTTGGTTCCTTTCTCTCTCTGGGATGATTGAAAGGAATATTGTGATGTGTCAGCATGTACAGGTGAACAGATATGGTGGGGTCCCAAACTTTTCTGTGCTTTGGAAGGCACAGCTTGATGGCAGAAAGTCACTCTTTGTTCAATATTGGCTGATTTTGTATTGCCGACCAAGGCCTTGAGAGAAAGTGTGCGTGACTTTGTGGTTCTAATTTGCTGTCTGGTGCCTCATTTTGTAAAGGTCAATGGTCGCCCTGAATAGACAACCTTTATTGTGCTCCTGTGAACAATATGAATTATATGCTCTGTTAACAGTATGTATTACATAAGTGTCAGCAATGTTTAGCAGAACTACTCTTGACGTGTTCCAAAGAGGCCATGTGTCATGATGTATGAGATTTCATAGGCTGGTGTCATTTCTTTCTTGTGTCAAGACTCTGAGGTGGAATTAGTATTGGGACAGAGACGCTGATTTCATAGTCATGGCAAGTGCCTCTTCTGGACTGAAGTCTAAATTATTTTGGGACCTGTGGCCTTTTTGATCTTTGAGGACATTCTCAGGACCTCCACCACTATTTCCTGTAGCTGGCATCACTAGCAAGACAATAATCTCATGATTTTGTGGATTCCCCTGGCGCCCTAGGGAGTTCACCTCAAGGTTGTTGCTCAACAGGCAAGACCTCAGAGCTAGAGGAAGGAGAACCCTGTAATCAGTCCCAGGATGTGTCCTTTGTAACCAGCCAGCATTCCTGTTGGTTCCAATGGCAATAGTCTTCCCTACTTGACAGCATTTGCTGCCACTGAGGCAAGGCTGGTCCTCCCAGCAAATGAGAACTAACATGCAACTAAGTGCACCTTTCTCATGTGTGCTATTTGGTGAGCCCTGACTTAGAGAGAAAGCTGTGAAACTGTCACATGTAAATAAACTACCTGTAACTCACACACAGGGTGGGGCAATAATGTGCTTACAGTTGTATGTCTGGAAAACACAGAGATTATTCTTTTTAAAAAATATATATTTTATTGGTTTTGTATAGAGAGGAAGGGGGAGGGATAGAGAGTTAGAAACATTGATCAGCTGCCTCCTGCACACCCCCCATTGGGGATATGCCTGCAACCAAGGTACATGCCCTTGACAGGAATCGAACCTGGGACCCTTCAGTCCAGAGGCCAACGCTCTATTCACTGAGCCAAACTGGTCAGGACAAGATTATTCTTTTTGAAAAAATATCTTAGAAAATAATTTTACTCACTTTCTTGGAAAGAGAGAGAAAGAGACTGTAAGAAAGAGGTAAACCTAGATCTGCTGCCTTCTGCACGCCACAACTGGAAATCCATTTGGGGATGTTCACTGACCTGGAATCAAACCAGAGACCTGTCTGTGAATGAGATCACACCCAACCAACTGAGGATACTGGCCAGGGTAGAGTTTATTTCTGTTTATTATTATTAATAAAAGTACCATTTTCCGTACCAGCAACTCTATACCTGCTTATGCCACACCCTATATTTTCCTAATACCGTGTTATAATCGCTCTTTCTTCCTTTCTTGGCCCTCCATGCACTCAGGGGTTTTGCATTCTTTATAATAGAATAGTTCATAGTTTTGTAGGTGCTATTTGATGTGTACTCTTTAATAAATACTGGTTTCCTCCATGCTACACAGTCATTTTGAGATTCAGTACAAATGCTTGTGAAGAGTTTTTTTTGTTTTTTTTTATTGCTGAGTAGTACTGGGTTCTGTGAATAACCACTTTATTAATTGACCTATGTTTTTTGTTATTTCCAGGTTTGGGGTATTATATATAACTCTTATGGGAATATTTGCGTTCAGTTCTCCATATGGACATATGTTTTATTTATCACACTGTTGTGTAGGTGAATGTTTTACATTTAAGATATGCAGATCTGTGACCCAAAATGGTTGTTCCCTTTGGCTTACCACTAACCCACAGTCTATAAAAGTCCCAAATTTTCTGCTACCCTGCAAGGGCGTACAATGGTTAAGCTTTTCAAATAGTAACCCCAGAAAGGTATGCAGTGTTAATTTGCTTTTGTTTTAATTCCATCTACTGAGGAATTTTTTATGATGAACATTTTTTATACATTTCTTTGCACTGTATTTATCTGCTTTGTTAAAATTTCTGCTGAGAATCTTTTTCAAATTGTCTAAATAAATTTATTATTTTAAACAAAGTAGGACTATGCAGCATCTAAAACATCTGCTTAAATTTCCCTCATTCCTAGGTGACTACTTTGCCATATGGAAGCATTGGTTTTGAAACCTGGAAGGAAAATTGTTTTACTCAGTTGTAATGCTATGTACAAATAAAGCCAACGTATACCATATACTCATACATTTAATCTGCATTGTTAGCATTTGGAGCCACTTTTTAAAAATTATTTATTTATTTATTTTTACAGAGAGGAAGGGAGAGAGAGATAGAGAGTTAGAAACATCAATCAGCTGCCTCCTGGACACTCCCCATTGGGGATGTGCCCACTAACAAGGTACATGCCTTTGACCAGAATTGAACCTGGGACCCTTCAGTCCACAGGCCAATGCTCTATCCACCTAGCCAAACCAGTTAGGGCTGGGGCCACTCTTATTTAAGTGTAAGCATTCACGCCCTAACCAGTTTGGCTCAGTGGCTAGAGCGTCGGCCTGCGGACTGAAAGGTCCCAGGTTCGATTCTGGTCAAGGGCTTGTACATTAGTTGCGGGCACATCCCCAGTAGGGGGTGTGCAGGAGGCAGCTGATCTATGTTTCTCTCATGGATGTTTCTAACTTTCTATCCCTCTCCCTTCCTCTCTGTAAAAAATATCAATAAAAAAATATTTTAATAAAAAGTCTAAGCATTCATTTATACATTACATCTATGTTTGTAGTATTTGTCAATTTCCTGGTGTAACTATTCTCATCGTGGTCCGTTTTACACTGCCAAAATGATAGCATGGAACACAGACGTGCTGAGATACTTCAGTAGCACCTCATTGTATTTTATTTCCAAAACGTTGATACACTAGCAACAAATATGCTTCAGAACTTTCCTAATGACACAGTAAAATTATCGGGATCCTCAAGTTTTAAACCTCCTTTAAAGTTTGATTTAAGTATAATTGATTTAAAAATAAATATTTTTTTAGACATACACTTTGGTGTTTCCATGTATTCCTGCATTGCTGAAACCAAGGTCCTCCTGCGCTTAGCAGTGCTTCATCCTCCGCCTTTAAAATAACTGATGGGAAATACAGTCTGCCTTTGAAATAGCTCACATGAAATGTATCCATGTGAAACAGTCACGTATGACACCCCGTGAGTCCCATTCTAGCCTCCCAACACTATCTGTCTTCATGATGGTTTTTTTATCTGTCAAGTCTCAGACACATTATCGGGTTATTTTCCTTAAATTGCCACATGGGTCCGGCCGACACCAAATAGGAACCACGGTTGCAAGTTCCATCCCGGGGCAGAACAATTACAAGCATCAACCAAAGGAGGTATAGAAAGAATGGAACTAAAAAATGGGGATGAATCTCTCTATTTCTCTCTCTCTCTCAAATCAATATATATGCTTTACCCGCCCAGTCAGTCCACACACTTGTGAACACCAGAGCTGTCCAGGGCCCTGTGGTGACCAGCAGCCAGGGTTCTCCTGGGGGCAGAGCAGGTGGGGGCCCGGGCTGAGCTGCACAAGCTCCCACAGGGGCGATGACGTCAGTGTGCTCCCTGGACTAAACCCAAAGCAGCTGGGAGATGCTGAGGGCCTGGACTTGCCCCTTGTGGTCTCTGCACCTTCCGGCTGGGGCTGAGCCTGGGCTGTTGTGCCTTCAGGGGGCTGAGGAGCTCAGGTTGCTCTCAGGTGTCAGGGCTGTGAGCAGCGGTGGCAGCTGGATGGGGGCTGGGGCGGGGGAGGGTGCGGGCAGGACAACTCAGGGCAGTTCCCACCGGGAGTTGGCGCTGGGCCATGTGTGTGGCTCTGAGGCCCTCTCTCGTCCCAGTCCAGGCTGTGGCCGCTCTGTTCCTTGGGGCCATGGTGAGTGGGAAATGGAATAAGATCTGCTACATGAGTTCCTGGGAGTGAGCATGCGCTCCAAGAAAACATGTGACCCAGGCAAGGCCAACCTAGACCACAGTAATGAGGTGCTCCAGCCATTGACCTGCCCGGGGGGGAGAGAGGAGCTCCCTCTGCAGAGGCTCATTCCCTGTCTGCCCAGCAGGAGGGGATGCTGGCTGCTGAGCCACCTGGTCCTCTGTTGGGTTGGAAGTGTCTTGAAGATTAGAAACGAATGTAGGTCATAGACACTTATCAAGCTGGTAAGAGAAAGTGTCCTGGCCAGTCCAGTGTGGGTCAATGTTCATAGCATCTCCCACACACCCAAAGGATGGTAACAGATTCCCGGTCTAGGTCATGCACCTGTGCTTGTGTGGCACATGTAGGAGGTACCCAGTCGCTGAGTCTCACATCGACGTTGTCCCTCTACCTCTGTTCATCAACACCCTTAACATGTGGGCTTTCACCTCGACCAAGTGGGAGGTCAAGGCAGCCAGGGATTTACCCAGGGTCACACTCACAAGTGGGTTCTGAGTTTGCTGCCAATGACATCTGAACAAACTCCTTTTTCTGAGGTTCACCCCTTTGAATCTTGCCAGTGAAAGTTTAGGGCAACCTGGGGACAGTGTCCGCCTGGATGAGGAGACAGGGACCCATCCCGACTGACTTCCACTGTCATTTCCTACCAATCCCCACTCATCTCCTTGGCCCTGCGCAGTACCTGACAAGATGCTGGCACCATGTGGTTGCCCTACTGGGGCCCATCAAGGATGTCAGGTTCCGCTGCAGAACCCTGATGTTGGCTGCATCCTGTGATGTGCTGCGATCAAAGAAATGTGGAGGGAGGGAAGCCTGTCACCTCTGACAGAAGAGTCTGGAACCACTGAGACTGGCCATCCCTTCTCTTTATCTCTGATAACACCTAGCAGGTACCAACATACTGCTTCTCCCATATCCCATCCCAGGAGAACCAGGGTGTTCATGTGGTGGGAACAAGAAAGAAGCCTTCTTTAGTATAAGCTACTAAAGCTTTGGGGACATTCTTTGCACGCTGTAACAACTAGCCTGTCTGAATGGATATGTATTCCCTATTCTACCCTCTAGGAGGCAGCAGAGCCTAACATTAGAAGCCAGAGCTCTGTTGTTAGAGACACCTGGGTTTGACTCCCAGCCCTGCGTTTATTAACTCTACAATCAGGCAATTTACGTCGAGTCTCTGAGCCTGGATTTCCTCCCCACAAAATAGTAGGTTAAATCATCTCAGGTGTGGAAAGGATTAAATGAAGTAATAATAATGCATATAAAGCATTGAATCCAGGGCGTGGCACATATAGTGAACTTTCAGTAACTGTTAGCTCTACAGCTTCATAATGTGTGCTGACTACAGACATTCAGACAACGTAGGTAATGTCAACCTGTAGGCCTCTATATCCTTTCAGAAACATCACTGATGAGAGAGAATCCCTGATAGGCTGCTTCCTGTACCTCCCCTCTCCCTGGGAATTGAGCCTGCGACCCATGTGTGTGCCCCGACCATGAATAGAACCATGACCTCCTGGTTCATAGCTCGAGGCTCAACCACTGAACAACACCAGCTGGGCTATAATATTAAAAAATTAAAAAAAAATATATTTTCCCAATGTAGTTTGACAGTCTGTTCAATGCTTCTTTGCCTACCAACCGAAGGACTTGTATGCATGCATATTAAGCACAACCAATGGATATAAGACACTGGGGCGGGGGGGAGGGCGGGCAGGTGAAGGCATGTACTGGGGGGTAGGGGAGGTCGGGGGGAGATCAATGGGGAAAAAAAAGGAGACATATGTACTACTATTTGTAATACTTAAAACAATAAAAAAATGGTAAAAAAATATATTTTATTGATTTTTCACAGAGAGGAAGGGAGAGGCATAGAGAGAAACATTGATCAGCTGCCTCCTGCACACCTCCTATTGGGGATGTGCCTGCAACCAAGGTACATGCCCTTGACTGGAATTGAACCTGGGACCTTTCAGTCCACAGGCCGATGCTCTATCCACTGAGCCAAACCAGTTAGGGCTAAAACAATTTTTTTTATATGTATGTATTTTTTATTGTTAGTATTACAGATGTCTCCCCTTCCCCCCTGTATATATAATCTTTGGTGGATCTATCCCAGGCCTCCCTTCCCACTCCCCTGAGAGATCTGTCAGTATGGACCAGGTAAGCAGACCTCCAGTCCCATCTCCTCCACCAGCACCACTTGTGAGGCCTCAACACCTTACTCACCAAGGGCATGGGCTGGGATGAGGCCGCCTCTGGGATAGGAAAAACTACATTACCCAGAAAGCACTGCGCCAGCGTCAGAGGAGGTAAGGAGCATTTTGGGACATGTGCATCCGGTGAGGGCGGGACTTTCTGCATCCCCTTCTCGGCAGTCATTTTGAATTCTTCTGTGGGTTGAGGGACTCATAAGCTTCAGCGCTCTGGTGACGAGTAGGAGGAGGTGGGAGGCAGCGTACCGCTGGGCAGGGTTGTCTGAGGCTGGCTGAGTCACAAAAGGCCGCGATTGAGTCCTCCGTGCCTCCCAAACTACTTTCTGCTTCCAGAGTCCACCCCGGCCTCACCTCAGTTACCTTCCATCCTCGCGTGTGGGTGCCTGTCCCGCCCTGCAGCCCAGGTCTCAGCGCCGCCGGAACAGTGAGTTGCTTGGGGTGCCACGTGGTGTGACTGGGTGGGAGAGCGTGACAGGCTGAAAGCCACCGTGTAAGGCCGTGGTGGTGTGACTGAGGACGAGGATTGAGGAATCCTTGGACTGTTTTATGTCTAAAGGCAGCAAAGAAGATGAAGCAAAGTGTTGTGTGAGGAGTTTGACTTCATTTTCAGGAAGCTGCTGCCATCAATGGCTGTGAACCAAAGCGGGACAAAGTGTGAGTTAGGGTTCTAACCTTTCTCAAAACTGCTCAGAGGAAGAACAGACTAGAACAGAGAGGACAGCAGTGAGGGACGGGAAGGAGAAATCTGTGAAAGCCCCGAGGGATGCGGGCATCACCCAGCCCCGGGGCTGGGCCAGGGCCCTGCGCAGCCTGAACCCCTGGGTCCTGGCGGTGGGTGCCAGGCCCTCAACACACTTGCAGTTCCCACAGGTTCCTGCAGGTGCAGAACCACTTAGGGGACTGCGTTGTGGAGCTTATTTCAGGGCCTCACCTCTGAGGTAGTGGTGTCCCTGGACTGTCCAGCCACCTGGGGACCTTGAAGGGACACCAAGCCCAGAACCCTAAGTCTAGATCAAGGGTCATATGGGTGGCACCTGATTTTGGCATCCAGTGGAATTGTGGGTGATAGGCCCTTCCATGCATGGGTTCCAGAATGTGCCAAGGCTTGAAGTGAAGACTAAGCTGATTCAGGGTCGAGCAGGTGTCCATTTTTTAAAAAATAGGAACTGGGCCCTAACCAGTTTGGCTCAGTGGATAGAGCGTCGGCCTGTGGACTCAAGGGTCCCGGGTTCGATTCCGGTCAAGGGCATGTACCTTGGTTGCGGGCACATCCCCGATAGGAGGTGTGCAGGAGGCAGCTGATCGATGTTCCTCTCTCATCGATGTTTCTAACTCTCTATCCCTCTTTCTTCCTCTCTGTAAAAAATCAATTAAAAAATTAAAAAAAAAATTAAAAAAATAAAAATAAAAATAGGAACTGGAAATAGTGGGGCAGGAATCAAGTCCAGAGGAGCTTTGTGACAACTTGGGTTTCTGTTCTGCTGGTGATGGGATCATTGGGGTAATTGGAGCAGTAGAGCAGGTGATGTGTCCCAGGTCTCCTTAGACTCCTGTGACTTCAGCATGATGCACAACATGGGTGTGAGGACGGTGGTAGGGAGACTAGGACGGAAGCTGCTGTGATGGTCTTGGTGAGTGTGATGGTAACTGGAGCTCAGTGGTGGTTGTGGATGCGGAAGAAGCAGTTGCCTTAGGGATCAGTGATTTAGGTGTGGCCACCTGGATTTTCTAATGTTGAGGTTGGGAGAGTGAGGTAAGAATCAGAGATGATGCAAAGGTTTGGATTTTGCACCTGAAGGTATGAAAGCACCATCAACTGACATGGAGAAATTCACAGTGGGAACAGTCATGTTCATGAGGAATATAAAATCTTTTATTTTTTCCTATTAGGGTATGAGATATTTCAGAGACCAGTTCATGACATCTGGAAGTCTGAGGAGTCGTTCAAGATGAGGACTACTTTAGAAAATAGTAAACACTATGGAGCAGGGAGGAGTTGTAGATCACCTTTTTTTATTAATTGGAGGTAGAAGAATAATTCAAAAATGGTAAGACTGTGGCTGGTGCATATTTATTTCTTAAACACTCACCTTTAGAGTCAACAAGTGAATCTAAAAATCAAGTGAATAAAAAATCTGAAGATCAGAATAAACTGGTGAATATGATAGAATCAGGGGCATAGAAAGGGAGTGGACTGACAATTCTCCAGGGGATGGGAGTGTGGGGGTGCCGGAAGAGACTGGACAAAAATCGTACACCTATGGACGAGGACAGTAGGGGGGCTAAGGGCAAGGGAGGTAGGAACCAGGTGGAAGGGAGCTATGGGAGAAAAAAAGAGGAACAATTGTAACCTGAACAATAAAGATTTATTTAAAAATGATAAAAGAACATGGATGCTGGCTGCTTGCACTCCTGTACTTTCCCAATCAACACACTTACCATGTGGGTCTTCACCTCGACCACAATGGTGAACACAGGCAGCCAGGGATTTACCCAAGGTCACACTCACAAGTGGGTTCTGAGTTTGCTGCCAATGACATCTGAACAAACTCCTTTTTCTGAGGTTCACCCCTTTGAATCTTGCCAGTGAAAGTTTAGGGCAACCTGGGGACAGTGTCCGCCTGGATGAGGAGACAGGGACCCATCCCGACTGACTTCCACTGTCATTTCCTACCAATCCCCACTCCTCTCCTTGGCCCTGCACAGTCCCCCACAAGAGGCTGGCACCACGTGGTCCACCTACTGGGGCCCATCAAGTATGTCACATTCTGTGGCTGAATGAACCCTGATGTTGGTTGCAGCCTGTGATGTGGTTTGACCAATGAAGTAAGGTGGGAGTGAAGCCTGTCACCTCTGACAGAAGAGTCTGGAAGATGTCTCCATCTGGCCATGATGTCTCTCCATCTCTGATAACACCTAGCAGGTATCTACACCTTTATCCCGATACCAGGAGAACGAGGGTGGACATGTGTTATGAACAAGAAACAGACCTTCTTTAGTGTAAGCCACTAAAGCTTTCGGGCTGCTCTTTACCCACAGTAACATTTAGGCTGCCCTAATGGGAACCCATCCCCTATTCTACCCTCTAGGAGGCAGCAGAGCCTAACATTAGAAGCCAGAGCTCTGTGGTTAGAGACACATGGGCTTGACTTCAAGCCGTGCCCTTTTTAACTCTACAATCAGGCAATTTATTCTGAGTCTCTGAGCCTGGATTTGCTCCCCATTAAATAGATGGTTAAACCACTACAGATTGCGGAGAGGATTAATTGAAATAATAATGCATGTAAAGCATTGAATCCAGGGCCTGGCACCTGTAGTGAACATTCGGCAACTCTTTCCTCCATAGCTTCACAATGTGTATTCATTACAAATATTCTAACAATGTAGGAAATGTCAACTTGCTGGCCTATGTATCCTTTCAATTTTTATTTTAAAATGAATAGGGTAGGATTATATATATTCTCTCATAGCCTGCTTTTTCTCTTAATAATGTGTTGTTTTTATGTTAAAAAAAAAAATCCAGGCTGGAGTGGCTCAATTTGTTGAGCGTTGTCCCATGACCAGAACATTTGCCAGTTAGATTCACCTTTGAGGGCACCAGCTGGGGTTATGGGTGCAATCCCCATTCAGGGGGCATGGAGAAGGCAGCCAATCTGTGTTTCTCTCCTTTTGTCTCCCTTCTTCTCTCTCAAAATCAATTAAAATATCTTTACATCATTTATCCATTTATAGTTGTCCTCTTCAGGAAACATGGGAATAAGACTCTTTTCCTCATGAAGCATTCTGAGTTTTACAGAATCTGAAATGTGTGCAAATGAACAGATCAGTTGCAGACAACACTCCCCAGAAACCTGTCACCAAAATCTCAGGTTGTCATTACCCAGTGCCAATATTTGCTCTCAAACACCAATATTTGGAAAGGTCAGTGAGTGACTTGGATCCTAATTCCACCTGGGAGGCCTAGAAAAGTGTAATACCCAAAAGGCAATGCGCCTAAGAATGGCTGTGTTTAGCCAATGAAAGCCCAGAACAGGCACATTATCCAGGTGTACTTGGTTGAGGGTGGGACTTCTGGGTGCTTACCTGGTGGCCATTTTGACTTTTTGGTCTGTTCAGGGAGACAGAGGCTTCGGAGCGCCAGGTGTCCAACAGAACGAGGTGTCAGAGGCAGCGTCCGAGCTCTGCAGGGTGTGTCTCAGGCTTTTTGAGCCTAAGCAGTCTGGTATTGAGGCGTCTGTATCTCCCAGACTCTTCTCTGCTTACAGAGTTCTACTCAGCCTCAGCTGTTTCAACCCTCCAGCCTTGCGCGTGGGCGCCTCTCAGGTCCTGCAGCCCAGGTCGCAGCATCAGAACAGTGAGTTGCAATGAAGTGACACAGGGTGTGATGCGGAAAGAGGGTGACCGGTTGCAATGCCACAGTGTAAGGATGTGATGGTGTGACTGAGCAGGGAGGATTTGTTTTGTGTCTAAAGGCAACAAAGAAGATGAGGCAAAGTTTTGTGTGAGGTTTTCTATGTTGATTCTCAGGTAACTGGGGCCATGGATGGTCATGAACAAAAGAGAGTCATTGTCTGAGATAGGGTTCTGAACTTTTCCCAAAAAATCTCAGAAGAAGAACAGCCTGGGGGAGAGAGGACAGCAGGGAGGGACAGGAAGGAGAAGTCCTGTAAAAGGTAAGGTACGTACACAATCGGGCAATGTCTTTGAGTATGCACTGAGGGAAGAGTGTGCACTGAGGACTGAATCTTGAGACAATTCATGCATCTTGAAGTCATGTGGCCTCATTGGCTGGGCAAGGGCACTGAGCAGCCTGAGCCCATGGATCCTGGCGGCGGTTGCCAGGCTCTCAACAGACCTTTAGTTTCCACAGATTCCTGCAAATACAGAAGCTCTTAGGGGGACTGATTTTTGCAGCTGATTTCAGGGTCTCCCACTCTTATGACCTCTGAGATGGTGGAGTTCTGGGACTGGCCTACCACTCTTCTAGTTCTTTGGCCTTGGGACACTAAGCCCAGTATCCTATGTCCAGGTCTAGGTCACGTGAGTGGTCCCTGTTATTCTCAATCAGTGCAATGAGATGTTCGAGGTCCTCCCAGTCAGAGGTTCCAGAATGTGCAAAGGCATGAAGTGAAGACTGAGGTAGTTTAGGGATCGGCAGGTATGCCTTATTTTTTGTTTTATTTTTTTAAATACATTTTTAATTGATATTATAGAGGAAGAGGGAGGGAGGGTGGGAGAGAGAGAATCATCGATCTGCCGCCTCCCACAACCCTCCCACTCGGGATCGTCAATTGCCTTTGAATGGAATTGAACCCCGGGACCCCCCAGTCTTCAGTCCAACACTTCATCCAGTGAGCCGAACTAGCCAGGGCTACTTCATTCTTTTAAATAGAAACTGGTGACTCTGGGACAGGAATCAGGTCTAGAGGAGCTTTGATAGCTCCGATGAGTGTTCTGCAGGTGAGGGGAGGAATGGGAGATTTGGAGCAGTGGAGGCAGGTGACTGACCCAGGTCTCATTAGACTCCCTGTGGCTGCAGCAGGATGAACAATATGGGTGTGAGGGAGGTTGTAAAGGGATTGGGAAGGGAATGGCTGTGATAGTGTTGGGCAGTGTGAGGTTATCTGGCACATGATGATGGCCGTGGAGGTGCTACAAGCAGTCGGATTCCTGTTCTGTTCCTAAAGTTGGTCCACCAGGATTTTCTAATTAGGAGGTTAAGAGAGACAGAGGTAAGAGTTAAAGATGACGCGAAGGTTTGGATTTCGCACCTGGAGGTACGGAAGCACCATCAACTGAGATGGAGAAATTCATAGTAGAAAGAGCAATGTTCATTTGGGGATGCAAAATCATTTATTTTAGGCCTGTTAGAGTGTGAGATATTTCATAGAGCAACTCATGAGTGTCTGGTACTCTGAGGAACAGTTCAGGGTGAAGACTTTGTTAAATGGTAGCGGAGAGGGTCTGAACCACGGAAGAGTTGTAGATCCCCTTTTCATTCATTTATTTATATTTATTTATCTTTTGGCTTTTACAATCCCTATTTTTTTATTTTAATAAATCTTTATTGTTCAGATTATTAAAATTTTTCCTCTTCCCCCCCATAGCTCCCCTCCACCCAGTTCCCACAGTTCCCACCCCACCCTCTGCCCTTACCCCCCACCACTGTCCTCATCCATAGATGTATTATTTTTGTCCAGTCTCTTCCCGCACCCCCACACCCCTTTCCCCCCCGAGAATTGTCAGTCCACTCCCTTTCTATGCCCCTGATTCTATTATTTCCACCAGTTTATATTGTTCATCAGATTTTTTATTCACTTGATTTTTAGATTCACTTGTTGATAGATATGTATTTGTTGTTCATAATTTTTATCTTTACCTTTTTCTTCTTCATCCTCTTCTTAAAGAATACCTTTCAGCATTTCATATAATACTGGTTTGGTGTTGATGAACTCCTTTAGCTTTTTCTTATCTGGGAAGCTCTTTATCTGCCCTTCAATTCTGAATGATAGCTTTTCTGGATAGAATAATCTTCATTGTAGGTTCTTGCTGTTCATTACTTTGAATATTTCTTGCCACTCCCGTCTGGCTTGAATAGTTTCTGTTGAGAAATCAGCTGACAATCGTATGGGTACTCCCTTGTAGGTAATTAACTGTTTTTCTCTTGCTTCTTTTAATATTCTCTCTTTGTCTTTTGCTCTTGGCATTTTAATTATGAAGTGTCTTGGTGTGGTCCTCTTTGGGTTTCTTTTGTTTGGGGTTCTGTGTGCTTCCTGAACTTGTAAGTCTATTTCTTTCACCAGGTAGGGGAAGTTTTCGGTCATTATTTCTTCAAATAAGTGTTCAGTATCTTGCTCTCTCTCTTCTTCTGGCACCCCCATAATTTGGATGTTGGTATGCTTGAAGTTGTCCCAGAGGTTCCTTACACTATCTTCATATTTTTGGATTCTTTTTTCTTTTCCGGTTGAGTGTTTTTTGCTTCTTTGTTTTTCAAATCTTTGACTTGATTCTTGCGATCCTCTAGTCTGCTGTTAGATCTCTGTATAATATTTTTTATTTCAGTCAGTGTATGCTTAATTTCTAGTTGGTCCTTTTTCATATCCTCAAGGGTCTTGCTAAATTTATCGGCCTTTTCTGGGAAATTCTGAAAAGCCTTATAACCATTCTTTTGAATTCTATATCCAGTCATTTGTTTTCCTCCATTTCTTTCATTTGTGATCTGTTTCTTTGTCTCTGCATTTTTGCTGCTTCCCTGAGTTGGTAGGGTAGCTTTGTGTGCTAGGTGTCCTCTAGGGCCCAGTGGCTCAGCCTCTTCTGTTACCTGAGGTGGACACTCTTGGTGCACCCCTTTGTGGGCTGTGTGCACAGTATTGTTGTAGTTAAGTCTTGATTGTTGTTAGTGTCACTGGGAGGGATTGACCTCCAGGCTAATTGGCTGTGAGGATCAGCTGTGTCTATGCTGGGAGAATTTCTGTGCTGGAGACACCTTTATGAGACAAGGCTTGCAAAAGCCTCTGTGCTCAGCTTGGATGGGGCGGAGTCCCAGGGCAGAGCAGACAGCCTTGGTTTCCTATCAGCCCTGCCCTATGAGGCCCCTGGGTCTCAGTGTCCTTCGGTAATCTCTGCAAGCACCTCTGAGAGAAAGCCGCCCTCGGGTTTCACCCACTGCCAGATGGTCCAGTTTCTCCCCGAATGAGTCTGGGTCCCCAGAGTCTCTCCTGGAACTGGAGTTCAGCGCATTTGGGAGCCCCCATCTCCCTCCTGCTTGAGAAAGCCAGCTGCGCACTCAGCCGCCATTCCTCTTCGCATGCGTGCGCCTCTGGTCCTCTGCCTTCCGCAGCTCCCTCTAGTCCCAGCATGCCTCTCTCTTTCCTGACAGTCCAGATTCACCCCGTATGAGTCCGGGTCCCCCGAGTCTTGCCCAGAACTGGAGTTCAGCACAGTGGGGAGCCCCTGTCTCCCTCCCGCTTGAGAAAGCCAGCCGTGCACTCAGCCGCCAGTCCTCTCCACGTGCGCATGCATGTCTCCTTACCTCAGCCTTTTGCAGCTCCTCTGAGTCTCAATGTGCTTTTCTCTTTCCTTCTAGTTGTAGAATTTCCACTCAGTCAGCTTTCCGGTGATTCTGGATGATGTCCATTTTGTCTTTTATTTGTAGTTTTGAAATTGTTGTGCAAGGCAGCAGTTTAGGTGTTTACCTATGCCGCCATCTTGGTTTCTCTCCTATTTTTTTTATTTTTAAAGTGTGTTTCTTCTTTTTTAAAAAAAAATACATTTTACTGACTTTTTTACAGAGAGGAAGGAAGAGGGATAAAGAGTTAGAAACATTGATGAGAGAGAAACATCAGTCAGCTGCCTCCTGCACACCCCTCACTGGGGATGTGCCCGCAACCCAGGTACATGCCCTTAACCGGAATCGGACCTGAGACCTTTCAATCTGCAGGCCCGCAGGCTGATGCTCTATCCACTGAACCCAACCCTTTAGGGCTAGATCACCTTTTTATTTTGTAATTGGACACAAGGAATGGCAATTCAAACAGGCTGAGACTGGAGCTAGTGCATATTTACTTCTTAAACACTTAACAGGTATCTGTAGTGACCATGAGCCTAGGGCAGTCATCGGCAAACTGTGGCTCGCGAGCCACATGCAGCTCTTTGGCCCCTTGAGTGTGGCTCTTCCACAAAATACCACAGTCTGGGTGAATCTATTGTGAAGAAGTGGTGTTAGAAGAAGTTTAAGTTTAGCCCTAGCTGATTTGGCTCAAAGGGTAGAGCATCAGCCTATGGACTGAAGGGTCCCAGGTTCGATTCCGGCCGAGGGCATATGCCTGGCTTGTGGGCTTGATCCCCAGTAGGGGGTGTGCAGGAAGCAGCCAATTGATGAATCTCTCTCATCATTGATGTTTCTATCTCTCTCTCCCTCTTCCTTCCTCTCTAAAATCAATAAAGTATATTTTAATAAAAAAAAGTTTAAGTTTAAAAAATGTGGCTCTCAAAACAAATTTCAGTCGTTGTACTGTTGATATTTGTTTGGCTCTGTTGACTAATGAGTTTGCCGACCACTGGCCTAGGGCAGTAATCGGCAAACTGCAGCTCTCGAGCCACCTGCAGCTCTTTGGCCCCTTGAGTTTTTAGCAAAGGCCAGCTTAGGAGTACCCTAATTAAGTTAATAACAATGTACCTACCTATATAGTTTAAGTGTAAAAAATTTGGTTCTCAAAAGAAATTTCAATCATTGTATTGTTGATATTTGGCTCTGTTGACTAATGAGTTTGCTGACCACTGGCCTAGGATGTTCCATTCAGTCTGGTGGGTTTCCTTAGGGGCATGAGGGATCATCTGTGAGACTCACTGGGCGTGGCAAAGAGGGCCATAGGAGATGGCACTTGAATGATGGAGGCTGTGACTCATGAAGGGTCATCCAGTGCAGCAGCAGTGAAAGTGCGCTCTGAGATCGGATGAGTTCTCACTAGGTAAGGTTGAAGGAACAAATCAGGGAGGGAAGCCTTCCTATCAGGACTCAAGGCTCTGTCCTCATTGTGGGCTGTCAGTGTCGGGTTAGTCCTTCATTCAGTTTGAATTTGACAAGCATTCTCAGCATCACACTGTGACTAAAAATTAGGAAGCCAAGGAGATGACTATGAGGGCTGTGGTGGTGGGAGTGCAGGTGTGAGAGAGGTGTGGTAGAAAGGGTGATGTGCCCTTGGAGAGTGAGTGTGAATTCATGGCTACAGCACACTGACACTGACATACAAGTGAATCAAGGGTATTTCCCTTTCTGGTGGTGTCTCATGATATCCTATGGGGGGATTTTAGGGTTACTACTGAAGGAGGGGATGTTGTCATGCTACATGTTAGGTCCAAATCTTAGATGCCATGTATGTGCACACTTGCCTGTTGGTGTTGAGGGCTGATACAGTGATCCATTGGAAAGAGATCGCATATATCAGGGTCACCTGGGCTTGAAACTCTCCACTGCCATGGGAAAGGGTAAGGGAAGGGAGGCACACATTACAGAGGTGGGGAATTTGAATTTTGGAAAAGAAGCTGATTCGGAAACAACTGATCCTCATCATGGCATATTTGTGTTATCTTTGAAGTCGTGCCTCCAGGAATGAAGATGTGTGAGAGAAAGTGTGCTTCAAAGAATTACATGGAGCAGGTAGTGAAAAGTGATGGCCTCAGCACTCTCGATTGAGATTGGAAGGGTAAAGTGTGATGCCATGTTTTTTGGTGTCTTAGAGTGACAGTCCAGGGCACTGCCAGGGGGATGCCTGATAAGACCAGTGTGAAATCACTCACACTCTATGGCCCACAACCCTCCCTATGTTCGTGACAACCACTTATTGACCAGAGGCCCAGAGCACAGGTATCAATCTGCTTATCTGCCTTGTTGTTGTGGGAAAGCACAGTATCTGTAGGAATACAAGGAGAGACTGACTTTGAAGACTTGGTATATCTTCAGATGTTGGGAGTAGAGGGGTCCGCTAAATTGGGAGGAGGATGATCGTAAAATCCTAGGAGATAAGCTGATCATGGACTGAACTGTCTCCAATCTGCCAGAATATGAACTTTGAGGACGTGGCCATTGCCTTCTCTCTGGAGGAGTGGGAGCTCCTGGATGAGGCTCAGAGACTTCTGTACTGCGATGTGATGCTGGAAGTTTTTGCACTTGTATCATCTGTCGGTAAGCCCTTCACATCTCTCCTCGTGTCCTGAGGAGATGTCCTCTCTTCCTGTATTCTTCACCTGTCGCTCTCTGTCTCCCACAGCCAGTCCATGGACTCTGCTACTTCCCCCACACTCTTGTCAACCGTGCTGCGGCTGCCAGTGCTGAGCTGTGTGGAGTCTTGAGGAATGGACTCCACGAGTATCCTGAGAACCCATTGTCTCCCAAAGTGCAGATAGTGTCTGGGAGTCAGGAGTTCTACAGACAGATCAATAGGTTCACCTTGCTCTTCCTTTTCCTGGGAGGTTTAATATGTCCACACCCGTGGCTTCTACTTTTGTCCCTTCCCTTGAGCTTAAGGTCCTTGATGACTACCTGAGCCAAGTTATGGTCTTTACTTACATGAACCATGAACAGTTCTTCTCAGGCCCTCCATCAATTATTATCTGTAATATTCTTTCCTCAAATACTATTGCATGCTGCTCACCTCTGTTGTCCATGAACACTCAGAATATTTAGGTTCCAGGTATTTGTCTGATAGAAGGTACAATGAGAACATTGTGTTTTCTCATGATGAATATGCACAATGGACTCAGAGAAGGCCGGGCACTTCTGAGTGGCAACTGGGGGAAGGTATGGTGTCAGTGCTGTGTTCAGATCATACCACGAGTCTGCTCCTGGCAACACTGTTTAGGTGCAAGTGCAGGTGCCACTGGCCACAACTTATTTCTACCTTTTCTTTCTCATACTTGACAGTTTGCTGACTTGTCATTTCATCAGACTGTTAGCTACCTTCACATTTTATGGCCTTTTTACATCACCTGTTCTTCTGCACTGCTCTCTGTGCAATGTTCACAAACACTGTCCTGCACTTCTGTTATGAGGGGCAAATACACTGAATGGCCAGATTATTATGTTCTCTGAATGCATAATAATCTGGCCACTCAGTGAATTTGTATCTCAAATGGGTACCCAAAGTATTGTAGACTTTTGCTGGAGATCAACCACCTATTTGTCCTGAGCTTTCTATCAGCCAGTGAAAAGGGGAAAACTGATCAGGTGCACAATTTACAGTATCTTTGATATCAAATAAATGAGGTACTCAGGAGAAGTACACTGAGTGGCCAGATTGTTATGCATTCAGAGATCATAATAATCTGGCCACTCAGTGTATATACGTAAGTAGTCCTCCAACACCAGATGCTAGTTTATTGAATTTAACTTGGAAACAGACATAACTATCCTCTTGCACAGCCATCCCATGTCACCAGCAGAGAAGCACAGGTGGACACTCCTGGCAGAACAATGAGCAGGAGATTCTGCTTCTCTTCCATGTGGTGTTTGCCATCTTTTTGTCATATTTCTGGTGAAGTCTTTTCTGGTTTGTTAGCTTCAGAGGCCCATAATTTTACAGCAACCTCTTATTAAGCTTTCCTGCAGATCTCTTATTTTGAGACAATTCAGTGGAAACAGTGTAGTATGTGGAATACATTTTTGTATTATAACTTCCCCCTGATACCACAGTGAATAGTCTTTTTTCCCCTCCATTTTCTATTTTTAGGTTGTTGGCATGAAATGGAAGATAAGGTGACACATTCTGAGCAGAGTGTATCTCTACAAGGAGAGTCACAGGTCAGGTCTTCTGAGACAGCTCCAGCTACTCAGAGGACTCATCTCTGTAAGAAGTGTTTCTCAGCGTTAAAAGATATTCTGCTCCCGACTGAGTCACAAGCAGCAGACTTGGAGCAGAAAGCCTTCTTCAGTGACGCATGTGTGAGAGGCTTCTGTTTCAGTGCAAACCCTCATGAGCAACAGAGGGATTCCGGTGGAGAGAAGCCCTGGAAAGAAGCTATGGACAGGGCCTCGTTTGTGAACAGGTTCAGCTTCCACTTAACATGGGTGCCTTCAATGAGTAGGGAAGTTGGGAAAGGCTTTCCTGCCATCTCAGATCTTCCACAGCACCCAGCAACTCTCGAGACTGAGGAGCCACACAGTAGCAGTGAGATTGCACAGGAATTTCTCAGTGGAAAATGTCACCGTCATTGGGGTGAACGTGAAAGAGCTGCCAGCAGCAACCAGAAAGTTGTTCAACATCAGGGCGTCTGCTGTGGAGAAGTGAATTATGAGGGTAACAAATGTGGGAAATGTTTTAGATGCCTCATGAACCTCAATCAAAAAATGGAAATCCACACTGGAGAGAAGCCATATGAGTGTACAGATTGTGGGAAGTCCTTCCGTCGTAGCTCAAGCCTCACTCAACATCAGAGAGTTCATTCTGGAGAAAAGCCCTATGAGTGTAGTGATTGTGGAAAATCTTTTAGGTCCAGTAGTCACCTTCATATCCACAAGAGACTAGTTCATACTGAAGAGAGACCATATGAGTGTGGTGATTGTGGGAAATCTTTTAAGTTCAATAATCAACTTCATATCCACAAGAGAGTAGTTCATACTGGAGAGAGGCCTTATGCGTGTGGTGATTGTGGGAAGGCTTTTATTGATAGGTCTACCCTCCTTCGCCACCAGAGAGTTCACACTGGAGACAAGCCTTATGAGTGTAGTGAATGTGGGAAGTCCTTCAGTGAAAGATCTGGCTTAAATAAGCACCACAGAATTCACACTGGAGAAAAGCCATATGAGTGTACAGATTGTGGGAAGTCCTTCAGTCAAAGCTCAAGCCTCATTCAACATCAGAGAGTTCATTCTGGACAAAAGCCCCATGAGTGTAGTGATTGTGGGAAATCTTTTAGGTCCAATAGTCACCTTCATATCCACAAGAGAGTTCATTCTGGAGAAAATCCATATGAGTGTACAGATTGTGGGAAGTCCTTCCGTCATAGCTCAAGCCTCACTCAACATCAGAGAGTTCATTCTGGAGAAAAGCCCTATGAGTGTAGTGATTGTGGAAAATCTTTTAGGTCCAATAGTCACCTTCATATCCACAAGAGACTAGCTCATACTGAAGAGAGGCCATATGAGTGTGGTGATTGTGGGAAATCTTTTAAGTTCAATAATCAACTTCATATCCACAAGAGAGTAGTTCATACTGGAGAGAGGCCTTATGCGTGTGGTGATTGTGGGAAGGCTTTTGTTGATAGGTCTACCCTCCTTCGCCACCAGAGAGTTCACACTGGAGACAAGCCTTATGAGTGTAGTGAATGTGGGAAGTCCTTCTGTCGTAGCTCAAGCCTCATTCAACATCAGAGAGTTCATTCTGGAGAAAAGCCCTTTGAGTGTAGTGAATGTGGGAAGTTCTTCAGTGAAAGATCTGGCTTAAATAAGCACCACAGAATTCACACTGGAGAAAAGCCCTATGAGTGCAGTGATTGTGGGAAATCTTTTCGGTTCAATAGTCACCTTCATATCCACAAGAGAATTCATACTGGAGAGAGGCCATATGCGTGTGGTGATTGTGGGAAGGCTTTCGTTGATATGTCTACCCTAATTCTCCACCACAGAGTTCACTCTGGAGACAAGCCTTATGTGAATGTGGGAAGTCGTTCAGTGAAAGATCTGGCTTAAATAAGCACCAAAGAATTCACACTGGAGAAAAGCCATATGAGTGTACAGATTGTGTGAAGTCCTTCAGTTATAGCTCTACCCTCATTAAACACCAGCGAGTTCACACTGGAGAAAAGCCATATGAATATAGTGACTGGGAAGTCATTCAGTTGGAGCTGTACCTTCATTCAACACCACAGAGTTCACACTGGAGAGAAGCCTTAAATGTGCACGTAATGTGTTATTTTTCTCACTTTGAATAACATCGCTGAAGGCGATTCTTTGGGACGTATTTATCTGGATATAAACGCCTTTTAAGAGAACATACACTCGGCTAGATTCCTCATAAGTTTCAGGGATAAGTGAGGCTTGAAGGACCTCCATTCCAGTAACTAACATGCCCAGACCTGTCACCTGTTTGATATCACAGCGAGTGTTTGTGGCTGAAGAGATTTCACCTGTGACACCTGGCTCACTTGATGAGTGTGCACCCATCACCACCAGGAGTGCTCAGGGGAAATACATTCTATGTTGTCTCTTGTGCTTGAGAAAATCATGGTTACTCTGAGCTCTTGACAGGATCTTCATTCCTTTATCTCGGATGAGAGAATGACACTGACCCAGGGGTCATCCAGAGCACCCATTCTCAGCTACAAAGTGTGATCTCTTTCAGGAATGTGGTTCTCACATTATGCTGTGATGAATTGCTTCAGCTTCTAAGTCACTCTACTGCAATCTGCTTAGAGTCCTCTCTTCTGGTTTATGATCTTTATGTAAAGGTGTTTTTTTTTTCTTTTCCCTTTTGTACCTATAATTTTGTTAGTTCAATAGACTCCCTGGGATGATTTGAAAGGAAAGTTGTGATCTTTCAGCACGGAGATGTAAACAGATATGGTTGGGTCCCGAATTTTCTTAGCTTTTGAAGACACACCATACTGACAGAAAGTCACTCTTTGTTCAATATTAGCTTTTAATCATTGCATTCCAAAATCCTGAAAGAAAGACTGCATGACTTTGTGGTTCTAATTTTCAGCCTGGTGCCTCTATTATTGGTGATGTCAATGGTCACCCAGAAAGGGAGGCCTTTGTAGTGCTTCTGTGAACAATACGAATTCTATTCTCTGTTCACAGTATGGATTTCACAATTCTCAGCAATGTTTAGGGGGCTTATTTCCATATACTGTGAAGCAGCCATGTGCCATAATGTATAAAATTTCATAGTGTAAGACACTGAGGTTTATATTGAACCACAATTAGTAGGGAAACACTGTGTTCATTAGTGCGTGGGAAAGACTGGAGTAAATCTGATAAAAAGTGCCTCTTCTCACCCTTATCCAGAAATGGTCTTGGGTGAGGCTTGTGTGATCTCTGTGTACAGACATTCTCAGGACCTCCATCACTGTCTCCTGTGCCTGAAATAATTGACATAAAAAACAATTAAGTTTTTTGGATTCCCTTCGCCCATCTAGGGTGTTCACCTCAAGGTTTGCTCAGCAGGCAAGACCTCAGAGCTAGAGGAAGGATAAGCCTGTAATCAGTCTCAGGATGTGTCTTTTGTGATCTTGTTGATTCTGATGGCAATAGTCTTCACTGCTTGCCAACATTTGCTGCCACTGAGGCAAGGCTGGTCCTCCCAGGAAATTAGAAGAGAGACGGTAGAGCCCATATAGGGTTGATATTTTAATTTCCTATCAAGACAGGAATATCTAGGTCTTTATTTGAAAGCATGTTTAAGGCTTTACTTCAGTATCTTTATAACTGAAATGTAACAAAATGCACTTTTCTCACGTGTACTATTTTGTGAGCTTGCACATAGGGATCAAGCTGTAAACCCATCACTTGTGAAATAAATGTGTCTCTCACCCACATACAGGTTAGAGCAAAAGTAGGCTTAAAGATGTGACTATGCAAAACTGAGAGTTTATTCTCATTTTTAAAAAATAAGTATCCTATATATCTTTAAAATAATTTATTGACTCTTTAGAAAGAGAGGGAAGGAGACAGAGAATGAGAAATGGGGATATGGAAAAGATGCAGCTCACTGCTGCCTCCTGCATACCACCTACAGGGCATCCAGGCAGGAATGGAACCTGTGACTTTCAGGGCAAGGGCTGGTGCCCAACCAACTGAGGCACACTGGCAGGGACGCGTTTCTTCCTGTAATATTTATTAATTATTGTATTAATTGCCACACCAATAGCTGTTCACCTACTTTTGCCACATACTGTACGTTCCTCCTGCCCTTTTATAATCTCTCTTTATATCCTTATTGGCCCTCCGTGCAGTCATGGATTTTCCCTCCTTTACAATAAAATAGTTCATATTGTTCATAAGTTTATAAGCATTATAAGTTGTGCAGTCTTTAACAAATACTGGTGTCCTCCATGCTACACAGTTATTTTGAGATTCAACACTAACGTTTGTGTGGATAGTTAATTTTTTTTATTGCTGAATAGGACTGTGCTCTATGGATAACCACTTTATCTATTGGTCTATCTGTGGTTTTGGTTATTTCCAGGTTTGGGGTGTTATAAATAAATATTGTCTTCACTTTCTATATACATGTATGTTTTACTTCTCAAACTGATGCAGTGTAGGTGAAAGTTCCACATTTAAGATATGGGGGACTGTCACCCAAAAGCATCATTCTAATTCCATTTAGCTAAGAAGTTTTTATGGTGAGTGTTTTTCTCATGCATTGATTTACACTGTCTTTATGTCTTTTGTTAAAATATCACCTCAGACTCTTTTTAAAATTGTTTAAATAAATTCATTATTTTAAGCTAAAGGAGTCTTGTGTATCATCTAAGATGTATGTTTGAATTTCTCTCATTCCTCAGTGACTCCAGGACTTCTTTGCCATACGGAACCATAAGTTTTGAATACTGGAAGCAGCATTGTTTTCCACACATTTATTTATTTTAAAATAAGATTTTATGGCTTTTAGAGAGAGGAAGGAAGATTGATAGAGAGATAGAAACATGGAACAGAGAGAACACAATCCATGGGTGCCTCCTGCACGACCCACACTGCAGATTGAACTTGCAACCCAGGCATGTGCTCTGACCGGGATTCAAACAAACAACCTCTTGGTTCCTGATTCGATGCTCAACTGCTAAACCATACTGGCTGGGCATGTTTTTCACAAATTTAATCCTAAAGGCAACTTAAATTCCACTTGTACCACACACTTATAAGTCAATCTGCATTGCTAACGTGCTTTTCCATTTTTTCCTAAGTTTACCAGTAAGCATTCAATAGTACAGTAAGTGAAGTCAAGGTTTGTAGTATTTCAATTTTCCTGGTGTAAATACTGTCATCATTGTCAGCTTCAAAGTGCCAAAATGATGGCACTTAACAGGGGCATGATAAGATGCTTCAGTGGCTCGCCGTGATGCTTTATTTCCAACATACAGGTAGAGTAGGAACAAATATGCTCAAGAACGTTCCTAATAAAATAGTAAAACAATTGTGAAGGGGCAAGTTTTAAACATTATTTAAAACTTTGATTTAAGTACAATTGATTTAAAACATACATTCAAAAATATTTTTTATTGAGTTCAGAGAGGAAGGGAGAGGGAGAGCGAGATAGAAACAACGATAATGAGAGAGAATCACTGGTAGGCTGCTTCCTGTATTTCCCCTCTCCCTGGGAATTGAGCCTTCAACTCATGTATGTGCCCTGACCTTGAACAGAACCATGAACTCTTGGTTCATAGGTCTATGGTTAACCACTAAACCACGCCAGCTGGGCTATAGTGTTTAAAAAATTTTAAATATTTGTATTTTTATTGTTTTTTAAATATACTTTATTGATTTTTTACACAGAGTAAGGGAGAGGTATAGAGAGTTGGAAACATTTCTGAGAGAAACATTGGTCAGCTGCCTCTTGCACACCTCCCACTGGGGATGTGCCTGCAACCAAGGTACATGCCATTGACCCGATTCGAACCTGGGATCTTTCAATCCCCACGTCAACGCTCTATCCACTGAGCCAAACTGGTCAGGGCTGTATTTTTTATTGTGGATAGTATTAGAAGTGTCCCCCATTTCCCCCTTTATATAAATATTCTTTCGTTGACCTATCCCAGGCCTCCCTTCCCCTCCCTGAGAGATCTGTCCGTATGGACCAGGTTAGCAGACCTCCAGCCCCATCTCCTCCACCAGCACCACTTGTGGGGCCTCAACGCCTTACTAACCCAGGTCATTGGCTGGGATGAGCCCTCCTCTGGGCCTTTGCAAAAACTACATTACCCAGAGATCACTGCGCCAGAGTGAGTGGTAAGGAGCATTTTGATACCCGCACATCCGGTTAGGGCGGGACTTCCTGCGTCCTCCTCCTGGCGGCCATTGTGGCCTCTTCTGTGGGTTCACAGACTCACAGCATCAGCGCTCTGGTGGGAGTAGGAGGAGGTGTGGGAGCCGCGTCCCGCTGGGCAGGGTTGTCTGAGGCGGGTTGACCGCCAACCTGCAGGACTGGGGTCTCCGTGCCTCCCCGCCTCCTCTCCGCTGACAGAGTTCACTCGGCGTCACCCCATTGATCCTCCCGCCTCGGTGCCGGCGCCGCTCAGCTCCCGCAGCCCAGGTCGCAGCGCCCAGAGCAGTGAGTGCCCGTGGGTGACGCAGGGGGTGAGGGGGAGGAGGGCGACGGGCTGCGAGGCCCCGGGGAAGGCCGTGGGGTGGCTGAGCCGGGAGGTGGGGAAAGCCAGGCCTGGTTCGTGTCTAAAGGCGACAGAGAGGAGGAGAGGCGGATCCGGGAGGAGTTTCACTTTCCTCCTCAGGGCGACGGGGCTGTGGGGGTGTGAACCACAGAGGGACGCGGCCTGAGATGCGGTTCTAAACGTTCCCACAACTGCCCCGAGGAAGAGCCGACTACAGGGGAGAGGACAGCGCGGGGGGGAGGGGAGGACCCTGTGACTACAGCCACCCAGCAGCAGTGCGCCCTGAGGACCCGCCCTGAGGGGTGCAGGCGTCTCCTGGACACGTGACCTCGGACTTGAGCCCCTGGGTCCTGGCGGTGGGTGCCAGGCCCTCCACACACCTTTAGTTCCCACAGGTTCCTGCAGGTGCAGAGCCGCTTAGGGGGCTGGTCTGTGGGGCTGATGTCAGGGCCTCACACTGTCGTGGCCTCTGAGATAGAGGGGTCCTGGGACTGTCCTGCTGCTCTTCTTGGGGGACCTTGGACCTGGGGACCTTGAAGGGACACCAAGCCCAGAATCCTAAGCCCAGGTCAAGAGTCAGATGACTGGCACCTGATTTTGGCATCCAGTGGAATTGTGGGTGATTGATAGGTCCTTCCATGCATGGGTTCCAGAATGTGCAAAGGCTTGAAGTGAAGACCAAGCTGATTCAGGGAGGAGCAGGTGTCCATGTTATAAAATTAGGAACTGCAAACAGTGGGACAGGAATCAAGTCCAGAGGAGCTTTGTGACAACTTGGGTTTCTGTTCTGCTGGTGGTGGGATCATTGGGGTCATTGGAGCAGTAGAGCAGGTGATGTGTCCCAGGTCTCATTAGACTCCTGTGGCTGCAGCATGATGCACAACATGGGTGTGAGGACGGTGGTAGGAAGACTAAGACGGAAGCTGCTGTGGTGGCCTTGGTGAGTGTGATGGTACCTGGAGCACAGCGGTGGTTGTGGATGCGGAAGAAGCAGTTGCATTATGGATCAGGGTTTTAGGTGTGGCCACCTGGGTTTTCTAATTTGAAAGATTGCAGAGAAAGGTAAGAATCAGAGATGATGTGAAGGTTTGGATTTAGCACCTGAAGGTATGAAAGCACCATCAACTGACATGGAGAAATTCATAGTGGGAAAAGTCATGTTCATGAGGAACATAAAATCTTTCTTCCTTCCTATTACGGTGTGAGACATTTCAGAGACCAATTCATGATCATCTGCAACTCTGAGGAGTAGGTCAAGATGAAGTCTACTAAAAAAATAGTAAAGAGTATGGAGCAGGGAGGAGTTGTAGATCACCTTTTTATTTTATTTTTATTGGAGTTAGAAGAGTAATTCAAAAAAGGTGAGACTGTCTGGTGCATATTTACTTCTTAAGCACTCACCAGGATTTCTTGTGACCCTTTGTGTGGCCTGGCGTGTTGCATCCAGTTTGGTTGATTTGCTAATGGCCCTGAGTGGGCATCTGTGAGACTCACTGGGCATGGGGTAGAGGGCCACATGCAGTGGGAATTGAGTCCTGAAGGCTGTGAGTGGAGAAGGGACATCAAGTGCAGCAGCAGTAGAGGTGGGCTCTGGATAACTGAGATCTGATGTGGTTCTCAATGGGTGAGGTTGAAGGAAGAAACCAAATTCGGAGGGAAGCCTTCATAGCAAAATTGAAGGCTGTGTCTTGGGTATGGGCAATTAGATTCAGATTAGTATGTGATACTGTTGGAACTTGCCATACATTCTCTGGAACACACATGCTGAGTTATGACTAAGACCAAGGAGATGTCAATGGGAGCTGGGCTAGGGCAGTGGTCGGCAAACTCATTAGTCAACAGAGCCAAATATCAACAGGACAATGATTGAAATTTCTTTCGAGAGCCAAATTTTTTAAACTTAAAGTTCTTCTAACGCCGCTTCTTCAAAATAGACTCGCCCAGGCCGTGGTATTTTGTGGAAGAGCCACACTCAAGGGGCCAAAGAGCCGCATGTGGCTCACGAGCCACAGTTTGCCGACCACGGGGCTAGGGGAGTGCATGTGTGAGAGAGGTGTGGGAGGAGGAGTGATGTGCTCTTGGAGAGAAAGTGTGAATTTATGGCCAAAGATCTCTGATATCGACCTAGGGGGAATGAAGGTTGAGTCCATTTCTGGTGATAACTGGATGATACAACATGGGGAATTTTAGGGTAATTTCTGAAAGACGGGTGTTGTTGGGCTAATGCAGTGATCAATAGGAATGGGATAGCATAAATCAGTGTTACCTGGGCTTGAAAATCTCTACTGGCTTGGGGAAGGGAGAAGGGTAAGAGAGAAATACATTACAGAGGAGGTGAGTTAGAATGTTGAAAAGGAGGTGATTAGAAAACATCCCCTCCTCTTCATGGTGACTATGTGTTGTCTTTGAAGTTGTGACTCTAGGAATGAAGCTGTATGAGAGAAGTGGGATACAAAGATTTATGTGGAACAGGTAGCACAAAGTGTTGGCCTCAGCACCCTAGGATTGTAATCGAAAGGGTGACGAGTTATGCTTGTTTTTTGGGGTCTTGGAAGGAGAATCTGTGGGACAACAAGGATATTGCTTCACAAGACCAGTGTCAATTCACTCACATCTCTCTTTATGGCCAACATTTATCTGTCTCCTATGTTGGTGACTCCCATTGCGTTGACCCTAAATGTGAGGCCCTGAAGTCAGGTATAATCAATCTGGTCATCTGCTTCATTGTTGTGGGAAGGCACACTATCAGTAGAGATATAAGGAGAGAGTGACTCTGTTGGGTGCAAGGCCTGCTATTTTCTGTGATGTGGGGAGTGGAGGGAGCAGATGGACATGGAGAGTGGGAAGTATGACAAAAGTAAAAGTCTAGGAGAGAAGCTGATCATGGGCTGAACTGTCCCCATTATGACAGGATATGGACTTTGAGGACGTGGCCATTGCCTTCTCTCAGGAGGAGTGGGGGCTCCTTAATGAGGCTCAGAGATTTCTGTACTGCGATGTGATGCTGGAAGTGTTTGCATTTGTCTCATCTGCAGGTAAGAGCTTTACATTGTCCCAGTGTTCTGTCGTGTGTGTTCTGCTGATTTCTGCCCCTGTCTTGTCAAATGTGCTGTGACTACTGGAGCTGAGCTGTGTGGAGAGCCCTGACCAATGGACTCTAGGAACATCCACAACACCCATTACCTCAAAAAGTGCAGAAAATGTCTGGGAATCGGGAGTCTTACAGGCAGCTTAATGGGTCCCATCTTCCTCTTCCTCTCCCTGGGAGGGTAGGGTGACAATACCCACATTTATTCCCTTCTTCCTCTTCCTGTAGGGAAATGTGCTTTATGACTGCCTGTGCCAGGTTATGTTCTTCACTAAAATGAACCATGAGCTATTTTTGTAAGACCCTTCTTCAGTTGTTGTTTGTAATATTACCTTAGCTGAGGACTGTTGAGGGCCAGATTGCTCTGGGCCAGAGCTGGCTGCTCTTCTCCATTGTCTTTCATTAATACTTGGAATATTTAGGTCAGGGGTCCTCAAACTATGACCCACGGGCCACATGCGCTCCGCAGAGGACATTTATCTGGCCCGCCGGGTGTTTTTGCCGCCGCTGCCTGTCCTGCTTAGCAGCCGACTCATCCTGGGCCCGCAGTGCACATGAGTGGAATGTTTTTTTTTAAACTATAGTCCGGCCCTCCAACGGTCAGAGGGACAGTGAACTGGCCCCCTTTTTAAAAAGTTTGAGGATCCCTGATTTAGGGTTTATGGATTGGTAGAGTAGATCAGGAAGAAACCTGGTTTTCTCACAGGGTGAACATGCAAAATGGTCTCAGAGGAGATCTGGCCATGCTGAGTGACAACTGGGGGAAGGTATGCCATATGATTGTGGTTAGACGGTACCAGGAACCACCTAATTTCCAACAGGGTTTAGGGGCAAGTGCCATGGCTACAACCCATTTCTGCCTTCTCTTTTCCATACTTGACACTTTGCTGACTTGCATTTCATCTGTGACTTCCTGGCGTTCGGTTACCTTCACCTTTGTCACCTTTTTACATCACCTGTCCCTCTGCATTGCTCCCTCTGCAGTATTCTCCTTCATGGACCTGCACATGTGTTATGAGGTGCACATACCTGCTTAAGTAGTCCATGAATGGCTGCTACTTGTTTATTGAATTTTACTTGGAATGAGACATAACCAACCTTCTGCACAGCTTGCCCCTGTCATCAGCAGACCAGCCCTGCTGAGCACTGTTAGCAGGGGACTCAGCCAGAAATGCATCTTCTCTTCCACGTGGTCCTTGCCATGTGTGTGTCATGTATCTGGTGAGGTCTTCCCTGTTTTGTGAACTTCAAAGGCCCAGATCGTCACAGCAGCCTCTTATTAATCTTTCCTGTCTCTTATTTTAAGACAACTGCAGAGAACCCATTTATTATGTGTAAAACACTTTAGCAATAGGACTTGCCCTGTCAGCACAGTAACATTCAATTCCTCCTCAATTTTCTCTTTTCAGGTTGTTGGCATAAAGCAGATGATGAGGAGGTCTGTCCTGAGAAGACCATATCAGGTCAGGGAGAGTCACAGGTCAGGGCTTCTAAGACAGCTCCATCAACACTGAGGACTCATCTGTGTAAGTGGTGTTTCTCAGTGTTTAAAGATTTTCTGCACCTGACCGAGTCACAAGCAGCAGACTTCTTCGGTGACGCATGTGTGAGAGACTTCTGTTTCAGTGAAAACCCTCACGAGCAACAGAGGGAAGCCAGTGGAGAGAAGCCCTGGAAGGAAGCTGTGGACAGGGCCTCGTTTTTTACCAGGTGCAGCTTCTACTTATCAGGGCTGCCTTCAAACAATAGGGAGGTTAGGGAAGACTTCCCAGCCATCTCAGAGCTTCTCCAGCAACAGGCCCCTTTCAACACTGAGGAGTCACACAGGGGCAGTGAGATTTCACAGGAATATCTTGGTGGAAAAAGTCCTCAACATACTTGTAACTGTGAAAAATTTGGCAGCCACAACCAAAAAGTTGTTCAGCATCAGCGTGCCTGCTCTGGAGAAATGAAATATGAGTGTGACAAATGTGGGCAAGTTTTTAGAGAAAGCTTTAAACTCATTCGACCTGGAAGAATTCTCACTAGACAAAAGCCCTATGAGTGTAGTGATTTTGGAAAATTCTTTGGACAAAGGTCTGACCTCGTTTCACACCACAGAGTTCACACTGGGGAAAAGCTGTATGAGTGTAGTGATTGTGGAAAGTTTCTCAGGCAAAGCTGTCATCTCACTGAACACCACAGTTTTCACACTGGAGAAAAGCCCTGTGTGTGTGCTGATTTTGGGGAATCTTTTAGGAGAAATAACGAGCTCCTTAACCACAAAAGGGTTCACACTGGAGAAAAACCCTATGAGTGTACTGATAGTGGGCAGTCCTTCAGGAGAAGCTGTGACCTCTCTAAACACAAGAGAATTCACACTGGTGTAAAACCTTTTGAATGTAGTGATTGTGGGAAGTTCTTTAGACGAAAGTCTACCCTCATTCGACATCACAGAGTTCATACCGGAGAACAGCCCTATAACTGTACTGATTGTGGGAAGTTCTTTAGACAAAAGTCTACCCTTATTCGACACCACAGAGTTCACACTGGAGAAAAGCCATATGATTGTACTGATTGTGGAAAGTCTTTCAAGAGAAGGTGTCTCCTCTCTGAACACAAGAGAATTCACACTGGAGAAAAACCTTTTGAATGTAGTGATTGTGGTAAGTTCTTTAGACAAAAGTCTACCCTCATTCAACACCACATAGTTCATACTGGAGAAAAGCCGTATGAGTGTAGTGAGTGTGGAAAGTCATTTGGCCAAAAGAATTCACTTATCCTACACCACAGAGTTCACACTGGTGAAAAACCTTATGAGTGCAGTGAATGTGGGAAATGTTTCAGCAGAAAAATTAGCCTTGTTACACATCTGAGAATTCACATTGGAGAAAAGCCTTAACTGTGCAGGGGATGGTTTATCTTTCTTAGTCTACAACACTAACGGAGACTTAAATCCATTTACCTGAGTATAAACCCCTTTTATCTGAACATACACTGTGTGAAATTCCTCATAAGTTTGAGGTACAAGTGAGGCTTGAAGGAGCTGCATTGCACTTGCTAACTTGCTGAGAACTCCTACCTCATTGATTTCACTGCGAGTATTTGTGGCTGAAGTGACCTCCTCTACCACCTGGCTCACCTGAACAGTGTGCATCAGTCACCACCCCTGCATGCTCAGGGAAAGGAATTCTGTGTTGTCACTTGTGCTTAACTGAATTATGAATACTCTGAGCTCTTGGCAGGATCTTCATTCCTCACTCTGACTAAGAAATGCACCTGACTCAGGATTCGTCCAGAGGCTCCCATCTTCAGCTATGAAGTGCTGCCTTTCAGGGACATTGTGGCTCTCATCTTCAGTTGTGATGAAGTGTTACAAACTGATCTCTGTACACTGCTCTGTGATGTTTTTGTAATTGTGATTTTGCTTTTGTACCTTTGGTTCTATTGGTTTTAGTCACTGCCTGGGTTGATGGGAAAGCACAGTTGTGATGTGGCAGCATGTAGACTTAACAGATATTGTGGGGATCTCAAACTTTCTGTGCTTCAGAAAGGATAGCTTCATGCCATAGAATCCTCTTTGTCCAATTTTCTTGGCATTACTGCCCAAGGCCTTGAAATAAAGACGGCATGACTTTGTGGTGGTATTTTGCAGGTTTGATCCCAGCCCACCATTTCGTCTGGTGTGGGAGGCATGCAGTCACTGTGTTTCTCTCTCATCCCCCTCCCACTCTCCCTAAAACAATAAAAAAAAGACCGCTCTTCTTCACTGAGATGGGGCTCTGCCTGCACAGCCCCCCTTCCCTTACTGTTTCCTGCCTTTGTCCGGGGTATTCCCCCTGCAGCTGGGCACACTGTGTCCTGCCCAGGAGCTGGCAGAGGGGAGCCCAAGGCAGGCCCCTGGGAGGGATTAGGGTTCTGTGTCCATCTGAGAGGAGTTGGCCAGGGCTCTTCTGTCTCCCTCCAGAGGTCTCTCCAGCCTGCTCTTCCCATCCCCAGGCTCCTGGCCCACTGCAACTGAATCTACTTTCTCTGGGAGAAGCCCCTGATAGTTTGGGCATGAAATCGGTTCACCTTAGGGAAAGTCTGCCTGTAGGAAGCCCAATTACACCCCTGAGACCCACTGGTGTTCTTTGAGGCTATTTTTGCATTTTGGGGGTAATTTTCTACTTAGATTTTATTAAAAACTAGAGGCCTGGTGCATGAAAATTCGTGCATGGTGTGTGTGGTGGGGATGGTCACTCAGCCCGGCCTCACAGTCCAGGAGCCCTCACATGATGTCCTACTGACGGCTTAGGCTCACTCCTCTGCGGGAGGCGACTGGCCCATCAGGTATACAGGTACTTTCTGGAGGCAGCATGGACTCCTTCCTTATTTCTTTCCTCTGTGGTTGTAGGACAGGGGACTAAAAGGTGGAGACAACTGTGGCCAGGCTTGGGCTTTTGTAGGCAGCAAAGATAGGGAGAGGGCTAGGGAAAGTCTAGACACGTTTCAATTGTCCTCCCTCCTGGCCCCTCCCTCCGTTTTTTCCTTCTATTTTTGGACGCTTGGGCCTGGGACCAACCAGAGTCCAGAGATGGTGTTCAGACCCCTCACTTCTCAGCTGAACGCACAGCCACCTCACATTCCAAATGGGGCTGTTTTCAAGTGGCTAAAGGGCTGGGAATCCACAGCTCTGGCCTCTCCCCTCTTGGTTTCCTCTTGCATCAGATGTAAAGTTCACAGAGACACCTAAGCAGCTATGCGTTGGGGGGTGTGGGGGGTGACGCACAACACCATGTCCCAGGTTAGGGACACAGGCAAGCAGGGTCACATCCCAGGTCAAGGATACATGCAGACAGATTCACGTGCCTGGCCAGGGATGCAGGCAGGCAGCTTCATCTCAGCGCTGGGCGGGACATTAGTGCTGGGCATGCCTCTGTTGTGGGAGAAAATCCCCGCCCCCCAGCTCCTGTGCATGCGCAACATGTGGACTGGTCGTGACTGGGACACTCTAACAGACAAATTAGCATATTACCTTTTATTATATAGGATAAAGCACACACCCTCCTCCCCTGACTTCCGTGCAGTCCTGGGGGTCACATGGGTTCTCCAGGAAAGGGTGCTGTGTATTTTCAATGCTGAGAACATTCTGCAATACAAGTGTTTCTAGCAGAAGAGGATTGGTCTCAGCATGATACCACATTGCAGGGTCCATTCTGGTTGGTGTGCCTGCCTTGCTGATCATGGCCTGTGCAGAGCAGACCCCTCCCCTGTAGTGAGGTGAGGGACCCTGGGCTATAGGGGATAGTGTGCTGTGGGGGGTGTCTTTGACGGAGCTGAGAGGTTGGGGGCCTCGGACACGTTGGTGAGGGTGCTTCCTGTCAGCACATGGGGCAGGGTCCTTGAGTGGGAGGGCTGAGGGGGAAGCTCTAGTGATGAGAACTTGAATCAGGCTGGATGGAGGGGCCACAGCCAAGGGCAAGCACAGCTGAGACCTGTAAAGACCGAGGGTGTGGACACTGTTGGCCTCGACTGTTCCAGAGTCTGGAGGTACGGAGTCCCCTGCCCTTGAGAACTGGTGTTCTAGTGAAGGACAGCCCCCAGACAAGGGGGCAGGGTAGCTGTGACAGGTGATAGGAGGTCAGGGGGGAAGTGAGGCCAGGGTTGGTCAGTGGGGTCTCCCTGTGGAGTCTGGGAAGGGGTGACAGGCTCCAGAGGGCAGCCTGTGGGGAGCAGCCCTGGGCATTGGGAGGTCACCTTGGCTGGTTTGGACAACCTGGATCAGAAAGTGGGGTCGTGGCTGGGCGGTGGGCTCTGTGGGAGGACTTGACCTCCTCAGGAGGCCTCACAGTTTGCCTTGAGCCCCAGGCTGCCTGTGTAAGAGCTGATGTTGGGAACCTTCAGCAAAATCACTGCCCAGCGGGAAAGTGACAGCACTCAATGCAAACAAAGAGCCCAGTGGTTTAAATATTTTGGCTTATTTATGATTAAAGTATTTCTGTAAGGTACTTTAGTATACTCACCACAAGGAAAATGGCAAATACAGAAATGTATAAGGAGACAATGGTGGTAAACTTCCACAGAGCTTCAAAAATCTTGCTGGCACTAGCTGGTTTGGCTCAGTGGATAGAGCGTCAGCCTACAGACTGAAGGGTCCCGGGTTTGATTCCAGTCAAGGGCACATGCCCAGGTTGTGACTTGATCCCCAGTTGGGGGCATGCAGGAGGCAGTCAATCAGTGATTCTCATCATTGATGTTTCTATCTCTCTTCCCTCTCCCTCCCTCTCTGAAATCAATAAAAACATATTAAAAAAAAATCTTGCCAAAGGTTACAATGGCACAGCATATGCAATAGATGAAATATTTGAGATAATGAGGAGCCTTAGATGTTTGCAATACATCTGTCTCCAAAAACCATCCTTACAAACCCTACATCAGTCTCCTCGTGGGCTCGAAGGGAGTCTCTGTGTTACGAAAGACTGCAAGGTGGCTGACGCGTGCTTCCCGCTTCCCTGGCCATGTTTTTAGACATTAGAAATGCGGTTTCTCCAGGGAAAGCACAGTTCCTCATTCCCCATGAGCTGTGCCCACTCCAGTGTCCCAAGCTATGATGGATCCCTCAGCAACAGCTGCTGCCATGGGAAAGTTATGTTCATTACTCAAAGACTAACCTACGTGCAAAAAAGAAATGTGACTTTATTCAGAAATCATCGGATGTTAGTGCTTAAGTAAATGCAAGGTGGGAATCATGACTATGACACTAAGAGTGTGGGGTTTTCTGAGACCCCTTCTACTGATTCTCATAGTCTCTTATGGGAAAGAAGACAGATTTCTGAGTTCAGAGTATTCTGATAACTGTTCTAGAGTGATGGTTCTAGAGTTAACACTATGTTCTTCAAAACTCAAAACCTTAAATATTTTGTTTGTTTTTAAATTCTCACCGGAAGATATGTATAGATTTGAGAGAGAAAGGGAGCAATAGAGAGTAGAAAAGGAACATTGATGCGAGAGGAAGTATTCATCAGTTGTCTCCCATAAATGATCTGACCAGGCATGGAATATGCAATGTATGTAAGTGCCCCTACCAGGAATCAAACCTGCATGTTCATTTGAATGGGTGAATGAAATGAAGCTTCAAGCAACTGAGCTACATGGCCAGGCAGCACCTCAATTCTTACTGATTCCTTCAAGACAGTGAATTAGTATGACTCATCATTTGGGGGAGTGTTTTTTTGCATGTTGCGTGTTGGTTGTATGTGTGAATTTGCTTCCCCTTTTAGTGTTCCTAATTGTACCTGTGTCTGTTTGTATCCTCTTTATGTCTATGTTCTGTGTCTGAATAGGTCTTCCCAGATGTGTGTGTGTGTGTGTGTCCATTGTGTGTGTATGTGTGTCCATTGTAGTCCTCAGGAATAATTGTGTTTTCTTATCTGTGTGTTGCTGTGTGTGTGTGTGTGTGTGTGTGTGTCCATTGCATGTGGATATGCCCTGTGGTACATTCTGGGTGACCCTGTGTTTTCTCATCTGTGTGTTGCTGTGTGTGTGTTCCCATCAAGGTGTTACTGGTGTCTACAACGTGGGTCCCTGTGAGCCTGGCCATAAGCTCTGCACCTGAGCGCCCACCACAGGCTGTGAGTGCTGTGTACCTGTGTGTGTCCCTGTGTCTGTTGTCTGTATGTTTCCCTGTGCGTCTGTGTGGCTGTGCACCCCAGCAACAGGCAGCTGCATAGGCAATCTCCTGAGGGGTGATGGGAAGAATAATATGTTCTCACCTGACCTCCAAGCTGAGCCCCATCTGTCCTGCTCTTCCAGCCTCTGGTGTCCCCCTGTCAGTCTCATCTCAGGCCCCAAGGATGGGTGAGGTGAAGGGTCAGTTCATAGAACCCTAGGCTGGGGAAAGGTGGGGACTTGGGGAAGACTCTGACGTCAGAAAAGACTTGTAGAGTGTGGAGGTGAGGTTTGGGGAGGACTCTAGCCCTACGAGGAGGACTGTAGGCCTTCAGGAGGAATGGGAGTTTCCTGGAAATGAATAAATGGGTGTGTGCAAATAGGGGAGAGCTAAAGGGAAGGTTCCTGGGCTCCTGAGTCCAATTTACAAATGAGGAACCAGATACCCCTAGAGGGGGCTGGGGTCCTTTGGCTTCCTAATCCCTGGAGAGCAGATTATCCCCTTGCCCATGGGAAATCTCGGCTGACACCTAATAGAGGAAGGTGCCTGGGCTGCTCAGAGCATCACTCGCAGACCTCCAATCTCTGGTCATCTACTGAGTGTGCATGGCCACCCAGTAACACTGGGGCCAGGAGGCAGAATGGGCTCAGGGCTCTCTGCAGTGGGGATGGGAAACACGAAGGGACCACATTTATCACAGGTTCCTTCACAGGGTGAATGGAAACCACAGGATCACCATGGACGTTAATGTCAGCGTTTTCGCAATCAGCCCCACCAGATGGCGCACTCACCTGGGCAATGCAAACGACAAAGAGGCTTGGAGGCAGGGTAGTGACTGCTGTGACTACAAGAGAACATGGACGCTGGAATGCTTGTGGTCCGGTAACCTTCCCAGTCAACTCTCCTAACATGTGCTCTTCACGCCCACCACAGTGGGGGAGCCCAGGCAGCAGGGAGTTACCCAGGGTCACACTCAGAAGTGGGGACAGAGTCTCAGTGGAGGAGGAGAAAGCAAACCATCCTGACTGACTTCCACTGTCATTTCCTACCATTCCCCACTCCTCTCCTTGGTTCCTGAGCAGCCCTAAAAGAGGCTGGCACCACGTGGTCGTCCTACTGGGGCCCATCAAGTAGGTCAAGCTCTGCTACAGACACCCTGATGTTGGCTGCGGCCAGTGATATGCTTTGACCAATAAAATGAGGTGGGAGTCAAGCCTGTCACCTGTAACAGAAGAGTCAGGGACTGGTGAGATCGGCAGCCTTCTCTGTCCATCTATGATAACATCCAGCAGGAACCTACATGTTGGCTCCTTCTTTATCCTGATTCCTGGAGAACCAGGGTGTCCATGTGCTATGAACAAGAAAGAGACCTTCTTTACTCTAAGCCACTAAAACTTTGGGGCTGCTCATTACCCACCATAACATCTAGCCTGTCCTAATGGGAACCCATCCCCTATTCTACCCTCTAGGAGGCAGCAGAGCCTAACATTAGAAGCCAGAGATCCTTTGTTAGAGACACCTGGGTTTGACTTCCAGCCCTGCCTTTCTTAACTCTACAATCAGGCGATTTACTGTATATTGAGTCTCTGAGCCTGGATTTCCTCCCCATAAAATAGATGGTTAAACCATCTCAGGTTTCAAAGAGGATTAAATGAAATAATAATGCAGGTGAAGCATTGAATCCAGGGCCTGGCCCCTCTAGTAAACATTCAGTAACTCTTAGCACCTTTTCACCACAATGTGTACTGACCACAGACATAGAGACAATGTAGGAACTGTCAATGTGCTGGCCTATGTATTCTTTCAAATTTTCTTTTTAAACAAATAGGATAGGATTATATGTATTTTCCCATAGCCTGTTTTTTCTCTTAATAATGTCGTATTTTGATGTTAAAAAAAAATCCAGGCTAGAGTGGCTCAGTTTGTTGAGTGTAGTCCCATGCACAGAAAGATTGCTGGTTCAGTTCTTATTTGAGGGCAACTGCTGTGATTATGGGCTGGATCCCATTAGCGTGTCATGTAGGAGGCAGCCATTCTCTCCTTCTCTCTGTAAAAGTCAATTAATATACCTTTACATATATTTATCCATTTAGATTTGTGGTATTCAGGAATAATTGAAATAATACTTTTCACCTGAGGGAGCATTCTAATTATCACGGAATCTGAAATAATGTTTCCAAACAAGAATTTAGTTTTGTGGACAACACTCCCCAGAAACCTGTGACCAGCCCTACAACATAAAGGTGTCAGTCCCCAGTGTCACTTGGGCGCCCCAGAACAAGATTCGCAATGGGCAGTGAGTGACTGGGATCCTAGTACCCCATGGGAGACCAGATTGTTACATTACCCAAAGGGCCATGCGCTAAGGATGGCTGGGTTGAGCCAATGAAAGCCCAGGAGAGGCGCATTATCCCTGTGCTCATTGGTTGGAGCTTGAGTTCCAGGGTCTTTCTCTAGGTGGTGAATTTGACCTTGGCAGTGTGTTCACAGAATCAGAGGCTCTGGTGCTGGGTCCCCAGGCCTCAGAGGCAGTGTCTCCGCAGTGCAGTTGTGTGTCTGAGGCTGGTTGAGTCACAAAAGGCCTCGATTGAGTCCTCCGTGCCTCCCAAACTACTTTCTGCTTCCAGAGTCCAACCCGGCCTCAACTCAGTTACCGCCAGCCTAGCGTGTGGGTTCCTGTCCCGCCCTGCAACCCAGGTCTCAGCACTGCTGGAACAGTAAGTTGCTTGAGGGTGCCACGTGGTGTGACTGGGTGGGAGAGGGTGACAGGCTGAATGGCCACCGTGTAAGGCCATGGTGGTGTGACTGAGGACGAGGATTGGGGAAACCTTGGTCTGTTTTATTTCTAAAGGCAACAAAGAAGATGAAGCATAGTTTCGTGTGAGGTGTTTGACTTCATTTTCAGGAAGCTGCTGCCAATGGTGGGTGTGAACAAAAGAGGGACAAGTGTGAGTTAGGGTTCTAACCTTTCTCAAAACTTCTCAGAGGAAGAACGTACTAGAACACAGAGGACAGCAGTGAGGGACAGGGAGGAGAAGTCCTGTGAAAGCCGCAAGACATGCAGACATCACCCGACCCCGGGGCTGGGCCAGGGCCCTGAGCAGCCTGAGCCCCTGGGTCCTGGCGGTGGGTGCCAGGTCCTCAACACACCTGTAGTTCCCACAGGTTCCTGTAGGTGCAGAACCACTTAGGGGACTGCGTTGTGGAGCTTATTTCAGGGCCTCACACTCTTGTGGCCTCTGAGGTAGTGATGACCTTGGACTGTCCAGCCACTCTTTCATGCCTTGGACTGGGGACCTTGAAGAGACACCAAGCCCAAAATTCTACGTCCTGGTCTAGGGTCATATGCACGGTTGCAATTTTGGGCAACCAGTGGAATGGGATGTGAGAGGTTTTTGCAGGCATAGGGTCTTGTATATATCAAGGCTTTGATTGAAGACTGACCTCATTAAGGAATGGGAAAGAATCTTTTTGTAAATTAGTAACTGGTAACAATGGGACAGGAATCAGGTCTACAGGAGTTCTGTGACATCTGGACGTGTGTTCTGCAGGTGATGGGAGCGATGGGAAGTTTGGAGCAGTAAGGGCAAGTCATATGACCGAGGTCCCATTGGACTCTCCATGGCTGCAGCATGATGACTAATATAGATGGGATGGAGGTGGTGAAGGACTAGGATGGAAGCTGCTGGGATAGTCCCGGTGAGTGTGATGGTAACTAGCCCATGAGGGTGGCTGTGGTGGTGAAATAAGCTTTGGTTTCCGGATTGGTGTTTTAGGTGTGGACACCTGGATTTCTCATTTGGAGGTTGAGAGAGAGGGAAGAGTAAGGGATGCTGTGAAGGTTTGCATTTGGCAGATGGAGGTATGGAAGGACCATCAGCTGAGATGCACATATTCATATTAGGAAGTTTTGGTATTTGAGGATAGCAAAACTTATATATTTTACCTGTTAGAGTTTCTGATATTTCAGGGAGCAGTTCATTATTGTCTAGAACTCTGAGGAGCAGTTCAGAATAAAAACTTCTCTAAAATATAGTTGGGAATGTATGGAGCAGGGTGGGGTTGTGGATCATTTTCTTTCTTTTTAATTGGAGACCAAAGAGTGAGTCACACAACATGAGACTGCAGCTGTTGCATATTTACTTATTAAAGGCTCACCAGGATTTTGATTGAGCCTTAGTGTGGGGAGTTGTGGTCAATCTGGTTGATTATCAGAGTGGCATGAGTGGGCTTCTGTAAGACTCACTGGGCATGGGCTAGAGGGCCTTAGGTGTTGGGACTTGAGTGCTGAAGGCTGTGACTGGTGAAAGGAAGTCAGGTGCCGCTCCAGCGGAGGTGGCCTCTGGATGTCTGAGATCTGATGTGGTTCTCAGTAATTGAGGTTGAAGGAAAACACCATCAGGGAAGGAGGCCTCCATAGCAGAACTCAAGCCTGCTTCAGTGAGTGTGGACTCTCAGAGTTGGTGTAGAACTTAATCCTGTTTGGATTTGCCAAGCAGTCCCTACGCCACACATGCTAAGTAATGAGTAGGAAGTCAAAAAGATCACCCTGGGGGCTGTGGGTGTTGAAGTGGAGATGTGAGAGAGGTGTGGGAGAAAGAGTGATGTGGCCTTGGAGTAGGCATATGCCTTCATAGTTAAAGGGCCCTGCCATTGACATAGGAGGAAATGAAGTTTGGGTTCATTCCTGGTGATTTCAGGAAATGTAATATGGTGAATTTAAGATTAATTCCTGAAAAGAGGGTGTATTATGGTGGTCCATTCCTGGTCCAGAGCTTCAGTGAAATTTATATGCACACCTGCCTTTTGTTGTGAGGGCTGTTACAGTGATCATTAGGAATGAGATAGCATACATCAGTGTCCTCTGGGCTTGAAAATGTCCACTGGCTTGGAGAAGGGAGGAGTGTGAGAGAGAAATACATTACAGAGGTGGTTAATTTGAATTTTGGAAACGAAAATGATTAGGAAATAAACTGCTCATCACGGCACACTTGTGTTACCTTTGAAGTTGTGCCTCTGGGAATGCAGCTGTGTGAGAGAAGTGTGGTTCAAAGAACTATGTGCAGCAGGGAGTGCAAAGTGATGGCCTCAGCACCGTGGGAATGGGTTCAAAAGGTTGAAGTGTGATACCATAACTTTGGGATACCGTGAGTCAGGGGACAACAAGGTGATTGCCTGTCAAGCACAGTGTCAAATCACTCACAGTCTCCTTATGGACAACATCTGTCCCCACCCTATGTTCATGACAGGCTCTGTATTGAAAAGGGGTGTTGTCTTCATGTGAGCTCCAAAGCACAGATATCATCTATAAGCTCATTTGCCGTTATTGAGGGGGGAAGACACAGCATCAGTAGGAAGAGAAGGAGAGAGTGACTTTCATGGGGCCTAGGCCTGGTAACTTTTCTGATGAGAGGTGTGGAGGGAGCAGATGGATGTGGATGTTGGGGAGTATTATGAACATAAAATCCTAGGAGAGAAACTCATCATAAACTGAACTGTGACAATTGTGACAGGAGATGAACTTTGAGGATGTGGCCATCACCTTCTCTGAAGAGGAGTGGGGGCTCCTTGATGATGGTCAGAGACTTCTGTACTGCAAGATGATGCTGGAAGTTTTTGCCCTGGTCTCATCTGTAGGTAAGACCTTCACATCTCTCCTAGTTTCCTGAGCTGATGTCCCCCCTTCCTTTTTTCTGGATGTAGCTTTCATAGCCAGACCATGGGCTGTCCTTGTTTTTCCCCATGTCCTGTCAAATGTGCTGAGGCAGAGTGCTGAATAATTTGGAGAGACCTGAGCAAAGGCCTCCATGAATATCCCTCACACCCATAGCCTCCAATGGTACAGGAAGTGTCTGAGGGTCAGGATTATTGCAAACTGATTGCATTTTCTCTCTCTGGGAGGGTGTCTATGTGCACATGCATGGCTTCCACTTTTGCGCCATTCCTCCAGCTACAGGCTCTTTGTGACTGTGTGTGCAGGTTGTGGTCTTTACTTGCATGAACCATAGGCTGTTCTTAAAAGACCCCCTTCCATTGTTTGTAATATTCTGTTCCCTGAATCCTACTGTATGCTATCATCCTCGGGGTCAGTGTTGCCTACTCTCCTCTGTTGTCTTTCAATAAAACTCAGAATATTTGTGTTCTATGTGCTTGTACAGTAGAAGGTGCAAGGAGAACCGTGTTTCTTCACAGGGTGCATGTGCAGTATGATCTAAACGGTTGCCTGGCCCTCTTGAGTTGCAACTGGAGGGAGGTATGACATAAGGGCGGTGTTTCGATCAAACCAGGAACGTGCTCATGTCCAACAGAGTTTAGGTTGAGGTGCCAATGGCATCAGCTGATTTCTACCTTTTCATTCCCATGCTTCACATTTCCCTGATTTATCTATTAATCTGAGCCTTCCCAGTTTCTGGCTACCTTCACCTTTTCCCCCTTTTGCCAACATGTGTTCCTCTGAACTGATCTCTGCCGTATTCTCAAATATTGACCTGCATATGTGCTATGAGGTGCACAGATGTGCTTCACTAGACCTGGAAAATCTTCTCATTTCTTGAATTTTACGTGGGATAAGATGTAAGCAACATTCTGCACACATTTCCCTGTCACCAGCAGACAAGCCCTGTTGAACACTGTTAGCAGACGCATGAGCAGATGGTCCAGCTTCTGCTCCATGTGGGGCTGGCCATGTTTGTTTCATATATTGTATGAGGTCATCCCTGTATGGTGATATTCAGTGGCCCAGATCTTCACAGCAGCATCTTATCAATATTTCCTTCAGATATGTTACTGTCAGACAATTGCATGGAACCCACGTGTTATATGTATGACACTTTCATAATGACACTTCTCCCTATCACCACAGTCAACATTCATGTCATCACCATTTTTCTGTTTTCAGGTTGTTGTCATAAAGTGCATGATGCAGAGACCTGTTCTGAGCAGAGTGTATCTGTACAAGGAGAGTCACAGGTTAGTGATTCTAAGACAGCTCCAGTAACTAAGAAGAGCCATCTCTGTGGGAGGTGTTTCTCTGTGTTCAAAGATATTCTGCACCTGACTGAGTCACAAGCAGCAGACTTTGAGCAGAAAGCCTTCTTCACTAATGCATGTGTGAGAGATTTCTGTTTCAGTGAAAACCCTGCCCATCAACAGAGGGAAGCCAGTGGAGAGAATCTCTGGAAAGAAGCTGTGAACAGGCCTTCATTTGTGACCAGGTTCAGCTTCTGCTTATCAGGGCTGCCTTCAACCAGTAGGGAGGTTGGGGAAGATGTCCCAGCCATCTCAGAGATTCTCCAGCACCAGACCCCTCTCTACACTGAGCAGCCACACAGTGGCAGTGAGGTTTCAGAGGAATTTTTCAATAGAAAAAGTCATCACCAATGGGATGAATGTGAAAAAGCTGCCAGCGACAACCACAACCTCTTTCAACATCAGGCGGTATCATCTGAAGAAGAGAAATGTGAGTATAATGCATGTGAGGAAGTTTTCAGATGTACCTTTAACCTCAATAGACGTAGGAGACTTCACACTGGAGAAAAGTCCTATCGGTGTGCTGACTGTGGGAAGTCTGTCAATCAAAGGTCTTCCCTCACTGAACAACACAGAGTTCACACCGGAGAAAAACCTTACAAATGTAGTGAATGTGGAAAATCATTTACGCGCAGTTATGACCTCTTTATCCACGTGAGAGTTCACAGTGGAGAAAAGCCGCATCAGTGTAGTGATTGTGGTAAGTGCTTCAGTCACAGGTCTAACCTCATTCAACACCACAGAGGTCACACTGGAGAAAAACATTATCAGTGTAGTGAATGTGGGAAATCTTCTGGTCTCAACAATCACCTCCTTATCCACCAGAGAGTTCACACTGGAGAAAAACCGTATGAGTGTATTGACTGTGGGAAGTCCTTCAGTAGTAGCTCTGTTCTCATTCGACACCACACTTTTCATACTGGAGAAAAGCCATATGAGTGTAGTGATTGCAAAAAGTGCTTCAGTCAAAGGTCTCACCTCTGTCAACACCACAGAGTTCACACTGGAGAAAAACCTTATAAGTGTAGTAATTGTGGGAAGTCCTTCAGTAGAAGGTCTAGCCTCACTGTACACCAGAGAATTCACACTGGAGAAAAACCATATCAATGTTGTGATTGTGGAATGTGCTTCAGTCAAAAATCCAGCCTCACTAAACACTACAGAAGCCACACTGGTGAAAAACCTTATAAGTGCAGTGAATGTGGGAAGTCCTTTCATCAGAGTTCTCACCTCACTAAACACAACAGAGTTCACACTGGAGAAAAACCATATCAGTGTTGTGAATGTGGGAAATCTTTTAGGCACAACAATAACCTCCTTATCCACCAGAGAGTTCACACTGGAGAAAAGCCATATGAGTGTAGTGATTGCGGGAAGTCCTTCAGTAATAGGTCTAGCCTCACTGTACATCAGAGAGTTCACACTGGGGAAAAGCCATATGAGTGTAGTGATTGCGGGAAGTCCTTTAGTGACAGCTCTAGCCTCAGGGTACACCAGAGAGTTCACACTGGAGAAAAACCTTATAAGTGTAGTGATTGTGAGAAGTCCTTCAGTCATAGGTCTGTCCTCACTGTACACCAGAGAGTTCACACTGGAGAAAAGCCATATCAGTGTAGTGATTGTGGAAAGTGCTTCAGTCAAAGGTCTCACCTCAGTCAACACTTCAGAGTTCACACTGGCGAAAAGCCATATGAGTGTAGTGATTGCAGGAAGTCCTTCAGTAGTAGGTCTAGCCTCTCTGTACACCAGAGAGTTCACACTGGAGAAAAACTTTATGAGTGTAATGAATGTGGGAAATCATTCAGTCAAAATTCCAATCTCATGGAACACCGGAGAATGCACACTGGAGAAAAGCCATATGAATGTAGTGTCTGTGCGCAGTCCTTCAGCACAAGCTCTACTCTCATTCGACACCACAGAGTTCACACTGGAAAAGGGCCTCATGAGTGTATTGAATGTGGGAAATCTTTTCGCTACAAATCATTCCTGGTTCAACACTTGAGAGTACACGCTGGAGAAAAGCTTTAAATGTGCAGGGAATGTTTTACTTTCTCACTCAGAATAACAACACCAGAGGAGACGTTTTTACCCCCATTTACCTGAATGCAATCCCCTTTATCAGATCATACACTCTGCTTGATGCCTCCAAATTTCAGGTATAAGGGACACTTTCAGAAACTGGATCGCACTTGCTAATTTACTCAGTTTTATGTCACTGGAAGAACTTTTCTGGAAGATATTTCACCCCAATCACCCGCCTCACCTGAAGAGTGTGTATCTGTCACAACCCCTGCATACTCTGGGGTTGTGCTTGACAACATTATGAATATTCCGAGCTCCTGGGTGAATCTTCATTTCTTTTTTTCTGAACAGAGAGTTGACCTGGCCCAGGTTTTGTCCAGAGTCCACTTCCTCCAGCAAGAAGTGCTACCACTTTCAGGGACATTGTGGGTCTCACATTAGGCTGTGTTGAAGTGTTTCAGGTTCCATTTCATCAACCTGCAAACCTCTTGCTGTCCTTTGCTCTGGTTTATGATCTTTATGTAACAGAGTATTTTCTTTAGTACCTTTAATTTAGTTGGTTCCTTTCTCTCCCTGGGATGACTGAAAGGAAATTAGTGTTCTGTCAGCATGGAGAGGTGAACAATATGTTGTGATCTGAAACTTTCTGTGCTTTGGAAGGCCCAGCTTGATGGCAGAAAATCACTCTTTGTTCAGTATTGGCTGATTTTTATGGATGACTAAGGCCTTGAGAGAAAGTGTGCATGACTTAGAGGAATCTGACAGCACATTAGAACCTCAATTATTGTAGAGGTCAATGGTCGCCCTGAACAGGCATCATTTATTGTGCTCCTGTGAACAATATGAATTATATTCTCTGTTCGCACTATGTGTTACATAAGTGTCAGCAATGTTTAGGGGAACTATTCTCCACACACTCCAAAGAGGCCATGTGTCATGATGTATGATATTTCTTAGGCTGGTGTCATTTGTTGTAAGACTCTGAGGTGGAATTAGTTTGGGAGATAAACACTGTTTTCATAGTCATGGCAGACACTGAAGTTAAACTGGATAAAAAGTGCATCTTTTGGACAAAATCCAAATATTTCATATCCTGTGGCTTGTATGATCTATGAGAACATTCTGAGGACCTCCATCAGCGTTTCCTGTAGCTGGCGTCACTATCAGAGAAAAGAATCTCATTGTTTTGTGCATTTACCTGGCCCCTTAGGGTGTTCATCTCCAGGTCGTTTCTCAACAGGCAAGACCTCAAAGCTAGAGGAAGGATAACCCTGTAATCAGTCCCAGGATGTGTCCTTTGTAACCAGCCAGCATTCCTGTTGATTCCAATGGCAATAGTCTTCCCTGCTTGACAGCATTTGCTGCCCCTGAGGCAAGGCTGGTCCTCCCTGAAAATCAGAACTGACATGCAACAAAGTGCACCTTTCTCATGTGTGCTATTTGGTGAGCCCTGACCTAGAGAGAAAGCTGTGAAACTGTCACATGTGACATAAACCACCTTTAACTCATACACAGGGTGGGGCAACAATAGGATTACAGTTATATGTTTGCAAAACACAGAGATTATTCTTTTAAAAATTTTTTTTGAAAAAACATTTTATTTCTATTTTGGCGAGACAGAGACTGGAAGAGAGAGGTAAACATAGGTCTGCTGCCTCCTGCATGCCACACCGGGAAATCCATTTGGGATGTTCACTGGAATCAAACCAGAGACCTGTCTGTGAATGGGATGACACACAACTAACTGAGGACACTGGCCGGGGCAGAGTTTATTCCTGTTTATCATTATTAATTATTGTATTATTTTCAATGCCAACAACTCATTACCTTCCTTTGTCACACACACTATTTTCCTACTGCCTTGTTATAATCTCTCTTTCTGCCTTCTTTGGCCCTTCATACACTCAGAGATTTTCCATTCTTTACGGTAGAATAGTTCATACTGTTAATAATTTTATAGACAATATTTGATGTGTACATTTTAACAAATACTGGTTTCCTCCATGCCACACCGTCATTTTGATACTCAATACAAATGCTTGTGTGAAGAGTTAAATTTTTTTAAATTGTTGGTAGTACTGTTTTTTGTAAATAACCACTTTATTCATTGATCTATATTATTTGTTATTTCCAGTTTTGGGGTATTATATATAACTCTACTGGGAATATTTACATTCCGTTCTCTATGTAGACATATGTTTTACTTATCACACTGTTGTGTAGTTGAATGTTTTACATTTAAGATATGAAAAACTGTGACCCATAATGGTCATTCCCTTTGGCTTACCACTAACCCACAGTCTATAAAATCCCAAATTTTCTGCTACCCTGCAAGGACATGCAATGGTTAAGCTTTTCAAATAGTAACCCCAGGAATGCATATAATGTTAACTTGCTCTTGTTTTAATTCCATCTACCGAGGAATATTTTATGGCAAAGATTTTTTACACATTTCTTTGCAGTGTATTTATCTGCTTTGTTAAAATGTCTGCTGAGGATCTTTTTTATATTGTTTAAATAAATTTATCATTTTAACTGAAGGAGGATGGTGAAGCATTTCAGACATCTGCTTAAATTTCCCTCATTCCTCAGTGACTCAAGTGACGCCTTTGCACATGGACCATTGGTTTTGAATCCCGAAGGAGAATTGTTTTATAGAGTGTGGACGTGCTGTTCTGGGAGGACGCCAGGGTTTTGAGGATGAGTGGGAGGACCCTGGTTTCCTGGAAATGAATAAATGGGTGTGGGCATATGAGGGAAAGCAGAAGGGGAAGGTTCCTGGGCTCCTGAGTCCCCTTTGCAAATGAGGAACAGGATACCCCTGGAGAGGGCTGGGGGTCTTTTGGGTTCCTAATCCCTGGAGAGCAGGTCACCCCCTTGCCGGTGAGAAATCTCGGCTGACACCTAATAGAGGAAGGTGCCTGGGCTGCTCTGAGTATCACTTCTGGACTTCAAATCTCTGGTCATCTACTGAGTGTGCATGGCCACCCGGTAACATTGGGGCCAGGAGGCATAATAGGCTCAGTGCTCTCTGCAGTGGGGATGGGAAACATGAAGGAACCACATTTAGCACAGACTCCTGCACAGGATGAAGGAAACCATGGGATCACCATTGATAATAGTGTCAACATTTTCCCAATGAGCCCCACGTGATGGCGCACTCACCTGGGCAATGTAAATGACAAAGTGGCTTATAGGCCTGGTCGTGACTGATGTGAATTTAATATAGGTGCTGGAATGCATTCAGTCTTGTTCTCTTCCCAATCAACTCTTTTAACAAGTGGGTTCCACAGTGGGGGAAGCGAGACAGCGGGATTTACCCAAGGTCACACTCAGAACTGGGTTCTGCTTTTGCTACCAATGACATCTGACCAAACTTCTCTTTTTGCGGTTCACTCCTTTGAGTCTGGCCAGTGATGGTTTTGGACAGCTCAGGGAAAAAGTCTATGTGGATGAGGAGAAAGCTAGCCATCTTGAATGACTTCCACTGTCATTTCATACCAATCCCCACCCCTCTCCTTTGCCCCTGCACATCCCCAATAGGGTCTGGCACCATGTGGTGACGTCACTGGGACCCATCCAGTAGGTCAGGTTCTGCCGCTGACCCTGATGTTGGCTGAAGCCTGTGATGTTCTTTGACCAATGAAATGAGGTGGAGGGAAGCCTGTCACCTCCAACAGAAGAGCCTGGAAGAGCTGAGACTGGCCCGGATCTCTCTCCATCTCGGATAACACCTAACACAGCCTACATGGTGGCTCCTCCTTAACCCTGAAGAACCAGGGTGTGCATGTGCTATGATCAAGAAAGATGCCTTCTTTACTCTAAGCCACTAAAGCTTTGGGGCTTATCGTTTCCCACCATAACATCTAGCCTGTACTAATGGGAACCCATCACCTATTCTACCTTCTAGGAGGCAGCAGAGCCTAACATTAGAAGCCAGAGCTCTGTTTTGGAGACACCCGGGTTTGACTTCCAGCCTTGCCTTTATTAACTCTACAATCAGGCTATTTATGTTGAGTCTCTGAGCCTGGATTTCCTCCCCATTAATTAGTTGGTTAAATCATCTCAGGTGTGGAGAGGATTAAATGAAATAACAATGCCCGTAAAGCATTGAATCCAGGGCCTGGCACATGTAGTGCACATTCAGTAATGGTTAACTCCATCCCTGCATGATGTGTACTGACTGCAGACATTCAGACAACGTAGGATTGTCAACCTGTTGGCATCTTTAACCTTTCAAATACTAATTTTAAAGGATTAGGGTAGATCATATATAGTCTCACATAGCCAGCATTTTCTCATAATAATGTCATATTTTTATATAAATAATGAAAATCTGAAGACTGGAGTGACACAACTGGTTGAGCATCCTCTCACGCACAGAAAGGTCAGCAGTTTCATTCCAGGTGAGGGCACTCAGTGGGGGGGCGGGGCGTGTGTGGTGGGTGGGGGCTTGAGAAGGCAGCTCATTGTTGTTTCTATCTCATTTCCTCTCGCTAAAATTCAAATAAAAAATCACAAATATATAAATATATACTATATATACATGCATTTAGGCCTGAAGTCTTCAGGAATCAGTGAAATAATACTTTTCACCTCAGGGAGCATTCTGAGCTACATGGAATCTGGAGTAATGTCTCCAAACAAGAGTTCAGTTGCAGACAACACTCCCCAGAAACCTGCAACCAGCCACCAAAGCCCAAGTTTGTCATTTCCCAGCACCACTCGGGACCCAAGGGCCAATACTGCAATGGACAGCGAGTCATTGGCATCCTAATGCCAACTGTGGGGCCTGGAAAAGCACACTACCCAACAGGCAATGCGCCTAATGATGGCTGGGTTTAGCCAGTGAAAGCCCAGGAGAGACGGATTATGCAGTGCTCATTGCTTGGCTGTGACTTCTGGCATCTTCCTCCTGGTGGACATTTTGACCGCCTTATTCTCTTACCATAGCGAGAGGCTCCAGCGCTCTGGGATCAAACTACACCAAGGCCTCAGAGGCAGTGTCCCCGCTCTGCAGGGTGTGTCTGAAGCTTTTTGGACAGCAACTGGTGGGATTGGAGCCTCCTTCCTTCCCAGACTCCTGTCTGCTTACAGAGTTCCACTCAGCTCATCCCATTGACCCTCCAGGCTCTGGTGAGGGACCCTGTCAGGTCACACCTTCTAGAAGATTGAGTCTCAGGTGGGTGACACACGGTGTGACATGGTGAAAGAGGGTGACAGACTTCAGGGCCAGCCAGTAAGGACAGGACATGGTGGTGTGGCTGACTGGGAGGATTCCACAAACCCAGGTTTGTCTTATGTGTCCAAAAAAAAAAAAAAAAAAAGAAGGTGAAGCAGAGTTTTGTGTGAGGAGTTTTCCTTTCATTTGCAGGACGCTGCTGCCATCGATGGGTGTGAACAAAAGAGGACATAGTGTGAGGTCGGGTTGTAACCTTTTCCCAAAACTGCTCAGAGGAAGAACCGACTACAGGAGAGAGGACAGCAGTTAGCGACAAGAAGGAGAGGTCCTGTAAATGATCAGATACCTGGAAAGGGTGTGCACCGAGGGCGGAGCCCTGAGGTAATGCAGGCATCTAAAAGTCACCTGAACATGGGGCTGGCCAGCCCGAGCCCATGGGTCCTGGCGGTGAGTGCCAGGTGCTCTCTAGACCTTTAGTTCCCACAGGTTCCTGCAGATGCAGGCTGCTTAGGGGGACTGGTTTGTGGAGGTGATCTCAGGGCATCACACTCTTATGGCGTCTTAGATAGTGGGGTCCTGGGGCTGTCCAGCCCCTCTTCCAGCCCTTGGAGGTGGAGACCTTGAAGAGACACCAAGCCCGGAATTCTAAGTCCTTGTATTTGGTCATATGAGCAGCTCCTGTTTTGGCAACCAGTGGAATGGGATATGGGAGGTCCTGCCAGGCATATGTCCAGAATATGCCAAGGCTTGGAGTGAAGACTGAGTTGGTGGAGGGACTTGCCGGTACCCTTTTTTTTTTTTCTCCGAAAAAAATGGGAAGTGATAAGAATAGGTAGGAGTCAGGTCCTGAGCAGCTTTGTGAAAACGTGGGTGTCCATTCTGCAGGTGATGGGAGCAATGGGAGGTTTGGAGCAGTGGAAGTAGGTGACTGACCCAGGTCTCAGTAGACCCCTTTGGTTGAAGCATAATGAGCTGTAGGGTGAGAGGGAGGTGGCGGAAAGACTAGGATGGAAGCTGCTGTGATGGTCTGGGTGAGGGTGATGGCACCTGGCCCATGATGGTGACCATGGAGAGGAAATAAGCAGTTGGATTCTGGATCAGTGTTTTAGGTGTGGCCACCAGGGTTTTCTAGTTTTGAGGATGAGACAGAGAGGGGTAAGAGTCGGGATGACGTGGAGGTTTGCATTTGGCAGATGGACGTATGGAAGCATTGACTCCGTTGTAGATATTCATAGTAGGAAGTGTGATGTTCATTGTGAATGGCAAAACTTTTATTTTTTTACCTTTTAGTGTTTGTGATATTTCAGAGAGTAGGTCATGAGGGTGTGCAACTCTGAGAAGCAGTTCAGGATGAAAACTTCTTTAAAAATTATCGGGAGAGTAGGTAACAGGGTGCAGATGTAGGTCATCTTGTGTTGGTGTTTTTTTAATTGGAGACCAAAGAGCAATTCAAACAAGATGAGACTGCAGCTGTTGCCAATTTAGTTGTCAAAGACACACCAGGATTTTGATTGACCTTAGCCTTGAGTGTTGTTCTCAGTCTGGTAGATTTCCTTAGGAGCATGAGTGGGCATCTGTGAGACTCACTGGGCATGGGGTAGAGGGCCTTAGGTGATGGGACTTGAGGGCTAAAGGCTGTGACTGGTGAACAGACATCAGGTGCAGCTCCAGTGTAGGTGCCTCTGGATATCTGAGATCTGATGTGGCTCTCAGTAGGTGAGGTTGAAGGAAAACACAATCAGGGAGTGAGGCCTCCATAGCAGCACTGAAGGCTGCCTCAATGAGTGTGGATGCTCAGAGTTCATATAGAACTTAATCCTGTTTGGATTTGTCAAGCAGTCACTACACCACACATGCTAAGTAATGAGTAGGAAGTCAAGAAGATGCCGATGGGGTCGTGGGTGTGGGAGTGCAGGTGTGGGAGGAAGAGTGATGTGCCCTTGGAGTAGTCATATGCCTTCATATTTAAAGGGCCCTGACATTGACATAAGAGGGAATGAAATTTGAGTCCATTTCTGGTGCTGTCTAGATATTATGATATGGTGAATTTCAGACTAATTCCTGAAAATAGGGTGTGCTCTGGTGGTACATTCCTGGTTTAGATTCTAGGGGAAATTTATATGCACACCTGCCTTTTATTGTTGAGGGCTGTTACAGTGAACAATAGGAATGAGATAGCATACATCAGTGTCATCTGGGCTTGAAAATCTCCACTTGCTTAGAGAGGGGAGAAGGGTGAGAGAGAAATACATTACAGAGGTGGTGAATTCGAATTTTGGAAAAGAAGATGATTAGGAAATAAACTGCTCATCACAACACTTTTGTGTTACCTTTGAAGTGTGGCTCTGGGAATGCAGCTGTGAGAGAAGTGTGGTTCAAAGAACTATGTGCAGCAGTTGGTGCAAAGTGATGGCCTCAGCACCCTGGGAATGGGTTCAAAAGTTTGAAGTGTGATACCATAATCTTGATATACCCTGAGTCAGGGGACAACAAGGTGATTGCCTGTCAAGAACAGTGTCAAATCACTCACAGTCTCCTTATGGTCACCATCTGTCCCACCCTATGTTCATGACACCCACTGTATTGAAAAGGGGTGTGGCCTTCATGTGAGCTCCAGAGCACAGGTATCATCTACAAGTTCATTTGTCCTTATTGAAGGGGAAGACACAGCATCAGTAGGAACAGAAGGAGAGAGTAACTTTGATGAGACCCAGGCCTGGTATCTTTTCTAATAAGAGGAGACGAGGAAGCAGATGGATATGGATGTTGGGGAGTATTATGAACATACAATCCTAGGAGAGAAATTCATCATAGACTGAACTGTGCCAATTGTGACAGGAGATGAACTTTGAGGACGTGTCCATCGCCTTCTCTGAGGAGGAGTGGGGGCTCCTTGATGAGGCTCAGAGACTCCTGTACTGCAAGATGATGGTGGAAGTTTTTGCCCTGGTCTCATCTGTAGGTAAGACCTTCACATTGTCCCAGTGTCCTGAGGTGAAGTCCTCTTCTCCTTTTTTCTCTGGATGTGGCTCTCACAGCCAGACCATGGGCTGTACTTGTTTTCCCCGTTGTCCTGTCAAATGTGCTGTGGCTGAGAGTGCTGAGTAATTTGGAGAGACCTGAGCAAAGACCTCCATGAATATCCCTCACACCCATAGTCTCCAATGGTGCAGGAAGTGTCTGGGGTCAGGATTTTTACAAACAATTTAATCAGCCCAGCTTGCACTTTCTCTCTCTGGGAGGGTGTCTATGTCCACATCCTAGGCTTGCACTTCTGCACCATTCCTCCAGCTAAAGTGTCTTTGTGACTGACTGTGCCAGGTTATGGTCTTTACTCGCCCGAACCCTGGGTGGTTCTTGAAAGACCTCCTTCCATTGTTCGTAATATTCGGTTCCTGAATATTATTTCATGCTGTCTTGCTCTGGGCCAGTGCTGCCTACTCACCTCTGTTGCCTTTCAATAAACTCAGAATATATGTGTTCTATGTGCTTGTACAGGAGAAGGGGCAAGGAGAACCCTGTTTTTTCACAGGGTGAACGTGCAGCATGATCTAAAGGGGTGCCTGGCCCTCCTGAGTTGTAACTGGGGGGAGGTATGACGTAAGGGTGGTGTTTACATCATACCAGGAACATGCTCATGTCCTACAAGTTTAGGTTGAGGTGCCTCTGGGAGCAGCTCATTTCTACCTTTTCATTCCCACGCTTGACCCTTCCCTGACTTATCTTTTAATCTGTGACTTCCTGGTTTCTGGCTACCTTCACTGTTTTGCTCCTATACCATCACTGTTCCTCTGAACTGTTCTATCTGCAGTATTTTCTTTTTTAAAAAAATATTTTATTGATTTTTTTACGGAGCGAAAGGGAGAGGGATAGAAAGTTAGAAACATCAATCAGCTGCCTCCTGCACACTTCCTACTGGGGATGTTCTCACAACCAAGGTACATGCCCTTGACCGGAATTGTACCTGGAACCTTTCAGTCCGCAGGCCAACGCTGTATCCACTGAGCCAAACTGGTTAGGGCTGCAGTATTTTCATATATTGACCTGCATACATCTAATGAGGTGCACAGATGTGCTTCACTAGACTTCGATACATGATTCTCATTTCTCCAATTTTATGTAGAATGAGATGTAAGCAACCTTCTGCACAGCGGGCCCATGTCACCAGCAGACAAGCCCTGTTGAACACTGTTAGCAGACGCATGAGCAGATGGTCCAGCTTCTGTTCCATGTGGTGTTGGCCATGTGTGCTTCATATTTTCTTTGAGGTCTTCTCTGTATGGTGATCTTCAGTGGCCCAGATCTTCACAGCAGCATCTTATCAATATTTCCTTCAGATATGCTACTGTCAGACAATTGCATGGAACCAACGTGTTATATGTGCGACACACTTTGTAATGAGACTTCTTCCTGTCACCACAGTCGACATTCATTTCATCACCATTTTTCTGTTCGTAGGTTGTTGGCATAAAACGCATGATGCAGAAGCCTGTTCTGAGCAGAGTGTATCTGTACAAGGAGAGTCACAGGTTAGTGCTTCTAAGACAGCTCCAGCAACCAAGAGGACCCATCTCTGCAGGAGGTGTTTCTCTGTGTTGAAAGGTATTCTGCACCTAACTGAGTCACAAGTAGCAGACTTTGAGCAGAAAGCCTTCTTCAGTGATGTATGTGTGAGAGACTTCTGTTTCAGTGCAAACCCTGCCCATCAACAGAGGGAAGCCAGAGGAGAGAAGCCCTGGAAAGAAGCTGTGGACAGGCCCTCATTTGTGACCAGGTTCAGCTTCTCCTTATTAGGGCTGCCTTCAACCAGTAGGGAGGTTGGGGAAGACTTTCCAGCGACATCAGAGTTTCTCCAGCACCAGGCCCCCCCTCAATACTGAGGAGCCACACAGTCGTAGTGAGACTTTATTGGAATTTTTCAATAGAAAAAGGCATCACCAATGGGATGAATGTGAAAAAGCTGCCAGCCACAACCAGAACCTTGTTCAACCTCAAGGCATCTGCTCTGGAGAAGTGAAATATGAGAATAATGCCTGTGAGGAAGTTTTCAGATGTACCTTTAACCTCAATACTCATAGGAGAGTTGACACTGGAGAGAAGTCCTGCTGGTGTACTGACTGTGGGAAGTCTGTCAATCAAAGGTCTTCCATCACTAAACACCACAGAGTTCACACCGGAGAAAAATCTTACAAATGTAGTGAATGCGCAAAATCATTTAGGCGCAATTATGCCCTCTTTATCTACAAGAGAGTTCACACAGGAGAAAAGCCACATCAGTGCAGTGATTGTGGTAAATGCTTCAGTCAAATCTCTAGCCTCATTCAACACCACAGAGTTCACACTGGAAAAAAACCTTATGAGTGTAGTGAATGTGGAAAGTGCTTCAGTCAAAAACATAGCCTTATTAAACACTACAGAGGACACACTGGAGAAGAACCTTATGAGTGCAGTGTATGTGGGAAGTCCTTCCTTATAAGTTCTTCCCTCACTAAACACCACAGAGTTCACACTGGAGAAAAACCTTACAAATGTAGAGAATGTGGGAAATCTTTTAGGCAGAAAAGTCACTTCCTTATCCACCAGAGAGTTCACACTGGAGAAAAACCACATGAGTGCAGTGACTGTGGGAAGTCCTTCAGCAGTAGCTCTACTCTCATTTGACACCACAGAGTTCACACTGGAGAAAAACCGTATGAGTGCAGTGACTGTGGAAAGTCTTTCAGCACACGCTCTACTCTCATTCGACACCACAGAGTTCACACTGGAAAAGGGCATCATGAGTGTATTGAATGTGGGAAATCTTTTCGCTACAAATCATTCCTGGTTCAACACTTGAGAGTACACGCTGGAGAAAAGCTTTAAATGTGCAGGGAATGTTTTACTTTCTCACTCAGAAGAACAACACCAGAGGAGAAGCTTTACCCCCATTTACCTGAATGCAAACCCCTTTGTCAGAACATACACTCTGCTAGATGCCTCCTATGTTACAGGTATAGGTGACACTTTCAGAAACTGCATCACACTTGCTAATCTACTCAGGCCTACAACCGGATTTATGTCACTGGAAGAATTTGTCTGGAAGATATTTCACCCCTGCCACCTGCCTCACCTGAAGAGTGTGCATCCATCACAACCCCTGCATACTCAGGGATTGTGCTTGAGAAGATTATAAATATTCTGAACTCCTGAATGAATCTTCATTCCTTTATTTCTGACCAGAGAATTGATCTGGCCCAGGTTTTGCCCGAACGAACTTCCTCCACCAAGAAGGGCTACCTCTTTCAGGGACATTGTGGGTGTCACATTAGGCTGAGATGAAGTGGTTCAGGTTCCAATTCATCAGGCTGTAAACCTCTTGCTGTCCTCTGCTCAGATTTATGATCTTTATGTAAAGGAGTTTTTTTCTTTTGTACTTTAATTTTGTTGGTTCTATTCTCTCCCTGGGATGATTGAAAGGAAAGTTGTGTTCTGTCAGCATGGACAGGTGAACAATATGGTGTGATCTGAAACTTTCTGTGCTTTGGAAGGCACAGCTTGATGACAGAAAAATCACTCTTTGTTCAATATTGGCTGATTTTGTATGGACGACCAAGGCCTTGAGAGAAAGTGTGCATGACTTTGTGGTTCTGATTTTCGGTGTGGTGCCTCTTTTATTGTAGAGTCCAATGGTCACCCTGAATAGGCAGCGTTTATTGTGCTCCTGTGAACAATATGAATTATATTCTCTGTTCACAGTATGTATTACCTAAGTGTCAGCAATGTTTAGGGGAACTACTCTCCACACCCTCCAAAGAGGCCATGTGTCATGATGTATGAGATTTTATAGGCTGGTTTCATTGGTTGAGAGACTCTGAGGTGGAATTAGTTTGGGAGATAAACACTGTTTTCATAGTCATGGCAGACACTGCAGTAAAACTGGATAAAAAGTGCCTCTATTGGACTTAAATCCAAATTATTTTATGTCCTGTGGCTTGTATGATCTGTGAGAACTTCCTGAGGACCTCCATCACTATTTCCTGTAGTGATGTCACTAGGAGAGAAAATAATCTCATGGTTTTGTGCATTTCCCTGACCCCTTAGGGTTTTCATCTCCAGGTTGTTGCTCAACAGGCAAGACCTCAAAGCTAGAGGAAGAATAACCCTGTAATAAGTCTCAGGATGTGTCTTTTGTAACCAGCCAGCATTCCTGTTGGTTCCAATGGCAATAGTCTTCCCTGCTTCACTGCATTTGCTGACACTGTGCGATTTGACCTAGACATAAAGCTGAGAGACTATCACATGTGACATAAACCCACCTGTACATCATGCACAGGGTGGGGCAACAATATGCTTACAGTTGTATATCTTGAAAACACAGAGATTATTAATTTAAACAATTTTTAGAAAATAATTTTAGGAGAGAATCCAAGATGGCGGCATAGGTAAACACCTAAACTGCTGCCTCCCACAACAATTTAAACTGCAACTAAAAGACAAAACGTCTATCACCCAGAACCACGGGAAAGCTGGCTGAGTGGAAGTTCTACAACTAGAAGGAAAGAGAAAAGAGCTTTGAGACGTGCACGAGCGCTGAAAAGCAGAGGTACAGAGGCGCGTGATCCGAGCTGGCTGCAGGCGACTGGGTGCGTTGCTTTTTTCAACCCGAATGGAGACAAGCCCCCGATTACTCTGAAATCCAGTCTCTGGGGAGACGCGGGGGACCCAAACTCCTACGGGGAGACGCTGGACTGTCTGCCAGCGAGGGTGGCTTGCTTGCAGAGCTGCACGCAGGAATAATTGTTTACTGAACTGGGGCACGGGACTCGCGGATGCCTTTGAGGACACAGAGCCGGCTAACTGGCAGCCATTGCTGTTTGCCACGCCCTAACCTAGTGACACCCTGAGGCCCCGCCCTGCACAACCTACAAACCCACCCAAGCTCCAAGCAACTGAGTTAGCATAAGAAAAGCCTGCCCTATCGCAGCTTAACCTAGCAAACTTGCAGCCCGGGTCAGACAGTTCCAAAACCTCCAAACCCCAAGCAAAGAGGAGAAAACTGCAGCTCTCACTGTAGCTCCTGCTGAGTGGCCTCAGACAGTAGCTGACCTGCACCCCATTGGAGATCCAGAAGCCAGTGTACCTACTGGTCAGTGTGAGACACCAGATTTCAACTCCTCACATCCATAAGTGACACATTCAAGAGGCAAACTCAGTGAGCACCGAAGCCCCACTGAAACAAGTCCTGTGTGTCTTCAGCACAGCAGTTCTTCCATTATAGACACAGGGAGTGCTCACAGCTAATTGGCCTGGAGGTCAATTCCTCCCAGCGTACCAACAGCAATTCAGGCTTAACTACACTAAGACTTTGCACTCAGCCCACAAATGGGTGTACCAAGAGCATCCACATCAGGTGATTGGGGAGGCTGAGCTACTGCCCCCTATAGGTCACCTACCACACAAAGCCACTCCATCAACACAGGGAAGCAGCCAAAATGCAGAAACAAAGAAACATGTCACGAATGAAAGAAATGGAGGAAAGCAAACTACTGGATGACATAGAGTTCAGAACCACATGTATAAGGTTACTCAAGAATCTTCTAAAAACCGCTGAGAAACTTGATGACACTTCTGAGGAGCTTAGTAAGACCTTCAAGGACCTTAATGAGAACGCCAAAAAAATGGAAAAGGATCAATCAGAAATGAAGCATACACTGTCTGAAATAAAAAATATACAGAAACTCAACTGTAGATCAACATACCCCAAGAATCAAACCAAAGATCTGAAATATGTGGAAACAAAAAACATCCAACCAGAAAAACAAAAAGAAAAAAGAATCCAAAAATATGAAGATAGTGTAAGGAGCCTCTGGGACAACTTCAAGCGAACCAACATCCGAATTTTTGGGGTGCCAGAAGAAGGGAGAGAGCAAAATATTGAAAACCTATTAGAAGAAATAATGACAGAAAACTTTCCCTACCTGGTGAAAGAAATAGACTTACAAGTTCAGGAAGCACACAGAACCCCATACAAGAGGAACCCAAAGAGGACCACACCAAGACACATCATAATTAAAATGCCAAGGGCAAAAGACAAAGAGAGAATATTAAAAGCAGCAGGACAAAAACAGTTAATTACCTACAAGGGAGTACCCATACGACTGTCAGCTGATTTCTCAACAGAAACTATGCAGGCCAGAAGGGAGTGGCAAGAAATATTCAAAGTGATGAACAGCAAGAACCTACAACCAAGATTACTCTACCCAGCAAAGCTATCATTCAGAGTTGAAGGTCAGATAAAGAGCTTCACAGACAAGAAAAAGCTAAAGGAGTTAATCGCCACCAAACCAGGATTACATGAAATGCTGAAGGGTATTCTTTAAGAAGAGGAAGAAGAAGAAAAAAGTAAAGATAAAAATTATGAACAACAAAATGACATCAAATACATACCTACCAACAAGTGAATCTAAAAATCAAGTGAATAAAAAATCTGAAGAACAGAATGGACTGGTGAATATAATAGAATCAGGGACATAGAAAGGGAGTGGACTGACGATTCTCAGGGAAAGCAGGTGGGAGGGGTGCGGGAAGAGATTGGACAAAAATCTTACTCCTATGGATGAAGACAGTGGCGGGGGGTAAGGGCATGGGGTGGGGTGGGGAATCAGGTGGAGGGGAGCTATGGGGGAAAAAAAAGAGGAAGACCTGTAATAATCTGAACAATAAAGATTTATAAGAAAAAAACAGAAAATAATTTTATTCATTTTTTGGGGTGGGGTGGGGAGAGAGAGACCAGAAGAGAGAGGTAAACATAGGTCTGCTGCCTCCTGCACGCCACACCTGGAAATCCATTTGGGATGTTCACTGACCTGGAATCAAACCAGAGACCAGTCTGTGAATGGGATGACACCGAACCAACTGAGGACACTGGCCGGGGCAGAGTTTATTCCTGTTTATTATTATTAATTATTGTATTATTTTCCATACCAACAACTCTGTACCTTCTTTTGTCACACCCACTATTTTCCTACTGCCCTGTTATAATCTCTCTTTCTGGCTTTCTGGCCCCTCCAAGCACTCAGGGATTTTCCATTGTTTAAAAAAGAATAGTTCACAGTGTTCATAATTTTATAGGCACTATTTGATGTGTAGTTTTTTAACAAATACCGTTTTCCTCCATGCCACACAGTCATTTTGATATTCAATACAAATGCTTGTGAAGAGTTAATTTTTTCTTTTTTATTGCTGTGTAGTACTGCATTCTGTGAATTACCACTATATTAATTGATCTATGTTTTTTGTTTTTTCCAGGTTTGGAGTATTATAAATAAATCTTCTGAGAATGTTTGCATTCAGTTCTCCGTATAGACATATGTTTTACTTATCAAATTGTTGTGTAGGTGAATGTTTTACATTTAAGATATGCAGAACTGTGACCCAAAATGGTCATTCCCTTTCGCTTACCACAAACCCACACTCTATAAAAATATCAAATTTTCTGCTACCCTGCATGGGCATACAATGGTTGACCTTTTCAAATAGTAACCCCAGAAATGCATATTATGTTAACTTGCTCTTGTTTTTATTCCATCTGTGGAGGAATATTTTATGGTGAACATTTTTTACACATTTCTTCACACTGTATTTATCTGCTTTGTTAAAGTATCTGCTGAGAATCTTTTTCAAATTGTTTAAATAAATTTATCGTTTCAACTGGAGGAGGACGGTGCAGCATTTAAGACATCTGCTGAAATTTCCCTCATTCCTCTGTGACTCAAGTGACTCCTTTGCCATATGAAACCATCGGTTTTGAATCCGAAGGAAATTGTTTTATAGAGTGTGGAGGTTCTGTTTTGGGAGACTCTAGGCCTGTGAGGATGACAGGGAGGATCCTGATTTCCTGGAAATGAATAAATGGGTGTGTGCATATGAGGGAAAGCAGAAGGAGAAGGTTCCTGGGCTCCTGAGTCCCCTTTGCTAATGAAGAACTGGATAGCCCTGAAGAGGGCTTGGGGTCCTTTGGGTTCCAAATTTCTACAGAGAAGGTTCCCCCCTTGCCCGTGGAAAATCTCAGCTGACACCTAATAGAGGAAGGTGCCTGGGCTGCTCTGAGCATCACTCCTGGACCTCAAATCTCTAGTCATCTACTGAGTGTGCATGGCCACCCGGTAACATTGGGGCCAGGAGGCAGAATGGGCTCAGTGCTCTCTGCAATGGGGATGGGAAAGTATAAAGGGACCACATTTAGCACAGGTTCCTTCACAGGATGAAAGGAACCCATGGGATCACCATTGATATTAGTGTCAGCGTTTTCCCAATCAGCCCCACCTGATGGCGCACTCTCCTTGGCAATGCAAATGACAAAGAGGCTTGGAGGTAGGGTAGTGACTGCTGTGAATGCAAGAGAACATGGACGCTGGAATGCTTGTGGTCCAGTAACCTTCCAAGTCAAGCCTCCTAACATGTGGTCTTCACTCCCACCACAGTGGGGGAGCCCAGGCAGCAGAGATTTACCCATATTAACCCTCAGAAGTGGGTGTTGAGATTTCTGCCAATGACATCTGACCAAGCTCCTTTTTCTGAAATTCACTCCAATGAATATTGTGTTTTGGGCAGCTCAGGGACAGAGTCTCGGTGGAGGAGGAGAAAGCAAACCATCCTGATTGACTTCCACTGTCATTTCCTACCAATCCCCACTCCTCTCCTTGGTCCCTGAGCAGCCCCCAAAGAGGCTGGCTCCATGGGGTCGCCTTACCGGGGTCCAACAAGTAGGACAAGCTCTGCTACTGACACCCTGATGTTGGCTGCGGCCAGTGATATGCTTTGGCCAATGAAATGAGGTGGGAGTCAAGCCTGTCACGTCTAACAGAAGTGTCTTTGACCTGTGAGACGGGCAGCCTTCTCTGTCCATCTCTGATAACACCCAGCAGGAACCTACATGTTAGCTCCTTCTCTATCCTGATTCCAGGAGAACCAGGGTGTTCATGTGCTATGAACAACAAAGACACCTTCTTTACTCTAAGCCACTGAAGCTTTGGGGCTGCTCATTACCCACCATAACATCTTTCCTGTCCTAATGGGATCCATCCCCTATTCTACCCTCTAGGAGGCAGCAGAGCCTAACATTAGAAGCCAGAGCTCTGTTGTTGGAGACACCTGGGTTTGACTTCCAGCCCTGCCTTTATTAACTCTACAATCAGGCGATTTACTGTATATTGAGTCTCTGAGCCTGGATTTCATCCCCATAAAATAGATGGTTAAACCAAGTCAGGTTGCAAAGAGGATTAAAAGAAATAATAATGTAGGTAAAGCTTTGAATCCAGAGCCTGGCCCCTCTAGTAAACCTTCAGTAACTCTTAGCTCCTCATCGCTACAATGTATACTGACCTCAGACATACAGACAATTTAGGAACTGTCAATGTGTTGGCGTATGTATTCTTTCAAATTTTCTTTTTAAACAACTAGGATAGGATTACATGTATTTTCTCATAGCCTATTTTTTCTCTTAATAATGTCGTATTTTGATGTTAAAAAAAAATCCAGGCTAGAGTGGCTCAGTTTGTTGAGTGTAGTCCCATGCACAGAAAGATTGCTGGTTCAGTTCTTGTTTGAGGGCAACTGCTGTGGTTATGGGCTGGATCCCATCAGCGGGTCATGTAGGCGGCAGCCATTCTCTCCTTCTCTCTGTAAAAGTCAATTAATATACCTTTACATATACTTATCCATTTAGATTTGTGGTACTCAGGTATAATTGAAATAATACTTTTCACCTGAGGGAGCATTCTAATTATCACGAAATCTGAAATAATGTTTCCAAACAAGAATTTAGTTTTGTGGACAACACTCCCCAGAAACCTGTGACCAACAGGTTTGTTCTCACTTCCCAGTGTCACTTGGACGCCCCAAACAATATTTGCAGTGGGCAGTGAGTGACTGGGATCCTAGTACCCCATGGGAGACTAGATTGTTATATTACCCAAAGGGCCATGCGCTAAGGATGGCTGGGTTGATCCAATGAAAGCCCAGGAGAGGCGCATTATCCCTGTGCTCATTGGTTGGAGCTTGACTTCCAGGGTCTTCCTCCTAGTGGTGAGTTTGACCTTTGCAGTGTGTTCACACAATCAGAGGCTCCGGTTCGGCGTCCCCAGGCCTCAGAGGCAGTGTCCCCGTAGTGCAGGCTGTGTCTGAGGCTGGTTGAGTCACAACAGGCCGCGATTGAGTCCTCCGTGCCTCCCAAACTACTTTCTGCTCCCAGAACCCAACCCGGCCTCACATCAGTTACCCTCCAGCCTCGCGTGTGGGTGCCTGTCCCGCCCTGCAGCCCAGGTCTCAGCACTGCTGGAACAGTGAGTTGCTTGAGGGTGCCACGTGGTGTGACTGGGTGGGAGAGGGTGATTGGCTGAAAGGCCTCCGTGTAAGGCCGTGGTGGTGTGACTGAGGATGAGGATTGGGGAAACCTAGGTGTGTTTTATGTCGAAAGGCAACAAAGAAGATGAAGCAAAGTTTCGCGTGAGGAGTTTGACTTCATTTTCAGGAAGGTGCTGCCAATGGTGGGTGTGAACAAAAAGAGGACAACGTGTGAGTTAGGGTTCTAACCTTTTCTCAAAACTTCTCAGAGGAAGAACATACTAGAACAGAGAGGACAGCACTGAGGGACGGGGAGGAGAAGTCCTGTGAAAGCCGCAAGACATGCAGGCATCACCTGACCCCGGGGCTGGGCCAGGGGCCCTGAGCAGCCTGAGCCCCTGGGTCCTGGCGGTGGGTGCCAGGCCCTCAACACACCTGTAGTTCCCACAGGTTCCTGCAGGTGCAGAACCACTTAGGGGACTGCGTTGTGGAGCTTATTTCAGGGCCTCACACCCTTGTGGCCTCTGAGGTAGTGGTGTCCTGGGACTGTCCAGCCACACTTCCATGCCTTGGGTTGGGGACCTTGATGAGACACCAAGCCCAGAATTCTATGACCTGGTCTAGGGTCATATGCACGGTTGCTATTTTGGGCAACCAGTGGAATGGGATGTGAGAGGTTTTTGCAGGCATAGGGTCTTGTATATATCAAGGCTTTGATTGAAGACTGAGCTCATTCAGGAATCAGAAAGAATATTTTTGTAAATTAGTAACTGGTAACAATGGGACAGGAGCGCTGTGACATCTGGACGTGTGTTCTGCAGGTGATGGGAGCAATGGGAGGTTTGGAGCAGTAGAGGCAAGTCATGTTACCGAGGTCTCATTAGACTCTCCATGGCTGCAGCATGATGACTAATATAGATGGGATGGAGGTGGTGAAGGACTAGGATGGAAGGTGCTGGAATAGTCTCGGTGAGTGTGATGGTAACTAGCCCATGAGGGTGGCTGTGGTGGGGAAATAAGCTTCGCCTTCCGGATTGGTGTTTTAGGTGTGGACACCTGGATTTCTAATTTGGAGGTTGAGAGAGAGGGAACAGTCAGGGATGATGTGAAGGTTTGCATTTGGCAGATGGAGGCATGGAAGGACCATCAGTGAGATGCACATATTCATATTAGGAAGTTTTGCTTTTGAGGATACCAAAACTTATATATTTTACCTGTGAGGGTTTCTGATATTTCAGGGAGCAGTTCATTATTGTCTAGAACTCTGAGGAGCAGATCAGAATAAAAACTTCTCTAAAATACAGTTGGGAATGTAGGGAGCAGGGTGGGGTTGTGGATCATTTTCTTTCTTTTTAATTGGAGACCAGAGAGTGAGTCACACAACATGAGACTGCAGCTGTTGTATATGTACTTGTTAAACGCACAACAGGATTTTGATTGAGCTTTAGTGTGGGGAGTTGTGGTCAGTCTGGTTGATTAGCAGAGTGGCATGAGTGGGCATCTGTAAGACTCACTGGGCATGGGCTAGAGGGCCTTAGGTGTTGGGACTTGAGTGCTGAAGGCTGTGACTGGTGAAAGGAGGTCAGGTGCAACTCCACTGGAGGTGGTGTCTGGATATCTGAGATCTGATGTGGTTGTCAGTAATTGAGGTTGAAGGAAAACACCATCAGGGAAGGAGGCCTCCATAGTAGAACTCAAATCTGCTTCAATGAGTGTGGACTCTCAGAGTTGGTTTAGAACTTAATCCTGCATGGATTTGCCAAGCAGTCATTACACCACACATGTTAAGTAATGAGTAGGAAGTCAAAAAGATCACCCCGGGGGCTGTGGGTGTGGAAGTGTAGGTGTGAGAGAGGTGTGGGAGGAAGAGTGATGTGCCCTTGGAGTAGGCATATGCCTCATAGTTAAAGGGCCCTGCTATTGACATAAGAGGAAATGAAGTTTGAGTCCATTCTTGGTGTAACCAGGAAACATAATATGGTGAATTTAAGATTAATTCCTGAAAAGAGGGTGTGTTCTGGTGGTCCATTCCTGGTCCAGAGCTTCAGTGAAATTTATGTGCACACCTGCCTTTTGTTGAGAGGGCTGTTACAGTGATCATTAGGAAAGAGATAGCATACATCAGTGTCCTCCAGGCTTGAAAATGTCCACTGGGTTGGAGAAGGGAGGAGGGTAAAAGAGAAATACGTTACAGAGGTGGTAAATTTGAATTTTGGAAAAGAAAATGATTAGGAAATAAACTGCTCATAATGGCACACTTGTGTTCCCTTTGATGTTGTGCCTCTGGGAATGCAGCTGTGTGAGAGAAGTGTGGTTCAAAGAACTATGTGCAGCAGGGAGTGCAAAGTGATGGCCTCAGCACCGTGGGAATGGGTTCAAAAGTTTGAAGTGTGATACCATAGCCTTGTGATACCCTGAGTCAGGGGACAACAAGGTGATTGCCTGTCAAGAACAGTGTCAGATCACTCACAATCACCTTATGGACAACATCTCTCCCAAGCCTATGTTCATGACAGGCTCTGTATTGAAAAGGTATGTGGTCTACATGTGAGCTCCAGAGCACAGGTATCATCTATAAGCTCATTTGCCCTTATTTAAGGGGGAAGACACAGCATCAGTAGGAACAGAAAGAGAGAGTGACTTTGATTGGACCTAGGCCTGGTAACTTTTCTGATGAGAGGTGTGGAGGGAACAGATGGATGTGGATGTTGGAGAGTATTATGAACATAAAATCTTAGGAGAGAAACTCATCATGGACTGAACTGTGACAATTGTGACAGGAGATGAACTTTGAGGACGTGGCCATCACCTTCTCTGAAGAGGAGTGGGGACTCCTTGATGAGGATCAGAGACTTCTGTACTGCAAGATGATGCTGGAAGTTTTTGCCCTGGTCTCATCTGTAGGTAAGACCTTCACTCTCTCCGAGTGTCCTGAGCTGATGTCCTCTCTTCCTTTTTTCTCTGGATGTAGTTTTCACAGCCAGACCATGGGAAGTCCTGGTTTCCCCCCATGTCCTGACAAATGTGCCGTGGAACAGAGTGCTGAGTAATTTGGAGAGACATGAGCAAAGGCCTCCATGAATATCCCTCACATCCATAGCTCAAATGGTACAGAAGTGTCTGAGGGTCATAATTGTTGCAAACAGATTGCATTTTCTCTCTCTGGGAGGGTGTCTATGTTCACAAGCATGGCTTCCTCTCTTGCACCATTCCTCCAACTACAGGCTCTTTGTGACTGTGTGTGCCAGGTTTTGGCCTTTACCTGCATGAGCCATGGACGGTTCTTAAAAGACTTCCTTCCATTGTTTGTAATATTCTGTTCCCTGAATCCTACTGTATGCTATCTTGCTCTGGGTCAGTGTTGCCTACTCTCCTCTGTTGTCTTTCAAAAAACTCAGAATATTTGTGTTCTATGTGCTTGTACAGTAGAAGGTGCAAGGAGAATCTTGTTTCTTCACAGGGTGACCGCGCAGGATGATCTAAAGGATTGCCTGGCCCTCTTGAGTTGCAACAGGGGGGAGGTATGACATAAGGGCGGTGTTTTGATCATACCAGAAATGTGCTCCTGTCCAACAGAGTTTAGGTTGAGGTGCCAGTGCCATCAGCTCATTTCTACCTTTTCATTCCCATGCTTGACAGTTCCCTGACTTATGTATTAATCTGTGCCTTCCCAGTATCTGGCTACCTTCACCCTTTTGCCCTTTTTCCATCAAATGTTTCTCTGAACTGATCTCTCTGCGGTATTCTCAAATATTAACCTGCATATGTGTTATGAGGTGCACAGCCGTGCTTCACTAGACTCGACAAGCTTCTCATTTCTTGAATTTTACGTGGAATAACTAGTAAGCAACATTCTGCACACATTTCTATGTCACCAGCAGACAAGCCCTTTGAACACTGTTAGCAGACGCATGAGCAGATGGTCCGGCTTCTCCTCCATATGGTGTTGGCCATGTGTGCTGCATATTTTCTTTGAGGTCTTCTCTGTATGGTGATCTTCAGTGGCCCAGATCTTCACAGCAGCATCTTATCAATATTTCCTTCAGATATGCTACTGTCAGACAATTGCATGGAACCAACGTGTTATATGTGCGACACACTTTAGTAATGAGACTTCTTCCTGTCACCACAGTCGACATTCATGTCATCACCATTTTTCTGTTTTCAGGTTGTTGTCATAAAGTGCATGATGCGGAGACCTGTTCTGAGCAGAGTGTATCTGTACAAGGAGAGTCACAGGTCAGTGATTCTAAGACAGCTCCAGTAACTAAGAAGAGCCATCTCTGTGGGAAGTGTTTCTCTGTGTTCAAAGATATTCTGCACCTGACTGAGTCACAAGCAGCAGACTTTGAGCAGAAAGCCTTCTTCAGTGATGCATGTGTGAGAGATTTCTGTTTCAGTACAAACCCTCCCCATCAACAAAGGGAAGCCAGTGGAGAGAATCCCTGGAAAGAAGCTGTAGACAGGCCTTCATTTGTCACCAGGTTCAGCTTCTGCTTATCAGGGCTGCCTTCAACCAGTAGGGAGGTTGGGGAAGACATCCCAGCCATCTCAGAGATTCTACAGCGCCAGACCCCTCTCTACACCGAGGAGCCACACAGTGGCACTGAGGTTTCAGAGGAATTTTTAAAGAAAAAAAGGCATCACCAATGGGATGAATGTGAAAAAGCTGCCAGCCACAACCACAGCCTTTTTCAACATCAGGTACTCTCATCTGAAGAAGAGAAATGTGACTATCATGCACGTGAGGAAGTTTTCAGATGTACCTTTAACCTCAATAGACATAGGAGAGTTGACACTGGAGAGAAGTCCTGCCGGTGTACTGACTGTGGGAAGTCTGTCAATCAAAGGTCTTCCATCACTAAACACCACAGAGTTCACACTGGAGAAAAACCTTACAAATGTAGTGAATGTGGAAAATCATTTAGTCGCAATTATGCCCTCTTTATCCACAAGAGAGTTCACACAGGAGAAAAGCCACATCAGTGTAGTGATTGTGGTAAATGCTTCAGTCAAATCTCTAGCCTCATTCAACACCACAGAGTTCACAATGGAGAAAAACCTTATGAGTGTAGTGAATGTGGAAAGTGCTTCAGTCAAAAACATAGCCTTATTAAACACTACAGAGGACACACTGGAGAAAAACCTTATGAGTGCAGTGTATGTGGGAAGTCCTTCCTTATAAGGTCTTCCCTCACTAAACACCACAGAGTTCACACTGGAGAAAAACCTTACAAATGTAGTGAATGTGGAAAATCATTTAGTCGCAATTATTCCCTCTTTATCCACAAGAGAGTTCACACAGGAGAAAAGCCACATCAGTGTAGTGATTGTGGTAAATGCTTCAGTCAAATCTCTAGCCTCATTCAACACCACAGAGTTCACACTGGAGAAAAACCTTATGAGTGTAGTGAATGTGGAAAGTGCTTCAGTCAAAAACATAGCCTTATTAAACACTACAGAGGACACACTGGAGAAAAACCTTATGAGTGCAGTGTATGTGGGAAGTCCTTCCTTATAAGGTCTTCCCTCACTAAACACCACAGAGTTCACACTGGAGAAAAACCATATAAGTGTAGTGATTGTGAGAAGTCCTTCAGTAATAGGTCTGTCCTCACTGCACACCAGAGAGTTCACACTGGAGAAAAGCCGCATAAGTGTAGTGATTGTGGAAAGTGCTTCAGTCAAAGGTCTCACCTCAGTCAACACCTCAGAGTTCACACTAGAGAAAAGCCATATGAGTGTAGTGATTGCAGGAAGTCCTTCAGTAATAGGTCTAGCCTCACTGTACACCTGAGGGTTCACACTGGAGAAAAACCTTATCAGTGTAGTGATTGTGGGAAGTCCTTCAGTAATAGGTCTGTCCTCACTGTACACCAGAGAGTTCACACTGGAGAAAAACCATATCAGTGTAGTGATTGTGAAATGTGCTTCAGTCAAAAATCTAGCCTCATTAAACACTACAGAATCCACACTGGTGAAAAACCTTATGAGTGCAGTGAATGTGGGAATTCCTTTCATCAGAGTTCTCAACTCACTAAACACAACAGAGTTCACACTGGAGAAAAACCTTATAAGTGTTGTGAATGTGGGAAATCTTTTAGGCACAACTATCACCTCTTTATCCACCAGAGAGTTCACACTGGAGAAAAGCCATATGGGTGTAGTGATTGCAGGAAGTCCTTCAGTAATAGGTCTAGCCTCACTGTACATCAGAGGGTTCATACTGGAATAAAGCCACATGAATGTAGTGACTGTGCGCAGTCCTTCAGCACAAGCTCTACTCTCATTTGACACCACAGAGTTCACACTGGATAAGGGCCTCATGAGTGTATTGAATGTGGGAAATATTTTCGCTACAAATCATTCCTGGTTCAACACTTGAGAGTATACGCTGGAGAAAGGCTTTAAATGTGCAGGGAATGTTTAACTTTCTCACTCACAATAACACCAGAGGAGAAGTTTTTACCCAATTTACCTGAATGCAAACCCCTTTATCAGAACATACACTCTGCTAGATGCCTCCAAATGACAGATAGAAGTGACACTTTCAGAAACTGGATCGCACTTGCTAACCTACTCAGTACTACAACCGGATTTATGTCACTGGAAGAATTTGCCTGGAAGATATTTCACCACAATCACCTGCCTCACCTGAAGAGTGTGTATCTGTCACAACCCCTGCATACTCTAGGGTTGTGCTTGACAACATTATAAATATTTAGAGCTCCTGGGTGAATCTTCATTCCTTTTTTTCTGAAGAGAGAGTTGACCTGGCCCAGGTTTTGTCCAGAGCCCACTTCCTCCCCCAATAAGTGCTACCTCTTTCAGGGACATTGTGGGTCTCACATTAGGCTGTGATGAAGTGTTTCAGGTTCCAGTTCATCAACCTGCAAACCTCTTGTTGTCCTTTGCTCTGGTTTATGGTCTTTATGTAACAGAGTTTTTCTTCTGTACTTTAAATTTGTTGGTTCTATTCTCTACCTGGGATGACTGAAAGGAAATTAGTGTTCTGTCAGCATGGAGAGGTGAACAATATGTTGTGATCTGAAACTTTGTGTGCTTTGGAAGGCACAGCTTGATAGCAGGAAATCACTCTTTGTTCAGTATTGGCTGATTTTGTATTGCTGACATAGGCCTTGAGAGAAAGTGTGCATGACTTTGTGGTTCTAATGTGCTGTCAGATGCCTCTTTTATTGTAGAGGACAATGGTCACCCTGAACAGGCATCATTTATTGTGCTCCTGTGAACAACATGAATTATATTCTCTGTTTGCACTATGTATTACATAAGTGTCAGCAATGTTTAGGGGACCTACTCTCCACACGCTCCAAAGAGGCCGTGTGTCGTGATGTATGAGATTTCATAGGCTGGTGTTATTGGTTGAGAGACTCTGACGTGGAATTCCTTTGGGAGATAAACACTGTTTTCATAGTCATGGCAGACACTGAAGTTAAACTGGATAAAAAGTGCGACTATTGGACATAAATCCAAACAATTTCATGTCCTGTGGCTTGTATGATCTGTGAGAACTTTCTGAGGACCTCCATCAGTCTTTCCTATAGCTGGCGTCACTAGCAGAGAAGATAATCTCGTGGTTTTGTGCATTTCCCTGGCCCCTTAGGGTGTTCACCTCCAGGTTGTTGCTCAACAGACAAGACCTCAAAGCTAGCGGAAGGATAACCCTGTAATCAGTCCCAGGATGTGTCTTTTGTAACCAGCCAGCATTCCTGTTGGTTCCAATGGCAATAGTCTTCCCTGCTTGACAGCATTTGCTGCCCCTGAGGCAAGGCCGGTCCTCCCTGAAAATCAGAACTGACATGCAACAAAGTGAACCTTTCTCATGTGTGCTATTTAGTGAGTCCTGACCTAGAGAGAAAGCTGTGAAACTATCACATGTGACATAAACCACCTGTAACTCATACATACGGTGGGGCAAGAATAGGCTTACAGCTGTGTGTTAGCAAAACGCAAAGATTATTGTTTCTAAAATTTTTTTTTAAAAAAATTTATTTCTATTTTGGAGAAAGAGAGACTGGAAGAGAGAGGTAAACATAGGTCTGCTGCCTCCTGCACGCCACACCTGGAAATCCATGTGGGATATTCACTGATTGGAATCAAACCAGCGACCTGTCCGTGAATGGGATGACACCCAACCAACTGAAGACACTGGCCGGGGCAGAGTTTATTCCTGTTTATCATTATTAATTATTGTATTATTTTCCATTCCAACAACTCTGTACCTTCCTTTGTCACACCCACTATTTTCCTACTGCCCTGTTATAATCTCTCTTTCTGCCTTCCTTGTCCCTCCAGGCACTCAGGGATTTTCCATTTTTTACAGTAGAATAGTTCATACTGTTAATAATTTTATAGACACTCTTTGATGTGTACATTTTAACAAATACCGGTTTCCTCCATGCCCCATAGTCATTTTGAGATTCAATACAAATGCTTGTGTGAAGAGTTAAAATTTTTTTTAATTGCTGAGTAGTACTGGATTTTGTAAATAAGCACTTTATTAACTGATCTATGCTACTTGTTATTTCCAGTTTTGGGGTATTATACGTAACTCTTCTGGGAATATTTGCATTCAGTTCTCTATGTAGACATATGGTTTACTCATCACACTGTTGTGTAGGTGAATGTTTTACATGTAAGATATGAATGAATAACTGTGACCCATAATGGTCATTCCCTTTGGCTTACCACTAACCCACACTCTATAAAAATCCCAAATTCTCTGCTAACCTGCAAGGGCGTGCAATGGTTAGGCTTTTCAAATAGTAAAGCCAGGAATGCGTATAATGTTAACTTGCCCTTTTTTAAATTCCATCTACCGAGGAATATTTTAAGGCAAACATTTTATACACATTTCTTTGCAGTGTATTTATCTGCTTTGTTAAAAAGTCTGCTGAGAATCTTTTTCAAATTGTTTAAATAAATTTATCATTTTAACTGAAGGAGGAAGGTGCAACATTTCAGACATCTGCTTAAATTTCCCTCATTCCTCAGTGACTCAAGTGACGCCATTGCACATGGACCATTGGTTTTGAATCCTGAAGGAGAATTGTTTTATAGAGTGTGGAGGTGCTGTTCTGGGAGGACTCCAGGGCTTTTTGTATGAGGGGAGGACCCTGGTTTCCTGGAAATGAATAAATGGGTGTGTGCATATGAGGGAAAGCAGAAGGGGAAGGTTCCTGGGCTCCTGAGCCCCTTTGCGAATGAGGAACTGGATTCCCCTGGAGAGGGCTGGGGGTCTTTTGGGTTCCTAATCCCTGGAGAGCAGGTTACCCCCTTGCCGGTGAGAAATCTCGGCTGACACCTAATAGAAGAAGGTGCCTGGGCTGCTCTGAGCATCACTCCCGGACCTCCATCTCTGGTCATCTACTGAGTGTGCATGGCCACCTGGTAACACTGGGGCCAGGAGGCAGAATAGGCTCAGTGTTCTCTGCAGTGGGGATGGGAAACATGAAGGGACCACATTTAGCACAGGTTCCTGCACAGGATGAACGGAAACCGCAGGATCACCATGGATGTTAATGTCAGCGTTTATCCAATAAGCCACCTGATGGAGCACTCACCTGGGCAACGCAAATGACAGAGTGGCTTGTAGGCCTGGTCGTGACTGATGTGAATATAATATAGGTGCTGGAATGCATTCAGTCATATCCTCTTCCCAATAAACTCTTTTAACACATGGGTTCCACAGTGGGGGAAGCGATACAGCGGGATTTACCCAATGTCACACTCAGAACTGGGTTCTGCGTTTGCTACCAATGACATCTGACCAAACTTCTCTTTTTGCGGTTCACTCCTTTGAGTCTGGCCAGTGATGGTTTTGGACAGCTCAGGGAAAAAGTGTATGTAGATGAGGAGAAAGCAAGCCATCTTGAATGACTTCCACTGTCATTTAATACCAATCCCCACCCCTCTCCTTTGCCCCTGCACATCCCTAAAAGGGTCAGGCACCATGTGATGACATCACTGGGGCCCATCCAGTAGGTCAGGTTCTGCCGCTGACCCTGATGTTGGCTGAAGCCTGTGATGTTCTTTGACCAATGAAATGAGGTGGAGGGAAGCCTGTCACCTCCAACAGAAGAGCCTGGAAGAGCTGAGACTGCCCAGGATCTCTCTCCATCTGGGATAACTCCTAACACAACGTACATGGTGGCTCCTCCTTAACCCTGAAGAACCAGGGTGTTCATGTGCTATGAACAAGAAAGATGCCTTCTTTACTGTAAGCCACTAAAGCTTTGGGGCTGATTTTTACCACCATAACATCTGGCTGTCCTAATGGGAAACCCATCCCCTATTCTACCCTCTAGGAGGCAGCAGAGCCTAACATTAGAAGCCAGAGCTCTGTTTTTGGAGACACCTGGGTTTGACTTCCAGGCCTGCCCTTATTAGATCTACAATCGTGCTATTGAGTTTCTGAGCTTGCATTTCCTCCCCATTAACTAGTCGGTTAAATCATCTCAGGTATGGAGAGGATTAAATGAAATAACAATGCCGGTAAAGCATTGAATCCAGGGCCTGGCACATGTAGTGAACGTTCAGTAATGGTTAACTCCATCCCTTCACGATGTGTACTGACTGCAGACATTCAGACAATGTAGGAAATGTCAACCTGTTGGCCTCTGTATCCTTTCAAATACTACTTCTAAAGGAATAGGGTAGGATCATATATAGTCTTGTATAGTCTGTATTTTCTCTTAGGAATGTGATACTTTTATATAAAAAATGAAAATCTGAAGACTGGAGTGACACTATTGGTTGAGCTTCCTCTCATGCACAGAAAGGTCACCAGTTCCATTCTAGGTGAGGGCACTCAGTAAGGGCGGGGCATGTGGGGTCCGTGGTGGCTTGAGCAGGCCGCTGATTGTTGTTTCTCTCTCTCCATCTCATTTCATCTCTCTCTCTAAAATTAAAATTAAAAAATCGCAAATATATAAATTTATATAATATATACCCGCATTTAGGCCTGAAGTCTCCAGGAATCAGTGAAATAATACTTTTCACCTCAGGGAGCATTCTGAGCTTCATGGAATCTGGAATAATGTCTCCAAACTAGAGGTCAGTTGCAGACAACACTCCCCAACCAGCCACCAAAGCCCAAGGTTGTCACTTCCCAGCTCCACTCGGGACCCCAGGGCCAATACTGCAATGGACAGCGAGTCATTGGCATCCTAATGCCACCTGTTGGGCCTGGAAAAGCACACTACCCAACAGGCCATGCGCCTAATGATGGCTGGGTTTAGCCAGTGAAAGCCCAGGAGAGACGGATTATGCAGTGCTCATTGCTTGGCTGTGACTTCCGGCATCTTCCTCCCGGTGGACATTTTGACCTCCTTACTCTCTTACCATAGCCAGAGGCTCCAGCGCTCTGCGTTCAAACTACACCGAGGCCTCAGAGGCAGTGTCCCCGCTCCCAGGGTGTATCTGAAGCCAGTTGAGCAGCAACTGGTGGGATTGGAGCCTCCTTGATTCCCAGACTCCTGTCTGCTTACAGAGTTCCACTCACCTCATCCCATTTACGCTCCAGGCTCTGGTGAGGGAGCCTGTCAGGTGCTGCAGCCGAGTTACCAGCTTCCAGAAGAGTGAGTCTCAGGTGGGTGACACAGGGTGTGACACGGTGAAAGAGGGTGACAGACTGCAGGGCCAGCCAGTAAGGACAGAATATGGTGGTGTGGCTGACCTGGGAGGATTCCACAAACCCAGGTCTGTCTTCTGTCTACAAACAACAAAGAAGTTGAAGCATAGTTTTGTGTGAGGAGTTTTCCTTTCATTTTCAGTAAGACGCTGCCATCGATGGGTGTGAACAGGAGAGGGAAATAGTGTTAGGTAGGGTTTTAACATTTTCCCAAAACTGCTGAGAGTAAGAACCGACTACAGGAGAGAGGACAGCAGTTAGGGACAAGAAGGAGAGGTCCTGTAAATGATCAGGTACCTGGAAAGAGTGAGCACTGAGGGCGGAGCCCTGAGGTAATGCAGGCATCTGAAAGTCACCTGACCCTGGGGCTGGGCAGCCAGAGCCCATGGGTCCTGTCAGTGGGTGCCAGGTGCTCTCTAGACCTTTAGTTCCCACAGGTTCCTGCAGATGCACGCCGCTTAGGGGGACTGGTTTGTGGAGGTGATCTCAGGGCCTCACACTCTTATGGCCTCTGAGATAGTGGGGTCCTGGGGCTGCCCAGCCCCTCTTCCAGCCCTTGCAGATGGAGACCTTGAAGAGACACCAAGCCCGGAATTCTAAGTCCTTGTATTTGGTCATATGAGCAGCTCCTGTTTTGGCAACCAGTGGAATGGGATATGGGAGGTCCTGCCAGGCATATGTCCAGAATACGCCAAGGCTTGGAGTGAAGACTGGGTTGGTGGAGGGACTTGCAGGTAACCTTTTTTTTTTCCTTCCAAAAAAAGGGAAGTGGTAAGAATAGATAGGAGTCAGGTCCGGAGCAGCTTTGTGACAACGTGGGTGTCCGTTCTGCAGCTGATGGGAGCAATGGGAGATTTGGAGGCAAGTGACTGACCCAGGTCACAGTAGACTCCCTTGGTTGAAGCATAATGAGCTGTAGGGTGAGAGGGAGGTGGTGGAAAGACTAGGATAGAAGATGCTGTGTGGTCTGGGTGACTGTGATGATACCTGGCCCATGATGGTGGCCATGGAGGGGAAATAAGCAGTTGGATTCTGGATCTGTGTTTTAGGTGTGGCCACCTGGATTTTCTAGTTTTGAGGATGAGACAGAGAGGGGTAAGAGTCCGGGACGACGTGGAGGTTTGCATTTGGCAGATGGAAGTATGGAAGCATCAACTCCAATGTAGATATTCATAGTAGGAAGTGTGATGTTCATTGTGAATGGCAAAACTTTTATTTTTTACATTTTAGTGTTTGTGATATTTCAGAGAGTAGTTCATGAGGGTGTGCAACTCTGAGAAACAGTTCAGGATGAAAACTTCTTTAAATATTATCGGGAGAGTAGGTAACAGGGTGCAGATGTAAGTCATCTTGTGTTGGTGGTTTTTTAATTGGAGACCAAAGAGCAATTCAAACAAGATGAGACTGCAGCTGTTGCCAATTTAGTTGTCAAAGACACACCAGGATTTTGATTGACCTTAGCCTTGAATGTTGTTCTCAGTCTGGTAGATTTCCTTAGGAGCATGCGTGGGCATCTGTGAGACTCACTAGGCATGGGGTAGAGGGCCTTAGGTGATGGGACTTGAGGGCTAAAGGTTGTGACTGGTGAACAGACATCAGGTGCACCTCCAGAGTAGGTGCCTCTGGATATCTGAGATCTGATGTGGCTCTCAGTAGGTGAGGTTGAAGGAAAACACAATCAGGGAGTGAGGCCTCCATAGCAGCACTGAAGGCTGCCTCAATGAGTGTGGATGCTCAGAGTTCATATAGAACTTAATCCTGTTTGGATTTGTCAAGCAGTCACTACACCACACATGCTAAGTAATGAGTAGGAATTCAAGGAGATGCCGATGGGGTCGTGGGTGTGGGAGTGCAGGTGTGGCAGGAAGAGTGATGTGCCCTTGGAGTAGTCATATGTCTTCATATTTAAAGGGCCCTGACATTGACATGAGGGAATGAAATTTGAGTCCATTTCTGGTGCTGTCTAGATATTATGGTATGGTGAATTTCAGATTAATTCCTGAAAAGAGGGTGTGCTCTGGTGGTACATTCCTGGTTTAGATTCTAGGGGAAATTTATATGCACACCTGCCTTTTATTGTTGAAGGCTGTTACAGTGAACAATAGGAATGAGATAGCATACATCAGTGTCATCTGGGCTTGAAAATCTCCACTTGCCTAGAGAGGGGAGAAGGATGAGAGAGAAATACATTACAGAGGTGGTGAATTCGAATTTTGGGAAAGAAAATGATTAGGAAATAAACTGCTCATCACGGCACTTTTGTGTTACCTTTGAAGTTGTGCCTCTGGGAATGCAGCTGTGTGAGAGAAGTGTGGTTCAAAGAACTATGTGCAGCAGGGAGTGCAAAGTGATGGCCTCAGCACCCTGGGAATGGGTTCAAAAGGTTGAAGTGTGATACCATAACTTGAGATACCCTGAGTCAGGGGACAACAAGGTGATTGCCTGTCAAGAACAGTGTCAAATCACTCACAGTCTCCTTATGGTCACCATCTGTCCCACCCTATGTTCATGACACCCACTATATTGAAAAGGGGTGTGGCCTTCATGTGAGCTCCAGAGCAGAGGTATCATCTACAAGTTCATTTGTCCTTATTGAAGGGGAAGACACAGCATCAGTAGGAACAGAAGGAGAGAGTAACTTTGATGAGAACTAGGCCTGGTATCTTTTCTGATGACAGGAGACGAGGAAGCAGATGGATGTGGATGTTGGGGAGTATTATGAACATAAAATCCTAGGAGAGAAACTGATCATAGACTGAACTGTGCCAATTGTGACAGGAGATGAACTTTGAGGACGTGGCCATCGCCTTCTCTGAGGAGGAGTGGGGCCTCCTTGATGAGGCTCAGAGACTCCTGTACTGCAAGATGATGCTGGAAGTTTTTGCCCTGGTCTCATCTGTAGGTAAGCCTTCACATTGTCCCATTGTTCTGAGGTGAAGTCCTCTTCTCCTTTTTTCTCTGGTTGTAGCTCTCAAGGCCAGACCATGGGCTGTACTTGTTTTCCCCGTTGTCCTGTCAAATGTGCTGTGGCTGAGAATGCTGAGTAATTTGGAGAGACCTGAGCAAAGACCTCCATGGATATCCATCACACCTATATCCTCACATAGGGCAGGAAGTGTCTGGGCTTCAGGATTGTTGCAAACTGCTTAATGGGCCCAGCTTGCACTTTCTCTCTCTGGAAGGGTGTCTATGTCCACATCCTAGGCTTGCACTTCTGCACCATTCCTCCAGCTAAAGTGTCTTTGTGACTGACTGTGCCAGGTTATGGTCTTTACTCGCCCGAACCCTGGGTGGTTCTTGAAAGACCTCCTTCCATTGTTTGTAATATTCTGTTCCCTGAATCCTACTGTATGCTATCATCCTCGGGGTCAGTGTTGCCTACTCTCCTCTGTTGTCTTTCAATAAAACTCAGAATATTTTTGTTCTATGTGCTTGTACAGTAGAAGGTGCAAGGAGAATCCTGTTTCTTCACAGGGTGAACGTGCCGGATGATCTAAAGGGTTGCCTGGCCCTCTTGAGTTGCAACTGGAGGGAGGTATGACATAAGGGCGGTGTTTCAATCATACCAGGAATGTGCTCATGTCCAACAGAGTTTAGGTTGAGGTGCCAGTGACATCAGCTCATTTCTACCTTTTCATTCCCATGCTTGACACTTCCCTGACTTATCTATTAATCTGAGCCTTCCCAGTTTCTCGCTACCTTCACCTTTTCCCCCCTTTTGCCAACACATGTTCCCCTGAACAGATCTCTGCCGTATTCTCAAATATTGAGCTGCATATGTGTTATGAGATGCGGGTACCTGCCGGCAACGAACGGTACCTGAATGAGGGGGTGAGGATAAAGAAAAAGACAGACAAGAACAGATGGGGTTGGGAGGACTGAGACTTAAGTCTGTAGTGATACTTGAGTTTGCAGTCCCAAGTTTATTTCCAGCACAGTATTTAAGCACAAGCAGAGGAGAAAGTTACACAAATCAGATATTTGCAAAAACAGTCACTGACCTTAACTATTCTTTAACCTTCTAAGTAATCAAGACTTTCTGAGTAATCAAAATAACCTTCAAGGTCTTGCAAGATCTTGCATGTTTGCACTAAGGTCAACATTTTCCCAGCCAAGCTGTTTATTGAAATAAAGGGTGAGAGGGCAGAGAGCTATGTCTAGAGTCTGCATTCAGATCTCTAAGACCCCCGTATGCCCGGCGCAGCTCCCCCTAATTAGGTGCACAGCTGTGCTTCACTAGACCTCGACAAGCTTTTCATTTCTTGAATTTTACATGGAATAAGGTGTAAGCAACATTCTGCACACATTTCCGTGTCACCAGCAGACAAGCCCTGTTGAACACTGTTAGAAGATGCATGAGCAGGTGGTCCAGCTTCTGCTCCATGTGGGGATGGCCCTGTTTGCTTCATATATTGTATGAGGTCTTCCCTGTATGGTGATCTTCAATGGCCCAGATCTTCACAGCAGCATCTTATCAATATTTCCTTCAGATATGCTACTGTCAGACAATTGCATGGAACCAATGTGTTATATGTGTGACACTTTCATAATGACACTTCTCCCTATTACCACAGTCAACATTCATGTCATCACCAATTTTCTGTTTTCAGGTTGTTGTCATAAAGTGCATGATGCGGAGACCTGTTCTGAGCAGAGTGTATCTGTACAAGGAGAGTCACAGGTCAGTGATTCTAAGACAGCTCCAGTAACTAAGAAGAGCCATCTCTGTGGGAGGTGTTTCTCTGTGTTCAAAGATATTCTGCACCTGACTGAGTCACAAGCAGCAGACTTTGAGCAGAAAGCCTTCTTCACTAATGTGTGAGAGATTTCTGTTTTAGTGCAAACCCTCCCCATTAACAGAGGGAAGCCAGTGGAAAGAATCTCTGGAAAGAAGCTGTGGACAGGCCTTCATTTGTGACCAGGTTCAGCTTCTGCTTATCAGAGCTGCCTTCAACCAGTAGGGAGCTTGGAGAAGACGTCCCAGCCATCTCAGAGATTCTCCAGCACCAGGACCCTCTCTACACAGAGGAGCCACACAGTGGCACTGAGGTTTCAGAGGAATTTTTAAATAGAAAAAGGCATCACCAATGGGATGAATGTGAAAAAGCTGCCAGCCACAACCAAAACCTCTTTCAGCATCAGGTAGTCTCATTTGAAGAAGAGAAATGTGAGTATAATGCATGCGAGGAAGTTTTGAGATGTACCTTTAACCTCAATAGACGTAGGAGACTTCACACTGGAGAAAAGTCCTATCGGTGTGCTGACTGTGGGAAGTCTGTCAATCAAAGATCTTCCCTCACTAAACACCACAGAGTTCATACCGGAGAAAAACCTTACAAATGTAGTGAATGTGGAAAATCATTTATGCGCAGTTATGACCTCTTTATCCACATGAGAGTTCACAATGGAGAAAAGCCGCATCAGTGTAGTGATTGTGGTAAGTGCTTCAGCCAAAGGTCTAACCTCATTCAACACCACAGAGGTTACACTGGAGAAAAACCTTATCAGTGTAGTGAATGTGGGAAATCTTTTAGTCACAACAGTCACCTCCTTATTCACCAGAGAGTTCACACTGGAGAAAAACCATATCAATGTAGTGATTGTGGAATGTGCTTCAGTCAAAAATCAAGCCTCATTAAACACTACAGAATCCACACTGGTGAAAAACCTTATGAGTGCAGTGAATGTGGGAAGTCCTTTCATCACAGTTATCACCTCACTAAACACAACAGAGTTCACACTGGAGAAAAACCATATAAGTGTTGTGAATGTGGGAAATCTTTTAAGCACAACAATCACCTCCTTATCCACCAAAGAGTTCACACTGGAGAAAAACCTTATAAGTGTAGTGATTGTGGGAAGTCCTTCAGTAAAAGGTTTATCCTCACTGTACACCAGAGGATTCACACTGGAGAAAAGCCATATGAGTGTAGTGATTGCAGGAAGTGCTTCAGTAGTAGCTCTGCTCTCATTCGACACCACAGATTTCATACTGGAGAAAAGCCATATGAGTGTAGTGATTGCAGGAAGTCCTTCAGTAACAGGTCTAGCCTCACTGTACACCACAGAGTTCACACTGGAGAAAAACCTTATAAGTGTAGTGATTGTGAGAAGTCCTTCAGTAGAAGGTCTCTCCTCAATGTACACCAGAGAGTTCACACTGGATAAAAGCTGCATAAGTGTAGTAATTGTGGAAAGTGCTTCAGTCAAAGGTCTCACCTCAGTTCACACTTCAGAGTTCACACGGGAGAAAAACCATATCAATGTAGTGATTGTGGAATGTGCTTCAGTAATAGTTCTGTCCTCACTGTACACCAGAGAGTTCACACTGGAGAAAAACCTTATAAGTGTAGTGATTGTAGGAAGTCCTTCAGTAATAGTTCTGTCCTCACTGTACACCAGAGGGTACATACTGGAGAAAGGCTATATAAGTGTAGTGATTGTGAGAAGTCCTTCAGTAGAAGGTATCTCCTCACTGTACAGCAGAGAGTTCACACTGGAAAAAAGCAGCATAAGTGTAGTGATTGTGGATTGTGCTTCAGTCAAAAATCTAGCCTCATTCAACAGTACAGAATCCACACTGGTGAAAAACCTTATGAGTGCAGTGACTGGGAAGTCCTTTCATCAGAGTTCTCACCTCACTAAACACAACAGAGTTCACACTGGAGAAAAATCCATATAAGTGTTGTGAATGTGGGAAATCTTTTAGGCACAACAATCACCTCCTTATACACCAGATAGTTCATACTGGACAAAAGCCATATGAGTGTAGTGATTGCAAGAAGTCCTTCAGTAATAGGTCTAGCCTCACTGTACATCAGAGAGTTTACCCTGGAGAAAAGCCATATCAGTGTAGTGATTGCGGGGAGTCCTTCAGTAGTAGGTCACTGTCCACCAGAGAGTTCACTCTGGAAAAAAACTTTATGAGTGTAGTGAATGTGGGAAATCATTCAGGCAAAATTCCAAAATCATGGAACACCAGAGAATGCATACTGGGAAAAAGCCATATGAGTGTAGTCACTGTGCACAGTCCTTCAGCAGAAGCTCTACTCTCATTCGACACCACAGAGTTCACACTGGAAAAGGGCCTCATGAATGTATTGAATGTGGGAAATCTTTTCACTACAAATCATTCCTGGTTCAACACTTGAGAGTACATGCTGGAGAAAACCTTTAAATGTGCAGGGAATGTTTTACTTTCTCACTCAGAATAACAACGCCAGAGGAGAAGTTTTTACCCAATTTATCTGAATGCAAACCCCTTTATCAGAACATACACTCTGCTAGATGCCTCCAAATTTCAGGTATAAGTGACACTTTCAGAAACTGGATCGCACTTGCTAATTTACTCAGTACCACAACCGGATTTATTTCACTGGAAGAATTTGTCTGGAAGATATTTCACCCCAATCACCTGACTCACCTGAAGAGTGTGTATCTGTCACAACCCCTGCATGCTCTGGGGTTGTGCTTGACAACATTATGAATATTCCGAGCTCATGGTGAATCTTCATTCCTTTTTTTCCTGACTAGAGTGTTGAGCTGTCCCAGGTTTTGTCCAGAGCCCACTTCCTCCAGCAAGAAGTGCTAACACTTTCAGGGACATTGTGGGTCTCACATTAGGCTGTGATGAAGTGTTTCAGGTTCCATTTCATCAACCTGCACACCTCTTGCTGTCCTTTACTCTGGTTTATGATCTTTATGTAACAGAGTATTTTCTTTTGTACCTTTAATTTTGTTGGTTCTATTCTCTCCCTGGGATGACTGAAAGGAAATTAGTGTTCTGTCAGCATGGAGAGGTGAACAATATGTTGTGATCTGAAACTGTGTGTGCTTTGGAAGGCACAGCTTCTTGGCAGAAAATCACTCTTTGTTCAGTATTGGCTGATTTTGTATTGCTGACCAAGGCCTTGAGAGAAAGTGTGCATGACTTTGTGGTTCTAATGTGCTGTCAGATGCCTCTTTTATTGTAGAGGTCAATGGTCGCCCTGAACAGGCAGCAATTATTGTGCTCCTGTGAACAATAGAAATTATAGTCTCTGTTCGCACTATGTATTACATAAGCGTCAGCAATATTTAGGGGAACTACTCTACACTCGCTCCAAAGAGGCCATGTGTCACGATGTATGACATTTCTTAGGCTGGTGTCATTTGTTGTAAGACTCTGAGTTGGAATTACTTTGGGAGGTAAACACTGTTTTCATAGTCATGGCAGACACTACAGTAAACCTGTAAAAAAGTGCCTCTTTTGGACAGAAATCCAAATATTTCATGTCCTGTGGCTTGTATGATCTATGAGAACATTCTGAGGACCTCCATCAACATTTCCGGTAGCTGGCGTCAGTAGCAGAGAAAAGTCTCATGGTTTTGTGCATTTCCCTGGCCCCTTAGGGTGTTCACCTCAAGGTTGTTGCTCAACAGGCAAGACCTCAAAGCTAGAGGTAGGATAACCCTGTAATCAGTCCCAGGATGTGTCTTTTGTAACCAGCCAGCATTCCTGTTGGTTCCAATGGCAATAGTCTTCCCTGCTTGACAGCATTTGCTGCCCCTGAGGCAAGGCTGGTCCTTTCAGCAAATGAGAACTGACATGCAACAAAGTGCACCTTTCTCATGTGCTATTGGATGAGCCCTGACCTAGAGAGAAAGCTGTGAAACTGTCACATGTGACAGAAACCACCTGTAACTCATACACAGGGTGGGGCAACAAGAAGCTCACAGTTATATGTTTGCAAAACGCAGAGATTATCGTTTTTAAAAATTTTTTTGAAAAAAATTTTATTTCTATATTGGCGAGAGAGAGACTGGAAGAGAGAGGTAAAGATAGGTCTGCTGCCTCCTGCATGCCACACCTGGAAATCCATTTGGGGATGTTCACTGGAATCAAACCAGAGACCTGTCCGTGAATGGGATGACACCCAACCAACTGAGGACATTGGCCGGGGCAGAGTTTATTCCTGTTTATCATTATTAATTATTTTATTATTTTCCAAACCAACAACTCTGTACCTCCTTTTGTCACACCTACTATTTTCCTACGGCCCTGTTATAATCTCTCTTTCTGCCTTTCTTGGCCCTCCATGCACTCAGGGATTTTCCATTCTTTACAGTAGAATAGTTCATACTGTTAATAATTTTATAGGCACTATTTGATGTGTGCATTTTAACAAATACTGGTTTCCTCCATGCCACACAGTCATTTTGATATTCAATACAAATGCTTGTGAAGAGTTTATATTTTTAAATTGCTGAATAGTACTGGATTTTGTAAATAACTACTTTGTTTATTGATCTATGTTATTTGTTATTTCCAGTTTGGGGTATTATACGTAACTCTTCTGGGAATATTTGCACTCAGTTCTCTATGTAGACATACGTTTTACTTATCACACTGTTGTGTAGTTGAATGTTTTACATTTAAGATATGAAGAACTGTGACCCATAATGGTCATTCCCTTTGGCTTACCACTAACCCACAGTCTATAAAAATCTTATGCTACCCTGCAGGACATACAATGGTTAAGCTTTTCAAATAGTAACCCCAGAAATGCATGTTATGTTCACTTGCTCTTGTTTTAATTCCATCTAGCGAAGAATATTTTATGGCAAACATTTTTGACACATTTCTTTGCACTGTATATATTTGCTGTGTTAAAATGTCTGCTGAGGATCTTTTTTAAATTGTTCAAATAAATTTATCATTTTAACTGAAGGAGGATGGTGCAACATTTCAGACATCTGCTTAAATTTCCCTCATTCCTCAGTGACTCAAGTGATTCCTTTGCACATGGACCATTGGTTTTGAATCCTGAAGGAAATTGTTTTATAGAGTGTGGAGGTGCTGTTCTGGGAGGACTCCAGGGCTTGTTGTATGAGTGGGAGGACCCTGGTTTCCTGGAAATGAATAAATGGGTGTGTGCATATGAGGGAAAGCAGAAGGGGAAGGTTCCTGGGCTCCTGAGTCCCCTTTGCGAATGAGGAACTGGATTCCCCTGGAGAGGGCTGGGGGTTCTTTGGGTTCCTAATCCCTGGAGAGCAGGTTACCCCCTTGCCGGTGAGAAACCTCGGCTGACACCTAATAGAAGAAGGTGCCTGGGCTGCTCTGAGCATCACTCCCGGACCTCCAATCTCTGGTCATCTACTGAGTGTGCATGGCCACCTGGTAACACTGGGGCCAGGAGGCAGAATAGAATTAGTGCTCTCTGCAGTGGGGATGGGAAACATGAAGGACCACATTTAGCACAGGTTCCTGCACAGGATGAACGGAAACCATGGGATCACCATGGATGTTAATGTCAGCGTTTATCCAATCAGCCCCACCTGATGGAGCACTCACCTGGGCAATGCAAATGACAGAGTGGCTTGTAGGCCTGGTCGTGACTGATGTGAATTTAATATAGGTGCTGGAATGCATTCAGTCGTGTCCTCTTCCCAATCAACTCTTTTAACACATGGGTTCCACAGTGGGGGAATCGAGACAGTGGGGATTCACCCAAGGTCACACTCAGAACTGGGTTCTGCGTTTGCTACCAATGACATCTGACCAAACTTCTCTTTTTGCAGTTCACTCCTTTGAGTCTGGCCAGTGATGGTTTTGGACAGCTCAGGGAAAAAGTGTATGTGGATGAGGAGAAAGCAAGCCATCCTGACTGACTTCCACTGTCATTTCATACCAATCCCCACCCCTCTGCTTTCCCCTGCACATCCCCAAAAGTGTCTGGCACCATGTGGTGACGTCCCTGGGCCCATCCAGGAGGTCAGGTTCTGCCGCTGACCCGGATGTTGGCTGAAGCCTGTGATGTTCTTTGACCAATGAAACGAGGTGGCGGGAAGCCTGGCACCTCCAACAGAAGAGGCTGGAAGAGCTGAGACTGGCCCGGATCTCTCTCCATCTCGGATAACACCTAACACAGCCTACATGGTGGCTCCTCCTTAACCCTGAAGAACCAGGGTGTGCATGTGCTATGAACAAGAAAGAGACCTTCTTTACTCTAAGCCACTAAAGCTTTGGGGCTGATGGTTACCCACAATAACATCTATCCTGTCCTAATGGGAACCCATGCCCTACTCTACCCTCTAGGAGGCAGCAGAGCCTAACATTAGAAGCCAGAGCTCTGTTGTTGGAGACACCTGGATATGACTTCCAGGCCTGCCCTTATTAACTCTACAATCAGGCAATGTACTGTATATTGAGTTTGTGAGCCTGGATTTCCTCCCCATTAACTAGTTGGTTAAATCATCTCAGGTGTGGAGAGTATTAAATGAAATAATAATGCCTGCAAAGCATTGAATCCAGGGCCTGGCACATGTAGTGAACATTCAGTAACGGTTACCTCCATCCCTTCACGATGTGTACTGACTGCAGACATTCAGACAATGTAGGAAGTGTCAACCTGTTGGCTTCTGTAACCTTTCAAATACTACTTCTAAAGGAATAGGGTAGGATCATATGTAGTCTTGTATAGTCTGTATTTTCTCTTAGGAATGTCATATTTTTATATAAATAATGAAAAGCTGAAGACTGGAGTGACACAATTGGTTGAGGATTCTCTCATGCACAGAAAGGTCAGCAGTTTCATTCCAGGTGAGGGCACTCAGTGGGGTCGCTGGAGGCTTGAGAAGGCCGCTGATTGTTGTTTCTCTCTCTCCATCTCATTTCCTCTCTCTCTCTACAATTAAAATTAAAAAATCGCAAATATATAAATATATAAAATATACACAGGCATTTAGGCTTGAAGGCTTCAAGAATCAGTGAAATAATACCTTTCACCTCAGGGAGCATTCTGAGCTTCATGGAATCTGGAGTAATGTCTCCAAACAAGACGTCAGTTGCAGACAACACTCCCTAGAAACCTGCCACCAGCCACCAAAGCCCAAGGTTGTCATTTCCCAGCACCACTCGGGACCCCAGGGCCAATACTGCAATTGATAGCGCGTCATTGGCATCCTAATGCCACCTGTTGGACCTGGAAAAGCACACTACCCAACATTCCAAGCGCCTAATGATGGCTGGGTTTAGTCAGTGAAAGCCCGGGAGAGACGGATTACGCAGTGCTCATTGCTTGGCTGTGACTTCCGGCATCTTCCTCCTGGTGATCATTTTGACCCCCTTATTCTCTTACCATAGCCAGAGGCTCCAGCGTTCTGGGTTGAAACCACACCGAGGCCTCAGAGGCAGTGTCCCCGCTCCCAGGGTGTATCTGAAGCCAGTTGAGCAGCAACTGGTGCGATTGGAGCCTCCTTGCTTCTCAGACTCCTCTCTGCTTACAGAGTTCCACTCCGCTCATCCTATTTACGCTCCAGGCTCTGGTGAGGGACCCTGTCAGGTCACAGCTTCCAGAAGAGTGAGTCTCAGGTGGGTGACACAGGGTGTGACATGGTGAAAGAGGGTGACAGACTGCAGGGCCAGCCAGTAAGGACAGGACATGGTGGTATGGCTGACCTCGGAGGATTCCATAAACCCAGGTTTGTCTTTTGTCTACAAACAACAAAGAAGGTGAAGCATAGTTTTGTGTGAGGAGTTTTCCTTTCATTTTCAGGAAGCCGCTGCCATCGATGGGTGTGAACAGAAGAGGGACATAGTGTGAGGTAGGGTTGTAACATTTCCCCAAAGCTGCTGAGAGTAAGAACCGACTACAGGAGAGAGGACAGCAGTTAGGGATGAGATGGAGAGGTCCTGTAAATGATCAGGTACCTGGAAAGAGTGAGCACTGAGGGCAGAGCCCTGAGGTAATGCAGGCATCTGAAAGTCACCTGACCCTGGGGCTGGGCAGCCAGAGCCCATGGGTCCTGGCAGTGGGTGCCAGGCGCTCTCTAGACCTTTAGTTCCCACAGGTTCCTGCAGATGCACGCTGCTTAGGGGGACTGGTTTGTGGAGGTGATCTCAGGGCCTCACACTCTTATGGCCTCTTAGATAGTGGGGTACTGGGGCTGACCAGCCCTTCTTCCAGCCTTTGGAGGTGGAGACCTTGAAGAGACACCAAGCCCGGAATTATAAGTCCTTGTATTTGGTCATATGAGCAGCTCCTGTTTTGGCAATCAGTGGAATGGGATATGGGAAGTCCTGCCAGGCATATATCCAGAATATGCCAAGGCTTGGAGTGAAGACTGAGTTGGTGGAGGGACTTGCCGGTACTCTTTTTTTTTCTCCGAAAAAAATGGGAAGTGATAAGAATAGGTAGGAGTCAGGTACTGAGCAGCTTTGTGAAAACGTGGGTGTCCATTCTGCAGGTGATGGGAACAGTGGAGCTTTGGAGCAGAGGAAGCAGGTGACTGACCCAGGTCTCAGTAGACCCCTTTGGTTGAAGCATAATGAGCTGTAGGGTGAGAGAGAGGTGGTGGAAAGACTAGGGTGGAAGCTGCTGTGATGTTCTGGGTGAGGATGATGGTACCTGGCCCATGATGGTGGCCATGGAGGGGAAATAAGCAGTTGGATTCTGGATCAGTCTTTTAGGTGTGGCCACCTGGATTTTCTAGTTTTGAGGATGAGACAGAGAGGGGTAAGAGTCGGGGATGACGTGGAGGTTTGCATTTGGCAGATGGACGTATGGAAGCATCAACTCCGATGGAGATATTTATAGTAGGAAGTGTGATGTTTATTGTGAATGGCAAAACTTTTATTTTTTTACCTTTTAGTGTTTGTGATATTTCAGAGAGTAGGTCATGAGGGTGTGCAACTCTGAGAAGCAGTTCAGGATGAAAACTTCTTTAAAAATTATCGGGAGTGCCCTAACCGGTTTTGCTCAGTGGATAGAGAATTGGGCTGTGGACTGAAGGGTCCCAGGTTCGATTCCGGTCAAGGGCATGACCCTTGGTTGTGGGCACATCCCCAGTAGGGTGTGTGCAGGAGGCGGCTGATCTATGTTTCTCTCTCACTGTTTCTGTCTCATCGATGTTTCTAACACGATCTCTCTCCCTTCCTCTCTGTAAGACATCAATAAAATATATTATAAAAAAGGTATCAGGAGTGTAGGTAACAGGGTACAGATGTAGGTCATCTTTTTTTTTTTTAATTGGAGACCAAAGAGCAATTCAAACACGATGAGACTGCAGCTGCTGCCTATTTACTTGTTAAACACACACCAGGATTCTTATTGACCTTTAGCGTGCGGGTGTTGTCCTCAGTCTGGGTGCTTTGCTTAGGGCAGTGGTGGGCAAACTGATTAGTCAACAGAGCCAAATATCAACAGGACAACGATTCAAATTTCTTTGGAGAGCCGAAAACCGAGTTCTGGGCATGGGCCAAGAAATTTCAATCACAGTGTACGTGTACACCCGCGCGTGGTATTTTGTGGAAAGCCACACTCAAGGGGCCAAAGAGCCCCATGTGGCTCGAGAGCCATGGGTTCCCAACCACTGGCTTAGGGGCATGAGTGGGCATCTGTGAGACTCACTGGGCATGGGCTAGAGGGCTTTAGGTGATGGGACTTGAGGGCTAAAGCCTGTGACTGGAGAAAGGTGATCAGGTGCAGCTCCAATATAGGTGCCTCTGGATATCTGAGATCTGATGTGGCTCCCAGTAAGTGAGGTTGAAGGAAAACACAATCAGGGAGGGAGGCCTCCATAGCAGGACTCAAGGCTGCCTCAATGAGTATGGATGCTCAGAGTTCGTATAGAACTTAATCCTGTTTGGATTTCCCAAGCAGGCACTACACCACACAAGCTAAGTAATGAGTAGGAAGTCAAGGAGATGCCAATGGGGCCGTGGGTGTGGGAGTGCAGATGTGGGAGGAGAGTGATATGCCCTTGAAGTAGTCATAGGCCCTTGTAGTTAAAGGGCCCAGACATTGACATAAGAGGCAATGAAATTTGAGTCCATTTCTGGTGATGTCTGGATAATATGATATGGTGAATGTCAGATTAATTCCTGAAAAGAGGGTGTGCTCTGGTGGTACATTCCTGGTTCAGATTTTAGGAGAAATTTATGTGCACACCTGCCTTTTGTTGTGAGGCCTGTTACAGTGATCAATAGGAATGAGATAGCATACAACACTGTCCTCTGGGCTTGAAAACCTCCACTGGCATGGAGAGGGGAGGAGGGTGAGACAGAAATACATCACAGAGCTGGTGGATTAGAATTTTGGAAAAGAAGATGATTAGGAAATAAACTGTATTCATCACGGCACATTTATGTTCCCTTTGAAGTTGTGCCTCTGGGAATGCATCTGTGAGAGAAGTGTGGTTCAAAGAACTATGTGCAGCAGGTAGTGCAAAGTGATGGCCTCAGCACCCTGGGAATGGGTTCAAAAGGTTGAAGTGTGATACCATAACCTTGTGATACCGTGAATCCGGGACAACAAGGCGATGGCCTGTCAAGCACAGTGTCAGATCGCTCACAGTCTCCTTATGGACAACATCTCTCCCTACCCTATGTTCATGACACCCACTGTATTGAAAAGGGGTGTGGCCTTCATGAGAGCTCCAGAGCAGAGGTATCATGTAGAAGCTCATTTGCCCTTATTGAGGGGGGAAGACACAGCATCAGTAGGAACAGAAGGAGAGAGTGACTTTGATGGGACCTAGGCCTGGTATCTTTTCTGATGTGGGGATTCGAGGGAGCAGATGGATGTGGATGTTGAGGAGTATTATGAACATAAATCCTAGGAGAGAAACTCATCATAGACTGAACTGTGACAATTGTGACAGGAGATGAACTTTGAGGATGTGGCCATCGCCTTCTCTGAGGAGGAGTGGGGGCTCCTTGATGAGGGTCAGAGACTTCTGTACTGCAAGATGATGGTGGAAGTTTTTGCCCTGGTCTCATCTGTAGGTAAGACCTTCACATCTCTCCGAGTGTCCTGAGGTGAAGTCCTCTCTTCCTTTTTTCTCTGGATGTGGCTCTCACAGCCAGACCATGGGCTGTCCTTGTTCTCCCCCATGTCTTGTCAAATGTGCGGTGGCTGAGAGTGCTGAGTAATTTGGAGAGACCTGAGCAAAGGCCTCCATGAATATCCCTCACACCTATATCCTCACATAGGGCAGGAAGTGTCTGGGCATCAGGATTGTTGCAAACAGCTTAATGGGCCCAGCTTGCACTTTCTGTTTCTGGGAGGGTGTCTATGTCCACATCCATGGCTTCTACTTCTGCACCATTCCTCCAGCTACAGGCTCTTTGTGACTGACTGTGCCAGGTTATGGTCTTTACCTGCATGAACCATGGGCGGATCTTGAAAGATCTCCTTCCATTGTTTGTAATATTCTGTTCCCTGAATACTATTGGATCCTGTCTTGCTCTGGGTCAGTGATGGCTACTCACCTCTGTTGTCTTGTAGTGAAACGCAGAATATTGGTGTTCTATGTGCTTGTACAGTAGAAGGGGCAAGGAGAACCCTGTTTTTTCACAGGGTGAACGTGCAGGATGACCTGAAGGGCTGCCTGGCCCTCCTGAGTGCAATTGGGGGGAGGTATGACATAAGGGTGGTGTTTAAATCATACCAGGAATGAGCTCATGTCCTATAAGTTTAGGTTGAGGTGCCACTGGCAGGAGCTCATTTCTACCTTTTCATTCACATAGTTGACACTTCCCTGACTTACATTTTAATCTGTGCCTTCCTGGTTTCTGGTTATCTTCACCTTCTTGCTCTTTTCCTACACCTGTTCCTTGGAAATCTTCTATCTGCAGTATTTTCTTTTTAAAAAAATATATTTTATTGAATTTTTTACAGAGAGAAAGTGAGAGTGATAGAAAAGTTAGAAACCTGAATTAGCTGCCTCCGGCACACCCCTTACTGGGGATGTGCTGCAAGAAAGGTACATGCCCTTGACCGGAATCAAACCTGGAGCCCTTCATTCCACAGACCAATGCTGTATCCACTGAGCCTAACCAGTTAGGGCTGCAGTATTTTCAAATATTGACCTGCATATGTGTGATGAGGTGCACAGAAGTGTTTCACTAGACCCTGACACAAGCTTCTTTCTTGAATTTTACATGGAATAAGATTTAGCCAACCTTCTGCACAGCTGGCCCTTGTAACCAGCAGACAAGCCCTGTTGAACACTGTTAGCAGACGCAGGAGCAGATGATCCAGATTCTGTTCCATGTGATGCTGGTCATGTTTGTTTCATGTTTTGTTTGATATCTTCTCAGTTGCATGATATTCAGTGGCCCAGACCTTCACAGCAGCATCTTATCAATATCTCTTTCAGATATTTACATAAGACAATAGCATGTAACCATTGTGTTATGTGTGACACACTTTTGTAATGAGACTTCTCCTTGTCACCACAGTCGACATTCATTTCATCACGACTTTTCTGTTTTCAGGTTGTTGGCACAAAACGCATGATGTGGAGGCCTGTTCTGAGCAGAGTGTATCTGTAGAAGGAGAGTCACAGGTTAGTGATTCTAAGACAGCTCCAGCAACCCAGAGGACCCATCTCTGCAGGAGGTGTTTCTCTGTGTTCAAAGATATTCTGCACCTGACTGAGTCACAAGCAGCAGACTTTGAGCAGAAAGTCTTCTTCAGTGATGCATGTGTGAGAGACTTCAGTTTCAATGCAAACCCTCCCCATCATCATAGGGATGCCAGTGGAGAGAAGACCAGGAAAGAAGCTGTGGACAGGGCCTCATTTGTGACGAAGTGCAGCTTCTACTTAACAGGGGTGCCTTCAACCAATAGGGAAATTGGGGAAGACTTCCCAGCCATGTCAGAGCTTCTCCAGCACCAGGCCCCTCTCAACACTGAGGAACCACACAGTGGTGGTGAGATTTCAGAGGAATTTCTCAATAGGAAAAGGCATCACCAATGGGATGAATGTGAAAAAGCTGCCATCCAGAACCAGAACTTTGTTCAACATCAGGGCACTTGCTCTGAGGAAGTGAAATATGAGTATAATGCATGTGAGAAAGTTTTCAGATTTACCTTTAACCACAATAGACATAGAAGAGTTCACACCAAAGAAAAATCATATCATTGTAGCAACTGTGGGAAGCTGTTCAAATCGAAGGTCTTCCCTCACTAAACACCACAGAGTTCACACTGGAGAAAAACCTTACAAATGTAGTGAATGTGGAAAATCATTTAGGTGCAATTATGACCTCTTTATCCACAAGAGAGTTCACACCGGAGAAAAACCTTATCAGTGTAGTGAATGTGGGAAATCTTTTAGGCAGAAAAGTCACCTCCATATCCACCAGAGAGTTCACACTGGAGAAAAGCCATGTCAGTGTAGTGATTGTGGGAAGTGTTTCCACTAAAACTCGAGCCTCATTAAACACTACAGAATTCACACCGGAGAAAAACCTTATAAGTGTAGGGAATGTGGGAAGTCCTTTCGTGAAAGTTCTCACCTCACTAAGCACAACAGAGTTCACACTGGCGAAAAAACTTACACATGTAGTGAATGTGGGAAATCTTTTAGGCAAAGCAATCACCTCCATATCCACCAGAGAGTTCTCACTGGAGAAAAACCGTATGAGTGTAGTGACTGTGGAAGTCCTTCATCAAAAGATCTACTCTCAGGCAACACCACAGTGTTCACTCTGGAGAAAAACCTTACAAATATGGTGAATGTGGGAATTCCTTCCTTGTAAGGTCTTCCCTCAATAAACACCACAGAGTTCACTCTGGAGAAAAACGTTATGAGTGTAGTGAATGTGGGAAATCTTTTAGGCACAACCATCACCTCTTTATCCACCTGAGAATGCACACTGGAGAAAAGCCGTATGGGTGTAGTGACTGTGGGAAGTCCTTCAGCACAAGGTCTACTCTCATTTGACACCACAGAGTTCCAACTGGAAAAGGACCTCATGAGTGTATTGAATGTGGGAAATCTTTTCGCGTCAAATCTTTCCTCGTTCAACACTTGAGAGAACACACTGGAGAAAAGCTTTAAATGTGCAGGGAATGTTTTACTTTCTCACTCAGAAGAATAACACTAAGAGGAGAAGCTTTATCCCCATTTACCTGAATGCAAACCCTTTTTCAGAACATACACTCTGCTAGATGCCTCCTAAGTTTCAGGTATAAGTGACACTTTCAGAAACTGGATTGCACTTGCTAATCTATTCAGGACTACAACCGGAATTATGTCAGTGCAAGAAATTGTCTAGAAGATATTTCATCCCCACCACCTGGCTCACCTGAAGAGTGTGCATCCGTCACAACCCCTGCATGCTATGGGGTTGTGAGTCAGGAAGTTATAAATATTCTGAGCTCCTGGATGTATCATCATTTCTTTATTTCTGACCAGAGAATTGACCTGGCCCAGGTTTTGTCCAGAGCCCACTTCCTGCAGCAAGAAGTGCTACCTCTTTCAGGGACATTGTGGGTCTCACATTAGGCATTGTGAAGTGTTTCAGGTTCCATTTCATCAACCTGCAAACCTGTTACTGTCTTCTGCTCTGTTTTATGATCTTTATGTAAAGGAGATTTTTCTTTTGTACTTTAATTTTGTTGGTTGTATTCTCTCCCTGGGATGATTGAAAGGAAATTAGTGTTCTGTCAGCATGGAGAGGTAAACAGATATGGTGCGATCTCAAACTTTCTGTGCTTTGGAAGGCACAGCTTGATGGCAGAAAATCAATCTTTGTTCAATATTGGCTGATTTTGTATTGCTGACCAAGGCCTTGAGAGAAAGTGTGTGTGACTTTGTGGTTCTAAAACGCAGTCTGGTGCCTCTTTTATTGTAGAGGTCAATGGTCGCCCTGATGAGGCGGTCTTTATTGTGCTCCTGTGAACAATATGAATTGTTTTCTCTGTTCACAGTATGTATTACATACGTGTCAGAAATGTTAAGGGGAACCACGCTCCAAAGAGGCCATGTGTCACGATGTATGAGAATTCATACGCTGGTGTCATTGGTTGTAAGACTCTGAGGTGGAATTAGTATTGAGACATAAGCACTGTTTTCACAGTCAAGGCAGACTGTGCAGTTAAACTACATGAAAAGTGCCTCATCTGGACATAAATCCAAATTATTCCAGGGCCTGTTCCTTGCATGATCTTTGCGAACTTTCTGAGGACCTCCCTCACTATTTGCTGGAGGTGAAGTCACAGGCAGAGACAATAATCTCATGGTTTTGTGGATCACCCTGACCCCTGACCCCTGACCCCTCTAGGGTGTTCACCTCAAGGTTGTTGCTAAATAGGCAAGACCTCAAAGCTAGAGGAAGGATAACCCTGTAATCAGTCCCAGGATGTGTCTTTTGTAACCAGCCAGCATTCCTGTTGGTTCCAATGGCAATAGTCTTCCCTGCTTGACAGCATTTGCTGAGACTGAGGCAAGGCTGGTTCTTTCAGCAAATGAGAACTGACATGCAATGAAGTGGACCTTTCTCATGTGCTATTGGGTGAGCCGTGACCTAGAGATAAAGCTGTGAAACTGTCACATGTGACATAAACCCACCAGTAACTCATACACAGGGTGAGGCAACAATAGGCTTACAGTTGTATGTTTGGAAAACACAGAGATTATTCTTTTTTAAAAAGTTTTGGAAATAATTTCTTTTTGGGGAGTGAGAGAGAAAGAGACTAGAAAAGAGAGGTAAACATAGATCTGCTGCCTCCTGCACACAACACCTGGAAATCCATTTGGGGCTGTTCACTGACCTGGAATCAAACCAGAGACCTGTCCGTGAATGGGATGACACCCAACCAACTGAGGACACTGGCCGGGGCAGCATTTTTTCTGTTCATTATTATTATTTTATTATTTTCCATACCAACAACTCTGTACCTTCTTTTGTCACACCCACTATTTTCCTACTGCCCTGTTATAATCTCTCTTTCTGCTTTCTTGGCCCTCCATGCACTCAGGGATTATCCATTCTTTATACTACAATAGTTCATAGTGTTCATAATTTTCTAGGCACTATTTGATGTGTATTTTTTTTTAACAAATACCGGTTTCCTCCATGGCACACAATCATTTTCAGATTCAATAAAAATGGTTGTGAACAGTTAAAAAAAATTTTTTGTTGCTGAGTAGTACTGGGTTCTGTGAATAACCACTTTATGAATTTATCTATGTTATTTGTTATCTCCAAGATTGGGGTATTATACATAACTCTATTAGGAATATTTGTATTCAGTTCTCTGTATAGACATATGTTTTACTTATCACATTGTTGTGTAGGTGAACGTTTTACATTTAAGATATGAAGAACTGTGACCCAAAATGGTCATTCCCTTTGGCTTACCACTAACCTACAGTCTATAAAAATCCCAAATTTTCTGCTACCCTGCAAGGACATGCAGTGGTTAAGCTTTTCAAATAGTAAGCACAGAAATGCATATAATGTTAACTTGCTCTTGTTTTAATTCCATCTATCGAGGAATATTTTATGGCGAACATTTTTTATAAGTTTCTTCGCACTGTATTTATCTGCTTTGTTAAAATGTCTGCTGAGGATCTTTTTTAAATTGTTTAAATAAATTAATCATTTTAACTGAAGGAGGATTGTGCAGCATTTCAGACATCTGCTGAAATTGCCCTCATTCCTCCGTGACTCAAGTGACTCCTTTGCACATGGACCATCGGTTTTGAATCCTGAAGGGAAATTGTTTGATAAAGTGTGGACGTTCTGTTCTGGGAGGACTCCAGGGCTTTGAGGATGAGTGGGAGGACCCTGGTTTCCTGGAAATGAATAAATGGGTGTGTGCTCATGAGGGAAAGCAGAAGGGGAAGGTTCCTGGGCTCCTGAGTCCCCTTTGCGAATGAGGAACTGGATACCCCTGGAGAGGGTTGGGGGTCCATTGGGTTCCTAATCCCTGGAGAGCAGGTCCCCCACTTGCCCGTGGAAGATCTCTGCTGACACCTAATAGAGGAAGGTGCCTGGGCTGCTCTGAGCCTCACTCCCGGACCTCCAATCTCTGGTCATCTACTGAGTGTTAATGACAGTATGGGCACAGAGCTCTCTGCAGTGGGGATTGGAAAACATGAAGGACCACATTTAGCACGGGTTCTGCACAGGATGAACGGAAACCACAGGATCACCATGGATGTTAATGTCAGCGTTTATCCAATCAGCCCCTCCTGATGGAGCACTCACTTGGGCAAGGCAAACGACAAAGAGCCTTGTAGGCAGGGTAGTGACTGATGTGAATATAAGAGAACATGGACTCTGGAATGCTTGCGGTCTGGTAACCTTCCCAATCAACTCTTAATATGTGGTCTTCACGCCCACCACAGTGGGGGAACCCAGGCAGCAGGGATTTACCCAATTTCACCCTCAGAAGTGGGTTCTGAGATTTCTGCCAATGACATCTGACTGAAGTCCTTTTTTTGAAGTTCATTACTATAAATATTGGGTTTTGGGCAGCTCAGGCACAGCGTCTCGGTGGAGGAGGAGAAAGCAAACCATCCTGACTGCCTTCCACTGTCATTTCCTACCATTCCCCACTCCTCTCCTTGGTCCCTGAGCAGCCCCAAAAGAGGATGGCTCCATGGGGTTGCCTTACCAGGGCCCATCAAGTAGGACAAGCTCTGCTACAGACACCCTGGTGTTGGCTGCGGCTAGTGATATGCTTTGACCAATGAAATGAGGTGGGATTCAAGCCAGTCACGTCTAACAGAAGTGTCTTTGACCTGTGAGACGGGAAGCCCTATATGTCCATCTCTCATAACACCCAGCAGGAACTTACATGTTGGCTGCTCATTTATCCTGGCCCCAGGAGAACCTGGGTGTTCATGTGCTAGGAACAAGAAAGAGACCTTTACTCTAAGCCACTAAAGTTTTGGGGCTGCTCATTACCCACCATAACATCCAGCCTGTACTAATGGGAACCCATCCCCTATTCTACCCTCTAGGAGGCAGCAGAGCCTAACATTAGAAACCAGAACTCCGTTGTTGGAGACACCTGGGTTTGACTTTCAGCCCTGCCTTTATTAACTCTACAATCAGGCAATTGACTCTATATTGAGTCTCTGAGCCTGGTTTTCCTCCCCATAAAATAGATGGTTAAACCATCTCAGGTTGCAAAGAGGATTAAATGAAATAATAATGTAGGTAAAGCTTTGAATACAGGGCCTGGCACCTGTAACTCTTAGCTCCTTTTCACCACAATGTGTACTGGCCAAAGACATAGAGACAATGCAGGAATTGTCATTGCGTTGGCCTATGTATTCTTTCAAATTTTCTTTTAAAACGAATAGGATAGGATTACATATATTTTCTCCTATCCTGCTTTTTCTCTTAATAATGTCATATATTGAACTTAAAAAAAAAAAAAGCCATGCTGGGGAGGCTCAGTTTGTTGAGTGTAGTCCCATGCACACTAAGATTGCCGGCTCAGTTCTTATTTGAGGGCAGCTGCTGTGGTTATGGGATGGATCTCATTAGGGGGTCATGTAGAAGGCAGCAATTCTCTCCTTCTTCTCTCTGTAAAGGTCAATTAATATACCTTTACATATATTTATCCATTTAGATTTGTTGTATTCAGGAATAATTGAAATAATACTTTTCACATGAGGGAGCGTTCTAATCATCACGGAATCTAAAATAAGGTTTCCAAACAAGAATTTAGTTTTATGGACAACACTCCCCAGAAACTTGTGACCTGCCCCTAAAACCTAAAGTTGTCAGTTCCCAGTGTCACTTGGACGACCCAAAACAAGTTTCGCAATGGGCAGTGAGTGACTGGGATCCTAGTGCCCCATGGGAGGCTAGATTGCTACATTACCCAAAGGGCCATGCGCTAAGAATGGCTGGGTTGAGCCAATGAAAGCTCAGGAGAGGCGCATTATCCCTGTGCTCATTGGTTGGAGCTTGACTTCCAGGGTCTTCCTCCTGGTGGTGAATTTGACCTTGGCAGTGTGTTCACACAATCAGAGGCTCCAGTGCTGGGTCCCGAGGCCTCAGAGGCAGTGTCCCCGCAGTGCAGGCTGTGTCTGAGGCTGGTTGAGTTACAACAGCCCGCGATTCAGTCCTCCGTGCCTCCCAAGCTACTTTCTGCTTCCAGAGTCCACTCCGGCCTCACCTCAGTTACTCTCCAGCCTCCGGTGTGGGTGCCTGTCCCGCCCTGCAGCCCAGGTCTCAGCGCAGCCGGAACAGTGAGTTGCTTGGGGTGCCACGTGGTGTGACTGGGTGGGAGAGGGTGACAGGCTGAAGCCACCGTGTAAGGCCGTGGTGGTGTCCCTGAGGACGAGGACTGAGGAATCCTTGGACTGTTTTATGTCTAAGGGCAACAAGGAAGATGAAGGAAAGTGTTGTGTGAGGAGTTTGACTTCATTTTCAGGAAGCTGCTGCCATCAATGGCTGTGAACCAAAGCGGGACAAGGTGTGAGTTAGGGTTCTAACCTTTCTCAACACTGCTCAGAGGAACAACAGACTGGAACAGAGAGGACAGCAGTGAGGGACGGGAAGGAGAAATCTGTGAAAGCCCCGAGGTCATGCAGGCATCACCCAGCCCCGGGGCTGGGCCAGGGCCCTGAGCAGTCTGAACCCGTGGGTCCTGGCGGTGGGTGCCAGACTCTCCACAGACCTGTAGTTCCCACAGGTTCCTGCAGGTGCAGAGCCGCTTAGGGGGCTGGGTTGTGGAGCTTATCTCAGGGCCTCACACTCTTGTGGCCTCTGAGGTAGTGGGATCCCGAGACTGTCCAGCCCCTCTTCTCCACCTTGGACCTGGGGACCTTGATGAGACACCAAGCCCAGAATTCTAAGTGCAGGTCTAGGTTCATATGAGTGGTTCCTGTTTTTGGCAACCAGTGGAATGGGATGTGAGAGGTTTTTGCAGGCATAGGGTCCTGTATGTGTAAAGGCTTTGATTGAAGACTGAGGTCCTTCAGGAACCAGAAAGTCTTTTTTTTTAAAATTAGTAACTGGTAACAATGGGACAGAAATCAGGTCTGCAGGAGCTCTGTGACATCTGGAAATGTGTTCTGCAGGTGATGGGAGCAATGGGAGCCTTGGAGCAGTAGCGGCAAGTCATGTGACCGAGGTCCCATTGGACTCTCCATGGCTGCAGCATGATGACTAATCTAGATGGGATGGAGGTGGTAAAGCACTAGGATGGAAGCTGCTGGGATAGTCTCGGTGACTGTGATGGTAACTGGCCCATGAGGGTGGCTGTGGTGGGGAAATAAGCTTTGGGTTCCGGATTGGTGTTTTAGGTGTGGCCACCTGGATTTCTTATTTGGAGGCTGAGAGAGAGGTGAGAGTCAGGGTTTGAGTGGGGAGCATGGGGGAGGGGTAATGGGGGAGTAAGGACACATATGTAACAACTTAATCAACAAATAAATTTAAAAAAGAGTCAGGGATGATTGGAAGGTTTGCATTTGGCAGCTGGAGGTATGGAAGGACCATCAGATGAGATGCAGATATTCATTGCAGGAAGGGTAATGTTATTTGAGGATACCAAACTTTTATATTTTACCTCTCAGGGTTTCTGATATTTCCGGGAGCAGTTCATGAGCGTCTGGAACTCCGAGGAGCAGTTCAGAATAAAAACTTCTTTAAAATGTAGTTGGGAATGTAGGGACCAGGGTGGGGTTGTAGATCGTTTTCTTTCATTTTCTTTTTCTTTTTTAAATATGTTTTATTGATGTTTTACAGAGCGGAAGGGAGAGGGAAAGAGAGTCATAAACATTGATGAGAGAGAAACATCGATCAGCTGCCTCTTGCACACCTCCTACTGGAGATGTGCCCGCAACCAGGGTACATGTCCTTGAGCGGAATCGAACCTGGGACCCTTCAGTCCGCAGACTGACACTCTATCCACTGAGAAAATCGGGCCAGGGCCATTTTCTTTCTTTTTAATTGGAGACCAAAGAGTGAGTCAAACAAGATGAGACTGCAGCTGTTGCACATTCACTTGTTAAATACACACCAGGATTTTGATTGAACCTTAACCTGTACTGTTGTCCTCAATCAGGTGGATGTGCTTAGCCAGTGGTTCTCAACCTTCCTAAAGCCGCGGCCCTTTAATACAGTTCCTCATGATGTGGTGACCCCCAACCATAACATTATTTTTGTTGATACTTCATAACTGTAATTTTGCTACTGTTATGAATGTTAATGTAAATAGCTGGATATACACAGGATGTCTTAGGCGACCTCTGTGAAAGGGTTGTTCGACCCCCAACGGGGTCACGACCCACAGGTTGAGAACTGCTGGCTTAGGGGCATGAGTGGGCATCTTTGAGACTCACTGGACATGGGGTACGGGGCAGTCCGTGATGGGACTTGGGTGCTGAAGGCTGTGACTGGAGAAGGGTGTTCAGGTGCAGCTCCAGCAGAGGTGGCCTCTGGATATCTGAGATGTGATGTGGTTCTCAGTAATTGAGGTTGAAGGAAACCACAATCAGGGAGGGAAGCCTTCATGTCAGGAGTCAAGGCTGCCTCAATGAGTGTGGATGCTCAGAGTTGGTGTAGAACTTAATCCTGTTTGTATTTGCCAAGCAGTCACTATACCACACATGCTGAGTAATGAGTAGAAAGTGAAGGGGATCACTGTGGGGGCTGTGTGGTGTGGGAGTGCGGGTGTGAGAAAAGAGTGGGAGAAAGAATGGTGTGCCTTTGAAGAGGGTGTGCCTGCATAGATAAAGGGCCCTGACATTGACATGAGGGAATGAAGTTTGAGTCCATTTCTGGTGATGTCTGGAAATATGATATGCTGAATGTCAGATTAATTCCTGAAAAGAATGTGTGTTCTGATGGTACATTGCTGGTCCAGAGCATCAGTGAAATTTATGTGCACACCTGCCTGTTGGTGTGAGGGCTGTTACAGTGATCAATAGGAATGAGATAGCATACATCAGTGTCCTCCGGGCTTGAAAATCTCCACTGGCATGGAGAGGGGAGAAGGGTGAGAGAGAAATACATTACAGAGGAGATGGGTTAGAATTTCGGCAAAGAAGATGATTAGGAAATAAACTGCCTATCGCGGCACATTTGTGTTCCCTTTGAAGTTGTGCCTCTGGGAATGCAGCTGTGTGAGAGAAGTGTGGTTCAAAGAACTATGTGCAGCAGGGAGTGCAAAGTGATGGCCTCAGCACCCTGGGAATGGGTTCAAGAGGTAGAAGTGTGATACCATAACCTGGTGATACCCTGAGTGGGGAGACTACAAGGTGATTGCCTGTCAAGCACAGTGTCAAATCACTCACACTCGCATTATGGACACCATGACTCCCCACTCTATGTTCATGACACCCACTGTATTGAAAAGGGGTGTGGTCTACATGTGAGCTCCAGAGCAGAGGTATTATCTGTAAACTCATTTGCCTTATTGAGGGTGAAGACACAGCATCAGTAGGAACAGAAGGAGAGAGTGACTTTGATGGGACCAAGACCTGGTATCTTTTCTGATGTGGGGAGACGAGGGAGCAGAGGGATGTGGATGTTGGGGAGTATTATGAACATAAAAACTTAGGAGAGAAACTCATCATGGACTGACCTGTCCCCTTAATGACAGGAGATGAACTTTGAAGACGTGGCCATCGCCTTCTCTGAGGAGGAGTGGGGGCTCCTTGATGAGGCTCAGAGACTTCTGTACTGCAAGATGATGGTAGAAGTTTTTGCCCTGGTCTCATCTGTAGGTAAGACCTTCACATTGTCCCAGTGTCCTGAGGTGAAGTCCTCTCTTCCTTTTTTCTCCAGATGTACCTCTCACAGCCAGACCATGGTCTGTCCTTGTTTTCCCCATTGTCCTGTCTAATGTGCGGTGGCTGAGAGTGCTCAGTAATTTGGAGAGACCTGAGCAAAGGCCTCCATGAATATCCTTCACACCCATAGCATCAGATAGAGCAGGAAGTGTGGGCGTCAGGATTGTTGCAAACAGCTTAATGGGCCCAGCTTGCACTTTCTCTCTCTGGAAGGGTGTCTATGTCCACATGCATGGCTTCCACTTCTGCACCATTCCTCCAGCTACAGGCTCTTTGTGACTGACTGTGCCAGGTTATGGTCTTTACTTGCATGAACCCTGGGTGTTTCTTGAAAGACCTCCTTCCATTGTTTATAATATTCCGTTCCCTGAATATTATTACATGCTTTCTTGCTCTTTACCAGTGCTGCCCATTCACCTCTGTTGTCTTTCAATGAAACTCAGAATATAAGGGTTGCCTGGCCCTCCTCAGTTGCAACTGGGGGGAGGTATGATATAAGGGTGGTGTTTACATCATACCAGGAGTGTGCTCATGTCCAACAAGTTTAGGTTGAGGTGCCACTGCCAACATGTGATTTCTACCTTTTCATTCCCATGCTTGATACTTCCCTGACTTGTCTTTTAATCTGTGCCTTCCTGGTTGCTGGCTACCTTCACCTTTTTGCCCTTTTCCATCCCCTGTTCCTCTGAACTGATCTATCTGTAGTATATTTCAACATTGACATTCATATGTGTTCTGAGGTGCACAGACGTGCTTAACTAGACCTCGACACAAACTTGCCCTTACTTGAATTTTACATGGAATGAGATGTAAGCAACCTTCTGCACAGCTGGCCCATGTAACCAGCAGACAAGCCCCGTTGAACACTGTTAGCAGAAGAATGAGCAGATGATCAGGCTTCTGTTCCATGTGGTGCTTGGCATGGTTGTTTCATATTTTGAATGAGATCTTCCCTTTATGACGATCTTCAGTGGCCCAGATCTTCACAGAAGCATCTTATCAATATTTCCTACAGATATGTTACTGTCAGACAATTGCATGGAACCAACCTGCTATGTGTGACACACTTTTGTAATGAGACTTCTCCCTATCACCACAGTCATTCATTTCATCTCCATTTTTCTGTTTTCAGGTTGTTGGCATAAAACGCATGATGTGGAGACCTGTTCTGAGCACAGTGTACCTGTACAAGGGGAGTCACAGGTCAGTGCCTCTAAGACAGCTCCAGCAACCCAGAGGACCCATCTCTGTGGGAGGTGTTTCCTTGTGTTCAAAGACATTCTACACCTGAGTGAGTTACAGGCAGAAGACTTTGAGCAGAAAGCCTTCTTCAGTGATGTATGTGTGAGAGACTTCTGGTTCAGTGCAAATCCTCCCCAGCAACAGAGGGAAGCCAGTGGAGAGAACCTCTGGAAAGAAGCTGTGGACAGGGCCTCTTTTGTGACCAAGTGCAGCTTCTACTTATCAGGGCTGCCTTCAACCTGTAGGGAACGTGGGGAAGACTTCCCAGCCATGTCAGAGCTTCTCCAGCACCAGGCCCCTCTCAACACAGAGGAACCACACAGTGGTGGTGAGATTTCAGAGGAATTTCTCAATAGAAAAAGGCATCACCAATGGGATGAATGTGCAAAAGCTGACAGCCACTACCAGAACTTTGTTCAACATCAGGGCATCTGCTCTGGGGAAGTGAAATATGAGTATAATACATGTGAGAAAGTTTTCAGATGTACCTTTAACCAGAATAGACATAGGAGAGTTCACACTGGAGAAAAGTCCTATCACTGTACTGACTGTGGGAAGTTGTTCAATCAAAGGTCTTCCCTCACTAAACACCACAGAGTTCATACTGGAGAAAAACCTTACAAATGTAGTGAATGTGGAAAATCATTTAGGCGCAATTATGGCCTTTTTACCCACAAGAGAGTTCACACTGGCGAAAAGCCGCATCAATGTAGTGATTGTGGAAAGTGCTTCAGTCAAAGGTCTCACCTCAGTCAACACAACAGAGTTCACACTGGAGAAGAACCTTATCAGTGTAGTGAATGTGAAAAATCTTTTAGGCAGAAAATTCACCTCTTTACCCACCAGAGAAGTCACACAGGAGAAAAGCCATATCATTGTAGTGATTGTGGGAAGTGCTTCCATGAAAACTCTAGCCTCATTAAACAGTACAGAATTCACACTGAAGCAAAACCTTATGAGTGCAGTGAATGTGGGAAGTCCTTCCACGTAAGGTCTTCCCTCACCAGACACTACAGAGTTCACACTGGAGAAAAACCATGTGAGTGTAGTGAATGTGGGAAATCTTTTAGGAACAGCACTGACCTCCTTATCCACCAGAGAGTTCACACTGGAGAAAAACCTTACGAGTGTAGTGAATGTGGGAAATATTTTAGGCAGAAAAGTCACCTCATTATCCACCAGAGAGTTCACACCGGAAGAAAGCCGAATCAATGTAGTGATTGTGGGAAGTGCTTCAGTCAGAAATCTAGCCTCATTAAACACTACAGAATTCACACTGGAGAAAAGCCATATGAGTGTAGTCAATGTGGGAAATCTTTTAGGAACAACACCAACCTCCTTAGCCACTACAGAGTTCACACTGGAGAAAAACCTTACGAGTGTAGTGAATGTGGGAAATCTTTTAGGCAGAAAAGTCACGTCATTATCCACCAGAGAGTTCACACTGGAAAAAAGCCGAATCAATGTAGTGATTGTGGGAAGTGCTTCAGTCAGAAATCTAGCCTCATTACACACTACAGAATTCACACTGGAGAAAAACCTTATGAGTGCAGTGTATGTGAGAAGTCCTTTCATCAAAGTTCTCACCTCTCTAAGCACAACAGAGTTCACACTGGAGAAAAACCTTATAAGTGTAGTGAATGTGAGAAATCTTTTAGGCACAAGCATCACCTCCTTATCCACCAAAGAGTTCATACTGGAGAAAAACCTTAGGAGTGTAGTGAATGTGGGAAATCTTTTATGAACAAGCATCACCCCATTATCCAGCAGAAAGTTCACACTGAGTAAAAGTTATATGAGTGTGGTGACTGTGGGAAATCCTTCAGCACAAGCTCTACTCTCATTTGATACCACAGAGTTCACACTGCAAAAGGGCCCCATACTGTATTGAATGTGGGAACTCTTCTCGCTACAAATCTTTCCTCGTTCAGCACTTGAGAGTACACACTGGAGAAAAGCTTTAAATGTGCAGGGAATGTTTTACTTTCGCACTCAGAAGAACAACACCAGAAGAGAAGCTTTACCCCCATTTACCTGAATGCAAACCCCTTTGTGAGAACATACACTCTGCTAGATGTCTCCTAAGTTTGAGGTATAAGTGAGACTTTCAGAAACTGGATCGCACTTGGTAATTTACTTAGGACTACAACCGGATTGATGTCATTGGAAGGATTTGTCTGGAAGATATTTCACCATTACCACCTGACTCACCTGAAGAGTTTGTATCCGTCACAATGCCTGAATACTCTGGGGTTGTGCTTGAGAAGATTATGAATATTCTGAGATCCTGAATGATTTTTCATTCCTTTATTTCTGACCAGAGAGTTGACCTGGCCCAGGTTTTGTCCAGAGCCCACTTCCTCCCCCAAGAAGTGCTACCTCTTTCAGGGACATTGTGAGTCTCACATTAGGCTGTGATGAAGTGTTTCAGGTTCCATTTCATCAACCTGCAAACCTGTTACTGTCTTCTGCTCTGTTTTATGATCTTTATGTAAAGGAGATTTTTCTTTTGTACCTTTAATTTTGTTGGTTCTCTTCTCTCCCTGGGATGATTTAAAGAAAAGTTGTGTTCTGTCAGCATTGACAGGTGAACACTATGGTGTGATCTGAAACTTTCTGTGCTTTGGAAGGCACAGCTTGATGGCAGAAAATCACTTTTTGTTCAGTATTGGCTGATTTTGTATTGCTGACCAAGGCCTTGAGAGAAAGTGTGCATGACTTTGTGGTTCTAATGTGCTGTCAGATGCCTCTTTTATTGTAGAGGTCAATGGTCACCCAAACAGGCAGCGTTTATTGTGCTCATGTGAAAATTATGAATTATATTCTTTGTTAACACTATGTATTACCTAAGTGTCAGCAATGTTTAGGGGAACTACTCTCCACGCGCTCCAAAGGGGCCATGCGTCGCGATGTATGAGATTTCTTAGGCTGGTGTCATTTGTTGTAAGACTCTGAGGTGGACTTAGTTTGGGAGATAAACACTGTTTTCATAGTCCTGGCAGACACTGCAGTAAAACTGGATAAAAAGTGCCTCTATTGGACATAAATCGAAATTAGTTCATGTCCTGTGGCTTGTATGATCTGTGAGAACTTTCTGAGGACCTCCATCACTATTTCCTGTAGCTGGTGTCACTAGCAGACAAAATAATCTCACGGTTTTATGAATTTCCCTGGCCCCTTAGGGTGTCCATCTCCGGGTTGTTGCTCAACAGGCAAGACCTCAAAGCTAGAGGAAGGATAACCCTGTATACAGTCCCAGGATGTGTCCTTTGTAACCAGCCAGCATTCCTGTTGGTTCCAATGGCAATAGTCTGCACTGCTTGCAGAATTTTTTGAGACTGAGGCAAGGCTGGTCCTCCCAGCTAATGAGAACTGACATGCAACAAAGTGCACCTTTCTCATGTGTGCTATTTGGTGAGCCCTGACCTAGAGAGAAAGCTATGAAACTGTCACATGTGACATAAACCCACCTGTAACTCATAAACAGGGTGGGGCAACAATAGGCTTACAGTTGTATGTCAGGAAAACACAGAGATGATTGTTTTTAAAAATTTTTCAGAAAATAATTTCATTTTTTGGGAGTGAGAGAGAAAGAGACTGGAAGAGAGCGGTAAACATAGGTCTGCTGCCTCCTGCACGCCACACCTGGAAATCCATTTGGGATGTTCACTGACTGGAATCAAACCAGAGACCTGTCCATGAATGGGATGACACCCAACCAACTGAGGACACAGGCCGGGGCAGAGTTTATTCCCTTTTATTATTATTAATTATTGTATTATTTTCCATACCAACAACTCTATACCTTCTTTTACCACACCTACTATTTTCCTACTGCCCTGTTATAATCTGCCTTTCTTGGTCCTCCATGCACTCAGAGATTTTCCATTCTTTACAATAGAATAGTTCATAGTGTTCATAATTTTATAGGCACTCTTTGATGTGTATTTTTTTAAATATATAGGTATATATTTTATTGATTTTTTACAGAGAGGAAGGGAGAAGGATAGAGAGTTAGAAACATCAATGAGTGAGGAACATCCATCAGCTGCCTTCTGCATACCCCCCCACTGGGTAGCTGAGCACAACCAGGGTACATGCCCTTGACCGGAATCGAACCTAGGACCTTTGATTCCGCAGGCCGATGCTCTATCCACTGAGCCAAACCGGTTAGGGCTGATGTGTAGTTTTATAACAAATACCAGTTTCCTCCATGCCACACAATCATTTTGAGATTCTATACAAATGCTTGTGTGAAGAGTTAAATTTTTCTTTTTTATTGCTGAGTAGTACTGGGTTCTGTGAATAACCACTTTATTAATTGATCTATGTTTTTGGTTATTTCCAGGTTTGGGGTATTATACATAACTCTTCTGGGAATATTTGTATTCAGTTGTCTGTATATACATATGTTTTACTTATCACAGTGTTGTGTAGGTGAATGTTTTACATTTAAGATCTGAAGAACTGTGACCCATAATTGTCATTCCCTTTGGCTTACCACTAACCTACAGTCTATAAAAATCCCAAATTTTCTGCTACCCTGCAAGGGCATACAATGGTTAAGCTTTTCAAATAGTAACCCCAGAAATGCATATAATGTTAACTTGCTCTTGTTTTTATTCCATCTACCGAGAAATATTTTATGGTAAACATTTTTTATAAGTTTCTTTGCACTGTATTTATTTGCTTTGTTAAAATGTCTGCTGAGAATCTTTTTCAAATTGTTTAAATAAATTTATCATTTTAACTGAAGGAGGAATGTGCAGCATTTAAGACACCTGCTTAAATTTCCCTCTTTCCTCAGTTACTCAAGTGACTCCTTTGCCACATGGAACCCTCGGTTTTGAATCCTGAAGGAGAATTGTTTTATAGAGTGTGGACGTGCTGTTCTGGGAGGACTCCAGGGCTTTGAGGATGAGTGGGAGGACCCTGGTTTCCTGGAAATGAATAAATCGGTGTGTGCATATGAGGGAAAGCGAAGGGGAAGGTTCCTGGGCTCCTGAGTCCCCTTTGCGAATGAGGACCTGGATACCCCTGGGGATGGCTAGGGGTCCTTTGGGTTCCTAATCCCTGGAGAGCAGGTCCCCCCCCCCCCTTGCCCATGGAAAATCTCGGCTGACACCCGATGGAGGAAGGTGCGTGGGCTGCTCTGAGCATCATTCCCGGACCTCAAATCTCTGGTCATCTACTGAGTGTGCATGGCCACCCGGTAACACTGGGGCTAGGAGGCAGAATAGGCTCAGTACTCTTGCAATGGGGATGGGAAACATGAAGGACCATATTTAGCACAGGTTCCTGCACAGGATGAATGGAAACCACAGGATCACCATTGAAGTTCATGTCAGCTTTTTCCCGATCTGCCCCTCCTGATGGTGCACTCACCTGAGCAATGCAAATGACAAGGAGGCTTGGAGGCAGGGTAGTGACTGCTGTAAATACAAGAGAACATGGACGCTGGAATATTTGCGGTCCAGTAACCTTCCCAGTCAACTCTCTTAACATGTGCTCTTCACGCCACCACAGTGGGGAGCCCAGGCAGCAGGAATTTACCCATATTCACCCTCAGAAGTGGGTTTTGAGATTTCTGCCAATAACACCTGACCAAACCCCTTTCTCTGAAACTCACTCCAATGAATATTGTGTTTTGGGCAGCTTGGGGACAGCGTCTCGGTGGAGGCGGAGAAAGCACACCATCCTGACTGATTTGTACTGTCATTTCCTACCAATCCCCACTCCTCGGTCCCTGAGTAGTCCCCAAAGAGGCTGTCACCATGCGGTTGCCCTACCGGGGCCCATCAAGTAGGTCAAGCTCTGCTACAGACACCCTGATGTTGGCTGGGGCCGGTGATATGCTTTGACCAATGAAATGAGGTGGGAGTCAAGCCTGTCACGTCTAACAGAAGAGTCTGTGTCCTGTGAGACCGTCAGCCCTCTCTGTCCATCTCTGATAACACCCAGCAGGAACCTGCATGTTGGCTCCTTCTCTATCCTGATTCCAGGAGCACCAGGGTGTCCATGTGCTATGAACAACAAAGACACCTTCTTTACTCTAAGCCACTAAAGCTTTGGGGCTGCTCATTACCCACCATAACATCCAGCCTGTCCTAATGGGTACCCATCCCCTATTCTACCCTCTAGGAGGCAGCAGAGCCTAACATTAGAAGCCAGAGCTCTGTTGGAGACACCTGGGTTTGACTTCCAGCCCTGCCTTTATTAACTCTACAATCAGGCAATTTACTGTATATTGAGTCTCTGAGCCTGATTTTCCTTACCATAAAAAAGATGGTTAAACCATCTCAGGTTTCAAAGAGGTTTATATGAAATAATAATGCAGGTGAAGCACTGAATCCAGGGCCTGGCCCCTCTAGTAAACATTCAGTAACTCTTAGCTCCTTTTTACCACAATGTGTACTGACCACAGACATACAGACAATGTGGAAACTGTTAATGTGTTCGCCTATGTATTCTTTCAAATTTTCTGTTTAAACGAATAGGATAGGATTACATTTATTTTCTCATGGCCTGATTTTTCTCTTAATAATGTCGTATTTTGATATTAACCCAAAAAAGCCAGTACAGAGTGGCTCAGTTTGTTTAGTGTAGTCCCATGCACAGAAAGATTGCAGGCTCAGTTCTTATTTGAGGGCACCTGCTGTGGTTATGGGATGGATCTCATTAGGTGGTCATGTAGGAGGCAGCCATTCTATCCTTCTTCTCTCTGTAAAAGTAAATTAAAATACCTTTACATATATTTATCCATTTAGATGTGGAGTCTTCAGGAATAATTGAAATAATACTTTTCACCTGAGGGAGCATTCTAAGCATCACGGAATCTGAAATAATGTTTCCAAACAAGAATTTAGTTTTGTGGACAACACTCCCCAGAAACCTGTGACGAGCCCTACAACATAAAAGTGTCAGTCCCCAGTGTCACTTGGGTGCCCCAGAAAAAGATTCGCAATGGTCAGTGAGTGACTGGGATCCAGGTACCCCATGGGAGACTAGATTGCTACATTACCCAAAGGGCCAAGCGCTAAGGATGGCTGGGTTGATCCAATGAAAGCCCAGGAGAGGCGCATTATCCCTGTGCTCATTGGTTGGAGCTTGAGTTCCAGGGTCTTTCTCCTGGTGGTGAATTTGACCTTGGCAGTGTGTTCACACAATCAGAGGCTCCGGTGCGGGGTCCCCTGGTTTCAGAGGCAGTGTCCCCCCAGTGCAGTTGTGTGTCTGAGACTGGTTGAGTCACAACAGGCCGCGATTGAGTCCTCCGTGCCTCCCAAGCTACTTTCTGCTCCCAGAACCCAACCCGGCCTCACATCAGTTACCCTCCAGCCTCGCGTGTGGGTGCCTGTCCAGCCTTGCATCCCAGGTCTCAGCACTGCTGGAACAGTGAGTTGCTTGAGGGTGCCACGTGGTGTGACTGGGTGGGAGAGGGTGATTGGCTGAATGGCCACCGTGTAAGGCCATGGTGGTGTGACTGAGGATGAGGATTGGGGAAACCTTGGTGTGTTTTATGTCGAAAGGCAACAAAGAAGATGAAGCAAAGTTTCGCGTGAGGAGTTTGACTTCATTTTCAGGAAGGTGCTGCCAATGGTGGGTGTGAACAAAAAGAGCACAACGTGTGAGTTAGGGTTCTAACCTTTTCTCAAAACTTCTCAGAGGCAGAACATACTAGAACAGAGAGGACAGCACTGAGGGACGGGGAGGAGAAGTCCTGTGAAAGCCGCAAGACATGCAGGCATCACCCGACCCCGGGGCTGGGCCAGGGGCCCTGAGCAGCCTGAGCCCCTGGGTCCTGGCGGTGGGTGCCAGGCCCTCAACACACCTGTAGTTCCCACAGGTTCCTGCAGGTGCAGAACCACTTAGGGGACTGCGTTGTGGAGCTTATTTCAGGGCCTCACACCCTTGTGGCCTCTGAGGTAGTGGTGTCCTGGGACTGTCCAGCCACACTTCCATGCCTTGGGTTGGGGACCTTGATGAGACACCAAGCCCAGAATTCTATGACCTGGTCTAGGGTCATATGCACGGTTGCTATTTTGGGCAACCAGTGGAATGGGATGTGAGAGGTGTTTGCAGGCATAGGGTCTTGTATATATCAAGGCTTTGATTGAAGACTGAGCTCATTCAGGAATCAGAAAGAATATTTTTGTAAATTAGTAACTGGTAACAATGGGACAGGAGCGCTGTGACATCTGGATGTGTGTTCTGCAGGTGATGGGAGGAATGGCAGGTTTGGAGCAGTAGAGGCAAGTCATGTTACCGAGGTCTCATTAGACTCTCCATGGCTGCAGCATGATGACTAATATAGATGGGATGGAGGTGGTGAAGGACTAGGATGGAAGGTGCTGGAATAGTCTCGGTGAGTGTGATGGTAACTAGCCCATGAGGGTGGCTGTGGTGGGGAAATAAGCTTCGCCTTCCGGATTGGTGTTTTAGGTGTGGACACCTGGATTTCTCATTTGGAGGTTGAGAGAGAGGGAAGAGTCAGGGATGATGTGAAGGTTTGCATTTGGCAGATGGAGGCATGGAAGGACCATCAGTGAGATGCACATATTCATATTAGGAAGTTTTGCTTTTGAGGATACCAAAACTTATATATTTTACCTGTGAGGGTTTCTGATATTTCAGGGAGCAGTTCATTATTGTCTAGAACTCTGAGGAGCAGATCAGAATAAAAACTTCTCTAAAATACAGTTGGGAATGTAGGGAGCAGGGTGGGGTTGTGGATCATTTTCTTTCTTTTTAATTGGAGACCAGAGAGTGAGTCACACAACATGAGACTGCAGCTGTTGTATATGTACTTGTTAAACGCACAACAGGATTTTGATTGAGCTTTAGTGTGGGGAGTTGTGGTCAGTCTGGTTGATTAGCAGAGTGGCATGAGTGGGCATCTGTAAGACTCACTGGGCATGGGCTAGAGGGCCTTAGGTGTTGGGACTTGAGTGCTGAAGGCTGTGACTGGTGAAAGGAGGTCAGGTGCAACTCCACTGGAGGTGGTGTCTGGATATCTGAGATCTGATGTGGTTGTCAGTAATTGAGGTTGAAGGAAAACACCATCAGGGAAGGAGGCCTCCATAGTAGAACTCAAATCTGCTTCAATGAGTGTGGACTCTCAGAGTTGGTTTAGAACTTAATCCTGCATGGATTTGCCAAGCAGTCATTACACCACACATGTTAAGTAATGAGTAGGAAGTCAAAAAGATCACCCCGGGGGCTGTGGGTGTGGAAGTGTAGGTGTGAGAGAGGTGTGGGAGGAAGAGTGATGTGCCCTTGGAGTAGGCATATGCCTCATAGTTAAAGGGCCCTGCTATTGACATAAGAGGAAATGAAGTTTGAGTCCATTCTTGGTGTAACCAGGAAACATAATATGGTGAATTTAAGATTAATTCCTGAAAAGAGGGTGTGTTCTGGTGGTCCATTCCTGGTCCAGAGCTTCAGTGAAATTTATGTGCACACCTGCCTTTTGTTGAGAGGGCTGTTACAGTGATCAATAGGAATGAGATAGCATACATCAGTGTCCTCCAGGCTTGAAAATGTCCACTGGGTTGGAGAAGGGAGGAGGGTAAAAGAGAAATACGTTACAGAGGTGGTAAATTTGAATTTTGGAAAAGAAAATGATTAGGAAATAAACTGTTCATAATGGCACACTTGTGTTCCCTTTGATGTTGTGCCTCTGGGAATGCAGCTGTGTGAGAGAAGTGTGGTTCAAAGAACTATGTGCAGCAGGGAGTGCAAAGTGATGGCCTCAGCACCCTGGGAATGGGTTCAAAAGTTTGAAGTGTGATACCATAGCCTTGTGATACCCTGAGTCAGGGGACAACAAGGTGATTGCCTGTCAAGAACAGTGTCAGATCACTCACAATCACCTTATGGACAACATCACTCCCTAGCCTATGTTCATGACAGGCTCTGTATTGAAAAGGTGTGTGGTCTACATGTGAGCTCCAGAGCACAGGTATCATCTATAAGCTCATTTGCCCTTATTGAGGGGGGAAGACACAGCATCAGTAGGAACAGAAAGAGAGAGTGACTTTGATTGGACCTAGGCCTGGTAACTTTTCTGATGAGAGGTGTGGAGGGAGCAGATGGATGTGGATGTTGGAGAGTATTATGAACATAAAATCTTAGGAGAGAAACTCATCATGGACTGAACTGTGACAATTGTGACAGGAGATGAACTTTGAGGACGTGGCCATCACCTTCTCTGAAGAGGAGTGGGGACTCCTTGATGAGGATCAGAGACTTCTGTACTGCAAGATGATGTTGGAAGTTTTTGCCCTGGTCTCATCTGTAGGTAAGACCTTCACTCTCTCCGAGTGTCCTGAGCTGATGTCCTCTCTTCCTTTTTTCTCTGGATGTAGTTTTCACAGCCAGACCATGGGAAGTCCTGGTTTCCCCCCATGTCCTGACAAATGTGCCGTGGAACAGAGTGCTGAGTAATTTGGAGAGACATGAGCAAAGGCCTCCATGAATATCCCTCACACCCATAGCTCAAATGGTACAGGAAGTCTGAGGGTCATGATTGTTGCAAACAGATTGCATTTTCTCTCTCTGGGAGGGTGTCTATGTTCACAAGCATGGCTTCCTCTCTTGCACCATTCCTCCAGCTACAGGCTCTTTGTGACTGTGTGTGCCAGGTTTTGGCCTTTACCTGCATGAGCCATGGACGGTTCTTAAAAGACTTCCTTCCATTGTTTGTAATATTCTGTTCCCTGAATCCTACTGTATGCTATCTTGCTCTGGGTCAGTGTTGCCTACTCTCCTCTGTTGTCTTTCAAAAAACTCAGAATATTTGTGTTCTATGTGCTTGTACAGTAGAAGGTGCAAGGAGAATCTTGTTTCTTCACAGGGTGACCGCGCAGGATGATCTAAAGGATTGCCTGACCCTCTTGAGTTGCAACAGGGGGGAGGTATGACATAAGGGCGGTGTTTTGATCATACCAGAAATGTGCTCCTGTCCAACAGAGTTTAGGTTGAGGTGCCAGTGCCATCAGCTCATTTCTACCTTTTCATTCCCATGCTTGACAGTTCCCTGACTTATGTATTAATCTGTGCCTTCCCAGTATCTGGCTACCTTCACCTTTTTGCCCTTTTTCCATCAAATGTTCCTCTGAACTGATCTCTCTGCGGTATTCTCAAATATTAACCTGCATATGTGTTATGAGGTGCACAGCCGTGCTTCACTAGACTCGACAAGCTTCTCATTTCTTGAATTTTACGTGGAATAACTAGTAAGCAACATTTTGCACACATTTCTATGTCACCAGCAGACAAGCCCTTTGAACACTGTTAGCAGACGCATGAGCAGATGGTCCGGCTTCTGCTCCATGTGGTGTTGGCCATGTGTGCTTCATATTTTCTTTGAGGTCTTCTCTGTATGGTGATCTTCAGTGGCCCAGATCTTCACAGCAGCATCTTATCAATATTTCCTTCAGATATGCTACTGTCAGACAATTGCATGGAACCAACGTGTTATATGTGCGACACACTTTAGTAATGAGACTTCTTCCTGTCACCACAGTCGACATTCATGTCATCACCATTTTTCTGTTTTCAGGTTGTTGTCATAAAGTGCATGATGCGGAGACCTGTTCTGAGCAGAGTGTATCTGTACAAGGAGAGTCACAGGTCAGTGATTCTAAGACAGCTCCAGTAACTAAGAAGAGCCATCTCTGTGGGAGGTGTTTCTCTGTCTTCAAAGATATTCTGCACCTGTCTGAGTCACAAGCAGCAGACTTTGAGCAGAAAGCCTTCTTCAGTGATGCATGTGTGAGAGATTTCTGTTTCAGTACAAACCCTCCCCATCAACAAAGGGAAGCCAGTGGAGAGAATCCCTGGAAAGAAGCTGTAGACAGGCCTTCATTTATGACCAGGTTCAGCTTCTGCTTATCAGGGCTGCCTTCAACCAGTAGGGAGGTTGGGGAAGACATCCCAGCCATCTCAGAGATTCTACAGCGCCAGACCCCTCTCTACACCGAGGAGCCACACAGTGGCACTGAGGTTTCAGAGGAATTTTTAAAGAAAAAAAGGCATCACCAATGGGATGAATGTGAAAAAGCTGCCAGCCACAACCACAGCCTCTTCCAACATCAGGTTCTCTCATCTGAAGAAGAGAAATGTGACTATAATGCACGTGAGGAAGTTTTCAGATGTACCTTTAACCTCAATAGACATAGGAGAGTTGACACTGGAGAGAAGTCCTGCCGGTGTACTGACTGTGGGAAATCTGTCAATCAAAGGTCTTCCCTCACTAAACACCACAGAGTTCACACTGGAGAAAAACCTTACAAATGTAGTGAATGTGGAAAATCATTTAGTCGCAATTATGCCCTCTTTATCCACAAGAGAGTTCACACAGGAGAAAAGCCACATCAGTGTAGTGATTGTGGTAAATGCTTCAGTCAAATCTCTAGCCTCATTCAACACCACAGAGTTCACAATGGAGAAAAACCTTATGAGTGTAGTGAATGTGGAAAGTGCTTCAGTCAAAAACATAGCCTTATTAAACACTACAGAGGACACACTGGAGAAAAACCTTATGAGTGCAGTGTATGTGGGAAGTCCTTCCTTATAAGGTCTTCCCTCACTAAACACCACAGAGTTCACACTGGAGAAAAACCTTACAAATGTAGTGAATGTGGAAAATCATTTAGTCGCAATTATTCCCTCTTTATCCACAAGAGAGTTCACACAGGAGAAAAGCCACATCAGTGTAGTGATTGTGGTAAATGCTTCAGTCAAATCTCTAGCCTAATTCAACACCACAGAGTTCACACTGGAGAAAAACCTTATGAGTGTAGTGAATGTGGAAAGTGCTTCAGTCAAAAACATAGCCTTATTAAACACTACAGAGGACACACTGGAGAAAAACCTTATGAGTGCAGTGTATGTGGGAAGTCCTTCCTTATAAGGTCTTCCCTCACTAAACACCACAGAGTTCACACTGGAGAAAACCTTATGAGTGTAGTGAATGTGGAAAGTGCTTCAGTCAAAAACATAGCCTTATTAAACACTACAGAGTTCACACTGGAGAAAAACCATATAAGTGTAGTGATTGTGAGAAGTCCTTCAGTAATAGGTCTGTCCTCACTGCACACCAGAGAGTTCACACTGGAGAAAAGCCGCATAAGTGTAGTGATTGTGGAAAGTGCTTCAGTCAAAGGTCTCACCTCAGTCAACACCTCAGAGTTCACACTAGAGAAAAGCAATATGAGTGTAGTGATTGCAGGAAGTCCTTCAGTAATAGGTCTAGCCTCACTGTACACCTGAGGGTTCACACTGGAGAAAAACCTTATCAGTGTAGTGATTGTGGGAAGTCCTTCAGTAATAGGTCTATCCTCACTGTACACCAGAGAGTTCACACTGGAGAAAAACCATATCAGTGTAGTGATTGTGAAATGTGCTTCAGTCAAAAATCTAGCCTCATTAAACACTACAGAATCCACACTGGTGAAAAACCTTATGAGTGCAGTGAATGTGGGAATTCCTTTCATCAGAGTTCTCAACTCACTAAACACAACAGAGTTCACACTGGAGAAAAACCTTATAAGTGTTGTGAATGTGGGAAATCTTTTAGGCACAACTATCACCTCTTTATCCACCAGAGAGTTCACACTGGAGAAAAGCCATATGGGTGTAGTGATTGCAGGAAGTCCTTCAGTAATAGGTCTAGCCTCACTGTACATCAGAGGGTTCATACTGGAGTAAAGCCACATGAATGTAGTGACTGTGCGCAGTCCTTCAGCACAAGCTCTACTCTCATTTGACACCACAGAGTTCACACTGGATAAGGGCCTCATGCGTCTATTGAATGTGGGAAATATTTTCGCTACAAATCATTCCTGGTTCAACACTTGAGGGTACACGCTAGAGAAAAGCTTTAAATGTGCAGGGAATGTTTTACTTTGTCACTCAGAATAACAACACCAGAGGAGACGTTTTTACCCAATTTACCTGAATGCAAACCCCTTTATCAGAACATACACTCTGCTAGATGCCTCCAAATGACAGATAGAAGTGACACTTTCAGAAACTGGATCGCACTTGCTAACCTACTCAGTACTACAACCGGATTTATGTCACTGGAAGAATTTGCCTGGAAGATATTTCACCACAATCACCAGCCTCACCTGAAGAGTGTGTATCTGTCACAACCCCTGCATACTCTGGGGTTGTGCTTGACAACATTATAAATATTCCGAGCTCCTGGGTGAATCTTCATTCCTTTTTTTCTGAAGAGAGAGTTGACCTGGCCCAGGTTTTGTCCAGAGCCCACTTCCTCCCCCAATAAGTGCTACCTCTTTCAGGGACATTGTGGGTCTCACATTAGGCTGTGATGAAGTGTTTCAGGTTCCAGTTCATCAACCTGCAAACCTCTTGTTGTCCTTTGCTCTGGTTTATGGTCTTTATGTAACAGAGTTTTTCTTCTGTACTTTAAATTTGTTGGTTCTATTCTCTACCTGGGATGACTGAAAGGAAATTAGTGTTCTGTCAGCATGGAGAGGTGAACAATATGTTGTGATCTGAAACTTTGTGTGCTTTGGAAGGCACAGCTTGATAGCAGGAAATCACTCTTTGTTCAGTATTGGCTGATTTTGTATTGCTGACATAGGCCTTGAGAGAAAGTGTGCATGACTTTGTGGTTCTAATGTGCTGTCAGATGCCTCTTTTATTGTAGAGGACAATGGTCACCCTGAACAGGCATCATTTATTGTGCTCCTGTGAACAACATGAATTATATTCTCTGTTTGCACTATGTATTACATAAGTTTCAGCAATGTTTAGGGGACCTACTCTCCACACGCTCCAAAGAGGACGTGTGTCGTGATGTATGAGATTTCATAGGCTGGTGTTATTGGTTGAGAGACTCTGACGTGGAATTCCTTTGGGAGATAAACACTGTTTTCATAGTCATGGCAGACACTGAAGTTAAACTGGATAAAAAGTGCGACTATTGGACATAAATCCAAACAATTTCATGTCCTGTGGCTTGTATGATCTGTGAGAACTTTCTGAGGACCTCCATCAGTCTTTCCTATAGCTGGCGTCACTAGCAGAGAAGATAATCTCGTGGTTTTGTGCATTTCCCTGGCCCCTTAGGGTGTTCACCTCCAGGTTGTTGCTCAACAGACAAGACCTCAAAGCTAGCGGAAGGATAACCCTGTAATCAGTCCCAGGATGTGTCTTTTGTAACCAGCCAGCATTCCTGTTGGTTCCAATGGCAATAGTCTTCCCTGGTTGACAGCATTTGCTGCCCCTGAGGCAAGGCCGGTCCTCCCTGAAAATCAGAACTGACATGCAACAAAGTGAACCTTTCTCATGTGTGCTATTTAGTGAGTCCTGACCTAGAGAGAAAGCTGTGAAACTATCATATGTGACATAAACCACCTGTAACTCATACACAGGGTGGGGCAAGAATAGGCTTACAGCTGTATGTTAGCAAAACGCAAAGATTATTGTTTCTAAAATTTTTTTTAAAAAAATTTTATTTCTATTTTGGAGAAAGAGAGACTGGAAGAGAGAGGTAAACATAGGTCTGCTGCCTCCTGCACGCCACACCTGGAAATCCATGTGGGATATTCACTGATTGGAATCAAACCAGCGACCTGTCCGTGAATGGGATGACACCCAACCAACTGAAGACACTGGCCGGGGCAGAGTTTATTCCTGTTTATCATTATTAATTATTGTATTATTTTCCATTCCAACAACTCTGTACCTTCCTTTGTCACACCCACTATTTTCCTACGGCCCTGTTATAATCTCTCTTTCTGCCTTCCTTGTCCCTCCAGGCACTCAGGGATTTTACATTTTTTACAGTAGAATAGTTCATACTGTTAATAATTTTATAGACACTCTTTGACGTGTACATTTTAACAAATACCGGTTTCCTCCATGCCCCATAGTCATTTTGAGATTCAATACAAATGCTTGTGTGAAGAGTTAAAATTTTTTTTAATTGCTGAGTAGTACTGGATTTTGTAAATAAGCACTTTATTAACTGATCTATGCTACTTGTTATTTCCAGTTTTGGGGTATTATACGTAACTCTTCTGGGAATATTTGCATTCAGTTCTCTACGTAGACATATGGTTTACTCATCACACTGTTGTGTAGGTGAATGTTTTACATGTAAGATATGAATGAATAACTGTGACCCATAATGGTCATTCCCTTTGGCTTACCACTAACCCACACTCTATAAAAATCCCAAATTCTCTGCTAACCTGCAAGGGCGTGCAATGGTTAGGCTTTTCAAATAGTAAAGCCAGGAATGCGTATAATGTTAACTTGCCCTTTTTTAAATTCCATCTACCGAGGAATATTTTAAGGCAAACATTTTATACACATTTCTTTGCACTGTATTTATCTGCTTTGTTAAAATGTCTGCTGAGAATCTTTTCCAAATTGTTTAAATAAATTTATTATTTTAATTGAATGAGGAAGGTGCAACATTTCAGACATCTGCTTAAATTTCCCTCATTCCTCAGTGACTCAAGTGACTCCTTTGCACATGGACCATCGGTTTTGAATCCTGAAGGAGAATTGTTTTATAGAGTGTGGAGGTGCTGTTCTGGGAGGACTCCAGGGCTTTTTGTATGAGGGGGAGGACCCTGGTTTCCTGGAAATGAATAAATGGGTGTGTGCATATGAGGGAAAGCAGAAGGGGAAGGTTCCTGGGCTCCTGAGTCCCCTTTGCGAATGAGGAACTGGATTCCCCTGGACAGGGCTGGGGGTTCTTTGGGTTCCTAATCCCTGGAGAGCAGGTTACCCCCTTGCCGGTGAGAAATCTCGGCTGACACCTAATAGAAGAAGGTGCCTGGGCTGCTCTGAGCATCACTCCCGGACCTCCAATCTCTGGTCATCTACTGAGTGTGCATGGCCACCTGGTAACACTGGGGCCAGGAGGCAGAATAGGCTCAGTGTTCTCTGCAGTGGGGATGGGAAACATGAAGGGACCACATTTAGCACAGGTTCCTGCACAGGATGAACGGAAACCGCAGGATCACCATGGATGTTAATGTCAGCGTTTATCCAATAAGCCACCTGATGGAGCACTCACCTGGGCAACGCAAATGACAGAGTGGCTTGTAGGCCTGGTCGTGACTGATGTGAATATAATATAGGTGCTGGAATGCATTCAGTCATATCCTCTTCCCAATAAACTCTTTTAACACGTGGGTTCCACAGTGGGGGAAGCGATACAGCGGGATTTACCCAATGTCACACTCAGAACTGGGTTCTGCGTTTGCTACCAATGACATCTGACCAAACTTCTCTTTTTGCGGTTCACTCCTTTGAGTCTGGCCAGTGATGGTTTTGGACAGCTCAGGGAAAAAGTGTATGTAGATGAGGAGAAAGCAAGCCATCTTGAATGACTTCCACTGTCATTTAATACCAATCCCCACCCCTCTCCTTTGCCCCTGCACATCCCTAAAAGGGTCAGGCACCATGTGATGACATCACTGGGGCCCATCCAGTAGGTCAGGTTCTGCCGCTGACCCTGATGTTGGCTGAAGCCTGTGATGTTCTTTGACCAATGAAATGAGGTGGAGGGAAGCCTGTCACCTCCAACAGAAGAGCCTGGAAGAGCTGAGACTGCCCAGGATCTCTCTCCATCTGGGATAACTCCTAACACAACGTACATGGTGGCTCCTCCTTAACCCTGAAAAACCAGGGTGTTCGTGTGCTATGAACAAGAAAGATGCCTTCTTTACTGTAAGCCACTAAAGCTTTGGGGCTGATTTTTACCCACCATAACATCTGGCTGTCCTAATGGGAAACCCATCCCCTATTCTACCCTCTAGGAGGCAGCAGAGCCTAACATTAGAAGCCAGAGCTCTGTTTTTGGAGACACCTGGGTTTGACTTCCAGGCCTGCCCTTATTAGATCTACAATCGTGCTATTGAGTTTCTGAGCTTGCATTTCCTCCCCATTAATTAGTCGGTTAAATCATCTCAGGTATGGAGAGGATTAAATGAAATAACAATGCCGGTAAAGCATTGAATCCAGGGCCTGGCACATGTAGTGAACATTCAGTAATGGTTAACTCCATCCCTTCACGATGTGTGCTGACTGCAGACATTCAGACAATGTAGGAAATGTCAACCTGTTGGCCTCTGTATCCTTTCAAATACTACTTCTAAAGGAATAGGGTAGGATCATATGTAGTCTTGTATAGTCTGTATTTTCTCTTAGGAATGTGATATTTTTATATAAAAAATGAAAATCTGAAGACTGGAGTGACACTATTGGTTGAGCTTCCTCTCATGCACAGAAAGGTCACCAGTTCCATTCTAGGTGAGGGCACTCAGTAAGGGCGGGGCATGTGGGGTCCGTGGTGGCTTGAGCAGGCCGCTGATTGTTGTTTCTCTCTCTCCATCTCATTTCATCTCTCTCCCTAAAATTAAAATTAAAAAATCGCAAATATATAAATTTATATAATATATACCCGCATTTAGGCCTGAAGTCTTCAGGAATCAGTGAAATAATACTTTTCACCTCAGGGAGCATCCTGAGCTTCATGGAATCTGGAATAATGTCTCCAAACTAGAGGTCAGTTGCAGACAACACTCCCCAACCAGCCACCAAAGCCCAAGTTTGTCACTTCCCACCTCCACTTGGGACCCCAGGGCCAATACTGCAATGGACAGCGAGTCGTTGGCATCCAAATGCCAACTGTTGGGCCTGGAAAAGCACACTACCCAACAGGCCATGCACCTAATGATGGCTGGGTTTAGCCAGTGAAAGCCCAGGAGAGACGGATTATGCAGTGCTCATTGCTTGGCTGTGACTTCTGGCATCTTCCTCCTATTGGACATTTTGACCTCCTTACTCTCTTACCATAGCCAGAGGCTCAAGCGCTCTGCGTTCAAACTACACCGAGGCCTCAGAGGCAGTCTCCCCGCTCTGCAGGGTGTATCTGAAGCCAGTTGAGCAGCAACTGGTGGGATTGGAGCCTCCTTCCTTCCCAGACTCCTCTCTGCTTACAGAGTTCCACTCAGCTCATCCCATTTACACTCCAGGCTCTGGTGAGGGAGCCTGTCAGGTGCTGCAGCCGAGGTACCAGCTTCCAGAAGAGTGAGTCTCAGGTGGGTGACACAGGGTGTGACACAGTGAAAGAGGGTGACAGACTGCAGGGCCAGCCAGTAAGGACAGAATATGGTGGTGTGGCTGACCTGGGAGGATTCCACAAACCCAGGTTTGTCTTCTGTCTACAAACAACAAAGAAGGTGAAGCATAGTTTTGTGTGAGGAGTTTTCCTTTCATTTTCAGTAAGCCGCTGCCATCGATGGGTGTGAACAGGAGAGGGACATAGTGTGAGGTAGGGTTGTAACATTTCCCCAAAGCTGCTGAGAGTAAGAACCGACTACAGGAGAGAGGACAGCAGTTAGGGATGAGAAGGAGAGGTCCTGTAAATGATCAGGTACCTGGAAAGAGTGAGCACTGAGGGCAGAGCCCTGAGGTAATGCAGGCATCTGAAAGTCACCTGACCCTGGGGCTGGGCAGCCAGAGCCCATGGGTCCTGGCAGTGGGCTCTGGACCTAAAGGTCTAGAGAGCATCTGGACCAGATGCTCTCTAGACCTTTAGTTCCCACAGGTTCCTGCAGATGCAGGCCGCTTAGGGCAACTGGTTTGTGGTGCTGATTCCAGGGACTCATACTCTTATGGCCTCTGATATAGTAGGGTCCTGGCGCTGTCCAGCCCCTCTTCCAGCCCTTGGAGATGGAGACCTTGTAGAGACACCAAGCCCGGAATTCTAAGTCCTTGTATTTGGTCATATGAGCAGCTCCTGTTTTGGCAACCAGTGGAATGGGATATGGGAGGTCCTGCCAGGCATATGTCCAGAATACGCCAAGGCTTGGAGTGAAGACTGGGTTGGTGGAGGGACTTGCAGGTAACCTTTTTTTTTCCTTCCAAAAAATGGGAAGTGGTAAGAATAGATAGGAGTCAGGTCCAGAGCAGCTTTGTGACAACGTGGGTGTCCGTTCTGCACCTGATGGGAGCAATGGGAGATTTGGAGGCAAGTGACTGACCCAGGTCACAGTAGACTCCCTTGGTTGAAGCATAATGAGCTGTAGGGTGAGAGGGAGGTGGTGGAAAGACTAGGATAGAAGATGCTGTGTGGTCTGGGTGAGTGTGATGGTACCTGGCCCATGATGGTGGCCATGGAGGGGAAATAAGCAGTTGGATTCTGGATCAGTGTTTTAGGTGTCGCCACCTGGATTTTCTAGTTTTGAGGATGAGACAGAGAGGGGTAAGAGTCCGGAACGACGTGGAGGTTTGCATTTGGCAGATGGAAGTATGGAAGCATCAACTCCGATGTAGATATTCATAGTAGGAAGTATGATGTTCATTGTGAATGGCAAAACTTTTATTTTTTACATTTTAGTGTTTGTGATATTTCAGAGAGTAGTTCATGAGGGTGTGCAACTCTGAGAAACAGTTCAGGATGAAAACTTCTTTAAAAATTATCGGGAGAGTAGGTAACAGGGTGCAGATGTAGGTCATCTTATGTTGTTGTTGTTTTTAATTGGAGACAAAAGAGCAATTCAAACAAGATGAGACTGCACCTGTTGCCTATTTAGTTGTCAAAGACACACCAGGATTTTGATTGACCTTAGCCTTGAGTGTTGTTCTCAGTCTGGTAGATTTCCTTAGGAGCATGAGTGGGCATCTGTGAGACTCACTGGGCATGGGGTAGAGGGCCTTAGGTGATGGGACTTGAGGGCTAAAGGCTGTGACTGGTGAACGGACATCAGGTGCAGCTCCAGTGTAGGTGCCTCTGGATATCTGAGATCTGATGTGGCTCTCAGTAGGTGAGGTTGAAGGAAAACACAATCAGGGAGTGAGGCCTCCATAGCAGCACTGAAGGCTGCCTCAATGAGTGTGGATGCTCAGAGTTCATATAGAACTTAATCCTGTTTGGATTTGTCAAGCAGTCACTACACCACACATGCTAAGTAATGAGTAGGAAGTCAAGAAGATGCCGGTGGGGTCGTGGGTGTGGGAGTGCAGGTGTGGGAGGAAGAGTGATGTGCCCTTGGAGTAGTCATATGCCTTCATATATAAAGGGCCCTGACATTGACATAAGAGGCAATGAAATTTGAGTCCATTTCTGGTGCTGTCTAGATATTATGATATGGTGAATTTCAGAATAATTCCTGAAAATAGGGTGTGCTCTGGTGGTACATTCCTGGTTTAGATTCTAGGGGAAATTTATATGCACACCTGCCTTTTATTATTGAGGGCTGTTACAGTGAACAATAGGAATGAGATAGCATACATCAGTGTCATCTGGGCTTGAAAATCTCCACTTGCTTAGAGAGGGGAGAAGGATGAGAGAGAAATACATTACAGAGGTGGTAAATTTGAATTTTGGAAAAGAAGATGATTAGGAAATAAACTGCTCATCACGGCACTTTTGTGTTATCTTTGAAGTGTGGCTCTGGGAATGCAGCTGTGAGAGAAGTGTGGTTCAAAGAACTATGTGCAGCAGTTGGTGCAAAGTGATGGCCTCAGCACCCTGGGAATGGGTTCAAAAGTTTGAAGTGTGATACCATAATCTTGATATACCCTGAGTCAGGGGACAGCAACGTGATTTCCTGTCAAGAACAGTGTCAAATCACTCACAGTCTCCTTATGGTCACCATCTGTCCCACCCTATGTTCATGACACCCACTGTATTGAAAAGGGGTGTGGCCTTCATGTGAGCTCCAGAGCAGAGGTATCATCTACAAGTTCATTTGTCCTTATTGAAGGGGAAGACACAGCATCAGTAGGAACAGAAGGAGAGAGTAACTTTGATGAGACCCAGGCCTGGTATCTTTTCTAATAAGAGGAGACGAGGAAGCAGATGGATATGGATGTTGGGGAGTATTATGAACATACAATCCTAGGAGAGAAATTCATCATAGACTGAACTGTGCCCATTGTGACAGGAGATGAACTTTGAGGACGTGTCCATCGCCTTCTCTGAGGAGGAGTGGGGCCTCCTTGATGAGGCTCAGAGACTCCTGTACTGCAAGATGATGGTGCAAGTTTTTGCCCTGGTCTCATCTGTAGGTAAGACCTTCACATTGTCCCATTGTTCTGAGGTGAAGTCCTCTCTTCCTTTTTTCTCTGGATGTAGCTCTCACAGCCAGACCATGGGCTGTACTTGTTTTCCCCGTTGTCCTGTCAAATGTGCTGTGGCTGAGAGTGCTGAGTAATTTGGAGAGACCTGAGCAAAGGCCTCCATGGATATCCCTCACACCCATATCCTCACATAGGGCAGGAAGTGTCTGGGCTTCAGGATTGTTGCAAACTGCTTAATGGGCCCAGCTTGCACTTTCTCTCTCTGGAAGGGTGTCTATGTCAACATCCTAGGCTTGCACATCTGCACCATGCCTCCAGCTAAAGTGTCTTTGTGACTGACTGTGCCAGGTTATGGTCTTTACTCGCCCAAACCCTGGGTGGTTCTTGAAAGACCTCCTTCCATTGTTCGTAATATTCGGTTCCCTGAATATTATTTCATGCTGTCTTGCTCTGGGCCAGTGCTGCCTACTCACCTCTGTTGCCTTTCAATAAACTCAGAATATATGTGTTCTATGTGCTTGTACAGGAGAAGGGGCAAGGAGAACCCTGTTTTTTCACAGGGTGAACGTGCAGCATGATCTAAAGGGGTGCCTGGCCCTCCTGAGTTGTAACTGGGGGGAGGTATGACATAAGGGTGGTGTTTACATCATACCAGGAACATGCTCATGTCCTACAAGTTTAGGTTGAGGTGCCTCTGGCAGCAGCTCATTTCTACCTTTTCATTCCCACGCTTGACCCTTCCCTGACTTATCTTTTAATCTGTGACTTCCTGGTTTCTGGCTACCTTCACTGTTTTGCTCCTATACCATCACTGTTCCTCTGAACTGTTCTATCTGCAGTATTTTCTTTTTTTAAAAAAATATTTTATTGATTTTTTTACGGAGCGAAAGGGAGAGGGATAGAAAGTTAGAAACATCAATCAGCTGTCTTCTGAACACTTCCTACTGGGGATGTTCCCACAACCAAGGTACACGCCCTTGACCGGAATCGTACCTGGAACCTTTCAGTCCGCAGGCCAACGCTGTAACCACCGAGCCAAACCGGTTAGGGCTGCAGTATTTTCATATATTGACCTGCATACGTCTAATGAGGTGCACAGATGAGCTTCACTAGACTTCGATACATGATTCTCATTTCTCCAATTTTATGTGGAATGAGATGTAAGCAACCTTCTGCACAGCTGGCCCATGTCACCAGCAGACAAGCCCTGTTGAACACTGTTAGCAGACGCATGAGCAGATGGTCCAGCTTCTGTTCCATGTGGTGTTGGCCATGTGTGCTTCATATTTTCTTTGAGGTCTTCTCTGTATGGTGATCTTCAGTGGCCCAGATCTTCACAGCAGCATCTTATCAATATTTCCTTCAGATATGCTACTGTCAGACAATTGCATGGAACCAACGTGTTATATGTGCGACACACTTTAGTAATGAGACTTCTTCCTGTCACCACAGTCGACATTCATTTCATCACCATTTTTCTGTTCGTAGGTTGTTGGCATAAAATGCATGATGCAGAAGCCTGTTCTGAGCAGAGTGTATCTGTACAAGGAAAGTCACAAGTTAGTGCTTCTAAGACAGCTCCAGCAACCCAGAGGACCCATCTCTGCAGGAGGTGTTTCTCTGTGTTGAAAGGTATTCTGCACCTAACTGAGTCACAAGTAGCAGACTTTGAGCAGAAAGCCTTCTTCAGTGATGTATGTGTGAGAGACTTCTGTTTCAGTGCAAACCCTGCCCATCAACAGAGGGAAGCCAGAGGAGAGAAGCCCTGGAAAGAAGCTGTGGACAGGCCCTCATTTGTGACCAGGTTCAGCTTCTCCTTATTAGGGCTGCCTCCAACCAGTAGGGAGGTTGGGGAAGACTTCCCAGCAATATCAGAGTTTCTCCAGCACCAGGGCCCCCTCAATACTGAGGAGCCACACAGTCGTAGTGAGACTTTATTGGAATTTTTCAATAGAAAAAGGCATCACCAATGGGATGAATGTGAAAAAGCTGCCATCCATAACCAGAACCTTGTTCACCCTCAAGGCGTCTGCTCTGGAGAAGAGAAATATGAGAATAATGCCTGTGAGGAAGTTTTCAGATGTACCTTTAACCTCAATACACATAGGAGAGTTGACACTGGAGAGAAGTCCTGCTGGTGTACTGACTGTGGGAAGTCTGTCAATCAAAGGTCTTCCATCACTAAACACCACAGAGTTCACACTGGAGAAAAACCTTACAAATGTAGTGAATGCGGAAAATCATTTAGGCGCAATTATGCCCTCTTTATCCACAAGAGAGTTCACACAGGAGAAAAGCCACATCAGTGTAGTGATTGTGGTAAATGCTTCAGTCAAATCTCTAGCCTCATTCAACACCACAGAGTTCACACTGGAAAAAAACCTTATGAGTGTAGTGAATGTGGAAAGTGCTTCAGTCAAAAACATAGCCTTATTAAACACTACAGAAGACACACTGGAGAAAAACCTTATGACTGCAGTGTATGTGGGAAGTCCTTCCTTATAAGTTCTTCCCTCATTAAACACCACAGAGTTCACACTGGAGAAAATCCTTACAAATATAGAGAATGTGGGAAATCTTTTAGGCAGAAAAGTCACTTCCTTATCCACCAGAGAGTTCACACTGGAGAAAAACCATATGAGTGCAATGACTGTGGGAAGTCCTTCAGCAGTAGCTCTACTCTCATTCGACACCACAGAGTTCACACTGGAGTAAAACCGTATGAGTGCAGTGACTGTGGAAAGTCCTTCAGCACACGCTCTACTCTCATTCGACACCACAGAGTTCACACTGGCAAAGGGCCTCATGAGTGTATTGAATGTGGGAAATCTTTTTGCTACAAATCATTCCTGGTTCAACACTTGAGAGTACACGCTGGAGAAAAGCTTTAAATGTGCAGGGAATGTTTTACTTTCTCACTCAGAAGAACAACACCAGAGGAGAAGCTTTACCCCCATTTACCTGAATGCAAACCCCTTTGTCAGCACATACACTCTGCTAGATGCCTCCTATGTTACAGGTATAGGTGACACTTTCAGAAACTGCATCACACTTGCTAATCTACTCAGGCCTACAACCGGATTTATGTCACTGGAAGAATTTGTTTGGAAGATATGTCACCCCTGCCACCTGCCTCACCTGAAGAGTGTGCATCCATCACAACCCCTCATACTCAGGGATTGTGCTTGAGAAGATTATGAATATTCTGAACTCCTGAATGAATCTTCATTCCTTTATTTCTGACCAGAGAATTGACCTGGCCCAGGTTTTGCCTGAACGAACTTCCTCCACCAAGAAGGGCTACCTCTTTCAGGGACATTGTGGGTGTCACATTAGGCTGAGATGAAGTGTTTCAGGTTCCAATTCATCAACCTGTAAACCTCTTGCTGTCCTTTGCTCGGATTTATGATCTTTATGTAAAGGAGTTTTTTTCTTTTGTACTTTAATTTTGTTGGTTCTATTCTCTCCCTGGGATGATTGAAAGGAAAGTTGTGTTCTGTCAGCATGGACAGGTGAACAATATGGTGTGATCTGAAACTTTCTGTGCTTTGGAAGGCACAGCTTGATGACAGAAAAATCACTCTTTGTTCAATATTGGCTGATTTTGTATGGACGACCAAGGCCTTGAGAGAAAGTGTGCATGACTTTGTGGTTCTGATTTTCGGTGTGGTGCCTCTTTTATTGTAGAGGCCAATGGTCACCCTGAATAGGCAGCATTTATTGTGCTCCTGTGAACAATATGAATTATATTCTCTGTTCACAGTATGTATTACCTAAGTGTCAGCAATGTTTAGGGGAACTACTCTCCACAGGCTCCAAAGAGGCCATGTGTCATGATGTATGAGATTTTATAGGCTGGTGTCATTGGTTGAGAGACTCTGAGGTGGAATTAGTTTGGGAGATAAACACTGTTTTCATAGTCATGGCAGACACTGCAATAAAACTGGATAAAAAGTGCCTCTTTTGGACTTAAATCCAAATTATTTCATGTCCTGTGGCTTGTATGATCTGTGAGAACTTCCTGAGGACCTCCGTCACTATTTCCTGTAGCTGACGTCACTAGGAGAGAAAATAATCTCATGGTTTTGTGCATTTCCCTGACCCCTTAGGGTTTTCATCTCCAGGTTGTTGCTCAACAGGCAAGTCCTCAAAGCTAGAGGAAGGATAACCCTGTAATAAGTCTCAGGATGTGTCTTTTGTAACCAGCCAGCATTCCTGTTGGTTCCAATGGCAATAGTCTTCCCTGCTTCACAGCATTTGCTGACACTGTGCGATTTGACCTAGACATAAAGCTGAGAAACTATCACATGTGACATAAACCCACCTTACATCATGCACAGTGTGGGGCAACAATATGCTTACAGTTGTATATCTTGAAAACACAGAGATTATTAATTTTAAAAATTTTTAGAAAATAATTTTATTCATTTTTTGGGGTGGGGTGGGGAGAGAGAGACCGGAAGAGAGAGGTAAACATATGTCTGCTGCCTCCTGCACGCCACACCTGGAAATCCATTTGGGGATGTTCACTGACATGGAATCAAACCAGATACCACTCTGTGAATGGGATTACACCGAACCAACTGAGGACACAGGCCGGGGCAGAGTTTATTCCTGTTTATCATTATTAATTATTGTATTATTTTCCATACCAACAACTCTGTACCTTCTTTTGTCACACCCGCTATTTTCCTACTGCCCTGTTATAATCTCTCTTTCTGGCTTTCTGGCCCCTCCAAGCACTCAGGGATTTTCCATTGTTTACAAAAGAATAGTTCACAGTGTTCATAATTTTATAGGCACTATTTGATGTGTAGTTTTTTAACAAATACTGGTTTCCTCGATGCCACACAGTCATTTTGATATTCAATACAAATGCTTGTGAAGAGTTAATTTTTTCTTTTTTATTGCTGAGTAGTACTGCATTCTGTGAATTACCACTATATTAATTGATCTATGTTTTTTGTTTTTTCCAGGTTTGGAGTATTATAAATAAATCTTCTGGGAATGTTTGCATTCAGTCCTCGTATAGACATATGTTTTACTTATCCAATTGTTGTGTAGGTGAATGTTTTACATTTAAGATATGCAGAACTGTGACCCAAAATGGTCATTCCCTTTCGCTTACCACTAACCCACACTCTATAAAAATACCAAATTTTCTGCTACCCTGCATGGGCATACAATGGTTGACCTTTTCAAATAGTAACCCCAGAAATGCATATTATGTTAACTTGCTCTTGTTTCTATTCCATCTTCGGAGGAATATTTTATGGTGAACATTTTTTACACATTTCTTTGCACTGTATTTATCTGCTTTGTTAAAGTATCTGCTGAGAATCTTTTTCAAATTGTTTAAATAAATTTATCATTTCAACTGGAGGAGGACGGTGCAGCATTTAAGACATCTGCTGAAATTTCCCTCATTCCTCTGTGACTCAAGTGACTCCTTTGCCATATGAAACCATCTGTTTTGAATCCTGAAGGAAATTGTTTTATAGAGTGTGGAGGTTCTGTTTTGGGAGACTCTAGGCCTGTGAGGATGACAGGGAGGATCCTGATTTCCTGGAAATGAATAAATGGGTGTGTGCATATGAGGGAAAGCAAAAGGGGAAGGTTCCTGGGCTCCTGAGTCCCCTTTGCTAATGAAGAACTGGATAGCCCTGAAGAGGGCTGGGGGTCCTTTGGGTTCCAAATTTCTACAGAGAAGGTTCCCCCCTTGCCCGTGGGAAATCTCAGCTGACACCTAATAGAGGAAAGTGCCTGGGCTGCTCTGAGCATCACTCCCGGACCTCAAATCTCTAGTCATCTACTGAGTGTGCATGGCCACCCGGTAACATTGGGGCCAGGAGGAAGAATGGGCTCAGTGCCCTCTGCAATGGGGATGGGAAAGTATAAAGGGACCACATTTAGCACAGGTTCCTTCATAGGGTGAATGGAAACCACAGGATCACCATGGAGGTTAATGTCACCATTTCCCCTATCAGCCCCACCTGAAGGCGCACTCACCTGGGCAATGCAAACGACCAAGAGGCTTGGAGGCAGCGTAGTGACTGCTGTGAATACAAGAGAACATGGACGCTGGAATGCTTGTGGTTCAGTTACCTTCCCAGTCTACTCTCCTAACGTGCTCTTCAGGCCTACCACAGTGGGGGAGCCCAGGCAGCAGAGATTTACCCATATTCACCCTCAGAAGTGGGTTCTGAGATTTCTGCCAATGACATCTGACCAACCTCCTTTTTTTGAAGTTCACTCCTATAAATATTGGGTTTTGGGCAGGTCGGGGACAGAATCTCGGTGGAGGAGGAGAAAGCAAACCATCCTGACTGACTTCCACTGTCATTTCCTACCATTCCCCACTCCTCTCCTTTGTTCCTGAGCAGCCCTAAAAGAGGCTGGCATCACGTGGTCGTCCTACTGGGGCCCATCAAGTAGGTTAGGCTCTGCTACTGACACCCTGATGTTGGCTGCAGCCAGTGATATGCTTTGACCAATGAAATGTGGTGGAAGTCAAGCATGTCACCTCTAACAGAGAGGGACCAGTGAGACGGGCAGAGCGCTCTGCCCATCTATGATAACACCCAGCAGGAACCTACATGTTGGCTGCTCATTTATCCTGGCCCCAGGAGAACCAGGGTGTCCATGTGCTAGGAACAAGAAAGAGACCTTCTTTACTCTAAGCCACTAAAGCTTTGGGGCTGCTCATTACCCACAATAACATCTATTCTGTCCTAATGGAACCCATCCCCTATTCTACCCTCTAGGAGGCAGCAGAGCCTAACATTAGAAACCAGAACTCCGTTGTTGGAGACACCTGGGTTTGACTTTCAGCCCTGCCTTTATTAACTCTACAATCAGGCAATTTACTGTATATTGAGTCTCTGAGCCTGGATTTCCTCCCCATAAAATAGATGGTTAAACCATCTCAGGTTGCAAAGAGGATTAAATGAAATAATAATGTAGGTAAAGCTTTGAATACAGGGCCTGGCACCTGTAACTCTTAGCTCCTTTTCACCACAATGTGTACTGGCCAAAGACATAGAGACAATGCAGGAATTGTCATTGCGTTGGCCTATGTATTCTTTCAAATTTTCTTTTAAAACGAATAGGATAGGATTACATATATTTTCTCCTATCCTGCTTTTTCTCTTAATAATGTCATATATTGAACTTAAAAAAAAAAAAAAAAAGCCATGCTGGAGAGGCTCAGTTTGTTGAGTGTAGTCCCATGCACAGTAAGATTGCCGGCTCAGTTCTTATTTGAGGGCAGCTGCTGTGGTTATGGGATGGATCTCATTAGGGGGTCATGTAGAAGGCAGCAATTCTCTCCTTCTTCTCTCTGTAAAAGTCAATTAATATACCTTTACATATATTTATCCATTTAGATTTGTTGTATTCAGGAATAATTGAAATAATTATTTTCACATGAGGGAGCATTCTAATCATCACGGAATCTAAAATAAGGTTTCCAAACAAGAATTTAGTTTTCACATGAGGGAGCATTCTAATCATCACGGAATCTAAAATAAGGTTTCCAAACAAGAATTTAGTTTTATGGACAACACTCCCCAGAAACTTGTGACCTGCCCCTAAAACCTAAAGTTGTCAGTTCCCAGTGTCACTTGGACGACCCAAAACAAGTTTCGCAATGGGCAGTTCGTGACTGGGATCCTAGTGCCCCATGGAGCCTAGATTACTACATTACCCAAAGGGCCATGGGCTAAGGATGGCTGGGTTCATCCAATGGAAGCCCAGGAGAGGCACATTATCCCTGTGCTCATTGGTTGGAGCTTGACTTCCAGGGTCTTTCTCCTGGTGGTGAATTTGACCTTGGCAGTGTGTTCACAGAATCAGAGGCTCCAGTGCTGGGTCCCTAGGCCTCAGAGGCAGTGTCTCCGCAGTGCAGGCTGTCTCTGAGGCTGGTTGAGTTACAACAGACCGCGATTCAGTCCTCCGTGCCTCCCAAACTACTTTCTGCTTCCAGAGTCCACTCCGGCCTCACCTCAGTTACTCTCCAGCCTCCGGTGTGGGTGCCTGTCCCGCCCTGCAGCCCAGGTCTCAGCGCAGCCGGAACAGTGAGTTGCTTGGAGTGCCACGTGGTGTGACTGGGTGGGAGAGGGTGACAGGCTGAAGCCACCGTGTAAGGCCGTGGTGGTGTGACTGAGGACGAGGATTGAGGAATCCTTGGACTGTTTTATATCTGAAGGCAACAAGGAAGATGAAGGAAAGTGTTGTGTGAGGAGTTTGACTTCATTTTCAGGAAGCTGCTGCCATCAATGGCTGTGAACCAAAGCGGGACAAAGTGTGAGTTAGGGTTCTAACCTTTCTCAAAACTTCTCAGAGGAAGAACAGACTGGAACAGACAGGACTGCAGTGAGGGACGGGGAGGAGAAATCTGTGAACTCCCCGAGGTCATGCAGGCATCACCCAGCCCCGGGGCTGGGCCAGGGCCCTGAGCAGCCTGAACCCGTGGGTCCTGGCAGTGGGTGCCAGACTCTCCACAGACCTGTAGTTCCCACAGGTTCCTGCAGGTGCAGAGCCGCTTAGGGGCCTGGGTTGTGGAGCTTATCTCAGGGCCTCACACTCTTGTGGCCTCTGAGGTAGTGGGATCCGGAGACTGTCAAGCCCCTCTTCTCCACCTTGGACCTGGGGACCTTGATGAGACACCAAGCCCAGAATTCTAAGTGCAGGTCTAGGGTCATATGAGTGGTTCCTGATTTGGCAACCAGTGGAATGGGATGTGAGAGGTTTTTGCAGGCATAGGGTCCTGTGTGTGTAAAGGCTTTGATTGAAGACTGAGGTCCTTCAGGAACCAGAAAGTCTTTTTTTTTTTTTAAATTAGTAACTGGTAACAATGGCACCGGGATTAGGGCTAGAGGAGCTCAGAGACATCTGGATGTGTGTTCTGCAGGTGATGGGAGCAATGGGAGCCTTGGAGCAGTAGCGGCAAGTCATGTGACCGAGATCTCATTGGACTCTCCATGGCTGCAGCATGATGACTAATCTAGATGGGATGGAGGTGGTAAAGCACTAGGATGGAAGCTGCTGGGATAGTCTCAGTGAGTGTGATGGTAACTGGCCCATGAGGGTGGCTGTGGTGGCGAAATAAGCTTTGGGTTCCGGATTGGTGTTTTAGGTGTGGCCACCTGGATTTCTCATTTGGAGGCTGAGAGAGAGGTGAGAGTCAGGGTTTGAGTGGGGAGCATGGGGGAGGGGTAATGGGGGAGTAAGGACACATATGTAACAACTTAATCAACAAGTAAATTTAAAAAAGAGTCAGGGATGATTGGAAGGTTTGCATTTGGCAGCTGGAGGTATGGAAGGACCATCAGATGAGATGCAGATATTCATTGCAGGAAGGGTAATGTTATTTGAGGATACCAAACTTTTATATTTTACCTGTCAGGGTTTCTGATATTTCCGGGAGCAGTTCATGAGCGTCTGGAACTCCGAGGAGCAGTTCAGAATAAAAACTTCTTTAAAATGTAGTTGGGAATGTAGGGAGCAGGGTGGGGTTGTAGATCGTTTTCTTTCATTTTCTTTTTCTTTTTTAAATATGTTTTATTGATGTTTTACAGAGCGGAAGGGAGAGGGAAAGAGAGTCATAAACATTGATGAGAGAGAAACATCGATCAGCTGCCCCTTGCACACCTCCTACTGGAGATGTGCCCGCAACCAGGGTACATGCCCTTGACCGGAATCGAACCTGGGACCCTTCAGTCCGCAGACTGACACTCTATCCACTGAGAAAATCGGGCCAGGGCCATTTTCTTTCTTTTTAATTGGAGACCAAGGAGTGAGTCAAACAAGATGAGACTGCAGCTGTTGCACATTCACTTGTTAAACACACACCAGGATTTTGATTGAACCTTAGTCTGTACTGTAGTCCTCAATCAGGTGGATGTGCTTAGCCAGTGGTTCTCAACCTTCCTAATGCCATGACCCTTTAATACAGTTCCTCATGATGTGGTGACCCCCAACCATAAAATTATTTTTGTTGATACTTCATAACTGTAATTTTGCTACTGTTATGAATGTTAATGTAAATAGCTGGATATACACAGGATGTCTTAGGCGACCTCTGTGAAAGGGTTGTTCGACCCCCAACGGGGTCACGACCCACAGGTTGAGAACTGCTGGCTTAGGGGCATGAGTGGGCATCTTTGAGACTCACTGGACATGGGGTACGGGGCAGTCCGTGATGGGACTTGGGTGCTGAAGGCTGTGACTGGAGAAGGGTGTTCAGGTGCAGCTCCAGCGGAGGTGGCCTCTGGATATCTGAGATGTGATGTGGTTCTCAATAATTGAGGTTGAAGGAAACCACAATCAGGGAGGGAAGCCTTCATGTCAGGAGTCAAGGCTGCCTCAATGAGTGTGGATGCTCAGAGTTGGTGTAGAACTTAATCCTGTTTGTATTTGCCAAGCAGTCACTACACCACACATGCTGAGTAATGAGTAGAAAGTGAAGGGGATCACTGTGGGGGCTGTGTGGTGTGGGAGTGCGGGTGTGAGAAAAGAGTGGGAGAAAGAATGGTGTGCCTTTGAAGAGGGTGTGCCTGCATAGATAAAGGGCCCTGACATTGGCATGAGGGAATGAAGTTTGAGTCCATTTTTGGTGATGTCTGGAAATATGATATGCTGAATGTCAGATTAATTCCTGAAAAGAATGTGTGTTCTGATGGTACATTGCTGGTCCAGAGCATCAGTGAAATTTATGTGCACACCTGCCTGTTGGTGTGAGGGCTGTTACAGTGATCAATAGGAATGAGATAGCATACATCAGTGTCCTCCGGGCTTGAAAATCTCCACTGGCATGGAGAGGGGAGAAGGGAGAGAGAGAAATACATTACAGAGGTGATGGGTTAGAATTTCGGCAAAGAAGATGATTAGGAAATAAACTGCCCATCGCGGCACATTTGTGTTCCCTTTGAAGTTGTGCCTCTGGGAATGCAGCTGTGAGAGAAGTGTGGTTCAAAGAACTATGTGCAGCAGGTAGTGCAAAGTGATGGCCTCAGCACCGTGGGAATGGGTTCAAGAGGTTGAAGTGTGATACCATAACCTTGTGATACCCTGAGTGGGGAGACTACAAGGTGATTGCCTGTCAAGCACAGTGTCAAATCACTCACACTCGCATTATGGACACCATGACTCCCCACTCTATGTTCATGACACCCACTGTATTGAAAAGGGGTGTGGTCTACATGTGAGCTCCAGAGCAGAGGTATTATCTGTAAACTCATTTGCCCTTATTGAGGGTGAAGACACAGCATCAGTAGGAACAGAAGGAGAGAGTGACTTTGATGGGACCAAGACCTGGTATCTTTTCTGATGTGGGGAGACGAGGGAGCAGAGGGATGTGGATGTTGGGGAGTACTATGAACATAAAAACTTAGGAGAGAAACTCATCATGGACTGACCTGTCCCCTTAATGACAGGAGATGAACTTTGAAGACGTGGCCATCGCCTTCTCTGAGGAGGAGTGGGGGCTCCTTGATGAGGCTCAGAGACTTCTGTACTGCAAGATGATGGTAGAAGTTTTTGCCCTGGTCTCATCTGTAGGTAAGACCTTCACATTGTCCCAGTGACCTGAGGTGAAGTCCTCTCTTCCTTTTTTCTCCAGATGTACCTCTCACAGCCAGACCATGGTCTGTCCTTGTTTTCCCCATTGTCCTCTCAAATGTGCGGTGGCTGAGAGTGCTCAGTAATTTGGAGAGACCTGAGCAAAGGCCTCCATGAATATCCTTCACACCCATAGCATCAGATAGAGCAGGAAGTGTGGGCGTCAGGATTGTTGCAAACAGCTTAATGGGCCCAGCTTGCACTTTCTCTCTCTGGAAGGGTGTCTATGTCCACATGCATGGCTTCCACTTCTGCACCATTCCTCCAGCTACAGGCTCTTTGTGACTGACTGTGCCAGGTTATGGTCTTTACTTGCATGAACCCTGGGTGTTTCTTGAAAGACCTCCTCCCATTGTTTATAATATTCCGTTCCCTGAATATTATTACATGCTTTCTTGCTCTTTACCAGTGCTGCCCATTCACCTCTGTTGTCTTTCAATGAAACTCAGAATATAAGGGTTGCCTGGCCCTCCTCAGTTGCAACTGGGGGGAGGTATGATATAAGGGTGCTGTTTACATCATACCAGGAGTGTGCTCATGTCCAACAAGTTTAGGTTGAGGTGCCACTGCCAACATGTGATTTCTACCTTTTCATTCCCATGCTTGATACTTCCCTGACTTGTCTTTTAATCTGTGCCTTCCTGGTTGCTGGCTACCTTCACCTTTTTGCCCTTTTCCATCCCCTGTTCCTCTGAACTGATCTATCTGTAGTATATTTCAACATTGACATTCATATGTGTTCTGAGGTGCACAGACGTGCTTAACTAGACCTCGACACAAACTTCCCCTTACTTGAATTTTACATGGAATGAGATGTAAGCAACCTTCTGCACAGCTGGCTCATGTAACCAGCAGACAAGCCCCGTTGAACACTGTTAGCAGAAGAATGAGCAGATGATCAGGCTTCTGTTCCATGTGGTGCTTGGCATGGTTGTTTCATATTTTGAATGAGATCTTCCCTGTATGACGATCTTCAGTGGCCCAGATCTTCACAGAAGCATCTTATCAATATTTCCTACAGATATGTTACTGTCAGACAATTGCATGGAACCAACCTGCTATGTGTGACACACTTTTGTAATGAGACTTCTCCCTATCACCACAGTCATTCATTTCATCTCCATTTTTCTGTTTTCAGGTTGTTGGCATAAAACGCATGATGTGGAGACCTGTTCTGAGCACAGTGTACCTGTACAAGGGGACTCACAGGTCAGTGCCTCTAAGACAGCTCCAGCAACCCAGAGGACCCATCTCTGTGGGAGGTGTTTCTCTGTGTTCAAAGACATTCTACACCTGAGTGAGTTACAGGCAGTAGACTTTGAGCAGAAAGCCTTCTTCAGTGATGTATGTGTGAGAGACTTCTGGTTCAGTGCAAATCCTCCCCAGCAACAGAGGGAAGCCAGTGGAGAGAACCTCTGGAAAGAAGCTGTGGACAGGGCCTCTTTTGTGACCAAGTGCAGCTTCTATTTATCAGGGCTGCCTTCAACCAGTAGGGAACGTGGGGAAGACTTCCCAGCCATGTCAGAGCTTCTCCAGCACCAGGCCCCTCTCAACACAGAGGAACCACACAGTGGTGGTGAGATTTCAGAGGAATTTCTCAATAGAAAAAGGCATCACCAATGGGATGAATGTGCAAAAGCTGACAGCCACTACCAGAACTTTGTTCAACATCGGGGCATCTGCTCTGGGGAAGTGAAATATGAGTATAATACATGTGAGGAAGTTTTCAGATGTACCTTTAACCACAATAGACATAGGAGAGTTCACACTGGAGAAAAGTCCTATCACTGTACTGACTGTGGGAAGCTGTTCAATCAAAGGTCTTCCCTCACTAAACATCACAGAGTTCATACTGGAGAAAAACCTTACAAATGTAGTGAATGTGGAAAATCATTTAGGCGCAATTATGGCCTTTTTACCCACAAGAGAGTTCACACTGGCGAAAAGCCGCATCAGTGTAGTGATTGTGGAAAGTGCTTCAGTCAAAGGTCTCACCTCAGTCAACACAACAGAGTTCACACTGGAGAAGAACCTTATCAGTGTAGTGAATGTGAAAAATCTTTTAGGCAGAAAATTCACCTCTTTACCCACCAGAGAAGTCACACAGGAGAAAAGCCATATCATTGTAGTGATTGTGGGAAGTGCTTCCATGAAAACTCTAGCCTCATTAAACAGTACAGAATTCACACTGAAGCAAAACCTTATGAGTGCAGTGAATGTGGGAAGTCCTTCCACGTAAGGTCTTCCCTCACCAGACACTACAGAGTTCACACTGGAGAAATACCATGTGAGTGTAGTGAATGTGGGAAATCTTTTAGGAACAACACTGACCTCCTTATCCACCAGAGAGTTCACACTGGAGAAAAACCTTACAAGTGTAGTGAATGTGGGAAATATTTTAGGCAGAAAAGTCACCTCATTATCCACCAGAGAGTTCACACCGGAAGAAAGCCAAATCAATGTAGTGATTGTGGGAAGTGCTTCCATGAAAACTCTAGCCTCATTAAACAGTACAGAATTCACACTGAAGCAAAACCTTATGAGTGCAGTGAATGTGGGAAGTCCTTCCACGTAAGGTCTTCCCTCACCAGACACTACAGAGTTCACACTGGAGAAATACCATGTGAGTGTAGTGAATGTGGGAAATCTTTTAGGAACAACACTGACCTCCTTATCCACCAGAGAGTTCACACTGGAGAAAAACCTTACAAGTGTAGTGAATGTGGGAAATATTTTAGGCAGAAAAGTCACCTCATTATCCACCAGAGAGTTCACACCGGAAGAAAGCCGAATCAATGTAGTGATTGTGGGAAGTGCTTCAGTCAGAAATCTAGCCTCATTAAACACTACAGAATTCACACTGGAGAAAAGCCATATGAGTGTAGTGAATGTGGGAAATCTTTTAGGAATAACACCAACCTCCTTAGCCACCACAGAGTTCACACTGGAGAAAAACCTTACGAGTGTAGTGAATGTGGGAAATCTTTTAGGCAGAAAAGTCATGTCATTATCCACCAGAGAGTTCACACTGGAAAAAAGCCGAATCAATGTAGTGATTGTGGGAAGTGCTTCAGTCAGAAATCTAGCCTCATTACACACTACAGAATTCACACTGGAGAAAAACCTTATGAGTGCAGTGTATGTGAGAAGTCCTTTCATCAAAGTTCTCACCTCTCTAAGCACAACAGAGTTCACACTGGAGAAAAACCTTATAAGTGTAGTGAATGTGAGAAATCTTTTAGGGACAAGCATCACCTCCTTATCCACCAAAGAGTTCATACTGGAGAAAAACCTTAGGAGTGTAGTGAATGTGGGAAATATTTTATGAACAACCATCACCCCATTATCCAGCAGAAAGTTCACACTGAGTAAAAGTTATATGAGTGTGGTGACTGTGGGAAATCCTTCAGCACAAGCTCTACTCTCATTTGACACCACAGAGTTCACACTGCAAAAGGGCCCCATACTGTATTGAATGTGGGAAATCTTCTCGCTACAAATCTTTCCTTGTTCAGCACTTGAGAGTACACACTGGAGAAAAGCTTTAAATGTGCAGGGAATGTTTTACTTTCGCACTCAGAAGAACAACACCAGAAGAGAAGCTTTACCCCCATTTACCTGAATGCAAACCCTTTGTGAGAACATACACTCTGCTAGATGTCTCCTAAGTTTGAGGTATAAGTGACACTTTCAGAAACTGGATCGCACTTGGTAATTTACTTAGGACTACAACCGGATTGATGTCATTGGAAGGATTTGTCTGGAAGATATTTCACCATTACCACCTGACTCACCTGAAGAGTTTGTATCCGTCACAATGCCTGAATACTCTGGGGTTGTGCTTGAGAAGATTATGAATATTCTGAGATCCTGAATGATTTTTCATTCCTTTATTTCTGACCAGAGAGTTGACCTGGCCCAGGTTTTGTCCAGAGCCCACTTCCTCCCCCAAGAAGTGCTACCTCTTTCAGGGACATTGTGAGTCTCACATTAGGCTGTGATGAAGTGTTTCAGGTTCCATTTCATCAACCTGCAAACCTCTTCCTGTCTTCAGCTCTGGTTTATGATCTTAATGTAAAGGAGTTTTTTCTTTTGTACCTTTAATTTTGTTGGTTCTCTTCTCTCCCTGGGATGATTTAAAGAAAAGTTGTGTTCTGTCAGCATGGACAGGTGAACACTATGGTGTGATCTGAAACTTTCTGTGCTTTGGAAGGCACAGCTTGATGGCAGAAAATCACTTTTTGTTCAGTATTGGCTGATTTGTATTGCTGACCAAGGCCTTGAGAGAAAGTGTGCATGCATTTGTGGTTCTAATGTGCTGTCAGATGCCTCTTTTATTGTAGAGGTCAATGGTCACCCAAACAGGCAGCGTTTATTGTGCTCATGTGAAAATTATGAATTATATTCTTTGTTAACACTATGTATTACCTAAGTGTCAGCAATGTTTAGGGGAACTACTCTCCACGCGCTCCAAAGGGGCCATGCGTCGCGATGTATGAGATTTCTTAGGCTGGTGTCATTTGTTGTAAGACTCTGAGGTGGACTTAGTTTGGGAGATAAACACTGTTTTCATAGTCCTGGCAGACACTGCAGTAAAACTGGATAAAAAGTGCCTCTATTGGACATAAATCAAAATTAGTTCATGTCCTGTGGCTTGTATGATCTGTGAGAACTTTCTGAGGACCTCCATCACTATTTCCTGTAGCTGGTGTCACTAGCAGACAAAATAATCTCACGGTTTTATGAATTTCCCTGGCCCCTTAGGGTGTCCATCTCCAGGTTGTTGCTCAACAGGCAAGACCTCAAAGCTAGAGGAAGGATAACCCTGTATACAGTCCCAGGATGTGTCCTTTGTAACCAGCCAGCATTCCTGTTGGTTCCAATGGCAATAGTCTGCACTGCTTGCAGAATTTTTTGAGACTGAGGCAAGGCTGGTCCTCCCAGCTAATGAGAACTGACATGCAACAAAGTGCACCTTTCTCATGTGCTATTTGGTGAGCCGTGACCTAGAGATAAAGCTATGAAACTGTCACATGTGACATAAACCCACCTGTAACTCATAAACAGGGTGGGGCAACAATAGGCTTACAGTTGTATGTCAGGAAAACACAGAGATGATTGTTTTTAAAAATTTTTCAGAAAATAATTTCATTTTTTGGGAGTGAGAGAGAAAGAGACTGGAAGAGAGAGGTAAACATAGGTCTGCTGCCTCCTGCACGCCACACCTGGAAATCCATTTGGGGATGTTCACTGACCTGGAATCAAACCAGAGACCTGTCCATGAATGGGATGACACCCAACCAACTGAGGACACAGGCCGGGGCAGAGTTTATTCCTTTTTATTATTATTAATTATTGTATTATTTTCCATACCAACAACTCTATACCTTCTTTTACCACACCTACTATTTTCCTACTGCCCTGTTATAATCTGCCTTTCTTGGTCCTCCATGCACTCAGAGATTTTCCATTCTTTACAATAGAATAGTTCATAGTGTTCATAATTTTATAGGCACTCTTTGATGTGTACTTTTTTAAATATATAGGTATATATTTTATTGATTTTTTACAGAGAGGAAGGGAGAGGGATAGAGAGTTAGAAACATCAATGAGAGAGGAACATCCATCAGCTGCCTTCTGCATACCCCCCGACTGGGTAGCTGAGCACAACCAGGCTACATGCCCTTGACCGGAATCGAACCTAGGACCTTTGATTCCGCAGGCCGATGCTCTATCCACTGAGCCAAACCGGTTAGGGCTGATGTGTAGTTTTATAACAAATACCAGTTTCCTCCATGCCACACAATCATTTTGAGATTCTATACAAATGCTTGTGTGAAGAGTTAAATTTTTCTTTTTTATTGCTGAGTAGTACTGGGTTCTGTGAATAACCACTTTATTAATTGATCTATGTTTTTGGTTATTTCCAGGTTTGGGGTATTATACATAACTCTTCTGGGAATATTTGTATTCAGTTGTCTGTATATACATATGTTTTACTTATCACACTGTTGTGTAGGTGAATGTTTTACATTTAAGATCTGAAGAACTGTGACCCATAATTGTCATTCCCTTTGGCTTACCACTAACCTACAGTCTATAAAAATCCCAAATTTTCTGCTACCCTGCAAGGACATACAATGGTTAAGCTTTTCAGATAGTAACCCCAGAAATGCATATAATGTTAACTTGCTCTTGTTTTTATTCCATCTACCGAGAAATATTTTATGGTAAACATTTTTTATAAGTTTCTTTGCACTGTATTTATTTGGTTTGTTAAAATGTCTGTTGAGAATCTTTTTCAAATTGTTTAAATAAATTTATCATTTTAACTGAAGGAGGAATGTGCAGCATTTAAGACACCTGCTTAAATTTCCCTCATTCCTTAGTTACTCAAGTGACTCCTTTGCCACATGGAACCCTCGGTTTTGAATCCTGAAGGAGAATTGTTTTATAGAGTGTGGACGTGCTGTTCTGGGAGGACTCCAGGGCTTTGAGGATGAGTGGGAGGACCCTGGTTTCCTGGAAATGAATAAATGGGTGTGTGCATATGAGGGAAAGCAGAAGGGGAAGGTTCCTGGGCTCCTGAGTCCCCTTTGCGAATGAGGACCTGGATACCCCTGGGGATGGCTGGGGTTCCTTTGGGTTCCTAATCCCTGGAGAGCAGGTCCCCCCCCCCCTTGCCCATGGAAAATCTCGGCTGACACCCGATGGAGGAAGGTGCGTGGGCTGCTCTGAGCATCATTCCCGGACCTCAAATCTCTGGTCATCTACTGAGTGTGCATGGCCACCTGGTAACACTGGGGCCAGGGGGCAGAATAGAATCAGTGCTCTCTGCAGTCGGGATGGGAAACATGAAGGACCATATTTAGCACAGGTTCCTGCACAGGATGAATGGAAACCACAGGATCACCATTGAAGTTCATGTCATCTTTTTCCCGATCTGCCCCTCCTGATGGTGCACTCACCTGAGCAATGCAAATACAAGGAGGCTTAGAGGCAGGGTAGTGACTGCTGTGAATACAAGAGAACATGGAGGCTGGAATATTTGCGGTCCAGTAACCTTCCCAGTCAACTCTCTTAACATGTGGTCTTCACGCCACCACAGTGGGGAGCCCAGGCAGCAGGAATTTACCCATATTCACCCTCAGAAGTGGGTTTTGAGATTTCTGCCAATAACACCTGACCAAACCCCTTTCTCTGAAACTCACTCCAATGAATATTGTGTTTTGGGCAGCTTGGGGACAGCGTCTCGGTGGAGGAGGAGAAAGCACACCATCCTGACTGATTTGTACTGTCATTTCTTACCAATCCCCACTCCTCGGTTCCTGAGCAGCCCCCAAAGAGGCTGTCACCATGCGGTTGCCCTACCGGGGCCCATCAAGTAGGTCAAGCTCTGCTACAGACACCCTGATGTTGGCTGGGGCCGGTGATATGCTTTGACCAATGAAATGAGGTGGGAGTCAAGCCTGTCACGTCTAACAGAAGAGTCTGTGTCCTGTGAGACCGTCAGCCCTCTCTGTCCATCTCTGATAACACCCAGCAGGAACCTGCATGTTGGCTCCTTCTCTATCCTGATTCCAGGAGCACCAGGGTGTCCATGTGCTATGAACAACAAAGACACCTTCTTTACTCTAAGCCACTAAAGCTTTGGGGCTGCTCATTACCCACCATAACATCCAGCCTGTCCTAATGGGAACCCATCCCCTATTCTACCCTCTAGGAGGCAGCAGAGCCTAACATTAGAAGCCAGAGCTCTGTTGGAGACACCTGGGTTTGACTTCCAGCCCTGCCTTTATTAACTCTACAATCAGGCAATTTACTGTATATTGAGTCTCTGAGCCTGATTTTCCTTACCATAAAAAAGATGGTTAAACCATCTCAGGTTTCAAAGAGGTTTATATGAAATAATAATGCAGGTGAAGCACTGAATCCAGGGCCTGGCCCCTCTAGTAAACATTCAGTAACTCTTAGCTCCTTTTTACCACAATGTGTACTGACCACAGACATACAGACAATGTGGAAACTGTTAATGTGTTCGCCTATGTATTCTTTCAAATTTTCTGTTTAAACGAATAGGATAGGATTACATTTATTTTCTCATGGCCTGATTTTTCTCTTAATAATGTCGTATTTTGATATTAACCCAAAAAAGCCAGTACAGAGTGGCTCAGTTTGTTTAGTGTAGTCCCATGCACAGAAAGATTGCAGGCTCAGTTCTTATTTGAGGGCACCTGCTGTGGTTATGGGATGGATCCCATTAGGTGGTCATGTAGGAGGCAGCCATTCTCTCCTTTTTCTCTCTGTAAAAGTAAATTAAAATACCTTTACATATATTTATCCATTTAGATGTGGAGTCTTCAGGAATAATTGAAATAATACTTTTCACCTGAGGGAGCATTCTAAGCATCACGGAATCTGAAATAATGTTTCCAAACAAGAATTTAGGTTTGTAGACTACACTCCCCAGAAACCTGTGACGAGCCCTACAACATAAAAGTGTCAGTCCCCAGTGTCACTTGGGCGCCCCAGAAAAAGATTCGCAATGGTCAGTGAGTGACTGGGATCCAGGTACCCCATGGGAGGCTAGATTGCTACATTACCCAAAGGGCCATGCGCTAAGGATGGCTGGGTTTAGCCAATGGAAGCCCAGGAGAGGCGCATTACTTCGGTGCTCATTGGTTGGAGCTTGACTTCCAGGGTCTTTCTCTAGGTGGTGAATTTGACCTTGGCAGTGTGTTCACAGAATCAGAGGCTCCAGTGCTGGGTCCCGAGGCCTCAGAGGCAGTGTCTCCGCAGTGCAGTTGTGTGTCTGAGACTGGTTGAGTCACAACAGGCCGCGATTGAGTCCTCCGTGCCTCCCAAGCTACTTCCTGCTTCCAGAGTCCAACCCGGCCTCACCTCAGTTACTCTCCAACCTCGCGTGTGGGTGCCTGTCCCGCCCTGCAGCCCAGGTCTCAGCGCTGCTGGAACAGTGAGTTGCTTGAGGGTGCCACGTGGTGTGACTGGGTGGGAGAGGGTGATTGGCTGAATGGCCACCGTGTAAGGCCATAGTGGTGTGACTGAGGACGATAATTGGGGAAACCTTGGTCTGTTTTATGTCTAAAGGCAACAAAGAAGATGAAGCAAAGTTTTGTGTGAGAAGTTTGACTTCATTTTCAGGAAGCTGCTGCCAATGGTGGGTGTGAACAAAAAGAGGACAACGTGAGAGTTAGGGTTCTAACCTTTTCTGAAAACTTCTCAGAGGAAGAACAGACTAGAACAGAAAGGACAGAAGTGAGGGACGGGGAGGAGAAGTCATGTGAAAGCCGCAAGACATGCAGGCATCACCCGACCCCGGGGCAGGGCCAGGGCCAGAGCAGCCTGAGCCCCTGGGTCCTGGCGGTGGGTGCCAGGCCCTCAACACACCTGCAGTTCCCACAGGTTCCTGCAGGTGCAGAACCACTTAGGGGACTGCGTTGTGGAGCTTATTTCAGGGCCTCACACTCTTGTGGCCTCTGAGGTAGTGGTGTCCTGGGACTGTCCAGCCACTCTTCCATGCCTTGGACTGGGGACCTTTGTGAGACACCAAGCCCAGAATTCTACGTCCTGGTCTAGGGTCATATGCACGGTTGCTGTTTTGGGCAACCAGTGGAATGGGATGTGAGAGGTTTTGCAGGCATAGGGTCTTGTATATATCAAGGCTTTGATTGAAGACTGACCTCATTAAGGAATCAGAAAGAATCTTTTTGTAAATTAGTAACTGGTAACAATGGGACAGGAATCAGGTTTACAGGAGCTCTGTGACATCTGGATGTGTGTTCTGCAGGTGATGGGAGCAATGGGAGGTTTGGAGCAGTAGGGGCAAGTCATGTGACCGAGGTCTCATCGGACTCTCCATGGCTGCAGCATGATGACTAATATAGATGGATGGATTTGGTAAAGGACTAGGATGGAAGCTCCTGGGATAGTCTTGGTGAGTGTGATGGTAACTAGCCCATGAGGGTGGCTGTGTTCGGGAAAAAAGCTTTGGAGTCCGGATTGGTGTTTTAGGTGTGGACACCTGGATTTCTCATTTGGAGGTTGAGAGAGAGGGAAGAGTCAGGGATGATGTGAAGGTTTGCATTTGGCAGATGGAGGTATGGAAGGACCATCAGCTGAGATGCACATATTCATATTAGGAAGTTTTGGTATTTGAGGACACCAAAACTTATATATTTTACCTGTGAGGGTTTCTGATATTTCAGGGAGCAGTTCATTATTGTCTAGAACTCTGAGGAGCAGTTCAGAATAAAAATTTCTCTAAAATACAGTTGGGAATGTAGGGAGCAGGGTGGGGTTGTGGATCATTTTCTTTCTTTTTAATTGGAGACCAGAGAGTGAGTCAAACAAGAAGAGACTGCAGCTGTTGCATATTTACTTGTTAAACGCACACCAGGATTTTGATTGAGCCTTAGTCTGGGGAGTTGTGGTCAGTTTGGTTGATTAGCAGAGTGGCATGAGTGGGCATCTGTGAGACTCCCTGGGCATGGGCTAGAGGGCCTTAGGTGATGGGACTTGAGTGCTGAAGGCTGTGACTGGAGAAGGTAGGTCAGGTGCAGCTCCAGTGGAGGTGGCCTCTGGATATCTGAGATCTGATGTGGTTCTTAGTAATTGAGGTTGAAGGAAAACACCATCAGGGAGGGAGGCTTTCATAGCAGAACTCAAGGCTGCCTCAATGAGTGTGGGCTCTCAGAGTTGGTGTAGAACTAAATCCTGTGTGGATTTGCCACGCAGTCACTATACCACACATGCTAAGTAATGAGTAGGAAGTGAAGGAGATCACCATGGGGATTGTAAGTGTGAGAGTGAAGGTGTGAGAGAGGTGTGGGAGAAAGAGTGATGTGCCCTTGGAGTAGTCATGTGCCCTCATAAAGGGCCCTGACATTGACATGAGGGAATAAAGTTTGAGTCCATTTCTGGTGCTGTCTGGAAATATGATATGGTGAATGTCAGATTAATTCCTGAAAAGAATGTGTGTTCTGGTGGTACATTCCTGGTCCAGAGCTTCAGTGAAATTTATGTGCACACCTACCTGTTCTTGTGAGGGCTGTTACAGTGATCAGTAGGAATGAGATAGCATACCTCAGTGTCCTCTGCGCTTGAAAATCTCCACTGGCTTGGAGAAGGGAGGAGGGTAAGAGAGAAATACATTACAGAGGTGGTGAATTCGAATTTTGGAAAAGAAGATTATTGGGAAATAAACTGCTCTTCACGGCACATTTGTGTTATCTTTGAAGTTGTGCCTCTGGGAATGCAGCTGTGTGTGAGAAGTGTGGTTCAAAGAATATGTGCAGCAGGTAGTGCTAAGTGATGGCCTCAACACCCTGGGAATGGGTTCAAAAGGTTGAAGTGTGATACCATAGCCTTGTGATACCCTGAATCAGAGACAAGGTGATTGCCTGTCAAGAACAGTGTCAAATCACTCACACTCTCATTATGGACACCATCTGTCCCCACCCCATGTTCATGACACCCACTGTATTGAAAAGGGGTGTGGCCTTCATGTGTGCTCCAGAGCACAGGTATCATCTACAAGCTCATTTGCCCTTATTGAAGGGGGAAGACACAGCATCAGTAGGAACAGAAGGAGAGAGTAACTTTGATGGGACCTAGGCCTGGTAACTTTTCTGATGAGAGGAGACGAGGAAGCAGATGGATGTGGATGTTGGGGAGTATTATGAACATAAAATCATAGGAGAGAAACTCATCATGGACTGAACTGTGCCAGTTGTGACAGGAGATGAATTTTGAGGACGTGGCCATTGCCTTCTCTGAGGAGGAGTGGGGGCTCCTTGATGAGGCTCAGAAACTCCTGTACTGCAAGATGATGGTAGAAGTTTTTGCACTGGTCTCATCTGTAGGTAAGGCCTTCACATCTCTCCTAGTGTCCGGAGTGATGTCCTCTCTTCCTTTCTTCTCCAGATATAGCTCTCACAGCCTACTCACTTCTGTTGTCTTTCACTAATACTCAGAATATTTGTGTTCTATGTGTTTGTACAGTAGAAGGTACAAGGAGAACTCTGGTTTTTCACAGGGTGAACATTCAGGATGATCTAAAACAGTGGTTCTCAACCTTTCTAATGCCACAACCCTTTAATACAGTTCCTCATGTTGTGGTGACCCCCAACCATAAAATTATTTTTGTTACTACTTCATAACTGTAATTCTGCTACTGTTATGAATCGTAATCTAAATATCTGTGATTTTCGATGGTCTTAGACTCTACAGCAGCGGTTCTCAACCTGTGGGTCACTACCGATGCTTACATTACGATTCATAACAGTAGCAAAATTACAGTTATGAAGTAGCAACGAAAATAATTTTATTGTTGGGGGTCACCAAACATGAGGAACTGTAATAAAGGGTTATGGCATTAGAAAGATTGAGAACCACTGATGTAAAGGGTTGCCTAGCCATCCTGAGTTGCACCTGGGGGGAGGTATGACATAAGGATGCTGTTGAAATCATACCAGGAATGAGCTCATGTCCAACAAGTTTATGTTGAGGTACCACTGGCAGCAGCTCATTTCTACCTTTTCATTCCCATGCTTGACACTTCTCTGACTTATCTTTTAATCTGTGCCTTCCTGGTTTCTGGCTACCTTCACCTTTTTGCCCTCTTCCATCACATGTTCCTGTGAACTGCTCTCTCTCCAGTATTCTCAAATATTGACCTGCATATGTGTTATGAGGTTCAGAGACGGGCTTCAATAGACCCTGAAACAAACTTCTCGTTTTTTGAATTTTATGTGGAATAAGATGTAAGCAACCTTCTGCACACATTTCATGTCACCAGCAGACAAGCCCTGCTGAACACTGTTAGCAGACGCATGAGCAGACGATCTAGCTTCTGTTCCATGTGGTGCTTGCCATGTTTGTAACATATTTTGTATGAGATCTTCCCTGTATGGTGATCCTCCGTGGCCCCGATCTTCACAGCAGCATCTTTACAATATTTCCTTCAGATATGCTACTGTCAGACAATTGCATGGAACCAACGTGTTGTGGGCAACACACTTTTGTAATGAGACTTCTCCCTGTTACCACAGTCAACATTCACTTCATCACCATTTTTCTGTTTTCAGGTTGTTGGCATAAAACGCATGATGTGGAGACCTGTTCCAAGCATAGTGTACCTGTACAAGGAGGATCACAGGTCAGTGCTTCTCAGACAGCTGCAGCAACTCAGAGGAATTATCTCTGTGGGAGATGTTTCTCTTTGTTCAAAGATATTCTGCACCTGACTGAGTCACCAGCAGCAGACTTTGAGCAGAAAGGCTTCCTTGGTGATGCATGTGTGAGAGACTTCTGTTTTGGTGAAAACCCTCCCCATCAACAGAGGGCAGCCAGTGGAGAGAAACCCTGAAAAGAAGCAGTGGACAGGCCCTCATTTGTGACCAGGTTCAGCTTCTCCTTATCAGGGCTGCCTTCAACCAGTAGGGAGGTTGGGGAAGACTTCCCAGCCATCTCAGAGCTTCTCCATCACCAGGCCCCTCTCAACACTGAGGAGCCACACAGTCGTAGTGAGATTTCACAGGAATTTCTCAATAGCAAAAGCCATCACCAGTGGGATGAATGTGAAAAAGCTGACAGCCACAAACGAAACCTTGTTCAACATCAGGGCGTCTGCTTTGGAGAAGTCAATTATAAGTGTAATACATGTGGGAAAGTGTTTTCATGTATCTTTAACCTCAATAGACATAGCAGAGTTCACACTGGAGAAAAGTCCTATCAGTGTACTGAATGTGGGAATCTGTTCAATCAAAGGTCTTCCATCACTAAAAACCAGAGTTGACACTGGAGAAAAACCTTATCAGTGTAGTGAATGTGAAAAATCATTTAGGCATAATTATGACCTCTTCACCGACAAGAGAGTTCACACCGGAGAAAAGCCGCATCAGTGTAGTGATGGTGGGAAGTGCTTCACTCAAATCTCTAACCTCTTTCAACACCACAAAGTTCACACTGGAGAAAAACCTTATGAGTGTAGTGAATGTGGGAAATTTTTTAGGCAGAAAAGTCACCTCATTACCCACAAGAGAGTTCACACTGTAGAAAAGCCATATCAATGTAGTGATTGTGGGAAGTGTTTCCATGAGAACTCTAACCTCATTACACACTACAGAGTTCACACTGGAGAAAAACCATATAAGTGTAGTGAATGTGGGAATCTTTTAGGCACAACAATCACCTCCTTGTCCACCAGAGACTTCACACTGGAGAAAAACCGTATGAGTGTATTGACTGTGGAACATCCTTTAGCAGAAGCTCTACTCTCATTCGACATCAGAGAGTTCACACTGGAGAAAAACCTTACAAATGTAGTGAATGTGGAAAATCGTTTACGCGCAATTATGGCCTCTTTATCCACAAGAGAGCTCACACTGGAGAAAAGCCATATGAGTGTAGTGATTGCGGGAAGTCCTTCAGTAATAGGTCTATCCTCACTGTACACCAGAGAGTTCACACTGGATAAAAGCCAAATGAGTGTAGTGATTGCGGTAAGTCCTTCAGTAATAGGTCTATCCTCACTGTACACCAGAGAGTTCACACTGGAGAAAAACCTTATCAATGTAGTAATTGTGGGAAGGGCTTCAGTCAAATATCTGATCTCATTAGTCACTACAGAATTCACACTGGAGAAAAACCTTATGAGTGTAGTGAATGTGGGAAATCATTAAGGCTCAATTCCACTCTCATGGAACACCAGAGAATGCACACTGGAGAAAAGCCATATGAGTGTAGTGACTGTGGGCAGTTTTTCAGTAGAAGCTCTACTCTCATTCGACACCACAGAATTCACACTGGAAAAGGGCCTCATGAGTGTATTGAATGTGGGAAACCATTTTGCTACAAATCTCTCTTCCTCCAACACTTGAGCATACACACTGGAGAAGAGCTTTAAATGTGCAGGGAATGTTTTACCTTCCCACTCAGAAGAACAACACCAGAAGAGCTTTACTCCATTTACCTGAATGCAAACCCCTTTGTCAAAACATACACTCTGCTAGATGACTCCTAAGTTTCAGGTATAAGTGACACTTTCAGAAACTGGATTGCACTTGCTAATCTACTCAGGCCTACAACCGGATTTATGTCACTGGAAGAATTTGTCTGGAAGATATTTCACCCCTACCACTTGCGTCACCTGAATAGTTTGTATCCATAACAACGCCTGCATACTCTGTGGTTGTGCTTGAGAAAATTATGAATATTCAGAGCTCCTGGATGAATCTTCATTCCTTTTTTTCTGATCAGAGAATTGACCGGGCCTACGTTTTGCCCCGAACCCACTTCCTCCACCAAGAAGTGCTACCTCTTTCAGGGACATTGTGGGTCTCACATTAGGCTGTGATGAAGTGTTTCAGGTTCCAGTTCATCAACCTGCAAACCTCTTGCTGTCCTTTGCCCTGGTTTATGATCTTTATGTAACAGAGTTTTTTTCTTTCGTACTTTAACTTTGTTGGTTCTATTCTCTCCCTGGGATGCTTGAAAAGAAATTAGTGTTCTGTCAGCATGGAGAGGTGAACAATATGTTGTGATCTCTAACTTTCTGTGCTTTGGAAGGCACAGCTTGATGGCAGAAAATCACTCTTTGTTCAGTATTGGCTGATTCTGTATTGCCGACCAAGGCCTTGAGAGAAAGTGTGCATGACTTTGTGGTTCTAATGTGCTGTCAGATGCCCCTTTTATTGTAGAGGTCAGTGGTCGCCCTGAACAGGCAGCATTTATTGTGCTCCTGTGAACAATATGAATTATATTCTCTGTTCGCACTATGTATTACATAAGTGTCAGCAATGTTTAGAGGAACTACTGTCCACGTGCTCCAAAGAGGCCATGTATCATGATGTATGAGGTTTCATAGACTGGTGTCATTTGTTGTAAGACTCTGAGGTGGAATTAGTTTGGGACATAAATTCTGTTTTCATATTCATGGTAGGCACTGCAGTTAAACTGGATAAAAAGTGCCTGTTTTGGACAGAAACCCAAATTATTTCATGTCTTGTGACTTGTATGATCTGTGAGAACTTTCTGAGGACCTCCATCACTATTTCCTGTAGCTGGCGTCACTAGCAGACAAAACAATATCATGGTTTTGTGCATTTCCCTGGCCCCTTAGGGTGTTCATCTCCGGGTTGTTGCTCAACAGGCAAGTCCTCAGAGCTAGAGGAAGGATAACCCTGTAATCAGCCCCAGGATGTGTCTTTTGTAACCAGCCAGCATTCCTGTTGGTTCCAATGGCAATAGTCTTCACTGATTGACAACATTTGCTGAGACTGAGGCAAGGCTCTTCCCCCAGCAAACGAGAACTGACATGCAACAAAGTGCACCTTTCTCATGTGTGCTATTTGGTGAGCCCTGACCTAGAGAGAAAGCTGTGAAACTGTCACATGTGACAGAAACCACCTGTAACGCATACACAGGGTGGCGCAACAATAGGCTTACAGTTGTATGTGTGGAAAACACAGATTTTTTTTTGAAAGAATATTTTAGAAAATAATTTTATTCATTTTTTGGAAGAGAGAGGTAAACATAGGTCTGCTGCCTCCTGCACGCCACAACTGGAAACCCATTTGGGGATGTTCACTGACTGGAATCAATCCAGAGACCTGTCCGTGAATGGAATGACACCCAACCAACTGAGGACTCTGGCCGGAGCAGGGTTTATTCCTGTTTATTATTATTAATTATTGTATTATTTTCATACCAACAACTCTGTACCTTCTTTTACCACACCTACTATTTTCCTACTGCCCTGTTATAATCTCTCTTTCTGCCTCTCTTGGCCCTACATGCACTCATGGATTTTCCATTTTTTATAATAGAATAGGACATACTGTTCATAATTTTATACTATTTGATGTGTTTAACAAATCCCAGTTTCCTCCATGCCACAAAATCATTTTGAGATTCCTTACAAATGGTTGTGTGAAGAGTTAAATTTCTTTTTATTGCTGAGTAATACTGGATTCTGTGAATTACGACTATATTAATTGATCTATGTGTTTTGTTTTTTCCAGTTTGGGGTATTATACATAACTCTTCTGGGAATATTTGCATTCAGTTCTCCATATAGACATATGTTTTCCTTATCACACTGTTGTGTAGGTGAATGTTTTACATTTAAGATATGCAGAACTGTGACCCAAAATGGTCATTCCCTTTGGCTTGCCACTAACCCACAGTCTATAAATAACCCAAGTTTTCTGCTACCCTGAAAGGGCATAGAATGGGTAAGCCTTTCAAATAGTAACCCCAGAAATGCAAATAATATTAACTTGGTCTTGTTTTTTGTTTTGTTTTTTAATAAAACAAACTTTTAATGCATATGCAATACAATTTATATCTTTCAGGATTTCTAAACTAAAACTATCATTTGTTTCAATGGTACTATATTTTGCACAATAACTTATACTTAGGAGAAACCTTCCACAAAAATAGATATAATTATGACATTCACACTGACACTCTTTAAGAAGACAGAGCTGAGGGAACATGGTCCCTGACCTCCCACCCCACGCACGCCTGTGATGCACCGAAGTCTTGATATGTGTAAAAGGGTCTTCACATCGGTAAGAGCCGGTCACTCGCTTTCAGCAAAGTGGTTTCTTGCATGTACATCATTGCAGAGACAGTGAGAGCAGCCGAGGACACAGTGCTATCTGAGGTGTGAAACCGGCGGAAGCAGCCAGCAGCCAGCAGCCAGGCCAAGGTGGCGCCGAAGCAGGTGAAGACCAAAGAGCACGTGGTGCCCAGCAGGCCGCCGCCTGGCCCTGCCTCGCCGCAGGACGGGCACAAGCTCCCCGCGGCCAGGGGAGCCAGTTCCCAAGGAACACAGCCTGGGCCGAGGGGAGGACAACCTGCCGGCAGAGGGAGAGCCCCTGCAGGAGGCCCCTGCTGACTCGGGGAGGAAGGAGGCCGGGAGGAGGGAGGCCGGGAGGGGGGAGGCCGGGAGGGGGGAGGCCGCGGGAAGAAACCAGGAGCCTAAAGCCCCTGCCCAGGCCGGGTCCCTTCCGGTGATGTGCAAATGTGTGAGCTCCCATGGTCCCCGGCGCTTGCAATCACACAGCAGCTTGCGATGCAGAGGAGACCCAGCGTGGGTGGTTCCTAGTGTTATCTCGCTCCCTGCCCAGGCAGGACCGTGGCCGACTGCCCTCTGCCTCCCGACTGCCCTCACCTGCGAGGACGCGAGCTCAGCAAGTCCCAGCGTGCTGCCCCTTCTGAATGACCTTTGTCCAGATTTCCTTTAAACCAAAGGTCCAATTCCCAACAAGCGATGAGTCTAGCTGACCCTCTTCCTAACATCAGCAGACTGACAAAAAGGCAAGGTGCTTGCGACAAAGCACATCCGATTTTAATTGCGTATTTTAAATTCTTAAGAATTGCTTACGCGCCTTAAAGCCTCGCCCTTGTTTCTTTTTTTTTTGGTACCGAAAGCAGGAAAGTGTTTGAATGACGGGAAAACGACAGCAGGGAGCTCCTGCAGCAGGGAGCTCCTGCAGCGTGCCCGGAGCCGGCGGCGGAGGTGCGGGGAGGGCGGGCCAGGCTCACCACCGCCCGCAGCCGCTCCGGGGCGCCTGAGAGCAGAGGCGACGCTGGGAGGCCCAGGACGATTCTCAGAAAGCTTCACTCGCTCCCAGGCCAACCCGGCAGTGCGCACCCGGCGGCTGTTGGCTCTCAGCGCGGCTCACCAGCACCAGCCACCTGCTCACGCCTCGCGCTGTGCTAGGCTGTCGGACAGGGCGGGCCGGGTGGCCTCATCGGGGCCTGAGGACCAAGGGGCGGAGCGACGGGGAGAAGCCAGGCTGCCAGGAGGAGGGGACCCACGTGCACTTTCAGACGCACCTCCCGGCCACTCTGTTCCCCCCCGTGTGGACCGCCGGACACCTCAGCCCGCCCCGTCAGGCGCGGCGGCGGCGGCGGCGGCGGCGGGCTCTCTCACGCTCGGGGATGTCATCTTTGGCAAGCAATGGGCGTGAAAGAGCTACGACACGGCAGCAGAACAGGACGGAGGACGCGGCTGCCCCAGGAGAAGGCGCCGAGTCCAAGTGTGCAAGCACCAGCGCGGTGTACGGACCCAATCTCTTGGAGTTGGTTTGGGGGGAAGCGGGAAGAGGGCGGCCCCCCACCCTGGGGTTGCCATGCCGAGAGCTGAAGGCAGAGGGTGGCGTCCACGTTCCTTCCTCTTCAGACACGTGTCCCAAAGGGAGCTAGCTGCTGCGAGCCAGCTGTCCCCCAGCGGGAAGGCAGAGGGAGCGGGCCAGGGACGAGCTGTGTCGGCATCACCGCCCGCTTCCGGGAAGCAGGACCGATCGGGGATCGGGACGCTGGGCACGGTGAAGGTTACGATGCAGTCTGCACCCACGGTGATCTCCAGAAACATGATCTCTTAGGTGGGGGCCTCCGAACCGGACCAGAGAACCTTCTAGAAGACCAACAGGTCCCGTTGCTGAGAAGGACCTGATGCACAAAGGAGCGATCCAGGCCATGCAGGAAGAGGCGTGCCTTCCCGTCGGCCACCTGCTCTGAAGCTGCGGCCGGAGGGGGAGAGCTGCCGTGGGCCGGAGCTGCGCCCCGGGGAGGCAGCCCCAGGGCCAGGGCGCCATGCAGCCGCGAGACCCCAGCGCACAGACCGCGCGCGCGCGTGAGATGCACGGAGCTCTCCAGCTAGTGGCGCCAACACGGAGGAACGAGCAAAGAATTAAGGCAGATGTAGCACAGTGTTGCCATTTTTGGTAATAGCTGCTTGTCCACAGAGGTGAGCAGATAGATGGCTAGGTGATGCCTTGTCCTACCTGATATCCGGGTAACACAGGCGCCCATATCAAGTGTGGGAAGCTGCCTGAGTTTCTCAGGAGGCGGGTGCGTATCTGACGTCCAGAACAGAAGCAGCCTCCTCCTCCTCCTCCTCCTCCTCCTCCTCCTCCTCCTCCTCCTCCTCCTCCTCGGGGACCTTGATGGCGCTCTCCGGCGACCTGACGGGCTTCTGGCCGCTGGGCCCGTTGGTCTCATCCTTGCCGTGCTCCGCCTCCCATTCTTGTAAGACCTTGTCTCTGTTGAAGCGGCGCCGGTAATTCACACAAAAAAAGTTTTTCACCTGCACCACCGATTTGTTCCCAGTCACGTCCGAGACGGCCTGGAAGTCCCGGCCGTGTTTCCTGATGGCTTGCACAGGCGAGCAGCTGCTCCTCTGTGGTCCAGCGCGCGTTGCACTTTCTGAACGACCTCGGGGAGTGGGTACGACTCGATCCCCCCCCCGCCCCGTCGAGTTTTTCTTTGAGAGCCCAGTTGGTCTGTGTAATGTTCTGAATCTGGCGCTTGATGGAGACCAGCTCCGTGTCCAGCTGGCGCAGCACCGTGGTGGCCGCGGTGGCGTTGGCAGGCACGGCCTCCACGTCTTCTTGGGAGAGAAACACCCCTTTGGGAGGTTTCCTTTTGGCTCGGTTCTTAGCCTAAGTGCTATGCTTTTCTTTCTTCATCTGAGGGATGGTCTCCGTGGGGGGGGGGGCGCCTCCTTTTTGCTCTCCTTATTCTGATCCATCTCAAGGTCAATGGGATTGCTCCCATTTGCTTCTTCCAGTTCATCCTCACTTGCCTCCCGCTCTCGCTTCTGCTTGCGAGCGTGGCGGTGCATCACCAAGCGTGGTCTTGGTCCTCGTCTTCTTCCACGAGTAGTAAAACTTCACCAGGCTCGCTACCGACTTGTCAGGAAGCACCTGTTGGATGCTGTGGAAAGTTTTCCCATGGAAACTAAAGGCCTGCTCCAACAAGACTTTGTCTTCCACGGTCCACTCCTCTGGGAAGGCGGTGGAGTTGGGCAGGTGGGCCAAGGACTTCTCCATATTATGCTTATGCCAGAAGAGCATGCCAAGAGCCTGCTCCATGTTGTAGCCGTGCTTCTCCTGGGCGAGGGCGATGTACTCGTCCAGTTTTGCTCCTGATAGATTCTGAGTAGGTGACCAGAGCAGCATCCCAAGACTGTCTCGTTCTTGACTGCGTCTGGCTAGCTTGGCGGGGTCGAAGTCGGGCACCGTCGCCTGGTACTGGGGGCCCACCCGCATGACGCCGCCACCGTGGGGACGAGCCCGAGCTGCCTTCCTCCCCAGGAGCTGCTGCTGCTGTGGCCATTGGGCGCCGGCGCCGCCAAACTTTTATTCTGCCCATTATTGGGGGCGGCGGCGGCGGCGCTGGCCGCGTTGTTCCTCCCTCTCCGCTTCCCTGACACCTCGGGGCCCTTCTCCATCATGGTCGGCATCAGCGGGAGCCGGGGCCGCGCGAGAGTGAGGAGGAGGCGCCGGGCCGGGATGGGACGGGGGTGCGGCGGGCGCGGGGCCGGGCGGGCGCGGCAGGGGCTGCGGGCGGCCCAGGCGGGCGGAGCGCCGAGCCGAGCGCAACCTTCGCTCTCATCACCGCCCGCACTTCACTGGCTCCAACGACTCCGGGAGCAGCGGGCCTGGGAGGGGGGGGAGGGGCGGGGCCTCCACTTGGTCTCGTTTTAATTGCACGTACGGAGGAATATTTTATGGTGAACATTTTAATACATTTCTTTGCACTGTATTTATCTTCTTTGTTAAAATGTCTGCTGAGAGTCTTTTTCAAATTGTTTAAATAAATTTATCATTTTAACTGAAGGAGGACTGTGCAGCATTTCACACATCTGCTGAAATTTCCCTCATTCCTCAGTGACTCAAGTGACTCCTTTGTCACAAGGAACCATCAGTTTTGAATCCTGAAGGAAATCGTTTTACTCATTTTTAATGCTATGTACAACTGAGCTAAAATTATACCATATACTTACAAATTTAATCTGCATTACAAAAATTCAAAGCCACTCTTATTTAAGACTAAGCATTTATTAATGCATTAAGTGAAGTCTAGGTTTGTAGTATTTGTCAATTCCCCTGGCTTAAATACTCTCACCATGGTCAGTTTTAAACTTCCAAAGAGATAGCAGTGAATATGCACATGGTAAGATATTTCAGTAGCACATCATTGTATTTTATTGCCAACATAGTGATACAATTGCAACAAACATGTTCCAGAGCTTTCATAATGACACAGGAAAACCTTTGGCAACCCTCAAGTTTTAAACCTTTTTAAAAGTTTCATTTAAGCACAATTCATATAAATCATACATTCAAAAAGACTTTTATTGATTTCAAGAAATGAGGGAGAGGAGGAGAGAAATAGAAAGATCAATGATTGGAGAGAATCACTGATAGGCCTCTTCCTGTACCTCCGCTTCCCTGGGATTGAGCCTGCAACCCATGTATGTGCCCTGACCATGAATACCACCATGACCTCCTGGTTCATAGGTCGATGGTCAACCACTGAGCAACACCAGCTGGGCTAAAGGGTTTAAAAACTGTTTTAAAAATATGTATTTTTATTGTTGATAGTATTACAGATGTCCCCCATGCCCCCTTATATACATTCTTCGGTGGATCTGTCCGTATGGACCAGGTAAGCAGACCTCCAGGCCATCTCCTCCTCCAGCACCACTTGTGGGGCCTCAACACCTTACTCACCAAGGTCATTGGCTGGGATGAGCCCTCCTCTGGCCCTTTGCAAAAACTACATTACCCAGAAAGCACTGCGCCCAGAGTCAGGGGTTAGGATCATTTTGGTGCCTGCACATCCGATTATGGCTAGACTTCCTGCTTCTTCGCCCTGGCGGCCATTTTGATTGCTTTTGTGGGTTCCCAGACTCACAGCCTCAGCGCTCTGGTGGGAGTATGAGGAGGTGTGGGAGCCGCGACCCGCTGGGCAGGGTGTGTCTGAGGCGGGTTGACCCCCAACCGGCGGGACTGCGGTCTCGGTGCCTCCCCGCCTCCTCTCCGCTGACAGAGTTCACTCGGCGTCACCCCGCTGACCCTCCCGCCTCGGTGCCGGCGCCGCTCAGCTCCCGCAGCCCAGGTCGCAGCGCCCAGAGCAGTGAGTGCCCGTGGGTGACGCGGGGGGTGAGGGGGAGGAGGGCGACGGGCTGCGAGGCCCCGGGGAAGGCCGTGGGGTGGCTGAGCCGGGAGGTGGGGAACGCCAGGCCTGGTTCGTGTCTAAAGGCGACAGAGAGGAGGAGAGGCGGTTCCGGGAGGAGTTTCACTTTCCTCCTCAGGGCGACGGGGCTGTGGGGGTGTGAACCACAGAGGGACGCGGCCTGAGATGCGGTTCTAAACGTTCCCACAACTGCCCAGACGAAGAGCCGACCACAGGGGAGAGGACAGCAGGGAGGCGGGGGAGAGGGGGGACCCTATGACTACAGCCACCCAGCAGGAGTGCGCCCTGAGGACCCACCCTGAGGGGTGCAGGCGTCTCCTGGTCACGTGACCTCGGGCCCGAGACCTTGGGTCCTAGCTATTGGTGCCAGCTCCTCAACACACCTATAGTTCCCACAGGTTCCTGCAGGTGCAGAGTCCCTTAGGGGGCTGGTCTGTGGGGCTGATGTCAGGGCCTCACACTATCGTGGCCTCTGAGATAGTGGCTACCTGGGACTGTCCAGCCTCTCTTCTCGGGGGACCTTGGACCTGGGGACCTTGAAGGTACACCAAGCCCAGAATCCTAAAACCAGGTCAACAGTCAGATGACTGGCACCTGATTTTGGCATCCAGTGGAATTGTGGGTGATTGATAGGTCCTTTTGCACATTCCAGAATGTGCAAAGGCTTGAAGTGAAGACTAAGCTGATTCAGGGTGGAGCAGGTGTCCATTGTTTAAAAATAGGAACTGGGAACAGTGGGACAGGAATCAAGTCCAGAGGAGCTTTGTGACAACTTGGGTTTCTGTTCTGCTGCTGGTGGGATCATTGGGGTAATTGGAGCAGTAGAGCAGGTGATGTGTCCCAGGTCTCATTAGACTCCTGTGACTGCAGCATGATGCACAACATGGGTGTGAGGACGGTGGTAGGAAGTCTAGGACGGAAGCTGCTGTGATGGTCTTGGTGAGTGTGATGGTACCTGGAGCTCAGTGGTGGTTTGAGATGTGGAAGAAGCAGTTCCATCATGGATCAGTGATTTAGGTGTGGCCACCTGGATTTTCTAATTTTAAGGATTAGAGAGAGAGGTAAGAATCAGAGATGATGTAAAGGTTTGGATTTAGCACCTGAAGGTATGAAAGCACCATCCACTGACATGGAGAAATTCATATTGGGAAAAGTCATGTTCATCAGGAATATAAAATCTTTTATGCCTTTTAGGGTATGAGATATTTCAGAGAACAGTTCATCTGGAACTACTTGAAGAGTAGTTCAAGAACAGTCTACTAAAAAAATAGTAAAGAGTATGGACCAGGGAGGAGTTGTAGATCACCTTTTTATTTTATTTTATTGGAGGTAGAAGAGTAATTCAAAAAAGGTGAGACTGTGGCTGGTCCATATTTACTTCTTAAACAATGTTCAGGATTTCTTGTGACCCTATATGTGGCCTGGTGTGTTGCATCCATTTTGGTTGATTTACTTACGGGCATGAGTGAGCATCTGTCAGACTCACTGGGCATGGGTAGAGGGCCATAGGCAGTGGGACTTGAGTACTGAAGGTTGTGAGTGGAGGAGGTAAATCAAGTGCAGCAGCAGTAGAGGTGGGCTTTGGTTAACTGAGATCTGATGTGGTTCTCAATGGGTGAGGTTGAAGGAAGAAACCAAATTCGGAGGGAGGCCTTCATAGCAGAACTGAAGGCTGTCTTGGGTGTGGGCAATTAGAGTCAGATTAGTACGTGATACTATTTGAACTTGCCATGCCTTCTCTGGAACACACATGCTGAGTAATGACTAAGATCAAGGAGATGCCTATGGGAGCTGGGGCTACGGGAGTGCAGGTGTGAGGGAGGTGTGGGAGGAGTGATGTGCTCTTGGAGAGAAAGTGTGAATTCATGGCCACAAATCCCTGATGTTGACATAGAGGGAATGAGGTTGAGTCTATTTCTGGTGATAACTGGATGATACAACATGGGGAATTTTAGGGTAATTCCTGAAAAGACCGGTGTTGTTGGGCTAATGCAGTGATCAATAGGAATGGGATAGCATACATCAGTGTCACCTGGGCTTGAAAATCTCTACTGCCTTGGGGAAGGGAGAAGGGTAAGAGAGAAATACATTACAGAGGAGGTGAGTTAGAATGTTGAAAAGGAGGTGATTAGAAAACATCCCCTCCTCTTCATGGCGTATATGTGTTGTCTTTGAAGCTGTGAGTCTCAGAATGAAGCTGTATGAGAGAAGTGGGGGACAAACAATTATGTGGAACAGGTAGCACAAAGTGTTGGCCTCAGCACTCTAGGATTCGAATTGTAAGGGTGATGAGTGATGCCATGTTTTTTAGGGACTTGGAGGGAGAATTTGCCCCATATGACCAGTATCAAATCACTCACATTTCTCTTTATGGCCAACATTTGTCTGTATCCTATGTTGGTGACACCCATTGCATTGACCCTAAATGTGAGGCCCTGAGGTCAGGTATAATCAATCTGGACATCTACTTTATTGCTGTGGGAAGACACAGTATCACTAGGAATTTAAGGAGACAGTGACTCTGGTGGATGCAAGGCCTGTTATTTTCTGTGATGTGGCAGTAGAGGGAGCAGATGGATATGGAGAGTGGGAATTATAACAAAAGTAAAAGCCTAGGAGAGAAGCTGATCATGAACTGAACTGTCCCCATTTCGACAGGATATGAACTTTGAGGATGTGGCCATTGCCTTCTCTCAGGAGGAGTGGGGGCTCCTTGATGAGGCTCAGAGACTTCTGTACTGCGATGTGATGCTGGAAGTGTTTGCACTTGTCTCATCTACAGGTAAGAGCTTCACATTGTCCCAGTGTCCTGAGGTGATGCCCTCTCTTCCTTTATTCTCAAAACATAGCTTTTTCTCTCCCACAGCCAGACCCTGGGTTCTGCTAATTTCCGCCCCTGTCTTGTCAAATGTGCCGTGGCTGCCATTGCTGAGCTGTGTGGAGAGCCCTGACCAGTGGACTCTAGGAACATCCCTGACATCTATTGCCCCAAAAAGTGTAGAAAGTGTCTGGAAATCGGGAGTCTTACAGGCAGCTTAATGGGTCTCATCTAACTCTTCCTCTCCCTGGGAGAGTGACAATACCCACATTTATTTCCTTCTTCCCCCTTCCTATAGGGAAAAGTGCTTTTTGACAGCCTGTGTCAGGTTATGTTCTTCACTTACATGAATTGTGGGCTATGCTTGTAAGACCCTTCTTCAGTTGTTTGAAATATTACCTTAGCTGAGTACTATTGAGGGCCAAATTGCTCTGGGCCAGAGCTGGCTGCTCTCCTCCGTTGTCTTTCATTAATACTTGGAATATTTAGGGTTTAAGCATCAGTAGAGTAGAAGATCAGGGAGAAACCTGGTTTCTTCACAGGGTTAACATGCAAGATGGTCTCAGAGGAGGTCTGGCCATGCAAAGTGACAACTCGGAGGAAGGTATGACATAATGGTGGTGATCAGATGGTACCAGGAACCACCTAATTTCCATCAGTGTTTAGGGGCAGGTGCCATGGCTACACCCCATTTCTATCTTCTCTTTCCCATACTTAACACATTGCTGACTTGCATTTCATCTGTGACTTCCTGGCGTTTGGCTACCTTCACCTTTGTCACCTTTTTGCATCACCTGTCCCTCTATACTGCTCCCTCTGCAGTATTCTCCTACATGGACCTGCCATGTGTTATGAGGTGCACATAAATACTTAAATAGTCCTCAAACCCCTGCTACTCGTTTATTGAATTTTACTTGGAATAAGACATAAGCAACCTTCTGCACAGCTTGCCCCTGTCTTCATCAGACCAGCCCTGCTGAGCACTGTTAGCAGAAGACTGAGTTGGAGATGCATCTTCTCTTTCATGTGGTTCTTGCCATGTGTGTGTCATGTTTCTGGTGAGGTCTTCCCTGTTTTGTGACCTTCAGAGGCCCAGTTCTTCACAGCAGCTTGTTATTATTCCTTCCTGCACATCACTTATTTTCAGACAATAGAACCCATGTATTACATGCAAAATGCTGTAGCAATAGGACTTCTTATGTTCCTAGAGTTAATATTCAGTTTCTCCTCATTTCTTTCTCTCAAGGTTGTTGGCATAAAATGGATGATGAGGAGGTCTGTCCTGAGAAGACCATATCTATACAAGGAGAATCACAGGTCAGGGCTTCTAAGACAGCTTCAGCAACCCACAGGACCCATCTGTGTAAGCGGTGTGTCTCGGTGTTCAAAGATGTTCTGCACCTGACTGAGTCACAGGCAGCAGACTTTGAGCAGAAAGCCTTCTTCAGTGACACGTGTGTGAGAGACTTCTGTTTCAGTGCAAACCCTCACCAGCAGCAGAGGAAAGCCAGTGGAGAGAAGCCCTGGAAAGAAGCTGTGGACAGGGCCTCTTTTGTGACCAGCTGCAGCTTCTCCTTATCTTGTGTGCCTTCAACCAGTGGGGATGTTAGAGAAGACTTCCCAGCCATTTCAGAGCTTCTCCAACACCAGACCCCTCTGAACACTGATGAACCACACAGTGGCAGTGAGGTTTCACAGGAATATGTTGGTGGGAAAAGTCTTCACCAGACCTGCAACTGTCAAAAATTTGACAGCCACAACCAAAATGTTGTTCACCATCAGGGTGTCTGTTCTGGAGAAGTGAAATATGAGTGTGACAAATGTGGAAAAGTTTTTAAACGAATCTTTCACCTCATTCGACATGGAAGAATTCACACTGGTGAAAAAAGCTATCTGTGTGCTGATTGTGGGAAATCTTTTAGGAGCAATAATACACTCCTTAACCACAAGAGAGTTCACACTGGAGAAAAACCCTATGAGTGTGCTGATTGTGGGAAGTCCTTCAGGAGAAGCTGTCACCTCTCTGAACACAAGAGAATTCACACTGGAGAAAAGCCATATGAGTGTACTGATTGTGGGAAGTCCTTCAGGAGAAGCTGTAAGTTCTCTGAACACAAGAGAATTCACACTGGTGAAAAATATTTTGCATGTAGTGATTGTGGGAAGTTCTTTAGACGAAAGTCTACCTTCATTCAACACTACAGGCTTCATACTGGAGAAAAGCCGTATGAGTGTAGTGATTGTGGAAAGTGCTTCAGAGAAAGACGTTCGCTCATGGACCACCACAGAAGTCACACTGGAGAAAAGCCTCATGTGTGTAATGTGGGAAATGTTTTAGCAGCAAACCTAGCCTTATTAGACATTTGAGAGTTCACATTGGAGAAAAGCCTTAAATGTGCAGGGGATGGTTTATCTTTCTCTACAACACTGAAGGAGACTTAAATCTATTTGCCTGAATATAAACCCCTCTTATCTGAACATACACTGTGGGAAATTCCTCATAAGCTTGAGATACAAGTGAGCCTTCAAGGAGCTGCATTGCACTTGCTAACTTCCGAGGACTCCTACCTCATTGATGTCACTGCAAATATTTGTGCCTTAAGTGACTTCCTCTACCACCTGGCTCAGCTGAACAGTGTGCATCAGTCACAACCCCCTGGTGCTCAGGGAAAGGAATTCTGTGTTGTAACTTATGCTTGAGAAATTTATGAGGACTCTGAGCTCTTGGTAGGATCCTCATTCCTTTCTCTCTGAGTAGAGAAATGACCTGACACAGGTTTCATGCAGAGCACCCGTCCTCAGCTAAGAAGTGCTACCTCTTTCAAGGGCACTGTGGTTCTCACATTATGCTGTGATGAATTGTTTCAGGTTCCAGTTCACCAACCTGAAAACCACTTGCTGTCCTCTGCTCTGGTTTATGATCTTGTATAAAGGTGTTTTTTCTTGTGTACCTCTAATTTTCTTGGTTATTTTAATTTCCTGGGATAATTGAAAGGAAAATAGTGCTCTGTCAGCATGGAGAGGTGAGGAGATATGGTGGGGTCCCAAGCCTTTTGTGCTTTGGAAAGCACAGCATGACTTCAGAACAGCATTCTTTGTCCACTATTGGCTTATTTTGTGTTGCTGACCAAGGCCCTGAGAGAAAGTCTGCATGACTCTGTGGTTCTAATTTGCAGCCTAGTGCCTCTATTATTGGTGATGTCATGGTCACCCAGAATAGGAGGCCTTTGTAGTGCTTCTGTGAACAATATGAATTGTATTCTCTGTTCACAGCATTTATTACATAATTCTCAGCAGTGTTTCGGGGGATTCCTTCCCACATACTGTAAGGGAGCCATGTGCCATAATGTATAAAATTTCATAGGCTGGTGCCATTTGCTGTAAGACACTGAGGTTTAGAGTGAAACACAATTAGGACAGAAACACTGTGTTCATAGGTAGTGGGAAAGACTGCAGTAAATCAGATGGAAAGTGCCTTTTCTCAATCTTATCCACAAATGGTCAGGGTCATTGGATTCTGTGATCTCTGTGTACAGACATTCTCAGGACCTCCATCACTGTTTCCTGTGACTGACGTCAGTGGCAGAGGAAACTTAACAGTTTTGTAGCCTTTTGTGGCTTCTCTAGGTGTTCACCTCAAGGGGAGCTCAGCAGGGAAGAAGTCAAAGCCAATCCTGTAATGAGTCCCAGGCTGTGTCTCTTGTAACCAGTCATCGTTTTTATTGCTTCTGATGGCAATAGTCTTCACTGCTTGCCAGTATTTGCTTCCACTGAACAAAGACTGCTCCTCCCGGGAAATTGGGAGAGAGATGGTAGAGGCCATCTAGGGCTGCCATTTTAATTTTCCAACAAGACAAGAATATTTAGGTCTTTATTTGGAAGTACTTTATAACGCTTGATTTTGGTATATTTATAACTGAAATGTAACAACATGTACTTTTCTCATGTGTACTAATTGGTGAGCTGGGACATTTGGATCGAGCTCTAAAACGGTCACATGTGAAATAAGCTTCTCTCTCACCCATATTCAGGTTAGGCCAAAAGCAGGCATACAGATGTGAATATGCAAAACACAGAGTTTACTCTCTATTTTTCTAAATGAGTATTTTATATATTTAAAAATATTTTTATTGACTTTTCACAAAGAGAGGAAGGTAGAGGGCAAAAGGGTGATATTAGAAAGAAACTTCAAACAGCTGCCTCCTGCACACCACCTACAGGGCATCCAGGCAGGCATGTGCCCTGAGCTAGAATGGAACCAGTGATGGTGCCCAACTAACTGAAGCTCACTGGCAGGGAAGAGTTTCTTCTTGTATTTTTATTTTTAAATCGTATTAATTTCCATGCCAACAACTCTACACCTACTTTTGCCACACCCTGTGTTGACATCCTCCTGCCCTTTCATAATCTCTCTCTGCCTCCCCAGCCCTCCATGCAGTCATTGATTTTCCTTCTTTACAAGATTAGTTCATATTTTTCATAATTTTCTAGTCACTAAAAGGTGTGTGCTCTTTAACAAAGATGGGTCTCCTTCATGCTACACAGTTATTTTGAGGTTCCACACGAATGCTTATGTGAAAAGTTCATTATATTTTATTGGTGAGTAGTTGCATGTTCTATGGACAACAACTTTGTCTTATTGGTCTGTCTGTGGTTTTGGTTATTTCCAGGTTCGGGGTGTCATAAACAAATCTGCTGGGGATGTTTCCCTTCAGTTCTTTATGGAGAGGTATATTTTACTTATCAAACTGGTGCAGTGCAGGTGAATGCTTTACCTGTACATATATCCGGAACTGTGGTCTAAAATGGTCGTTCCCTTTGCCTTCCCACCCGTCCATGGTAATGAGAATTCTACTTTTTCCACAACCCTGCCAGCACGTGGGGTGTGTAATATTTTTAAATAGTAGGCCGAGAAATGAGTAGAGTCTTAACTTGCTTTGTTTTAATTCCATTTCCCTAAGAATTTTTTATGGCGAGTGTTTTTTCATGTGTTTATTTACACTGTCTTAATCTCTTTTGGTGAAATGTCTGGTCAGAATCTGTTGCCAATTTTTTTTAATATATTTTATTGATTTTTTACAGAGAGGAAGGAAGAGGGATAGAGAGTTAGAAACATCAATGAGAGAGAAACATCTATCAGCTGCCTTCTGCACACCTCCTACTGGGGATGTGCCCGCAACCAAGGTACATGCCCTTGACCAGAATGGAACCTGGGACCTTTCAGTCCTCAGGCCAACGCTCTATCCACTGAGCCAAACTGGTTAGGGCTGTTGCCAATTTTTAAAATGTATTTATTATTTTCACCAATAGGAGTTTACTGCAGCATCTAAGACATTTTCATTTCACTAATTTTTCAGTGACTCATCTGACTTCTTTGAACTATATATTTCGAACTATATGTTTTAACTACTGGAAGCAAAGTTGTTCTTCACAAACTTAATCCTAAGTGCAATTTTAAAATTATATTTTTAATTTTTTAATTTTATTTTGTAATAGATCTTTACTGTTCAGATTATTACAGTTGTTCCTCTTTTTCCCCCCATAGCTCCCCTCTACCTGGGACCCACCCCACAGCCTGCCCTTACCACCCTCCCCCGCACTGTCCTCATCCATAGGTGTACAATTTTTGTCCAGGCTCTTCCCACATTCCCCACACCCTATCTTCCCCCCGGGAATTGTCGGTCCACTCCCTTTCTATGCCCCTAATTCTATTATATTTACCAGTTTATTCTGTTCATCAGTTTTTTTATTCACTTTATTTTTAGATTCACTTATTGATAGATATGTATTTGTCACTTTGTTGTTCATAATTTTTATCTTTACCTTTTCCTTCCTCTTCTTAGAGAATACCCTTCAGCATTTCATAGAATACTGGTTTGGTGGTGGTGAACTTCTTTAACTTTTTCTTCTCTGTGAAGCTCTTTATCTGACCTTCAATTCTAAATGATAGCTTTGCTGGGTAGAGTAATCTTGGTTGTAGGTTCTTACTATTAATCACTTCGAATATTTCTTGCCCCTCCATTTAGGCCTGCATAGTTTCTGTTGAGAAATCAGCTGACCGTCGTATGGGTGCTCCCTTGTAGGTAATTAACTGTTTTTCTCTTGCTGCTTTGAATATTCTCTCCTTGTCTTTTGCTCTTGGCATTTTAATTATGATGTGTCTTGGTGTGGTCCTCTTTGGATTCCTTTTGTTTGGGGTTCTCTGCACTTCCTGGACTTGTAAGTCTATTTCTTTCACTAGTTAGGGGAAGTTTTCAGTCATTATTTCTTCAAATAGGTTTTCAGTATCTTGGTCTCTCTTCTGCTGGCACCCCCATAATTCGGATGTCGGTACGCTTGAAGTTGTCCCAGAGGCTCCTTACACCACCTTCATATTTTTGGATTCTTTTTTCTTTTTGCTTTTCCTGTTGGGTGTTTTTTGTTTCTTCGCATTTCAAATCTTGACTTGATTATTGGGATCCTCTAGTCCAGAGGTTGGCAAACTGCGGCTCGCGAGCCACATGCAGCTCTTTGGGCGCGTGAGTTTTTAGCAAAGGCCAGCTTAGAAGTACCCTAATCAAGTTAATAACAATGTACCTACCTATATAGTTTAAGTTTAAAAATTTTGTCTCTCAAAAGAAATTTCAATAGTTGTACTGTTGATATTTGGCTCTGTTGACTAATGAGTTTGCTGACCACTGGTCTAGTCTGCTGTTGGATCTCTGTATATTGCACTTTATTTCAGTCAGTGTATGCTTAATTTCTAGTTGGTCCTTTTTCATATTCTTAAGGGTCTCACTAAATTTCTCAGAGGTTTCTAGAAGATTCTTGAGTAACCTTAAAACCGTAGTTTTGAACTCTATATCCAATAGTTTGGTTTCCTCCATTTCTCTCATTTGTCAGCGAGCCAAACAGTAAGGAGCAACAAGCAGGCAGCAGTAAGGAGTGAGGGATCCTGGACTATGAGAGGGATGTCCGCCTACAGGCAGTTGGACATCCCACAAGGGGTTCCAGACTGTGAGAGGGCGCAGAACAGGCTGAGGGACACCTTCCCCATTGCATGAATTTCATGCACCAGGCTTCTAGTTCATAAGAAAATAGTTCAGAAGTGGCAAGTTTTAAACATTTTTTAAAACTTTAAGTATAATTGATTTAAAACATACATTCAAAATATATTTTTAATGATTTCATAGAAGAAGGAAGAGGGAGAGAGAGATAGAAACATCCATGGTGACAGAATCACTGATGGGCTGCCTCCTACACACCCCACCATGGGGATTGCACATGCGACCCGACCTGGAATCGAACTCTGACTTCCAGGTTCATAGGTTGACACTGAACCACACCGGCCGGGCTCTCTGAACTCTTAAGGGTCCCCACCCGACCTGCAACCAGGGCAGCGGTGAGTTGCAGCAGCTCATCCCAGGCTGAGCGCCTGGACCTGCACTCAAGGTCCAGCGAGCTCACAGCAGCCCCGCTTTGGCTCCATGATTTCCCACAGTGTTCCTAGAGCCAGAGGAGCCCTGTGGAGTCTCTGCTGTTGCTTGTTCCATCCTAGGGCCTACATTTTTTCCCCATTATCCCCAGCTTCAACAAACGTACCTGCAACTTTTCCTGAACTCGTTGTGAAATCTTTTCTGCATGAAATCAAGAACAGACATACCAGGCCAACCTGGGGCCGACCCGGTCCAGGCTGCTTCCTGTTCCCGAACAAAGTTATGCCTGGGACACCCTCTATAAAGACAGACCAAGGCCTGACTTTCCTTACAAGGGTTGGGAGGAAACGTGATGGCCCACGCTCACTTTGGTGGTGTTGAGTTAGTTCAATCTTGTTTTTCAATCATTTATTTCTTTTTTTAAAACATCGGTGTGAGCCCTAACCGGTTTGGCTCAGTGGATAGAGAGTATGCCTGAGGAAGGAAGGGTCCTGGGTTCAATTCCAGTCAAGGGTACATGCCCCAGTTACAGGCTCGATCCCCAGTAGGGGGCGTGCAGGAAGCGGCTGATTGAGATTCTCTCTCATCATTGATGTTTCTATTTCTCTCTCTTCCTCTCTGAAATCAATTTTTAAAAATACTTTAAAAAAGATCCCTGCGAGAGAGACACATCAGCTGATTGCCTGCCGCACTCACCCTGGCCAGGGCGTGGGATCAAGCTTGCAACAGGCACCCGTGCCCTGGACCAGAATTAAACCGGGGACCCTTTGGTCCAAAGGGCAATGCTCTGTCCACTGAGCCAAACGGGCTGGGGCGAGTCAATCAATCTTAACACTATTCCTTTTCTAGAAATGTTTTTAGTGATTTTCTAGAGAGAGAGGGAGAGGGAGAAACATCAAAGATGAGAATCATTGATCAGCTGCCTCCTGCGTGCCCCCTACTGGGATCGAGCCCCCAACCTGGGCATGTGCCCTACCAGGAATCGAACCAGTGATCTCTTGGTTCATGGGCCCACCGCCACCCATTAAGCCACACCTGCTGGGTGCACTATTGTTTTTAACTTTTGAATCGATTACAGATGTCCACCATGTTCCCTCTCCCCGCTCCCCCTTTGCCTCCCTGTACTCTGCCCACATTGCTTGTAGGAGCTCACCATATTATAATCTGTGTCCATGAGCTATATATATTATATTTCAGACAGAGGAAGAGAAAAAGAGAGAAACATCAATAATGAGAGAGAATCACTGATTACCTGCCTCCTGCAAGTCCCCCACACACCGGGAATTGAACCCCTAACGCACGTCTGTGCTATGAGGAGGAACAGAATCCTGACCTCCTGGATCATAGGTTGACGCTCAACCATTCAGCCCCACCAGCTGGGCCACCTTCTTTTGAAATATTTTTTTAAATATGTATTTTTTATTGTTGACGGTGTTGCAGATGTCTCCCATTTCCCCGTGTATGTGTTCTTTGGGGGTCTCTCCCAGTCCTGCCCCCTCCCCCGGGAGGTCCGTCAGTCTGTCCCAGGTAACCAGGCCTCTGGTCCCATCTCCTTCCCCAGCGCCCCTGGCAGCGACACAACACCTGGTTCCTGAAGTTCCTGGACCTGAAAGCGAGCCCTCTCCTGGGCCGTTGAGAAAACTACATTACCCAGAAAGCAATGCGCCCAGGCAGTAGGCGATAAAGGGCCTCCGCATCCGGTTAGGGCGGGACTTCCGGAGTCTTTTTCCTGGCGGACATTTTGACTTTGTGGAACTGTTCACAGGCTCACAGACTTCAGCGCGTCCCTCGTGAGAAGGAGGAGACGTGGCAGTTAGCGTCCCGCTGGGCAGGGTGTGTCTGAGGCCTGTTGAGCCGCAACTTCCGGGACTGGGGTCTCCGTGCCTCCCGCCTCCTCTCCGCTAACAGAGTTCACTCGGCGTCACCCCACTGACCCTCCAGCCTCGGTGCCGGCGCCGCTCAGCTCCCGCAGCCCAGGTCGCAGCGCCCAGAGCAGTGAGTGCCCGTGGGTGACGCAGCGGGTGAGGGGGAGGAGGGCGACGGGCTGCGAGGCCCCGGGGAAGGCCGTGGGGTGGCTGAGCCGGGAGGTGGGGAACGCCAGGCCTGGTTCGTGTCTAAAGGCGACAGAGAGGAGGAGAGGCGGTTCCGGGAGGAGTTTCACTTTCCTCCTCCGGGCGACGGGGCTGTGGGGGTGTGAACCACAGAGGGACCTTGAGCCCCGAGGGATGCGGGCATCGCCCGGCGCCGGGGCTGGGCCAGGGCCCTGAGCAGCCTGAGCCCCTGGGTCCTGGCGGTGGGTGCCAGGCCCTCCACAGCCCTTTCGTCCCCACAGGTTCCTGCAGGTGCAGAGCCGCTTAGGGGGCTGGTCTGTGGGGCTCATCTCAGGGCCTCACACTCTCGTGGCCTCTGAGTTGTGGGTCCTGGGGCTGTCCGGCCCCTCTTCCTGCCCTGGGACCGGCAGACACTCAGCCCAGAGTCCTGGGGCCACGACTAGGGCGTTAGGAAGTGGACCCTGGTTTTGGCAACGGGTGGAGTGCGATGTGGGAGATCCTTCCAGACACAGGGACCAGGATGTGCAAAGGCTTGGGGTGATGACTGAGCTGACTCAGCAACTGGCAGGTGCACTTAAAAAAAAATTATACACACACACACACATACACACTTTTCACCCTAGCTGGTTTGACTCAGTGGCTAGAGCGTCGTCCTACAGACTGAAGGGTCCCAGGTATGAAATCAATAAAAAAAAATGTTTAAAAATAATAAAATTTAAAATATAAAAGTATATCTATATATACTTTATTCTGATTTTAGATGTAGAAAGGAAAGGATAGGGAGAGAGACAAACATCCATGAGAAAGAAACAAGGATCAGTTCCCTCCTGCATGACCGCTACGGGAATCCAGGCCCAACCCAGGCAGGGGACTTGACTGGGACTGGTATGTATCTGCGACCTCTCAGTAGGTGGGTTAACGCTCAATCAACTGAGACACATCAGCCAGGACTGTGAATCACTTTAATACAGGAATCATGGTCAGGATGATAATGGCCTTGGTAGCTCAGAGGATCAGTGTGACCCTGAGGACTGGTTTCTTTTGGGGCCCCTGTTGTGGGAGGTGGGTGTCACAACACAGCAAAGGGACAGAGTTGTCATGTAGAGTGTTGGGGAGATAATGGTTTCCCAGCGGCCAAGGCCTTTAAAAGATGAGTGGACATGAGATGAATTGGAGACCGAAGAGTAAAGATGAGACTAGGACTGGTACATATTTACTTCTCTAAACACTCACCAGGGTTTTGCTGTGACCCTTGGTGTGGCCTGGGGGTTGCAGTCATTCTTATGGGTTAGCTTAGACTCCTGAGTGGTCACCTGTGAGACTCACTGGGCTTGGTGCAGAGGACCATCGGGGCTGGGACTTGCGTGATGGCTAAGTGGAGAGATGTGGGCTGTGACTGGTGAAGGGACATCAAGTGCAGCACCAGGGGAGGTGCACTCTGTGTATCTGAGATCTGATTGTGGTTCTCAATAGGTGAGGTTGTGGGAGCAGAGGCAGTAGATGAATGTGGAGGGTCAGAGATATTGCATACTTGGAATCTTAGGAAAGAAGCTGACCATGGACTGAGCTTTCCCCTTCATGACAGGATATGAGCTTTGAGGTTGTGGCCATTGTCTTCTCTCAGGAGGAGTGGGGGATGCTTGCTGAGGCTCAGAGACGTCTGAACTGTGATGTGATGCTGGAGTGTTCTGTACCTGTGTGTTTCTGTGCTTGTGGTGTCTGTATGTTTCCTGTGAATTTGTGTGTCTCTGCACCCTAGAAACAAGCAAATGCATGGGCATTCTCTTCCGGGGTGATGGAGAGGACAGTGTGTATGAAAAGCCACGGCCCGCGTGGCTTTCGGGTTCAAAGGCTTGGAGAAAGGGCTGACGCACAGATTAATACACAAGACAAGAAATTCACATTTGGAAATTATGGGGAAGCCAGGGAAAGCTTAGCTGTAGTAGCCAAGTTCCACTGAGTCTAGGTTCCATCTGCTTTTATTTACTAGAATACACAATTGCCTTTCAGGAATGCAAACAGACATGATTGTTGAGTAAACAGTAAGATGATCAGGTTGGGGGAGTTTGCTTTAGGCCATTGAGTTATCAGCAGTAGGTAATAAAATGCAGATATTCGCCCTGTGAATGTCAAAGCCTCTTTTCAGCCTTCTGACCAGACTTCTGTATTTATATTAATTACTGTTGATCTTGGCTCCCGGCAAATGTGTTCTTTCTCCTCCTGCAGGCTGAGCCCTTAATGCCTCTGCTCTTCCAGGTGTCTGGTGTTCCTTTGGGGCAGTGGTCGGCAAACTGCGGCTCGCAAGCCACATGCCGCTGACCTAGACTCTCGATTCCAATAATTATAGGCTGTTGTTGTTTCTTGTGATTAATCCCCTATCCCAGTGGTCGGCAAACTCATTAGTCAATACAGCGGCAAACTGCGGCTCGCAAGCCACAGTTTGCTGACCACTGCTCTGGGGAATCCCATCTCAGGCTCCAAGGATGGATGAAGTGAAGGGTCATTTCATAGAATCCCAGGCTGTGGGGAGGTGGGGAATTGGGGAAGACTCTGAGGACAGAAGGAGGTAGACAGTGTGGAGGGGGATGTTTGTGGAGGACTCTGGGCCTTTATGAAAATGCTGTAGGACCCTGGATGCCTGGGAAGGAATGAGTGGGTGGGTGCATATGGGAACAGCTGAGGGGGAAGACTCCAGGGCCCCGAAGTCCCCCTCAGTAATGAGGAACTGGATACACCTGGAGAGAGCTGGGAGTGTCAGGTGGGACTGCTAGTCCTTGAAGAGCAGGTCAATCCATTGCCCATGTGAAAGCTAGGCTGACACCTAGTGAGGAAGGTGCCCGCGTCTACTCAGAGCATCATTCCTGGATTCTTCACAGCCCCAAAAGAGGCTGCTTCCATGCAGTGGCCTTAATGGGGCCCATCAAGTATGTCAGGTTCTCCTACTGAGCCCTTGGTGTTTGCAGCAGCCCTGTGGTGTATTTTGACCAGTGAAATGTGGTGGGAGTGAAGTCTGTTACCTCTAACAGAAGTGTCTAGAAACACTAAGACTAGCCATCCTTCCTTTCCATTTCTGATAACACGTAGTAGGTACCAACATGGTGCTTCTACTTTATCCCAGTCCCAGGGAAACCAGGGTGTTCATGTGCTATGAACGAGAAAGATACCTTCTTTAGTATAAGCCACTAAAGCTTGGGGCTGTTTGTTACCCACAATAACATCTAGCCCGTTTTAGTGGGAACGCATCCCCTGTTCTACCCTCTAGGAGGCAGCAGAGCCTAACATTAGAAGCCAGAGCTCTGTTGTTAGAAACGCATGGGTTTGACTTCCAGCCCTGCCTTTGTTAATTCTACAATCAGGCAGTTTACTGTATATTGAGTCTCTGAGCCTGGATTTCCTCCCCATTAAATAGGTGGTTAAACCATCTCAGGTTGCAGATAGGATTAAATGAAATAACAATGCAGGTAAAGCATCAAATCCGGACCTGGCACCTGTAGTAAACATTTGGTAACTGTTAGCTTCTTAGCTTCACAATGGGTACTGACCACAGACATCCAGACAATGTAGGAAGTGTCAACGTGTTGGCCTATGTAAGCCTTTAAACACTGCTTTGAAACAGATAGGATAGGATTATGTATATTCTCTTATAGCCTGCTTTTTCTCTTAATAATGTGATATTTTTATGATGAATATAAAGAATCTGACAGCTGGAGTGGCACAGTTGGTTGAGCATCTTCCCATGCACAGAAAGGTTGCCAGTTCAGTTCCTGGTCAGGGCACAAACCAGGTCTCCCAGTTGTATTCACGGTGGGTTAGGGGCATGCAGGAGGCAGCTGATGGGTGTTTCTCCATCTCAGTTCATTTCTCTTAAATTCAAATAAAAAATCTTAAATATGCAACTATATATATTCACTTAGATTTGTGGTTTCAGGAATCAGTGAAATAATACTTTCCACCTCAGGGAGCATTCTGGATTTCACAAAATCTGCAGCAATATCTCCAAACAAGAGATCAGTTGCAGACAACACTCCACAAAAGCCTATAACAGCCACCAAAACCTCAAGTTGTCGTTTCCCAGTGCCACTCAGCATCCCAAAACCAACACTGCAATGTCCAGTCAGTGACTGGGATCCTAATGGCACCTGGGGGGCCTGGAAAAGTAGGTTACCCAAAGGGCATTGGGCCCAATGATGGCTGAGTTTAGCCAGTGAAGGCCCAGAAGAGTCACATTACCCAGGTGCCCATTGGTTTGGGTGTGACGTCCAGCGCCTTTCTCCTGGTGGTCATTTCGACCTCTTCTGTTACCACAGTCAGAGGTTCTGGTGCTCTGCCTTAAAGCCACAACGAAGCATCAGAGGCAGTGTCCATGCTCTAAGTGGTGTGTCTGAGGCTTGTTGAGCCACAGCAGGTGGGATTGAAGCCTCCTTGCTTTCCAGACTCCTGCTTACAGAATTCCACTCAGCTCACCTCATGTACCTTCCAGTGTCAGGTCCTGCAGCCCAGGTCTCAGCTTACAGAACAGTGAGTCTCTGGTGGGTAACAGACGGGGTGACACGGTGAAAGAGGGTGACAGGCGGCAATGCCAGCCAGGAAGGACGTGGTGGTGTGGTTGAGCTGGGAGGATTCAGGAAACTCAGGTCTGTTTTGTGTCTAAAGGCAACAAGAAAGATGAGGGAAAGTTTTGTGTGAGGAGTTTTTCTTTCATTTTCAGGGAGTGCCAGCATTGGTGCTTGTGAACAAAAGAGAGACGTTGTCTGAGGCAGGATTCTAACCTTTTCCCAAAACTGCTCAGAGGAAGAACGAGAAGACTGGCAGAGAGAGCACAGCACTTAGGGACAGGAAGAAGTCCTGTAAATGATAAGGTCACTAGAAAGGGTGTGCACTGAGGACTGAGGTCTTGAAGTAATGCAGGCATCTCAAGGTCACCTGGCCCAGGTTGACCAGACTCAGCAGACCTTCCTCTTTCCCCAGAATCCTGCAGACGTAGAACCACTTAGGGGGACTGGTTTGTGGAACTTGTTTCAGGGCCTCCCAGTCTAGTGACCTCGGAGATAGTGATGCCTTGGGACTGTCCAGCCTTTTTACATGGGGACCTTGATGAGACACCAAGCCCAGAATTCTAAGTCCAGGTCTAGTGTCATGTGAGTGGTCCCTGTTTTTGGCAACCAGTGCAATGGGTTGTGAGAGGTTTTTCCAGGCATAGGGTCCTGTGTGTGCAAAGGCTCAGAGTGAAGACAGATCATTCAGGAACCAGAAGGTGTCGATTTTTTTAAAAATGAGGAACTGGAAACAATGGGACAGTAGTCAGATTTAGAGGAGTTTTGTGACAACTTGGGAGTCTGTTCTGCAGGTTATGGGAGCAATGGGAGATTTGGAGCAATGGAGGCAGGTGACTGACCCAGGTCTCATTAGACTCCCAGTGGTAATGAACACTATGGGTGTGAGGGAGGTGGTAGAAAGATTAGGACCGAAAATGCTGTGTTGGTCTTGGTGAGTGTGATGGTAACTGGTCCGTGATGGGGGCTGTGGAAGTGAAATAAGCAGTTGAATTCTGGATCAGTGTTATGCCACCAGGATTTTCTAATGTGGACGCTGAGAGAGAGGTAAGAATCAGGGATGACTTGAAGTGTTGCATTTGGCAGCTGGAGGTATGGAAGGACCATCAGGGGAGATGCAGATGTTCGTAGTAGGAAATGTAATGTTCCCTGGAGATGACAAAACCTTTATTTTTCACCTCTAAGGGTCTGCGATATTTCAGGGACCAGTTCCTGAGCGTCTGGAACTCTGAGGAGCAGTTCAGAATGAAAGCTTCTTTAAAAGGTAGCTGGGAGTGGAGAGACCAGGGTGGAGTTGCAGGTCTTCTTTTTGTGCCCCCCTTTCTTTCTTTTTAATTGGAGACCAAAGAGCAATTCAGGCACGGTGAGACTGCAGCTGTTGCATATTTACTTGTTAAACACACACCAGGATTGTGTTGTGAGCCTTAGCCTGGGGTGTTGTCCTCAGTCTAGTTAATTTGCTTAGGGGCATGAGTGAGCATCTGTGAGACCCACTGGGCATGGGGTAGAGGGCCTTAGGTGACGGGACTTGAGGGCTGAAGGCTGTGACTGGAGAAGGGAGGTCAGGTGCAGCACCAGTTGAGGTGGAGTCTGGATATCTGAGACCTGATGTGGTTCTCAGTAGGTGAGGTTGAAGGAAAACACAACCAGGGAGGGAGGCCTTCATAGCAGGACTCAAGGCTGCCTCAATGAGTATGGGCTCTCAGAGTTGGTGTAGAACTTAATCCTGTTTGGATTTGCCAGTGACTACACCACACATGCTGAGTAATGAATAGGAAGTCAAGGAGATGACTATGGGGGCTGTGGGTGTGGGAGTGCAGGTGTGAGAGAGGTGTGGAGGAAGGGTGATGTGCCCTTGGAGAGGGCATGTGCATTCATGCATGCAGGGCCCTGACTTTTTTTTTTTTTTTTTTTTTTTACATTTTATTGATTTTTTTACAGAGAGGAAGGGAAAGGGATAGAGAGTTAAAAACATTGATGAGAGAGAAACATCGATCAGCTGCCTCCTGCACACCCCCTACTGGGGATGTGCCTGCAACCAAGGTACATGCCCTTGACTGGAATTGAACCTGGGACCCTTGAGTCTGCAGGCCAACGCTCTATCCACTGAGCCAAACTGGTTAGGGCAGGACCCTGACATTTACATAAGGGGGATTGAATGTTAAATCTGTTTCTGGTAATGTCTGGATAATGTGATATGATGAATTTCAGGTTATTTCCTGAAAAGAGGTTGTGTTCTGATGGTACATTCCTGCCTGAGAGCTTAGGTGAAACTTGCGTGTACACCTGCCTTTAGTTGTTGAGGGCTGTTCAGTGATCAATAGGAATGAGATAGCATACATCAGTGTCCTATGGGCTTTCAAATCTCCACCACCTTGTAGAAGGGAGAAGGGTAAGAGAGAAATACATTACAAAGGTGGTGAATTCGAATTTTGGAAAAGAAGATGATTGGGAAATAAACTGTATTCATCACGGCATATTTGTGTTACCTTTGATATTTTACCTCTGGGAACGAAGTATGGGAAGTGTGGTTCAAAGAATTATGTGCAGCAGGTAGTGCAAAGTGATGGCCTCTCCAACCTGGGATTGGATTCAAAAGATTGAAGAGTGATGCCATAATTATTAGGGTCTTGAAATGAGAATCCGGGGGACAACAAGGGTAATGCCTTGCAAGAACAGTGTCAAATCACTCACACTCTCATTATGGACACCATCTCTCCCTACCCTATGTTCATGACACTCACTGTATTGAAAAGGGGCAGTGTTTCCTACATGTGAGTCCCAGAGCACAGGTATCATCTACATGCTCATCCACCCCTATTGTTGTGGGAAGACACAGTATCAGTAGGAATATAAGGAGAGAGTGACTTTGATGGACCAAGTCCTGGTATTATTCTGATGTGGGGAGTCGAGGTAGCAGATGGATGTGGATGATGGGGAGGAAGATGAACATAAAGTCCAGGGAGAGAAGCTGATCATGGGCTGTACTGTCCCCCTTATGACAGGATATGGACTTTGAGGACGTGGCCATTGCATTCTCTGAGGAGGAGTGGGGGCTCCTTGATGGGGCTCAGAGACTTCTGTGCTGCGATGTGATGCTGGAAGTGTTTGCACTGGTCTCATCTATAGGTAAGACCTTCACATCCCACCTGGTGTCCTGAGGTGATGTCCTTTCTTCCTTTGTTTTCCAAATGTAGCTTTTTCTCTCTCCCACAACCAGAACATGGGCTCGTTTTCCCAACTGTCCTGTAAATGTGCTGTGGCTGCCAGTGCTGAGTTGTGGTGTGTGGAGAGGCCTGAGCAAGGACTCCATGAACATCCCTCAAACCCATTGCCTCCAATCGTGCAGGAGGTGTCCGGGAATCAGGATTGTTGCAAACAGCTTAATGGGTCCCACCTCAAACTTCCTTTTCCAGTGTGGGTGACTATGTCCACATCCATGGCTTCCACTTCTGACCCCTTCCTCAGCTAAAGGCTGTTTGTGACTGTGCCAGGTTATGGTATTTACTGGCATGAACCATGGGCGGTTCTTGTAAGACCCTCCTTCCATAGTTTGTAATATTCTGCTCCCTGGATGCTATTACAGGCTGCCTTGCTCTAGGCCAGTGCTGGCTGCTCACCTCTGTTGTCTTTCAGTAAAACTCAGAATATTTGTGTTTTAAGTGCTTGTACATTAGAAGGTACAAGGAGAACCCTGGTCTTTTCACAGGGTAAACTTTCAGGATGATCTAAGAGGTGGCCTGGCCATGTTGAGGTGCATCTGGGGGGAGCTTTGACCTAATGGTTTTGTTTAGAGAATGCCAGGAACTTGCTCGTGTTCAACAGAGTTTAGGTTCAAGTGCCACTGGCAGCAGCGCATTTCTACCTTTCCATTCCCATGCCTGACACTTTGCGGACATGTCTTTTAATCGGTGACTTCCTGGTTTCTGGCTACCTTTACCTTTGTGGCCTTTTTGCATCACATGTCCACCCTCAAGGCGCTCTCTGCAGTATTTTTAAATATTGACCTGCACATGTGTTATGAGGTGCACAGATGTGCTTCCCTAGATCCCGACACAAGCTTCTCATTACTTGAATTTTATGTGGAATAACACGTAAGCAACCTTCTGCACAGCTAGCCCATGTCACCAGCAGACAAACCCTGTTGAACACGGTTAGCAGACGCATGAGCAGATGGTCCAGCTTCGGTTCCATGTGGTGCTGGCCATGTTTGTTTCGTATTTTGTTTGAGGTCTTCCCTGTATGACGATCTTTAGTGGCCCAGATCTTCATAGCAGCATCTTATATATTCTTCCTTCAGATATGTTACTGCCAGACAATTGCATGGAACCAACGGGTTATGTGCAACACACTTTTGTAATGAGACTTCTCCCTATCACCACAGTCGACATTCATTTCATCACCATTTTTCTGTTTTAAGGTTGTGAGCATAAAACGGATGATGCGGAGGCCTGTTCTGAGCAGAACGTATCTGTACAAATGCAGTCACAGGTTAGTGCTCCTAAGACAACTCCAGCAACCCAGAGGACCCATCTCTGTGAGAGGTGTTTCTCTGTGTTCAAAGATATTCTGCACCTAACTGAGTCACAAGCAGCAGACTTTGAACAGAAAGGCTTCTTCAGTGATGCATGTGTGAGAGATTTCTGTTTCAGTGCAAACCCTCACCAGCAACAGAGGGAAGCCAGTGGAGAGAATCTCTGGAAAGAAGCTGTGGACAGGGCCTCATTTGTGACCAGGTTCAGCTTCTCCTTATCAGGGCTGCCTTCAACCAGTAGGGAGGTTGGGGAAGACTTCCCAGCCATGTCAGAGCTTCTCCAGCACCAGGCCCCTCTCAACACTGAGGAGTCACACAGCGGCTGTGAGATTTCACAGGAATTTCTCAATAGAAAAAGACATCACCAGTGGGATGAATGTGAAAAAGCTGCCAGCCACAACCAGAAAGTTTTTCAACATCAGGGCGTCTTCTCTGGAGAAGTGAATTATAAGTGTAATACATGTGGGAAAGTTTTTACATGTATCTTTAACCTCAATAGACATATGAGAGTTCACACTGGAGAAAAGTCCTTTGAGAATACTGACTGTCGGAAGTCCTTCAATCAAAGGTCTTCCCTCACTAAACAACACAGAGTTCACACTGGAAAAAAACCTTACAAATGTAGTGAATGTGGAAAATCATTTAGGCGAAATTACAACCTCTTTACCCACAAGAGAGTTCACACTGGAGAAAAGCCGCATCAGTGTAGTGATTGTGGGAAGTGCTTCAGTCAAAGATCTCACCTCATTCAACACCACAGAGTTCATACTGGAGAAAAACCTTATGAGTGTAGTGAATGTGGAAAATCTTTTAGGCACAACAGTCACCTCCTTATTCACCAGAGAATTCACACTGGAGAAAAGCCGTATCAATGTAGTGATTGTGGGAAGTGCTTCAGTCAAATCTCTAACCTCATTCAACACGACAGAGTTCACACTGGAGAAAAACGTTATGAGTGTAGTGAATGTGGGAAATCGTTTCGGCAAAACTCCTCTCTCACATATCACCAGAGACTTCACACTGGATATAAACCGTATGAGTGTCATTCTTGTGAGAAGGCATTTACACAAAATTCTGCTCTCACATATCACCAGAGAGTTCACACTGGAGAAAAGCCGTATGAGTGTAGCGACTGTGAGAAGTCTTTCCGGCAAAAGTCTGCTCTCACAGTGCACCAGAGAGTTCACACAGGACAAAAACCATATAAGTGTAGTGAATGTGGGAAATCTTTTAAGCACAACAGTAATCTCCTTTACCACAACAGAGTTCACGCTGGAGAAAAACTGTATGAGTGTCGTGATTGTGGGAAGTCATTCAGACAAAAGTTCGCCCTCACAGGGCACCAGAGAGAGCACACTAGAAAAGGGCCTCATAAGTGTAGTGAATGTGGGAAATCTTTTCGCTACAAATCACTCTTCCTCCAACACTTGAGAGTACACACTGGAGAAAAGCTTTAAAAGTGCAGCGAATGTTTTACTTTCTCAGAATAACAATACCAAAGGAGAAGCCTTTACCGCCATTTACCTGAATGCAAACCCCTTTATCAGAACATACACTTTGCTAGATGCCTTCTAAGTTTCAGGTATAAGTGACACTTTCAGAAACTGGATCCCACTTACTAACCTACTCAGGCCTACATCCTGATTGATGTCACTGCAAGTATTTGTGTGGAAGCTCTTTCTCCCCTACCACCTGGTTCACCTGAAGAGTGTGCATCCGGCACAACCCCTGCGTGCTCCGCGGTTATGCTTGAGAAGATTATGAATATTTCAAGCTCTTGGGTGAATCTTCATTCCTTTATTTCTGACCAGAGAATTGACCCGGGTTTCGTCCAGAGCACCCATCCTCAGCTAAGTGCTACCTCTTTCAGGGACATTGTGGGTCTCATACTATGCTGTGATGAAGTGTTTCAGGTTCCAATTCATCAACCTGCAAACCTCTTGCTGTCCTTTGCTCGGGTTTATGATCTTTTTGTAAAGGTGTTTTTTTCTCGTGTACCTTTAATTTTGTTGGTTCTTTTCTCTCCCTGGGATGATTGAAAGGAAAGTTGTGTTCTGTCAGCATGGACAGGTGAACAGATATGGTGGGGTCCCAACCTTTCTGTGCTTTGGAAGGCACAGCTTGATGGCAGAAAGTCACTCTTTGTTCAATATTGGCTGATTTTGTATGGCCGACCAAGGCCTTGAGAGAAAGTGTGCATGACTTTGTGGTTCTAACCTGCTGTCTGGTGCCTCTTATATTGTAGAGGTCAGTGGTCGCCCTGAACAGGCGGCCTTTATTGTGCTCCTGTGAAAAGTATGAATTATATTCTCTGTTTACAGTATGTATTACATACGTGTCAGCAATGTTATGGGGAACTACTGTCCACGCACTCCAAAGAGGCCATGCATCATGATGTATGAAGTTTCATAGGCTGGTGTCATTTGTTGTAAGACTCTGAGGTGGAATTAGTTTGGGACATAAACACTGTTTTCATATTCATGGCAGACACTGCAGTTTAAACTGGATAAAAAGTGCCTCTATTGGACTTAAATCCAAATTATTTCATGTCCTGTGGCTTGTATGATCTGTGAGAGAACTTTCTGAGGTCCTCCATCACTATTTCCTATAACTGGCGTCACTAGCAGAGAAAATAATCTCATGGTTTTGTGCATTTCCCTGGCCCGTTAGGGTGTTCATCTCAAGGTTGTTGCTCAACAGGCAAGACCTCAAAGCTAGAGGAAGGATAACGCTGTAATCAGCCCCAGGATGTGTCTTTTGTAACCAGCCAGCATTCCTGTTGGTTCCCATGGCAATAGTCTTCCCTGCTTGACAGCATTTGCTGAGACTGAGGCAAGGCTCTTCCCCCAGCAAACGAGAACTGACATGCAACAAAGTGCACCTTTCTCATGTGTGCTATTGGGTGAGCCCTGACCTAGAGAGAAAGCTGTGAAACTGTCACATGTGACAGAAACCCACCTGTAACGCATACACAGGGTGGGGCAACAAGAAGCTCACAGTTGTATGTCTGGAAAACACAAGAGATTGTTCTTTTTAAAAATATTTTAGAAAATACTTTTATTCCTTTTTGCTGGGAAGGGAGAAGTAGAGAGGGGAAGAGAGAGATAAACATAGATCTGCTGCCTCCTGAATGCCCCCAACTGGGGATCCATTTGGCGATGTGCACTGACCTGGAATCAAACCAGAGACCTTTCAGTGAATGGGATGATACTCAGCCAGCTGAGGACACTGGTTAGACAGAGTTTATCCCTTTATTAATTATTGTGGCATTTTCCATACCTGCAACTCCGAATCTTCTTTTCCCACATCCTGTATTTTCCTAATACCCTGTTATAATCTCTTTCTGCCTTTATTTGCCCACCATGCTGTAATGGATTTTCCTTTCTTTACAATAGAATAGTTAATCCTGTTCATAATTTTATAGGCACTATTTGGCGTGTACACTTTAACAAATACTGCTTTCTTCCATGCTACATAGGCATTTTGAGATTCAATACAAATGCTTATGTGAATTTTTTTTTTTTATTGCTGAGTACTACTGGGTTCTGTGAATAACCACATTATCTATTGATCTCTATGTTTGTTGTTATTTCCAGGTTTGGGGTATTATAATTAAGTCTTCTGGGAATATTTGCAATCAGTTGTGTATATAGACATAGATTTTACTTATCAAACTGTTGTGTACATGAATGATTTACATTTAAGATATGGGGAACTGTGATCCAAAATGGTCATTCCCTTTGCCTTCCTACTAACGCATAGTATATAAAAACTCCAGTGTTTCTGCTACCATGCAAGGACCTACAGTGGTTAACCTTTTTAAATAATAACCCTGGAAATGAATATTGTGTTAACTCGCTTTTGTTTTAATTTCATCTACCTAAGAATTTTTTATGGTTGACATTTTTTTCATACATTTCTTTGCACTGTATCTGCTTTGTTAAAATATCAGCTCAGGATCTTTTTCAAATTGTTTAAATAAACTTATTATTTTAACTGAGGAGGACTGTGCGGCATTTAAGACATCTGCTTAAATTTCCCTCATTCTTCAGTGACTCCAGTAACTCCTTTGCCATATGGAACCATCAGTTTTGAATCTGGGAAGGAAAATTGTTTTCTTTAGTTTTTGCTCTGTACAACTGAAGCCAACTTATACCATATACTTATACATTTACTCTGCATTGCTAACATTCAGTGCCACTCTTATTTAAGTCTAAGCCCGTGGTCGGCAAACTGCGGCTCATGAGCCACATGCAGTTTTTTAGCCCCTTGAGCGTTGCTCTTCCACAAAATACCACAGCCTGGGCGAATCTATTTTGAAGAAATGGCGTTAGGAGAAGTTTAAGTTTAAAAAATTTGGCTCTCAAAAGAAATTTCAATCATTGTACTGTTGATACTTGGCTCTGTTGACTAATGAGTTTGCCAACCACTGGTCTAAGCATTTATTAATACATTAAGTGAAGTGTAGGTTTGTGGTATTTGTCAATTCTCCTGGTATAAATACTCTCACCATGGTCAGTTTTAAACTGCCAGAGATAGCAGTGAATATGCACATGACAAGATATTTCAGTAGCACATCATTGCATGTTATTTCCAACATATTGATACAGTTGCAATAAATATGCTCCAGAACTTTCATAATGACACAGTAAAATTATTGGGAAGCCTCAAGTTTTAAACCCTTTTTAAAGTTTCATTTATGTACAATTGATTTTAATCATACATTCAAGAAGTATTTTTAATTGATTTCAGGGAAGAAGGGAGAGGAAGAGAAAGAGACATAAATGATGAGAGAGAATCACTGATAGGCTGCTTCCTGTACCTCCCCTCTCCCTGGGAATTGAACCTGCAACCCATGTATGTGCCCTGACCATGAATAGCACCATGACCTCCTGGTTCATAGGTCGATGCTCAACCACTGAGCCACGCCAGCTATAGAATTTAAAATTTTTTTTAATATATGTATTTTTTTATTATTGACTAGAGGCCTGGTGCATGAGATTTGTGCATTCCGGGGGGGTCCCTCAGCCCAGACTGCACCCTTCCAGTCAGGGAGCCCTCTCGCAGTCCCGTTCCCCCTCATTGCTTCTTAGCGCTGCCATGGAGGCAGGAGAGGCTCCCGCCACCAGTGCTATGCTCACTAGTTGTGAGCCCGGCTTCTATCTGAGCTACGCTCCCCCTGTGGGAGCACACTGACCACCAGGGGGAATATCCTGCATTCAGAGTCTGCCCCCTGGTGGTCAGTTCATGTCATAGTGACTGGTCTTTCTGCTTTTTAAGTTGATTTGCATATTAATCTTTTATAGGACCCTTTGGTGGATCTATTCCAGGCCTCCCTCCCACCTCCCCTGAGAGGTCTGTCAATATGGACCAGTTAAGCAGACCTCCAGTCCCATCTCCTCCTCCAGCACCACTAGTGGGACCTCAACACCTTACCAAGGTCATCCTCTTTCATCCTCTGGGTCATTGCATAAACTACATTACCCAGAAAGCACTGCGTAATGGTCAGCCCAGTTGCTGCCTGCACATCCGGTTAGGGCGGGACTTCCAGCGTCCTCCTCCTGGCGGCCATTTTGGCCTGTTCTGTGGGTTCACAGACTCACAGCGTCAGCGCTCTGGTGGGAGTAGGAGGAGGTGTGGGAGGCAGCGTCCCGCTGGGCAGGGTGTGTCTGAGGCTGCTTGACCGCCAACCAGCGGGACTGGGGTCTCCGTGCCTCCCCGCCTCCTCTCCGCTGACAGAGTTCACTCGGCGTCACCCCATTGACCCTCCAGCCTCGGTGCCGGCGCCGCTCAGCTCCCGCAGCCCAGGTCGCAGCGCCCAGAGCAGTGAGTGCCCGTGGGTGACGCAGGGGGTGAGGGGGAGGAGGGCGACGGGCTGCGAGGCCCCGGGGAAGGCCGTGGGGTGGCTGAGCCGGGAGGTGGGGAACGCCAGGCCTGGTTCGTGTCTAAAGGCGACAGAGAGGAGGAGAGGCGGTTCCGGGAGGAGTTTCACTTTCCTCCTCAGGGCGACGGGGCTGTGGGGGTGTGAACCACAGAGGGACGCGGCCTGAGATGCGGTTCTAAACGTTCCCACAACTGCCCAGAGGAAGGGCCGACTACAGGGGAGAGGACAGCAGGGAGGGGAGGGGGGACCCTGTGACTAAGCAACCCAGCAGGAGTGCGCCCTGAGAACCCGCCCTGAGGAGTGAAAGCATCTCCTGGTCACGTGACCTCGGGCCTGAGCCCCTGGGTCCTGGCGGTGGGTGCCAGGCCCTCCACAGCCCTTTCGTTCCCACGGGTTCCTGCAGGTGCAGAGCCGCTTAGGGGGCTGGTCTGTGGGGCTCATGTCAGGGTCTCACACTATCGTGGCCTCTGAGATGGTGGGGTCCTGGGACTGTCCAGCCTCTCTTCTCGGGGCACCTTGGACCTAGGGTCCTTGAAGAGACACCAAGCCCAGAATGCTAAGTCCAGGTCAAGGGTCATATGAGTGGTACCTGATTTTCCCAACCAGTGGAATTGTGGGTGATATGTCCTTCCAATCGTAGGTTCCAGAATGTGCAATGCTTGAAGTGAAGACTAAGCTGATTCAGGGACGAGCAGGTGTCCATTGTTTAAAAATAGGAACTGGGAACAGTGGGACAGGAATCAAGTCCAGAGGAGCTTTGTGACAACTTGGGTTTCTGTTCTGCTGGTGGTGGGATCATTGGGGTAATTGGAGCAGTAGAGCAGGTGATGTGTCCCAGGTCTCATTAGACTCCTGTGACTGCAGCATGATGCACAACATGGGTGTGAGGACGGTGGTAGGAAGACTAGGACGGAAGCTGCTGTGATGGTCTTGGTGAGTGTGATGGTACCTGGAGCACAGTGATGGTTGTGGATTTGGAAGAAGCAGTTGCATTCTGGATGAGTGATTTAGGTGTGGCCACCTGGGTTTTCTAATTTTGAGGATTGGAGACAGAGGTAAGAATCAGAGATGATATGAAGGTTTGGATTTAGCACCTGCCAGTATGAAAGCAGCATCCATTGACATGGAAAAATTCATAGTGGGAACAGTCATGTTCATGAGGAATATAAAATCTTTTATTTTTTCCTATTAAGTTATGAGATATTTCAGAGACCAGTTCATGACCATCTGGAATTCTGAGGAGTTCATGATGAAGGCTACTTAAAAAAATAGTAAAGAGCCGTGACCAGTTTGGTCAGTGGATAGAGCGTCAGCCTGGGGACTGAAAAGCCCCGGGTATGATTTCGGTAAAGGGCATGTACCTTGGTTGTGGGCACATCCCGAGTATGGGGTGTGCAGGAGGCAGCTGATTGATGTTTCTCTTTCATCGATGTTTCTAACTCTCACCCTCTCCCTTCCTCTCTGTAAAAAGTCAATATAATATGTTTGGGTTTTTTTAAATAGTAAAGAGTATGGACCAGGGAGGAGTTCTAGATCACTTTTTTAATTTATTTTATTGGAGATGGGAGAGTAATTCAAAAAAGGTGAGACTGTGGCTGGTGCATATTTACTTCTTAAGCACTCACCAGGATTTCTTGTGACCCTTTGTGTGGCCTGGTGTGTTGCATCCAGTTTGGTTTATTTGCTTATGGGCCTGAGTGGGCATCTGTGAGACTCACTGGGCAGGGGGTAGAGGGCCATAGGCAGTGGGACTTGAGTACTGAAGGCTGTGAGTGGAGAAGGGACATCAAGTGCAGCAGCAGTAGAGGAATGCTATGGATAAACTGAGATCTGCTGTGGTTCTCAATAGGCGAGGTTGAAGGAAAAAGTAATTTGGGAGGGAGGCCTTCATAGCTTAACTGAAGCTGTGTCTTGGGTGTGGGCAATCAGAGTCATGTTAGTACATGACACTGTGTGAACTTGCCATGCATTCTCTGGAACACGCACGCTGAGTAATGACTTAAGACCAAGGAGATGCCTATGGGAGCTGGGACTACGGGAGTGCAGGTGTGAGAGAGGTGTGGGAGAAGGAGTGATGTGATTTTGGAGAGGGAGTTTGAATTCTTGGCCACAGATCCCTGATGTTGACATAGAGGGAATGAGGTTGAGTCTATTTCTGTTGATAACTGGATGATACAACATGGGGAATTTTAGGGTAATTACTGAAAAGACGAGTGTTGTTGGGCTGATGCAGTGATCAATAGGAATGGGATAGCATAAATCAGTGTCACCTGGGCTTGAAAATCTCTACTGGCTTGGGGAGGGGAGAAGGGTAAGAGAGAAATACATTACAGAGGAGGTGAGTTAGAATGTTGAAAAGAAGGAGATTAGAAAACATCCCCTCCTCTTCATGGCATATATGTGTTGTCTTTGAAGTTTTGACTCTGGGAATGAAGCTGTATGAGAGAAGTGGGATACAAAGAATTATGTGGAACAGGTAGCGCAAAGTGTTGGCCTCAGCACCCTAGGATTTGAATTGTAAGGGTGATGAGTGATGCCATGTTTTTTAGGGTCTTGGACGGAGAATTTGTTGAACAACAAGGATATCGCCCCACATCACTCACATTTCTTTTATGGCTAACATTTCTCTGTATCTTATATTGGTGACACATATTGCATTGACCCTAAATGTGAGGCCCTGAGGTCAGGTATAATCAATCTGAACATCTACTTTATTGCTGTGGAAGACACAGTATCACTAGGAATTTAAGGAGACAGTGACTCTGGTGGATGCAAGGCCTGTTATTTTCTGTGATGTGGCAGTAGAGGGAGCAGATGGATATGGAGAGTGGGAAGTGTAACAAAAGTAAAAGCCTAGGAGAGAAGCTGATCATGAACTGAACTGTCCCCATTTCGACAGGATATGAACTTTGAGGACGTGGCCATTGCCTTCTCTCATGGGGAGTGGGGGCTCCTTGATGAGGCTCAGAGACTTCTGTACTGTGATGTGATGCTGGAAGTTTTTGCAATGGTATCATCTGTAGGTAAGATCTTCACATTATCCCAGTGTCCTGAGGTGATGCCCTCTCTCCTTTATTCTCAAAACATAGCTTTCTCTCTCCCACAACCAGAACACGGGTTCTGCTGATTTCTGCCCCTGTCTTGTCAAACGTGCTGTGGCTGCTGGTGCTGAGCTGTGTGGAGAGCCCTGACCAATGGACTCCACGAACATCCCTGACACGCATTGCTCAAAAAGTGCAGAAAGTGTCTGGAAATCTGAGTCTTACAGGCACCTTAATGGTCCCATCCTCCTCTTCCTCTCCCTGGGAGGGTGACAATACCCACATTTATTCCCTTCTTCCCCCTTCCTCTCAGGAAAGGTGCTTTATGACAGCCTGTGCCAGGTTATGTTCTTCACGTACATGAACCGTGGACTATACTTATAAGACCCTTCTGTTGGAAGCTGCCCATTATCTTTACTAGCAGAGAGGTGTGGACAAGGAGCCTGGAAAGCTGGTGAACCTTGAGCCCTGCCAAAGGTCAGAGCTACACACTAACTGTTCAATTGAGACAATGGTAGCTGTAGTAATTTCCAGACCAGATAGTCACATAAATCGTAACTGATAAGAAAGTCTGTTACTGGAATTGCCTGCCTAAGGGCTATAGGTGTATTCCAAACTGAATAAAAGAATGGCAAGGCCTGAGCATAAGTTGAGTCCTTTTTTTGGGCTCTCACCTGGCCCCCTAATTTCCAAATTATTATTTCTTGTCTCTTCTCTGTATTTGTGCGTGGCCCTTCTCCATACCACGCAGAACGAGAGTCATCACACCCTTCTTCAATTGTTTGTAATATTATCTTAGCTGAGTACTATTGCGGGCCAAATTGCTCTGGGACAGAGCTGGCTGCTCTCCTCCATTGTCTTTCATTAATACTTGGAATATTTAGGGTTTATGCATTGGTACAGTAGAAGATTCAGGGAAAACCTGGTTTCCTAACAGGATGAACATGCAAGATGGTCTCCCAGGAGGTCTGGCCATGCTGAATGACCACTGGGGGAAGGTATAACATAATGGTGGTGGTTGGATGATACCAGGAACCAGCTAATTTCCAAGAGGGTTTAGGGGCAGGTGCCACTGGCTACACCACATTTCTACCTTCTCTTTACCATCATTTACACTGTGCTGACTTTCATCTGTGACTTCCTGGCGTTTGGCTACCTTCACCTCTGTCACCCTTTTGCATCACCTGCCTCTCTGCACTGCTCCCTCTGCAATATTCTCCTTCATGGACTTGCACGTGTGTTATGAGGTGCACATACATGCTTAACTAGTTCTCGAACCCCTGCTATTCATTTATTGAATTTTTACTTGGAATAAGACATAACCAACTTCGTGCACAGCTTGCCCCTGTCATCAGCAAACCAGCCCTGCTGAGCACTGTTAGCAGGGGTCTGAGCTGGAGATGCATCTTCTCTTCCATGTGGTCCTTGCCATGTGTGTGTCATGTTTCTGGTGAGGTCTTCCCTGTTTTGTGACCTTTAAAGGCCCAGACCTTCCCAGAAGCTTCTTCTTCTTCTTCTTTTTCCAGAAGCTTCTTTTAATCCTTTCTGTACATCTCTTATTTTCAGACAGTTGCAGAGAACCCATGTATTATGTGCAAAACACTTTAGCAGTGGGATTTCCCCTATCACCACAGTCAACATTCAGTTCCTCCTCGTTTCTCTGATTACAGGTTGTTGGCATAAAACGGATGATAAGGAGGTCTGTCCTGAGCCTTGCATATCTATACAAGGAGAGTCACAGGTCAGGACTTCTAAGACAGCTCCAGCAACCCAGAGGATCCTTCTGTGTAAGTGGTGTTTCTCGGTGTTCAAAGATATTCTGCACCTGACTGAGTCACAAGCAGCAGACTTTGAGCAGAAAGCCTTCTTCAGTGACGCAGGTGTTAGAGACTTCTGTTTCATTGCAAACCCTCACCAGCAACAGAGTGATAGCAGTGGAGAGAAGCCCCGGAAAGAAGACTTGGGAAGGGCCTCATTGGTGACCAGGTGCAGTTTCTACTTATCTTTGGTGCCTTCAACCAATAGGGAGGTTGTGAAAGTCGTCCCAGCCATCTCAGGGCTTCTACAGCAGGAGGCCCCTCTCAACACTGAGGACCCACACAGTGGCAGTGAGATTTCACAGGAATATCTTGGAGGAAAAAGTCTTCACCAGACTTGTAACTATGAAAAATTTGGCAGCCACAACCAGAAAGTTGTTCACCATCAGTGTGCCAGCTCTGGAGAAGTGAAATATGAGTGTGACAAATGTGGGAAAGTTTTTAAACGAATCTTTCACCTCACTCGACATGGGAGAATTCACACTAGAGAAAAGCAGTATGAGTGTACTGATTGTGGGAAGTCCTTTGGACAAAGGTCCATCCTCATTTCACACCACAGAGTTCACACTGGAGAAAAGCCATATGAGTGTAGTGATTGCGCAAAGTCCTTCAGGCAAAGCTCTCACCTCACTAAACACAACCGTGTTCACACTGGAGAAAAACCCTATGAGTGTACTGATTGTGGGAAGTCCTTTGGACAAAAGTCCAATCTCATTTCACATCACAGAGTTCACACTGGAGAAAAGCCATATGAGTGTAGCGTTTGTGGAAGGTGCTTCAGGCAAAGGTCTCAGCTCACTGAACACCGCCATGTTCACACTAGAGAAAAACCATATGAGTGTACTAATTGTGGGAAATCTTTTAGGAGCAATAGTAATCTCCTTAAACACAAGACAGTTCATGGAGAAAAGCCATATGAGTGTACTGATTGTGGGAAGTCTTTCAGAAGAAGGTGTCACCTCTCTGAACACAAGAGAATTCATACTGGTCAAAAACCTTTTGAATGTAGTGATTGTGGGATGTTCTTTAGACAAAAGTCTACCCTCACTCGGCACTACAGAGTTCATACCGGAGAAAAGCCTTTTCAGTGCAGTGATTGTGGAAAGTCCTTTAGACACAGATCTACGCTCATGGACCACCACAGAACTCACACTAGTGAAAAGCCCTATGAGTGTACTGATTTGGGGAAGTCCTTTGAACAAAGGTCCGACCTTATTTCACACCACAGAGTTCACACTGGAGAAAACACATATGAGTGTAGTGATAGTGGAGTGTCCTTCAGGCAAAGCTCTCACCTTTCTGTACACAAGAGAGTTCACACTGGTGAAAAACCTTTTGAATGCAGTGATTGTGGGAAGTTCTTTAGACTAAAGGAGACCCTAATGGAACACCACAGAGTTCATACCGGAGAAAAGCCATATGAATGCAGTGATTGTGGCAAGTCCTTTAGACAAAGAGGTTCGCTCATGGACCACCACCAAGGTCACCGTGGAGAAAAGCCTCGAGTGTAGTGAATGTGGGAAATGTCTTAGCAGCAAACCTAGCCTTGTTACACATCTGAGAGTTCACATTGGAGAAAAGCCTTAGCTGTGCAGGGGATGTTTTATATTTCTCAGTCTACAACACTGACGGAGACTTAAATCCATTTACCTGAATATAATCCCCTTTTATCTGAACGAACACTGCGAAATTCCTCATAAGTTTGCCTGTCCTGCTCTGCAGCCCAGATCTCAGCGCCGCCGGAACAGTGAGTTGCTTGAGGTGCCAAGTGATGTGACTGGATGGGAGAGGGTGACAGGCTGAAAAGCCACCGTGTAAGGCCGTGGTGGTGTGACTGACGAGGGAGGATTGGGGAAAGCTTGGCCTGTTTTAAGTCTAAAGGCAACAAGGAAGAAGAAGCAAAGTTTTGTGTGAGGAGTTTGACTTCATTTTCAGGAAGCTGCTGCCATCAATGGCTATGAACCAAAGTGGGACAAAGTGTGAGTTAGGATTCTAACCTTTTCTCAAAACTTCTCAGAGGAAGAACATACCAGAAGAGAGGATAGCAGTGAGGGACGGGGAGAAGTCCTGTCGGTGATGAGGTAACTGGTAGGGTGTGCACTGAGCCCTGAGGTACTGCAGGTGCCCCCCAGCCCCACCCCAAGACACTGCAGCCTCTCAGTCCAAAGGGCAGGTGGAGGGCGAGCAGGAGGGACTGAGGCCCTGGAGACACTGCGCGCCCGCAGCAGCGCCTCAGCTCCACGTGGAGCCTCAGCCGCTTTGGGGCCCGGGCTGCCCAGCGGACCAAGGAAGTGGCTGCATCCCCGCCTCGCCCCGCTCCTCAGGCCCCGCCTGCCCGCCTGGTAGCAGCCAGGAGAGCGCCCGGCTCAGACTCCCGTGGCGGATCTGACACCCGCCAGCCCTTCCGGTAAAATGTATTTGTGTTGATTTTAGAAGAAGGGGGAGGGAGAGAGAAAACCACGGTGACGGGGAGAGGAGCCCCGGTTAGCTGCCTCCCGCCCGGCCGGCGCCCACTGGACACGGACCCTGCGATCCATGCCCGCGCCTGACCAGCAATCGAACCTGACCTCCCGCTTCCTAGGTCGGTGTCAACCACTGAGCAGCGCCAGCTGAGCCCTATTATACTTTTTAATAAAATGTAATGTGTATTTTTATTGTTGACGGTGTTACAGATGTCTCCCATTTCCCCGTGTGTATGTTCTTTGGGGGTCTCTCCCAGTCCTTCCCCTCCCCGGGAGGTCCGTCAGTCTGTCCCAGGTAACCAGGCCTCTGGTCCCATCTCCTCCTTCCCCAGCGCCACTGGCAGCGCCACACCTTTACTCACCAAGGTCACGGCCTGGGCTGCGTGGACAAAACTACATCACCCAGAAGGCAATGCGCCCGCCTCGGCAGAGGTCAACTCGTTTTGGTCCCTGCGCACCCGGTTAGGGCGGGACTTGATGTATGCTCCTGGGGGGCGGTTTGGTTTCCGTTAACGGACCTGCAGGGTTCGGCGCGTCGGTTAGGCGTTGGTCGCGCGTAGGAGGAGGTGTGGGAGCCGCGTCCCGCTGGGCAGGGTTGTCTGAGGCGGGTTGACCCCCAACCGGCGGGACTGGGATCCCCGTGCCTCCCGTCTCCTCTCCGCTGACAGTTCACTCGGCGTCACCCCACTGACCCTCCAGCCTCGGTGCCGGCGCCGCTCAGCTCCCGCAGCCCAGGTCGCAGCGCCCAGAGCAGTGAGTGCCCGTGGGTGACGCAGGGGGTGAGGGGGAGGAGGGCGACGGGCTGCGAGGCCCCGGGGAAGGCCGTGGGGTGGCTGAGCCGGGAGGTGGGGAACGCCAGGCCTGGTTCGTGTCTAAAGGCGACAGACAGGAGGAGAGGCGGTTCCCGGGAGGAGTTTCACTTTCCTCCTCAGGGCGACGGGGCTGTGGGGGTGTGAACCACAGAGGGACCTTGAGCCCCGAGGGATGCGGGCATCGCCCGGCGCCGGGGCTGGGCCAGGGCCCTGAAGCCTGAGCCCCTGGGTCCTGGCGGTGGGTGCCAGGCCCTCCACAGCCCTGTCGTCCCCACAGGTTCCTGCAGGTGCAGAGCCGCTTAGGGGGCTGGGTTGTGGGGCTCATCTCAGGGCCTCACACTCTCGTGGCCTCTGAGGTTGTGGGTCCTGCGGCTGTCCCGCCCCTCTTCCTTCCCTGGGACCGGCAGACACTCAGCCCAGAGTCCTGGGGCCACGACTAGGGCGTTAGGAAGTGGACCCTGGTTTTGGCAACGGGTGGAATAGAGGTGGGAGGTCCTCCCAGGCACAGGGACCAGGATGTGCAAAGGCTGGGAGTGAAGACTGAGCTGGCTCAGCAACTGGCAGGTATCCTTTTAAATATATATATTTTTATTGATTTAAGATATAGAAGGGGAGAGGGAGAGAGACAGAGATATCCATGACTGAGAAACAAGGATCGATAGGTTGCAGGCCTGTGAGGTGATCCTCACAGTTTGTTGCCTGCAAACTCTCAGTGCATCATGGGTCCATGCTCAAGCAACTGAGACACATCAGCCCGGGCCTGGCCTGTAGGTTAGTTTAATCTAGGGAATAATGGGCCCTAGCTGGTTGGGCTCAGTGGATAGAGCTCCATCTGTGGACTGAGTGATCCCAGGTTCGGTTCCAGTCAAGGGCACATGCCCGGGTTGTGGGCTCGATCCCTAGTAGAGGGTGTGCAGGAGGCAGCCAGTCAGTGATTCTCATTGATTTTTCTCTCTCCATTCCTTTCATGAAATCAATAAAAAATATATTTAAAAATATATAGGGAATCATGATCAGGGTGATAATGGTTAATGGTAATAGTAGCTCAGATGTGACAGTGTGACCCTGAGGACTGGCATTCCTGCTGGGGCCCCTGATTGTGGGAGGTGGGTGTCACAACACAGCAAAGGGATAGAGGTGGTCATGTATAATGGTTTCCCAGTGGCCAAGGCCTTTTGAAAGATGAATAGACATGAGGTGAATTGGAGGCTGAAAAGTAAATCCAACAAGAGGATACTAGGGCTGGTACATATTCTCTAAACACTCACCAGGGTTTTGCTGTGACCCTTGGTGTGGCCTGGGGGTTGCAGTCATTCTTGTGGGTTAGCTTAGAGCCTTGAGTGGTCACCTGTGAGACTCACTGGGCTTGGTGCACAGGACCACCGGGGCTGGGACTTGAGTGACGGCTAAGTGGAGAGATGTTGGCTGTGACTGGTGAAGGGACATCAAGTGCAGCACCAGGGGAGGTGCACTCTGGATATCTGAGATCTGATTGTGGTTCTTCCGTGTGTTTTTAATAATTCTTTATTGTTGAAAGTATTATATCTGTTTCCTTTTTTCCCTATTGACCTCTCCCGCCCACTCTCACCCTCCAGTACAGGCCTCACCCCCCCTGCTGTCTGAGTCCATTGGCTATGCTTATATGCATCCATACAAGTACTTTGATTGGTCTCTTACCCCACTCCCCTGCCCCTGCCTTACGTCTGAGGTTTGACTGTTCAGTGCTTCCATGTCTCTGTATCTATTTTTGTTTATCTGGTTATGTTGTTCGTTATATTCTACAAATGAGTGAGATCCTGTAATACTTATCTTTCTCTGATTGGCTTATTTCGCTTAGGTCCACCCATGCTGTTGCAAATGGTAAGAGTTCTTTTTTACAGCAGCGTAGTGTTCCATCGTGTAGATGTTCCACAGTTTTTTAATCCACTCATCTGCTGATGTGCACTTAGGCCGTTTCCAAATCTTAGCTATGGTAAATTGTGCTGCTATGAACATAGGGATGCATATATCCTTTCTGACTGTTGTTTCTGAATTTTTGGGATATATTCCTAGAAGTTGGGATTACTGGGTCAAATGCAATTTCCATTTTTAATTTTTTTGAGGAAACTCCATACAGTTTTCTACAGTGGCTGCACGAGTCTGCATTCCCACCAGCAGTGTATGAGGGTTTCTTTTTCTCCACATCCTCACCAGCACTTATCGTTTGTTGATTTGTTGATGATAGCCATTCTGACAGGTATGAAATGATATCTCATTGTCATTTTGATTTGCCTCTTTAGGATGATTAGTGACTTTGAGCACTTTTTCATATGTCTCTTGGCCTTCTGTATGTCCACTTTTGAAAAGTATCTATTTAGGTCCTTTGCCCATTTTTACTGGATTGTTTACCTTTTTTTTTTTGTTAAGTTGTATGAGTTCCCTATAAATGTTGGAGATTAAATCCTTATTGGATGTAACATTGGCAAATATGTTCTCCCATGCAGTGGGATCTCGTTATTTTGTTGATGGTTTCTTTTGCTGTGCAGAAGCTTTATATTTTGATGTAGTCCCATTTGTTTATTTTCTCTTTAATTTCCATTGTCCTAGGACCGTGGTCGGCAAACTGCGGCTTGTGAGCCACTTGCCACTCTTTGGCCCGTTGAGTGTGGCCCTTCCACAAAATACCATGGCCTTGGCAAGTCTATTTTGAAGAAGTGGTGTTAGAAGAAGTTTAAGTTTAAAAAATTTGGTTCTCAAAAGAAATTTCAATCGTTGTACTGTTGATATTTGGCTCTGTTGAATAATGAGTTTGCCGACCACTGTCCTAGGAGATGTAAACATATTGCTACGAGAGTTGTCTGAGATTTGGCTGCCTATGGATTCTTTTAAGATTTTTATGGTTTCCCGTCTTACGTTTAAGTCTTTTATCCATTTTGAGTTTATTCTTGTGGATGGTGTAAGTAGGTGGTCTACTTTCATTTTTTTTTTTTTGCATGTATTTGTCCAATTTTCCCAGCACCATTTATTAAAGAGACTGTCTTGTCTCCATTGTGTGTTCTTACCTCCTTTGTCAAATATAAATTGAGCATAATGGCTTGGGTTGATTTTCTGGGTTCTCTCCTCTGTTCCAGTGGTCTATATGTCTGCTTTTGGGCCAGTACCAGGCAGTTTTGAGAACAGTGGCTTTGTAATATAGCTTGATATCTAGTATTGTGATCCCTCTAACTTTGTTCTTCTTTCTCAGGATTGCTGTGGCTATTTGGGATCTTTTTTTATTCCCTGTAAATTTTTGGAGAGTTTGTTCTAGGTCTATGAAATATGTTATTGGTATTTTCATGGGGATTGCATTGAATCTGTAGATTGGTTTGGGTAGTATGGACATTTTAATGATGTTGATTCTACCAATCCATGAACACAGCATACTCTTCCACTAGTTTATATCTTCCTCTATGTCATTTTTCAACATCCTGTAGTTTTCTGAGTATGGGTCTTTTACCTCCTTAGTTAAGTTTATTCCTACCTTTCTTAATTTTTTGTTGTTGCAATGGTAAATGGGATTGTTTTTGTTGTTTCTCTTTCTGTGAGTTCATTATTGGTGTATAAAAATGCCATAGATTTCTAGGTGTTTTTAATGGAGTCTTTAGGGTTTTCTATATACAGTATCATGTCATCTGCGAATAAAGAGTTTTACTTCTTTTTTTTTCCAATTTGGATACCTTTTCCTTCTTCCTCTTGTCTGATTGCTATGGCTAGCACTTCCAATACTGTGTCGAACAGGAGTGGTGAAAGTGATCATCCCTGTCTTGTTCCTGTTCTTAGGGGAAATAGTTTTAGTATTTGCCCATTGAGTATGATGTTGGCTGTAGGTTTGTCATATAAGGTGTTTATTATGTACAGTATAATCCCTGTATTCCCAATTTGCTGAGAGCTTTTATCAAAAAAGGTGTTGGGCCCTAGCCGGTTTTGCTCAGTTGATAGAGCATTGGCCTGCAGACTGAAGGGTCCCAGGTTCAGTTCTGGTCATGGGCACATGCCCAGGTTGTGGGCTCCATCCCCAGTAGGGTGCGTGCAGCAGGCAGCCAATCAATGATTCTCTCTCATCATTGATTTCTCTCTCCCTCTCCCTTCCTCTCTGAAATCAATTTAAAAAAAATTTTAAGGGGGTGTTGGATTTTGTCAAATGCTTTTTCCTCCATCAATTTATATGATCATGTGGTTTTTGTCTTTCAATTTGTTTATATGATGTATCATGTTTATTGATTTGTAGATATTGTACCAGTCTTGCATTCCTGGAATAAATCTCACTTGGTCATGGTGTATGATCCTTTTAATATATTGCTTGATGCTATTTGCTAATATTTTGTTGAGGATTTTAGCATCTATGTTCATGAGGGATATTGTCTTGTGACTCCCCTCCTTTGTAGTGTCTTTATCTGGTTTGGGGATTAGGGTAATGCTGGCTTCATATAAAGAGCATGGAAGTGTTCTTTGCTCTTGAATTTTTTGGAATAGTCTGAGGAGGATTAATGTTAGTTCTTCTTTGAGTGTTTAGTAAAATTTCCTGTGAAGCTGTCTGGACCAGGGCTTTTGTTTGCTGGAAGTTTTCTTTTATTATTATTATTGCTTCAATTTCATCGGTAGTTACCGGCCTATTTGGGTTTTCTGATTCTTCATGATTGAGTTTTGGAAGATTGTATTTCTAGGAATATGCCCATTTCGTCTAGGTTGTTCAGTTTATTGGAATAAAGTTGTTTGTAGTATTTTTTTACATCCTTCATATTTCTGTGTTATTGGTTGTTACTTTACCCCTTTCATTTCTGATTTTCTTTATTTGGGTCCTCTCTCTTTGTTTCTTGATGAGCCTGGCTAGAGGTTCATCTATCTTATTTATCTTTGTAAAGAACCAGCTCTTGAATCTGTTGATCTTTAGTTTTTTGTTGTTGTTGTTTGTTTTTTTGTCTCTATGTCATTTATCTCCTCTCTGATCTTTATTATTTCCTTTCTGCTTACTTTCGGATTTTCTTGTTGCTCTCTTTCTAGTTCTTTAAGTTGTAAGGTTAGATAACTTATCCATTTTTCTTGTTTTAAATTCTTCCTTGATCTCTTTGTTAACCCATTCATTGTTTAATAGCATGCCTCCATGAGTTTGATTGTTTTTATTATAGTTGATATCTAATTTTATGCCATTGTGATATGAGAAATTGGTTGATATGATTACAATCTTCTTGAATTTTTAGAGACTTAGTGTCCTAATATGTAGTCTATCTTTGAAATGTTCCATGTGCACTTGAGAAGAATGTGTATTCCATACTTTGGGGTGAAATGTTCTGAAGATGTCAGTTAATTCCATAAGTTGTTTAGGATAGCAATTTCTTTGATGATTTTTTTCTTTTGGTGTTGAAGAATTATCCAGTGATGTCAATGGGGTATTGAAGTCTGCTACTATGATTGTATTGCTGTCAATTTCTCCCTTGATATCCTCCAGAAGGTTTTGTTTGTTTTTTAATGTATTTGGGTGTACCTGTTTTGGGTGCATATATGTTGATTAGAGTTATATCCTCTTGTTGAATCAATCCCTTTGGTATTACGAATTGGCCTTCCTTATGACATATTCTGGCCTTCACTTTGAGGAAAATTTTGTCAGGTATAAGTATTGCTGCCCCAACTTTTTTTAAAAGCTTTTTTAAAACATATTTTTATTTGTTTCAGGTAGGAAGGGAGAGGGAGAAAGAGTTAGAAACATCAATGATGAGAGAGAATCATTGATTGGTTACTGCCTCCTACACACCCCCAAATGGGGATCAAGCCTGCAACCCAAGCATGTGCCCTTGACCAGAGTCAAATCCAAGACTCTTCAGTCCAAGGCCAATACTCTATCCACTGAACCAAACCAGCTAGGTCTGCCCCAGCTTTTTTTTTTTCCATTTGCCTAAAAATAATTTTTTCATCCCTTCACTTTCAATCCTTTGTTCTTAGTCCTTTCTTCTAAGGTGAGTCTTTTGTAGGCAGCATATATATGGGTCATGTTTTCTTATCCATTCAGCTACCCTATGTCTTTTGATTGAAGCATTTAATCGATTTACATTTAAGGTTATTATTGACAGGGCCTTGTTTGTTGCTATTTTTCTTTATTCCTGTGTTCCTTCTTCCCTTTCTATTTCTTCTTTTTACAGCATTCCCTTTAGCATTTCTTGTATTGCTGGCTTGGTGGCAATAAACTCCCTTAGCCTTCTTTTGTCTATGAAGCTCCTGATTTCACCTTCAATTTTGAATGAAAGCCTTACTGGAGTATTCTTGGATTTATAAATTTATTCTCCTGTTTTATAAGGTGTTGTGTGTTTTTTCCAGTTATTGCTCTGTTTGGGTTTTTTCCTACCTTGTCTTCTAACTTGCTGATTCTGTCTTCAGTTTCTCCTATACTGTTGAAACCTTCCATTGTGTTCATTATTGCAGCTGTGCCATTCTTCATTTCCTCCTGATTCTTACACATATTGAATTTCTCATCTGGTTGTTTGAGCACCCTTATAACCATTACTCTGAATTATTTCTCTGACAAGTTGCTTGCCTCCATTTCATTTATTTCCTTTTCTTGTGATATGTCCTTTTCTTTCATATGGGGTGTGTTTTTTTTTTTGGTCTCCCCATTTTTGTTGTTCCTTTGTGACTGTTTCTGTGTATTAGATCAAACTGCTATGCCACCCAGAGTTTTTGAATTTGTCTTATGTAATAGATGTTTTGTGGGACCAAGTGGTGCCTCCTGCTTGAGATATTTGGGTTCTCTTGATGCAGTTGAGTCTTAAATGTTGGCCTGTTTATGGATGGAGTCTCCACTGAGGGTATCTGGTTATGTGGCTCACTCTCTACCATGTCGTGCCAACCATTGTGGAGGTGCTGACCAAACAGCACAAAAGACAACACAAGAAGACACGACAAAAAAGGAACAGTACACGATTGTATACAGGACACCTTTGACCACCAGAGGAAAGAGAATTAGGAGAGAGAAAAGAAAGCAAAAATGATCATGAGAACAGAAAAAAAAAAGAAAAGAGAGAAAGAGTATGGGGAGAAAACACAAAACAAACAGATAAACCAAAAAGTGCAAACAGTCCTAACATGCTTGGCTCAGTGGATAGAGCATTGGCCTGTGGACTCAAGGGTCCCAGGTTCGGGATCAAGGGCACGTACCTTGGTTGCGGGCACATCCCCAGTAGGGGGTGTGCAGGAGGCAGCTGATTGATGTTTCTCTCTCATCGATGTTTCTAACTCTCCCTCTCCCTTCCTCTCTGTAAAAAATCAATAAAATATATTTTTAAAAATGAAAAAAAATTAAAAAGGCACAAACAAAAAACACCCAGAAAAGGAATTTGATGAATAGGGGAAGGACCACACTGTATAGAGGAGGGAGTAAGAGAATGAGTGGTCAAGAAGAAAAAAATAAAAATTTATTTATTTATTTATTGAGAAGGAGGATGGAGGAGAGAGCAGATAGGCCTGAATTTAGGAAGTGAAACTAATATATAATTAGAAGAAAAGGGCAAGAGAGGAGAGGAAAACACATTGAGTAGCAAAGGAAGAGAAAAGAGAAGGGGAAATGGAGTAGGAGCAGGGAAGAGGAAATTAGAATTAGAGCCCAGGGATATATGAATAAGGCAACAGAGACTACAATAATATCAATAAGACAGGTAAAGAAGATACATTTTAAAAAGGGATAAAAAGAAAGGAAAGCGAAAAACAAACAGGGAAAGATGAAAAACAGGATGAAAAAGGAGAAGCGAGGAAGGAAAAGGTGGAAAAAAAAACAACAATAAAAAAATAAATTAAGGACATTTTTAAGTAAAAAATGAAGTGTTGTTCACTTCAATTATGTTTTAATGCCTAATGGGGGATGGTTTTGGGCCCCTTCTTCTGTCTGCCAATTCTGGGCTTCCTGTTAGGTAGGTAGTTGCTGACCTTTTAGCACTATGTTGAAGCTCCAAGTGGTCCACTGCTCCTCTGCTTGTGTCTGTCTCCACAGGCCTTGGCTGCAAGCAGGCAAGACCAATCTGTCTGCTTTGCCTGTCTGCCCGCTGTCAATCTCAATCACTCAAGGGTCTGTTTCTGATAGGACTTTAGGTGGGGGTGGTGCTGTTTCACTTGCCAGGAATCAGATGGGTGGTTTATGTGCTGACCCAAAGCTACGCCTCCATGAGGGGCCAAAAATATAACTGGCCTTGGTTGATCAGAGATCCTTGTATGGAGACCAGTGGGGTTGGCTGGCAACCTGGCGTTTTTATCAGTCTGGTTCTTAGAATAGCAGGGCAAACCAGCCCCTCTTCCATTCCAGTCACTAAGGGTTCTTTGGGCCTATTCAGACCTGTAAACTTGGCCTCTGCCTTTGTTTCCTTTGTATAGCTCAAAAGGCAGGCAAGGTGTAGCATTTGGAAGGTTCATAATGTCCCAATGCCAGAGTCCTGGCCACATCTCCCTGCCCTGCTTCCCTCCCCAGCTTCTCAGGTACCTCAAGTCTGTTCCTCTACCTGCGCCACAGCCTGGGGTGAGTCTTTGTAGTTGAAAACTTCTATGTTCTGGGCTTAGCAAATAAAAGCAAACACAAAACAAAAGCAAAACTGGGTTTCTCCCCGCCGGCACCGAGCTGCTCGGGCTGCCTTTCAGACTGCCTTTTTGAGGTGCAGCCTTGTGCAGCTGTGGCCTCAGGTCTAGATTCTCTGGCCACCGGCAGCCTTGTTGCTTTCCTTTCCAGAGTTCGATGTTCTGCCTGTCGCCAAGGGAGCAGGCTTTGGTGCAAGGCAGCTTCCTCACCCTCTGGGCCTGCAGGCTGGGTGTGCCTCCGCAGCTCAGGTCCCCATTACTACTGATCTCCAGGCGTCCTCTGCCCTTGCTTGTCAGTTGTCTCCTCAGCAGTGTCTAGTTTGTTAATTCCAAGTGGATGTTCTCCTATTTAATTACTTTGCCAGTCTGGCCTTGGGACAAGGTGCATGCCATGTCTGCCTATTTGGCCGCCATTTTTCTCCCCTTGATTGTGTTTCTTAACAGAGGAGTTTGAAGGAAAAAACAGTCATGGAGAGAGGCCTTCAAAGCAGGACTCAAGGCTGCCTCTGTGAGTGTGGACTATCAGAGTATGGGCGATAATTGATCCTGTTTGAATTTGGCAAGCATTCTCTGGACCACACTTGCTGAGTAGTAAGAGGCAAAGGAGATGACTATGTGGCCTGGAACTGGGAGTGCAGGAGTGAGAAAGGTGTGGTAGAAAGAGTCCTGTGCCCTTGGCGAGTGAGTGTGAATTCATGGCCACAGGGCCCTGACATAGGAGAGTGAATGAAGGGGGAGTCCATTTCTGGTAGTGTCTGGATGATACAATAAGGGCAATTTTAGGGTACTTGCCTGAAAAGAGGGGTGTTATGGTGCTGCATGCAAGGTCCAGAGCTTAGATGCCATTTACCTCCCCACCTGCCTGTTGATTCGGGCTGTTAGAGTCATCGATAGGACTGAGGTAGCATACATCAGTGTCACTCAGCCTTGAAAATCTCCACTTGCTTGGGTAAGGCAGAAGGGTAAGACAGAGATACATTATGGAGGTGGTAAACTATAATTTTGGAAAAGAAGGTGTTAGGAAACAACCCGTCCTCACAACAGCAGATTTGAGTTATCTCTGCATTTGAGCCTCTGAGAATGAAGCCATGTAAGAGAAGTGTGTTTCAAAGAATTATGTGGAGCAGGTACTGCAAAGTGATGGCCGTAGCAAACTGGGGGTGGGGTAAAAGGGTTAAACATAAGAAGAAAATTACTTTGGCGAGACCAAATCCTGGTATCTTTTCTGATGCGGGGAGTAGACGGAACCACCGGATGTGGAGGGTGAGGAGTATGATGCAAATAAAATCCTAGGAAGAGAAGCTGATCGAGAACTGAACTGTCCCCATTATGACAGGATATAAACTTTGAGGACATGGCCATTGCCTTCTATCGGGAGTGGGGGATCCTTCATGAGGCTCAGAGACTTCTGTGATGTGATGCTGGAAGTTTTTGCACTTGTAGCATCTGTAGGTAAGACCTTCACATCTCTCTTAATGTCCTAAAGTGATGTCCTCCTGTATTCTCCGACGTAACTTTCTCTCTCCCACAGCCAGTCCATGGACTCTGCTGATTCACCCACTTTCTTGTCAACCGTGCTGCGGCTGCCAGTGCTGAGCTGTGTGGAGAGTCCTAAGCAATGAACTCCTCGAGCATCCCTAGAACCCATTGTCTCCCAAAGTGCAGAAAGTGTCTGGAGTCACGACTTTTACAGACAGCTTCCCCTCAGAGGTATTGACAGTCACTCTGAGGGGGCACAAAGCTGGAGGGCAACCTGGCCCCTTCTTTCCTGGCAGGTAGGCCTGGCTGGCCTCCTATTATCGGGAAATCACGGTCTTTCTGAAGAGGTCACTTAGTGCATCATCCTGGCAACTGGGGAGTGTCCTACAGAGAAGAGAGGAAGAACTGAAAGGCAGGAGTGTCCTCAGAGAGCCCTCCCTTTCCCTGCCCCCCTCCCCCCCCCCAGATGTCCCCATGCAGGCCACGTGGCCAGGACCAAAATTTCTGCTCCTACTCGGCCTGTTCACAGCCTAGCAGCACCCCAACACACAGCGTCCTTGGTCAGGATGGCTAGGGCTTGGTGGCTGGCTCAGCGGAGGCACCTATGTGGTCAAGGCTGCCTCTATGGGGTGCACCTCCCTTTGGTATTAGGTCCCCAGGGCCTGGGACAGAGAAGGACAGTGACAAATGGGGCTTCAACATCCCATGCCAAGGTGGGGCGATCACACCAAGGCCTAGAAGCAGAGGCAGCAGAGAACACGGAGCCCAGGGACAAAAGCGGAGCTGCGCGCCTCACGGGCTGTGGTCTGAATGGGAGCCACTGGCTGCAGACCTGAGCTGGAGGCCCTGGGAGGCCAGCCCTTGCTCTAACCATGGCTCACGGGGGTGAGCCCTGAGCAGCTGGGAGAAAATCCTCATCTCTGCATGGTGTTTCTGACTGCAGAATCAGTTTTACCTTGTGTTTTGTGCTTTTCTGCAATCTCTGAATTTTCTACCATGAACATAAACTCTTGTCAAAGGTAATTGAAGAAAAGAAGTTAGGGGAGAACCCCTAAAAGACCGTCACCTACCTCATAGTAAGACAGGGATGGGCTATCCAAGTGCAAGTGAAAAATGCAAGTGGTTCGAGTTCTAGGAGCATTAGGACAAGGCTGTTTGGCACAGTCTCTGCCTCCAGGCCGCCTGAGGACTGTGGGGTCCAGAGCCACGCCCACTGTTGGGATTCCTGCCCCTTCTACACTCCCCTAGGACCTGACCCTGCTGCCCCTCAGCCCCTCAATGTCTGCACTCACAGTGAAGTTTGAAGCACCCGCATCTTATGACTTGAAATCGGGGGAAAATGGCTTTAAGTCTGGTGCAATGAACCGGACAAGCATCCACTGTATGGAGTCAGCACGAGGAGCAGAGCGGTGGAGATGTGCAGACAGCAGCAAAGGCAGAGAGATCGCGGGTTTCCAGCAGCATGCTCGGGAGACGGGCGGAGGGCAGGCCAGGACTTGGCAGCCCAGGAGTCAGAGCAGGTGCATGAGGTCAAGTCAGAGCCACTTCCACCGAATGGGACAGTGTGATGGTCACTCATTTGCTTTTCTGGTGACCTTGTTCTTATGGTGATACTGCTGTGCCACTTACAGGACCAATGATAATCTTTCCTTCTCAAAGAAAGGCAAGTGGAAATGGTGACTCGATTTGAGGGAAAAGATGTAAGTCATCACAGAGGTGATAATCAGCATGGCAAAATCAGAGAGATGGTACAAGGATGGCTGGTGACAAAACAAGGCAGTAGCTCAAGGCCTCTGGACCAGCGCTGCCAGCTCTGACAGTGACTGTGAGCTGATGTTTGTCTGTCCACTGCTGCTCTCACAGCAGCATCCAAGCTGTCGCACGACCTTAGCACGGCCCTAATGTCACTCTGGGCTGAAGCCTGGCTCAGCAACCTCGATCCAATTACTCAAAATGCTTGAGTGGAGCAATAAATACTTCAAAACATGAAACCATCTAAAAAGGGACTTATCTGCAAAAGCCAACGATTCCAGGCTCTGACAATGAACTTGGAATAAAGGGTAGCGGTTTTTAATTTAACTGCTCAAAAAGAACTCTTAAGAAAAAAATCTTCCAACAGAGGCTGCACATGTGAAGCCTAGTGACAGCCGATGAGCTCTGCGCTGCACTCGGGCATGACCGTCACACCTGCAGGTTCTCGAGAGGGGGTAGCAGTCAGCCAGGGACTTCCCGAGCACGGACATTTTGGCCCAAGGACCTGTGTGTATGTCCCGAGGCTCCGTAAACTGCGCTGTGCTGGAGTACGGCCCAGAGGCTGTGACACCTCATCTCTTCTGAAATCAGAACCCACGTTGGCTACTTCAACTTGGGGTCAGGAGGAGGCGTCCACTCTGTGTCATCTCACCTTTAGGTATGGGGTTTTTTGGGAGTTTTTTTGTGGGTTTTTTTTAGGTACTGTTTTCTGTGCTTTTTTTTCTTTTTGTCCAGAAATGAAGGAGGGTGTATGGTGAAGACACTAATAAAGGGAAAGGATTGGAAATCCTTAGTGTCAGATAAACAGAGGCTAGTTAGGAGAGGGTGGCATGGCAGCGTAAGACCAGAATCCTAGACGTTTAGACAGAGCTGGGCAGGCTACAGGAGACTTGTCCTTATCCTCGCTTTTGCTTCTCCAAACGTGACTCTCTGCACCCAGTTGCTAAATTGTTTTTCCGGGATAACCCAAGAGGGGAAGGAAAAACACCCACACGGTAACAAATGACGCCACATTAGCTGAATGTCCTTGGAAAATCAGAATCCTCTCCAGCCCAGGAGTGATGGAAACATTACCCACGGCAAAACCAGAATCAGGACTCAGTGAGTCATTTATGCTCTGACTCCATTTAATGAATGTAGTGGCACCTTGTGCCAATGCTTTACTTAGCATGTGAGGGGAATTCTGTATTTCTCAAGGAGTCCATGCGTTAGACTATTTTTCAATTTCAGTGGGTTAAATTATTAAACAAGGATGTTTATTAACTTAGGGCATGGCTTTTCTTAGACATTTTTTTTTTTTTTTTTGGTCCACATAAGGGAGTGGGGAGAGAGAGAGAGAAACATCAACGATGAAAAAGATGGATTGATGCCTTCTACACTCTCCCTACTAGGGATCGAGCCCGTATTGTGGGCATGTGCCCATACCAGGAATCCAACGGTGACCTCCTGGTTCATGGGACAATTCTCAACCAACTGAGCCATACCAGCGGGAGCCCACTGCAGGCCTCTCACCCCTCCAGTATGAGCATGATAGTATGGCTTCCAAGGGCCCAGTAGGATTCTCTGGGGTTGACTTCGCTCGTTCTCTGCAACCTTCTTTCTTTGGTTTGAAACATTTTACAAAGGCTCTGGCTCTACTCCAGTGCTTTCTCCTCTTAGAAGTAGAGTTTTAGTACACGGCCAGCCCTCCTGCCCCTCTAGCTGGGGAAGTGGCCTTAATGTGGGTTTCATAAGGATGGTGCTCTTCACGAGCATCATGATAATTGTATGCAGGGCTTAGAGGGTGGAACCCAATTTGCTGTTACAGGTGCCTCCGCTGACCCAGTGACTTTAAAGGGTACTACATTGCAGCTAACCGGAAATGGAGGCATTCTAATGGCAAAAGAAGGACCTAATCTGGGTTCTAATTTTGCCTCTGCCACAGAGCAGCACTGTGCTTACTCAACTCGCTTCCTTTCCTCATTGATGCCTCAGTGTCCCTGTCAACAGAAGGGACAGGTTGGGGGGTTGGAAATTCTGTGTTTCTGTGATTTCAACAGAGAGGCCTTGCAGGATTCTTGGTGATTGGATCTCAAGGCTGGACCGGGACAGAACAATTTAAAGGCCCAGCACCTAGGGCTCAGGCCCCAGCCTCGGGGAAGCCCTGCAGGACAGAGGCCACAACTCTCGGAGACCGAGCCGGCCCACCACTGGGGCTGCTGATCTCTGGAGAAGGGAAGGTGTTTGTGAACCACCCTGGGGCCCATGACTCCAGAAGAATGTAGGGAAGATCAAGACTCCTGCTGGTCCAGGGGTCTGGCTCAAGCTTCCTTCCCAAACACAACCATGGTTTCCTAGGTCCTGAAACCTTGAGACAAAACCTGATACTACTGCTTTAGTGGCTCTAAACCACAGATTCTCTGTCCCTTAAACAGGCTCACGGCCAGCTAGCACTCACCATCCCTCACAGGATAACCCTGAGGGCAGGACGGAAAGAAACTCTAAATTTGTTCAGTGCTGGGAGGGACCTGCAATCGAGTAGAAGATGCAGGCCCAACCACCTGGCCACTGCTATAGATGGCTCCAGCTTTCCCCACTCGTGAAAATGCAAGCTTCCTGTTCTGCGTTTAAGTTACTGCTGCTTGAATCAACTCACTTCTTGGGAATAGGATCCTGGGACTTGTACTGATCCATATTTGTGTACTCCTCTTCTTCCTTTATTGTTTGTAAGGCATTGAACTTGTCTCTATAAACAGAGGCGAAAGAAAAAACAATCTTGTGTTTCAAATAAAACACATAAATTGACTCACCGGCCCAGGCTGGGACCTGGCCCAGAAAGGCCGGCATTTTTCTGGGACTCAGACATCACGGTGCTCATGACCGTCATGACCACGGAGCTCGGAATATGAGGATCGAAGCATGTGACATGGGTCTGGGAACCCTAAATGTCGACAAGACGTGCTGAAGCTTCGGGGATCAGGCTGTACATCATCTCAGGAGAGCAAACCTTGAACCATCTGAACCTCAGCTCAGAAATGTGTGGGCCTTCACAGGTCAGACCCTGGTTTTCTTGCTTGAAAATGAGCCTGCTGCATTGGGGCAGCTGCTCAGGCTCCTTCAGCCATGAAGCTGATGAGGTCCCACCTAATACGAGGGCTTTTCTGAGAGCTCACCATGAAGTGAGCAGCCCGTGAACAGTGATGGCTCACAAACTGCTGGGCCCCTGTCCACTGACCTTGCTCTGCTTCCCGCGCCCTTGGCTCGGCATCTGGTCTTCTAGTCTGTGGTGTTCTCTTCCCACAGCCCTGCTGCTTGGCCTTGTGCTAGAGCGCTTTCCTGTCTGGCTCTCACTGACCCCCCACCCCTAGGCACACAAACTCACGGAGGGCAGGCCCACAACCTTCCCCGTGGTGGGGAAGAATTCGCTCGGAGCAGACTCAGGAAGCTTGCCAACTCCCTGGCCTCCTGCAGACACTGTCTAATGCGAAACCATCATCAGATCATCCTCCTGGGTACCAGGCCCTGCTCTTCTGGTTGGCACCTGCCTGCCCTCTGTTGGTAATTTTTACCAGCTGCATTATAGAGAGCCAATTTCAGGCCACCCTCATTTTCTACACCAAAACTATAGTGTGGTTTTCCATGTAAACCATCCTTGGTAGATGGTGAGCCACTTGTAGATGAGCAGAAGAATCCGGGAGAACAGTAAAGCAGCACTATGACCCCGGGGCCTGGACCAGTGCCTCTGTGGTCACTGTGACCATGTCTCTCTGTCCCTCATGGCCAGCCATTCCCAATCACAAGCAAGGACAGTCCAGCAGCACAGCACAGAGAGGTGAAGACCACCCTGGACCCACCAGATGCATCTCGGATTACTTGACGTCCAAACCACAAGGTTTCCAGCACCAAGCCTCTTCCTCCTGCCTCATTTCTGGCAGCTCCCTCAGACTTGTGACCAGCATCTCTTAAACACTGACTCCCAGTGAATCCAAATCATTAGTGAGGCATGGAGGCCTTCCACAGCTGAGCGCCGTCTGCTCCAGCCTACCCTTCTGCCATGCCTGCACTTCCCTGCACGCAGACCACGTGCTCCAACTTACCTCCCCCCACCTCCTGCCCCACCGGCTAGCCTTGTCCCCATCCAGGTCAGCAGCAGAATTCCAGCTCCCACCACCCTGCTGCCTTCTACGCCTCCATGGAGCTCCTCAACACTTATCTGGTGTGCACACAGCTCTGCTCACATCCCATCACACCTCCTGACTCCTGGCCATCGGGTCACTGGTTCTGCGTGCCTCACAGGGCCTACACCACAGCCAGGTCCGTGTCCTGTTGGCAGAGGGAGGACAACCACAGCGCACCCACAACCCCCCTCCAGCCCATTAAGGGGAAATAGACTCAGAAAGGGCTCAGCCTGCAATCTGAATTCCTTCCCTAGGTACCTCTGTCATGTTCTTACATTGAACTTAATTCCAAAAGCAGATTAAAATTGTCTGGCAATGGGACATGTCTTTGAAAAGCCAACAAAAGCCAAACACCCCTGCTTGCAGAAAGCTGGAACCATTCCAGAAAACGAGAGAAGGATGCGCTGGGAAGATGGTCTGTCCCTTGCCCTTGGGACACCAGTGCGCCAGGGGGCTCTGCCCAGAAGGTGGAGGCCTGGGCGTGGAGCTGGAAGCCAGGAGCCTTTGTGGATAGGCGTCGGTCAGCCCTGCTGCTTACATGCACTGAGCCTTGTTCTCCGCACTCTCTTCTGGAAGCTCCGGTTCTGCTCAGCCAACATCTTGATCTGGCTCCTGAAATGATGTTTCTCTTCCTCCAAGGTCTGCCTCACACGGGTGAGCACCTAAAACCCAGATCAGCAAAGTCTCACAGACCACACGCCCCTGGGACTCCACTGCTGGGAATCTGCTTCCAAAAGAAAAATGCCACGTCACAAAGAGGCCATTTCGGTGTGATCTACACCAGTGGGAAGGGCCAACACAGCCAATGACATGGGGGTGGCCAAGTACGCTTTCCAATCAGGCAACCACTGCCATGTGTGACCACAGAGCACTGAACACGCAGCCAGTCTGAGCTGAGACATGCCATCAGTGCAACATACACAGCAGGTTCTGGGGACTTAAACAAGGTAAACTCATTAATAAGCTGCCTGCAGGGGCGGCGGCCGTTACCTGTCCACCTGCTGCTGCAGCCTCTCATTCTCCTGGGCGGCCAGAACCTTGGCCTCCTGCTCCTGCTGCAGGGCCTCCCGGTTGGTGGTCAAGAGCTTCCTCAGCTCCTACAGTGCTGCCTCCTGTTGGAGCTGGTCCTGCCTGAGGGGAGAAACCCAACTAGGCACTGACTCTCAGGAGCCTGCACAGCCTCCGTGAGCAGCTTCTCTGCAGAGCTGCGGGAGGCGGGGTGCGCAGAGGTCTCCTCCAGACCCCAGTCCTTCCCCTCGCCCCCCCCCACGTGTCCCCAGGGTCCCTTCCAGTCCCTGTGAAGCATTGGGTCCAAAGGAAACATGAGGGGCCACAGTGAACGGGGGACAGGAGTCCTAGGGAGCCCACCTGGCACCCCGCCAGTGGCCGGCACTCACCTCAGCCTGACCGCCCGGCTCTCCATCTCCAGGGACCCACGCAGCAGCGTCTCGGGTGGCTGTGCTCCTCCATGAGGGCCTCGTCCTGCCCCAGCAGGTGGTCACGGGGCGCCCCCAGGCACTTGGGGTCCTGCAACCGGGCCTCCTGGACTGCATTCAGCTGCTTCTATTGCTCCCCCACTTCCTCAGGCTCCCACTCCTTGGCCCCCTGCTGGTTCTCAGAGCCCAGAATGGAAGGTTCCTCCTGCCCCAGAGGGAAAAGGTGAGGATGCCTCACTGGGTGCACCCCTGGGGAGCCACAGACTCCGCATCCCTGCACCCCCACAGGCAGTGAGGGGCCAAGTGCAGGTGCCAAAACAGCAGGGACCCTTGGGGCAGGCAGCACCCAGCCGCACTGAGGATGGTTCTTCCAGGAATTGAGGAACTGCACTGGGCCAGGCCCACGGCATGAACGGACCATCACATGGTGCTACACTGCGTCCTGCTTCCTCTCCACACACAGGACCTTTAGGGGCAAATGCCGCCCGCTCTCCAGATCAGCTCCGTGGTTACACTGACTACTTTTAAAAGCCTTTTGGAAAGAAAAAGGCGAAGTAGCCCTAGCTGGTTTGGCTCAGTGGATAGAGCGTGAGCCTGTGGACTGAAGGGTCCCGGGTTCGATTCCAGTCTAGGGCACATGTCCAGGTTGCCTGCTGGGTCCCCAGTGTGAAGCATGTAAGACACAGCCAATCAGTGATTCTCATCGTTGTTTCTCTCTCTTCTCCCTTCCTCTCTGAAATCAATAAAAATATATTTGAAAAAAAATTAATAGTAAAATAAAAGCCGATTGAAAAAGAAAGTACATAGAAAATCAGTAAGGATACAGAATACATGAACAACACTACCAACCACTTTCATCTGATGTTTATGAAACAAGCATTCACCCAGCACAGTAGGCAGCACCTCCCTTCTCCTCCCCCCAGTCCTGGCAACAACAAGATGGCCAGTGTCCCTGGGAGGCCATACCTGCCCCATACCCCTGCCCTGGCTGAGAATTGCTGGTCTGAGCTGCAGCTGAGCGAGGGAACTGGTCACCCAGGAATCACTGATCTATGATCAGGGTACAGCTGTGACCCTGGATGCTCCCTTTGGCAGACAGGTCACCAGAGTGGGTATTCGCTCTGGAGGGCCTACCTGCTTGGCCCTGTGCGTCCTCAGGGTGTGTATGATGTTGAGCAGCTGCTCGAGGTCTCCCTCCAGCTCTTCATTGAGGGTCTCGCACTGCTGGCTGCTGGCCTTTTCCTGCTGCATCGGATCCCCAACTCTTCCACCTGCAGAGCCAATGACCCAGCCCACACAGTCAGGTCACAAAGTGAACTTGGCTTTAAAGCAAAGCCCACACCTGTCACTCCACGGCACACCCGGCCACCGGCTTGCCTGTATGTTCCAGACACCACTCACCGTTACCTGCATCCGGAGCCGCTGGTTCTCCTGAGCAGTGTACTGGACGCTGCTCTCCTGCAGGGCCAGGGAGGTGCCCACAGCTCCTGGACTGTGCCCAGGAGGGGCTGGCTTCCTCTAACGCCAGGATCTGGCTGGAGGCTGAAGAGCAAAGTGGAGTCTGAGCCCAGATTCCAGGGCCTCTGCTTCCCCTCTCTGCTCCCAGCCCCGAGATGGCCATCCCCCGAGCCCTAGGTCTGAGGGGTCAGGATGGGCAGCTAGGATGCCCTCCCTTTTCCCCAGGGTGCTGTTGCTGTCAGCACCTGGGGGTTCCTCAGGCTGTTGTGTCCCCTCTGCTGGCTCAGCTGGGTCCGTTAGGGGAGCCGCCCAGAGCTTAAGAAGAAAGCAGGTGACCGTGGAGGTGCCAATGGAAAACTTCAAGACGGTGGAACCCCTTTTTGCTAATTCTAACCTGACTGTTCAAGGATTGCAGAGACGGCAAAGTGATGGCGTGGTCCGTGCCAGCCCTCAGCTGGGGGTGTGGCAGGCACGATCATTACCTGTATGCCTGGGGATGTGAGAGGCTCTGGGGCGTGTGCCCAGTACTGCCATCCCCGGGGAAGGTCCTTCGGGTGGAGAGTTCATTTTGCAATTTCATGATCGCATTGAAGAAAGAATGAGATCTAAATTGCTTGGAAAAGTCTAAACAAGGTAAACACAGAAAAGGGCAGATTTCCTCCCTTGGTTTTAAGCAGCGTGAACACAGACAGACAGGGGCGCACGGACCCGAGAAGAACGGGAGTTCCGGGCCCTTCCTGCCTCCAGCAGGGGCGTGACTGTAGGCAAAGGAATGTATGAGGGGTCAGGCGCTCCCTCACCTGTCCCTGCAGGGCCACATCCTCAGCCCTGGGAGCCTGCTCACACTGCACAGCTCCTAGGGCTGCACCCCACCTGCTTCCTATTCCCCCCACCTCCCCCAGGGCTGGAAGGACCTGGGTGGGACGCCAGCTTTACATCGGCACGTCATGCTGGACCTTCTCATCACCCCTCCCCCCCCCCCCGCCCCCAGGACAGCGGCACAGACCCAGAAGCCGGAACAGACAGAAGACCTGAGCAAGAGCGAGCTCAGCAGGGGAGCAAACGCACTGTCGTGGCCCCAACTCCAGCTCAGCGCTCACCACACACAAACACGCATGCTCTCAACACAGGCCAAAGGCTGCGTCCTGACAAGGCTGCAAAGACAGTAACCGCCTAAAACTCCACTAAGCCACACCTGTCCTCATCCACACGGTACCTGTGCAGCCTTCACTTTAAAAATAACACTTTTAGAAATTGGGGTGACCCTGATCAGCGAGGCTCAGTGGTTGCGCGCTGACCTATGAATCAGGAGGTCACGGTGCAATTCCAGGTCAGGGCACATACCCGGTTGCAGACTCCATCCCTAGTAGGGGGCGTGCAGGAGGCAGCCGATCAAGGATTCTCTTTCATCACTGATGCTTCTGTCTGTGTCCCTCCCTCTTCCTCTCTGAATCAATAAATACACCGTGTATATATTTGGGGAAAATTGGGGTGAAATATAAACAACACGGAGTTCACCGTTTTAACCATTTTCCAGCGTACAGTTCTGTGGCATCTGATAGGTTCCCACTGACCTGCACTCGCCCCGCCCACCTCCTGACTCAGTACCTCACGCCAAGGCGCTGCGCCCCTGGGAAGTAAGGGTGAGCACCTCCCAGGCAGCCGCGGAGCTGACGACAAGCCTCTTCCCTAAAGACCAGCGCCCCACAGGCTCTCGTGATGACACAGCCGTTTACGGGGACAGCAGTGGTCCTCTGCTGGGTGCTACGCTCAGGAGCACCAAGAGCCAGAGCAATGAGTGTTGTTAATAAGACCAGGGCGCGAGGGCAGCCATCCTGTGTTGGCGCCCTGTGGGCCAGGCCGGCATAGAGTTTCTCTGTCTCCTCTCACGGGACACGCATAGCAATCCCCTGAGGCACCTCCATTGCCCCCATTCTGCAGATAAGAAAACTGAGGTTTAAAAGAGGCCGCCTGGCCAGCAGGTGGAGGAAGGACTCAAAGCCGAGCCTTTCTAACTCAAGAACCCAGCACAGCGTCCAGGCAGAAGTTCATCCACACTTTGTCCCTGGGCTGCCAGCTAAGCAGCAGGCGTGGGGACACCAAGAAGTCCCGGGCCCTTGCCTGCAGGGCTCACCAACTCCACGCAGTGCCCGCGTCGGGGGCTTTCCAAGCCCACCAGCCAGCCACCCTGGTCTCTCAGCATTTGGTCTCAGTGGGTCGCTGCCACTGGCACCACTCGTGTGTTCCGCCAGGGGGCAGTGTCCTCGCCAAACCCTGAACTCGCAGAGCAGGGATTCCCGTTTTGCCCACCCCTGGCCCCAGGAATGCCAGGACACCAAACCACAGAGAGAAGGAACTTCTCACCCAGATTCGCAGTTCACTGAACTGACTTTAGGTTTGGAGCTGATGGGACCCCTTGGAGAGAAGGAATATCTACCTGTTTTCAACAGCCTCTCCATGTGCTGCTTAGGAATGTTGCTCAGAATTGGAAAAGCAGCCCCTCCCCAAACCAGCCCCAGGCCCTCCTGCGCCTGCAGAGCTGTAAGCACACCTTCCCTGCACCCCCAGGTGCACGTGTGTTGTTGAGCTGGTGTTGAGCACAGGACCTGGGTTCCTGTTTGCTGGGTGCCCAGGCTCCCTGCTGCACGGCCTGCCACCCCACCCACCTTCCCCTGGCCAACCGCACACCTTGTCTGGGTGCTAGAAGGGGCCCAAACATGAGGGAGAGGGAGAGGCCTGAGAAGCTGACAGCAACCGAGAGCAGACGGCACCCATCCGCCCGATTATGACGTGAACGGAGGGAAGCAGCCCAGGCTACTGTTATACTGGAGGTCAGTGACCACTGGGGAAGGCTCCTGCCATGCAGGGCTTTCAGTCCCCCGTGGACACATCTAAGACAGCCTCTGGGGGTCAGCGTGCTGTCATCTGGAAGCTCCTGCGACTGTCCCCGCGCGCGCTGAGAAATCTGGCAACACAAACCTTGTGGTTCATGTCCTGACTTCAAGGCTACTAGACCCTTCATGTTCTCCTTGGGGAGAAGGGCAACGGAACAGTTCCAACTGGCCCTTGAATAAAACCCTATGGACTTGGCTGAGGATGGGCTGACCCTGGAGATTCAGAGCCCAGGGCTCAGCGCCCTGACTGAGGGAGAAGCCGCAGCCAGGCTGGCTCCCCGGCACCAGGGGCTGCTGCCTCCCGTCTGACAGCTGCCCCAGCTCCCAGCTCAGGTGGTCGGGCTGGTTCATCGTCTGGACCTGAGAAGCCTCAAGGGCCACGTTCTCCCCCAGCAGCTCCTCGAGGCACTTCTGGGAGGTGTCCAGGGTCTGAGTGCAGGAAGAGGGAGGAGTGAGGATGCTCCCCAGGCACCCTCTGGGCAGGCCGGTCCCCATGCACCTACCCTCATTCCCCCAGGATGAAGGGCCCCCATGCACTGCTCACTTCCTAAAGCACAGCTGCACAGAAGCGCAGCTGGGAGACCTACAGCCACTGAAGGACATGCTGACCCACGACCTAGGATGTGGGGAAGACACCCGAGGACTGAGTGGAGTCTGAGCGAAGTGACGCACAGCACAGGGCTGTAAAGCAAGTGATGGGATGCCGGGCAGCTCTGCGGCCCCTGAGCAGGTTAACACGGATCGGAAAGGCCGTATGGACTTCCAAATCACAGCTCAACCCACACCCTAAACACCAGCAGAGAGCCTTTTTGCAAATACATCCACCTACATCCATGCTTAGAGAAAAGCAACACAACAGTCAGGCCCTATCTGTTTTTCTAATATATATATATATAAAATCAGAGTTGAAGGGAGAGGGAGAGAGAGAAACATCAATGAGAGAGAATCATGGATTGGCTGCCTCCCACAGGCCACCGCTGCACATCCTGGGCATCAGCACTGGCCGGGCAGGCCCTGTCTGTGTGGAGGGCTTTAAGTGGTGCCCACTCAAGCCGCTGAGCTAAGCGAGCGACTCTGCCATCAGCAGGTCACTGTATTGGCAGCAGCACCAACCCAGTAGTGGGAAACCAGAGAAGAACACAACACAAACGGAAAGTGCCCCCACCTGTTGTACACGTGGTGCGAGAGAGTCTGACCGTACAGCCTCACCTGGTGGGAGGAGTGCACCTGCTGACCGGTTCGGGACTGGGCTGAGCCGGGTTCCTGGACAAGGAAGGGGTGGGGCTAAGAGTCTGTTCTGTGTTTGAGGGCTGAGTCTAGGCCTCCCAGTTCCACAGTCTCTCCGCTGATGTGGCTCCTGGAAATAAATGGCTATTGGGCAAGCTTTTGTTCAACACACAGTTCCTATATGATTATCAGTGAAAATTAACCCCTTAATTCTATTATTGTCCATCCACATTTCTACAAATTTTTGTTCCCATCAGCCTAATTACAGAAATGTGATCCGTTCCTTTTAGGTAACAGGACATTCACTTTATTTTGTGAAGTCTCACCTAGAGAGCTCATAGAATTCTTCTCCCCGCCCCCCTACCCCAGGAGGTCCGTCAGTCTGTCCCAGGTAACCAGGCCTCTGGTCCCATCTCCTCCTTCCCCAGCGCCCCTGGCAGCGACACAACACCTGGTTCCTCAAGTTCCTATACCTGAAAGCGAGCCCTCTCCTGGGCGGCTGAAAAACTACATTACCCAGAAAGCAATGCGCATACGAAGAGCATTTGCAGCCAGTGCATCCGGTTAGGGCGGGATTTCCGGAGTCTTCTTACTAGCGGACATTTTTACTTCCTGAAGCTGTTCACCGGATCACGGGCTTCAGCCCGCCGATCGCCAAAAGGAGGAGGCGTAGGAGGCCGCGTCCCGCTGGGCAGGGTTGTCTGAGGCGGGTTGACCTCCATCTGGCGGCTCTGGGGTCTCGGTGCCTCCCCGCCTCCTCCCCGCTGACAGAGTTCACTCGGCGTCACCCCACTGACCCTCCCGCCTCGGTGCCGGCGCCGCTCAGCTCCCGCAGCCCAGGTCGCAGCGCCCAGAGCAGTGAGTGCCCGTGGGTGACGCAGGGGGTGAGGGGGAGGAGTTTCACTTTCCTCCTCAGGGCGACGGGGCTGTGGGGGTGTGAACCACAGAGGGACGCGGCCTGAGACGCGGTTCCAAACGTTCCCACAACGGCCCCGAGGAAGAGCCGACTACAGGGGAGAGGACAGCAGGGAGGCGGGGGTGTGGGGGGGAACCCTGTGACTACAGCCACCCAGCAGGAGTGCGCCCTGAGCACCCACCCTGAGGGGTGCAGGCGTCTCCTGGTCACGTGACCTCGGGCCTGAGCCCCTGGGTCCTGGCGGTGGGTGCCAGGCCCTCCACAGCCCTTTCGTTCCCACGGGTTCCTGCAGGTGCAGAGCCGCTTAGGGGGCTGGTCTGTGGGGCTCATGTCAGGGCCTCACACTATCGTGGCCTCTGAGATAGTGGGGTCCTGGGACTGTCCAGCCTCTCTTCTCGGGGCACCTTGGACCTGGGGTCCTTGAAGAGACACCAAGCCCAGAATGCTAAGTCCAGGTCAAGGGTCATATGAGTGGTACCTGATTTTGGCATCCAGTGCAATTGTGGGTGATAGGCCCTTCCATGCATGGGTTCCAGAATGTGCAAAGGCTTGAAGTGAAGACTAAGCTGATTCAGGGTGGAGCAGGTGTCCATTGTTTAAAAATAGGAACTGGAAACAGTGGGACAGGAATCAAGTCCAGAGGAGCTTTGTGACAACTTGGGTTTCTGTTCTGCTGGTGGTGGGATCGTTGGGGTAATTGGGACAGTAGAGCAGGTGATGCGTCCCAGGTCTCATTAGACTCCTGTGACTGCAGCATGATGCACAACATGGGTGTGAGGACGGTGGTAGGAAGACTAGGACGGAAGCTGCTGTGATGGCCTTGGTGAGTGTGATGGTACCTGGAGCTCAGTGGTGGTTGTGGATGCAGAAGAAGCAGTTGCCTTAGGGATCAGTGATTTAGGTGTGGCCACCTGGGTTTTCTAATTTTGAGGATTGGAGAGAGAAGTAAGAATCAGAGATGATGTGAAGGTTTGGATTTAGCACCTGAAGGTATGAAAGCACCATCAACTGACATGGAGAAATTCATAGTGGGAACAGTCATGTTCATGAGGAATATAAAATCTTTTATTTTTCCTATTAGGGTATGAGGTATTTCATGACCATCTGGAACTCTGAGGAGTAGTTCAAGATGAATACTACTTAAAAAAAATAGTAAAGAGTATGGAGCAGGGAGGAATTATAGATCACCTTTTTATTTTATTTTATTGGAGGTGGAAGAGTAATTCAAAAAAGGTGAGACTGTGGCTGGTGCATATCTACTTCTTAAACACTCACCAGGATTTCTTTGACCCTTTGTGTGGCCTGGTGTGTTACATCCAGTTTGGTTGACTTGCTTATGGGCCTGAGTGGGCACCTGAGAGACTCACAGGGCATGGGGTAGAGGGCCATAGGCAGTGGGATTTGAGTACTGAAGGCTATGAGTGGAGAAGGGACATCAGGTGCAGCAGCAGTAGAGGTGGGCTCAGGATAACTGGGTCTGATGTGGTTCTCAATGGGTGAGGTTGAATAAAAAACAAGTTGGGAGGGAGGCTTTCATAGCTTAACTGAAGGCTGTCTTGGGTGTGGGCATTCTGAGCCAGGTTACTACTTGATACTTTTTGAACTTGCCATGCATTCTCTGGAGCACACATGCTGAGTAATGACTAAGACCAAGGAGATGTCTATGGGAGCTGGGGCTGTGGGAGTGCAGGTGTGAGAGAGGTGTGGGAGAAGGAGTGATGTGCTCTTGGAGAGGGAGTGTGAATTCATGGCCACAGATCCCTGATGTTGACATAGAGGGAATGAAGGTTGAGTCCATTTCTGGTGATAACTGGGTGATACAGCATGAGGAATTTTAGGGTAATTCCTGAAAAGATGTGTGTTGTGGCGCTACATACCAGGTCCAGAATTTAGATGTCATATAGGTGCACAGCTGCCTGTTGTTGAGCTAATGCAGTGATCAATAGGAATGGGATAGCATAGGTCAGTGTCACCTGAGCTTGAAAAACTGTACTGGCTTGGGGAAGGGAGAAGGGTAAGAGAGAAATACATTACAGAGGAGGTGAGTTAGAATGTTGAAAAGAAGGGGATTAGAAAACATCCCCTCCTCTTCATGGCATATATGTGTTGTCTTTGACGCTGTGAGTCTGGGAATGAAGCTGTATGAGAGAAGTGGGATACAAAGAATTATGTGGAACAGGTAGCGCAAAGTGTTGGCCTCAGTACCCTAGGATTGGAATCGAAAGGGTGACGAGTGATGCCATGTTCTTTGGGGTCTTGGAGGGAGAATCTGTGGGACAGCAAGGATATTGCTCCACAAGACCAGAATCAAATCACATCTCTCTTTATTTCCAACATTTGTCTGTCCCCTGTGTTGGTGACAACCATTGCATTGGCCATAAATGTGAGGCCCTGAAGTCAGGTATAATCAGTGTGGGCATCTGCTTCATTGCTGTGAGACTACACATCAGTAGGAATATAAGGAGAGAGTGACTCTGTCAGGTTCAATGCCTGCTATTTTCTGTGATGTGGGGAGTAGAGGGAGCAGATGGATATGGAGAGTGGGAAGTATGACAAAAGTAAAAGCCTAGGAGAGAAGCTGATCATGGACTGAACTGTGCCCATTATGACAGGATATGGACTTTGAGGACGTGGCCATTGCCTTCTCTCAGGAGGAGTGGGTGCTCCTTGATGAGGCTCAGAGACTTCTGTACTCCGATGTGATGCTGGAAGTGTTTGCACTTGTCTCATCTGTAGGTAAGATCTCCATATTGTCCCAGTGTTCTGAGGTGATGCCCTCTCTTCCTTTATTCTCTAAACAGCTTTCTCTCTCCCACAGCCAGACCCCGGGTTCTGTTAATTTCTGCTGCTGTCTTGTCAAATACACTGTGGCTGCCAGTGCTGAACTGTGTGGAGAGCCCTGACCAATGGACTCCACGAACATCTATAATACCTATTGCCTCAAAAAGTGCAGGAAGTGCCTGGGAATAGGGAGTCTTACAGGCAGCTTAATGGGTCCCATCTTCGTCTTCCTCTCCCTGGGAGGGTGACTACCCACATTTATTCCCTTCTTCTTTCTTCCTCTAGGGAAAGGTGCTTTATGACAGCCTATGCCAGGTTATGTTCTTCACGTACATGAACCGTGGGCTATTCTTATAAGACCCTTCTTCAATTGTTGTTTGTAATATTAGCTTAGCTGAGGACTATTGCGGGCCAAATTGCTCTGGGCCAGAGCTGGCTGCTCTCCTCTGTTGTCTTTCATTAATACTTGGACTATTTAGGGTTTATGCATCGGTTGAGTAGAAGATTCAGGGAGAAATCTGGTTTGCTCATAGAGTGAACACACAAGATGGTCTCAGAGAAGGTCTGGCCATGCTGAGTGACAACTGGGGGGAAGGTATGACATAATGGTGGAGGTGAGATGGTACCAGGAACCAGCTAATTACCAACAGGGTTTAGGAGCGGGTGCCACTGACTACACTCCATTTCTGCCTTCTCTTTCCCATACTTGACATGTTGGTGACTTGCATTTTCATTTGTGACTTCCTAGCGTTTGGCTACCTTCACCTTTGTCACCTTTTTGCATCACCTGTCCCTCTGCACTGCTCCCTCTGCAGTATTCTTCATGGACCTGCACATGTGTAATGAGGTGCACATACATGCTTAAGTAGTCCTCGAACCCCTGCTACTCGTTTATTGAATTTTACTTAGAATAAGACATAACCAACCTTCTGCACAGTTTGCTCCTGTCATCAGCAGACCAGCCCTGCTGAGCACTGTTAGCAGAAGACTTAGCTGGAGATGCATCTTCTCTTCCATGTGGTCCTTCCCATGTGTGTGTCATGTTTCCGGTGAGGTCTTCCCTGTTTTGTGACCTTCAGAGGCCCAGACCTTCACAGAAGCTTCTTCTTAATCCTTCCTGCACATCTCTTATTTTCAGACAATTGCATAGAACCCATGTATTATGTGCAAAACACTTTAGCAATGGGACTTCCCCTGTCACCCCAGTCAACAATCAGTCCTCCCCATTTCTCTGATTTCAGGTTGTTGGCATAAAACGGATGATAAGGAGGTCTGTCCTGAGCAGAGCATATCTGTACAAGAAGAGTCACAGGTCAGGGCTGCTAAGACAGCTCCAGCAACCCAGAGGACCCTTCTGTGTAAGTGGTGTTTCTCAGTGTTCAAAGATACTCTGCACCTGACTGAGTCACAAGCTGGAGACTTTGAGCAGAAAGCCTTCTTCAGTGACGCATGTGTGAGAGACTTCTGTTTTAGTGCAAACCCTCACCAGCAACAGAGGGATTCCGGTGGAGAGAAGCCCTGGAAAGAAGACGTGGACAGGGCCTTGTTTGTGACCAGCTGCACCTTATACTTACCTTGGGTGCCTTCAAACAGTAGGGAGGTTGGAAAAGTCTTCCCAGCCATCTCAGACTTTCTCCAGCACCAGGCTCCTCTCAACACTGAGGAGCCACACAGTGGCAGTGAGATTTCACAGGAATTTCTTATTGGAAAAAGTGTTCACCAGACTTGTAACTATGAAATATTTGGCAGCCACAACCAGAGATTTGTTCAGCGTCAGGGTGCCTGCTCTGGAGAAGTGAAATATGAGTGTGACATATGTGGGAAAGTTTTTAAACAAAACTTTCACCTCATTCAACATAGAATAATTCACACTGGAAAAAAACCCTATGAGTGTGCTGATTGTGGGAAGTCCTTTGGACAAAGGTCCAACCTCATTTCACACCACAAAGTTCACACTGGAGAAAAACCCTATGAGTGTACTGATTGTGGGAAATGTTTTAGGAGAAATAATAACCTCCTTAACCACAAGAAAGTTCACACTGGAGAAAAACCCTATGAGTGTGCTGATTGTGGGAGATCTTTTAGGAGAAATAATAACCTCCTAAACCACAAGACAGTTCATACTGGAGAAAAACCCTATGAGTGTACTGATTGTGGGAAATCTTTTAGGAGAAGCAATAACCTCCTTAACCACAAGAGAGTTCACACTGGAGAAAAACCCTATGAGTGTACTGATTGTGGGAAATGTTTTAGGAGCAATAGTACGCTCCTTAACCACAAGACAGTTCACACTGGAGAAAAGCCATATGCTTGTACTGATTGTGGGAAGTTTTTCAGGAGAAGGTTTCACCTCTCTGAACACATGAGAATTCATACTGGTGAAAAATCTTTTGAATGCAGTGATTGTGGGAAGTTCTTTAGATTAAAGGGGCACCTCGTTAAACACCACAGAGTTCATACTGGAGAAAAGCCGTATGAGTGTAGTGATTGTGGAAAGTCCTTTAGACAAAGACGTTCACTCATGGACCACCACAGAAGTCACACTGGAGATAAGCCATATGAGTGTAGTGATTGTGGAAAGTCCTTTAGACAAAGACGTTCGCTCATGGACCACCACAGAAATCACACTGGAGAAAGGCCTCATGAGTGCAATAAATGTGGGAAACGTTTTAGCAGCAAACCTAGCCTTGTTAGACATCTTAGAATTCACGTTGGAGAAAAGCCTTAAATGTTCAGGGGATGTTTTATCTTTCTCACTCTACAACACTGAAGGAGACTTAAATCCATTTGCCTGAATATAAACCCCTTTTATCTGAACATAAACTGTGCGAAATTCCTCATAAGTTTGAGGTACAAGTGAGGCTTGAAGGAGCTGCATTGCACTTGCTAACTTCCAAGGACTCCACCTCGTTGATGTCACTGCGAGTATTTGTGGCTGGAGTGACCTCCTCTACCACTTGGCTCAGCTGAACAGTGTGCACCAGTCACCACCCCTGTGTTCAGGGAAAAGGAATTCTGTGTTCTCACTTGTACTTAAGTGAATTAGGAATTCTCTGAGCTCTTGGCAGGATCCTTATTCCTTACTCTCTGACTAGGAAATGCACCTGACTCAGGGTTCATCCAGAGCCCCATCCTCAGCTAAGAAGTGCTACGTCTTTCAGGGACATTGTGGCTCTCACCTTCTGCTGTGATGAATTGCTGCAAACTGATTGCTGTCCTCTGCTCTGGTATATGGTGTTTTTGTAATTGTGATTTTGCTTTTGTACCTTTAATTTTGTTGGTTCTATTCACTGCCTGGGTTGATTTGAAAACACAATTTTGATCTATCAGCATGTAGACTTAACAGGTATTGTGGGGATCTCAAACTTTCTGTGCTTCAGAAAGGATAGCTTGACTGCAGAAAATCCTTCTTTGTCCAATTTTCTTGGCATTACTGCCCAAGGCCTTGAAATAAAGACCACATGACTTTGTGGTTGTATTTTGCAGATTTGATCCCAGCCCACCATTTCATCGGGTGTGGGAGGCATCCAGTCATTGTGTTTCTCTCTTTCTCATCCACCTCCCACTCTCTCTCTAAAAAAAAAAAAAAAAAAGACCGCCCCAACTGGTTTGGCTCAGTGGATAGAGTGTCGGCCTGTAGACTGAAGGGTCCTAGGTTCAATTCTGGTCAAGGACACGTACCTTGATTGCGGGCACGTACCTTGGTTGCGGGCACATTCCCAGCAGAGGGTGTGCAGAAGACAGATGATGGCTGTTTCTCTCTCATCAATGTTTCTGACACTCTATCCCTCTCCCTTCCTCTCTGTGGAAAATCAATAAAATATATTTTAAAATATATAAAAATAAATTTTAAAAAAAAGACCATCCACCCTCATTCCATAAGATGGGGCTCTGCCTGCACAGCCCACCTTCTCTTACTGTTTCCTGCCTTTGCCCAGGGTGTTCCCCCTGCAGCTGGGCACGCTGTGTCCTGCCCAGGAGCTGGCAGAGAGGAGCCCAAGGCAGGTCCCTGGGAGGGATTGGGGTTCTGTGTCCACCTGAGAGGACCTGACCAGGGCGCTTCTGTCTCCATCCAGAGGTCTCCAGCCTGCTCTCCCCATCCCCAGGCCCCTGCCCCACTGCAACTGAATCTGCTTTCTCTGGGAGAAGCTCCCTAATGCTTTGGGCCCTAAATCCACCTTAGGAAAAGTCAGCCTCTAGCAAACCCAAATACACCCCTGAAACCCATTTATGTTCTTTGAGTCTGTTTTTGCATTTTTTGGGTAATTTTCTACTTGGACTTTATTAAAAACTAGAGGCCCGGTGCATGAAAATCCGTGTACAAGGGGAGGGGTCACTCCGCCCGACCTGCCCCCCTCACAGTCCAGGAGCCCTCACATGATGTCCTACTGACGGCTTAGGCTCACTCCTCTGCGGGAGGCGACGGGCCGATCAGGTATATAGATACTTTCTGGAGGCAGCACGGACTCCTTCCTTATTTCTTTCCTCTGTGATTGGAGGACAGGGGACTAAAAGGTGGAAACAATTGTGGCTGGGCCTGGAGCTTTTGTAGGCAGCGGAAATAGGGAGAGGGCTGGGGAAAGTCTAGACACATTTCCTTCGATTGTCCTCCCTTCCTCCAGGCCCCTCCCTCTGTTTTTTCCTTCTCATGGTGGACGCTTGGACCTCGGACCGACTGGAGCCCAGTGATGGTGGTGTTCAGACGCCTCACTTCTCGGCTGAAGGTACAGCCGCCTCGGTGACTAAAGCGCTGGGAATCCACAGCTCCTGGCCTCTCCCCTCTTGGTTTCCTCTTCTGTCGGTTTCAAAGTTCACCGAGACACGGAAGCAGCTCTGTGCTGGGGGAGGATGTACGCAGGCAACACCACGTCCCAGGTCAGGGACACAGACAGTATCACCTCAGGGCTGGGCTGGACGTTACTGCTTGGCAGGCCTGGGCAGGCCTCAGCTGTGGGAGGAAGTCCCCGGCCCCCAGCTCCTGTGCATGCTCAACCCATTGACTAGTCATGACTGGGAAACCTTAATGGACAAATTAGCATATTACCTCTTCATTATATAGGATAAAGCACACACCCTCCTCCCCTGACTTCCCTGCAGTCCTGGAGGTCACATGGGTTCTCCAGGAAAGGGTGCTGTGTATTTCCAAGGTGAGAACATTCTGCAATACAAGCCTTCCCAGCAGGAGAGGGCTGGTCTCCACATGATACCACATTGCAGGGTCCATTCTGGTGGATGCACCCACCTTGCTAATCATGGTTTGTGCAGAGCAACCCCTCCCCTGTAGTGAGGTGAGGGACCCTGGGCTATAGGGGATAGTGTGCTGTGGGGTGTGTCTTTGACGGAGCTGAGAGGTTGGGGGCCTCTGACACGTTGGTGAGGGTGCTTCCTGTCAGCACATGGGGCAGGGTCCTTGAGTGGGAGGGCTGAGGGGAAGCTCCAGTGATGAGAACTTGAATCAGGCTGGATGGAGGGGCCACAGCCAAGGGCGGGCACAACTGAGACCTGGAAAGACCAAGGGTGTGGACACTGTTGACCTCGACTGTTCCAGTCTGGAGGTACGGAGTCGCCTACCCTTGAGAACTGGTGTTCTAGTGAAGGACAGCCCCCAAACAAGGGGGGCAGGGTAGCTGTGACAGGTGATAGGAGCTCAGGGGGAAGTGAGGCCAGGGGTGGTCAGTGGGGTCTCCTTGTGGAAGTCTGGGAAGGGGTGACAGGCTCCAGATGGCAGCCTGTGGGGAGCATGCGCTGCTCATCTGGACAAACAGGATCAGAAAGTGGGGTCGTGGCTGGGCGGTGGGCTCTGTGGGAGGACTTGACCTTCCTCTCAGGACGCCTCACAGTTTGCCTTGAGCCCCAGGCTGCCTGTGTAAGAGCTGATGTGGGGAACCTTCAGCAAAATCACTGCCCAGCGGGAAAGTGACAGCACTCAATGCAAACAAAGAGCCCAGTGGCTTAAATATTTTGGCTTATTTATGATTAAAGTATTTCTGTAAGGTACTTTAGTAATCTTACCACAAGGAAAACGGCAAGTACAGAAATGTACAAGGAGACAATGATGGTAACCTTCCACAGAACATCAAAAATCTTGCCGGCAATATCTGGGTTGACTAAGTGCATAGAGCATCAGCCTGCTGACTGAAGGGTCCCAGGTTTGATTCCAGTCAAGGGCACATGCCCAGATTGTGGCTCAATCCCCAGTTGGGGGCATGCAGGAGGCAGTCAATCAATGATTCTCATCATTGATATTTCTATCTCCCTCCCTCTCTAAAATCAATATATATATATATATCTTGCCAAAGTGACAAAAACGGGTTAGAATGGGGTAGAATATGCAGTAGATGAAATATTTGAGATAATGAGAAGCCTTAGACGTTTGCAATACATCTGTCTCCAAAAACCATCCTTATGAATCCTACATCAGTCTCCACGTGGGCTCAAAGGGACGGACTGCAAGGTGGCTGACGCCTGCTTGCCGCTTCCCTGGCCGTGTTTTTAGACATTAGAAATGCGGTTTCTCCAGGGAAAGCACAGTTCCTCATTCCCCATGAGCTGTGCCCACTCCAGTGTCCCAAGCTGTGATGGAATCCCTCAGCAACAGCTGCTGCCATGGGAAAGGGATGTTCGTCACTCAAAGACAAACCTACGTGCAAAAAAAGAAACAGATGACTTTATTCAGAAATCATCGGATGTTAGTGCTTAAATAAATGCAAGGTGGGGACCATGACGGTGACACTAAGAGTGTGGGGTTTACTGAGATCCCTGCTACTGATTGGACTGGGTTGTGGCGCTGATTTCAGGGCCTCACACTCTTGTGGCCTCTGAGGTAGTCGGGTCCTGGGATCTTCCTGCCCTGCGACCGGGGGCCCTTGAAGGGACACTCAGCCCACAGTCCTGCGTCATTTGGTGTGGACACAGGGCGCCAGCTGCCCTCCGGCAGATGCTGGGAGGCCTCCTCCGGCAGGAAGCGGGTGGCAGGCGGGCAGCTGTGGGGGGAGGGGAGCTGGCACCTACAGCACAAGGTCCTGGGAAGGTCAGGCCCAGACCTGCAGCTGCGCCGCGCACAGCCCGAGACCCCAGGGCCACAGGAGCTCCTGGGCCGCGTCCTCGCCCTCTGGTCCCGCGGCGCCTCCCCACGTGCCTGGTGCCCGCAGCCCTCGGCTCTCCCTGAGCTCCGGCTGCAGGAGGCGGGCCCCGCGGGGCGTGGTGGGTCTGGATGGCGCTCCAGGCGTGGGGGGCCCGGTCGCTGGAGCTGCCGTCCTGGGGCGGCCCTTCTTCAGGCCTCGCTGCGCAGACCTGCCCAGCGGGTGGGGGTGGGGCCTCCAGCGGGAACCCCAGCAGCAGCAGCAGCGCGGGAAGGGGAACGGAGGCGCCTGGTCTCCGATGGCCCGAGGCAGCCCACGACGCCAGGGCCCGGATGGAGGTGCCGGGAGGAGGAGCAGGTGAGCGGCCCACAGGGACGGGGGAGGGGGGAGTAGGAGGGGTCAGGTGCCCTGCGTGGCGGGAACCAGGTGTCCCCCTCACCCCCACAGGGAGCCGCAGCCTCCCAGTGCAAAGGGCAGGTGCAGGGCGAGCGGGAGGGACTGAGGCCCTGGAGACACCGCGCGCCCCGCAGCAGCGCCTCAACTCCAGGAGGAGGAGGAAGGACGGGCCCAGGGAGAAGGTCCCCATTAGGCGCCCTCGGGCGACTGGAGCCCCAGTCGCTTTGGGGCCCGGGCTGCCCTGCGGACCGAGGGAGCGGCTGCGTCCCCGCCCTCGGCCCGCTCCCCAGGCCCGCCTGCCCGCCTGGTAGCACCCAGGAGAGCACCCGGCTCAGGCCCGCTGCGGGTCTGACACCCGCCGGCCCTTCCTTCCCGTAAAATATATTTGTGTTGATTTTTAGAGAGAAGAAGGGGGAGGGAGAGAGAAAACCACGGTGACGGGGAGAGGAGCCCCGGTTAGCTGCCTCCCGCCCGGCCGGCGCCCACTGGACACGGACCCTGCGATCCATGCCCGCGCCTGACCAGCAATCGAACCTGACCTCCCGCTTCCTAGGTCGGTGTCAACCACTGAGCAGCGCCAGCTGAGCCCTATTATACTTTTTAATAAAATGTAATGTGTATTTTTATTGTTGACGGTGTTACAGATGTCTCCCGGTTCCCCGTGTGTATGTTCTTTGGGGGTCTCTCCCAGTCCTGCCCCTCCCCGGGAGGTCCGTCAGTCTGTCCCAGGTAACCAGGCCTCTGGTCCCATCTCCTCCTTCCCCAGCGCCACTGGCAGCGCCACACCTTTACTCACCAAGGTCACGGCCTGGGCTGCGTGGACAAAACTACATCACCCAGAAGGCAATGCGCCCGCCTCGGCAGAGGTCAACGCGTTTTGTTTCTGCGCATCCGGTTTGGTAGGGATTTCCAGTTCGCTCCTCCTGGCGGACGTTTTGGCTTCCGTTAACTGACCTGCAGGGTTCAGCGCGCCGGTTGTGCATTGGTCGCGAGTAGGAGGAGGCGTGGGAGGCCGCGTCCCGCTGGGCAGGGTTGTCTGAGGCGGGTTGACCCCCAACCGGCGGGATTGGGGTCTCCGTGTCTCCCCGCCTCCTCTCCGCTGACAGAGTTCACTCGGCGTCACCCCATTGACCCTGCAGCCTTGGCGCGGGCGCCGCTCAGCTCCCGCAGCCCAGGTCCAGCGCCCAGAGCAGTGAGTGCCCGTGGGTGCAGGGGGTGAGGGGGAGGAGGCGACGGGCTGCGAGGCCCCGGGGAAGGCCGTGGGGTGGCTGGGCCGGGAGGTGGGGAAAGCCAGGCCTGGTTGGTGTCTAAAGGCGGCAGAGAGGAGGAGAGGCGGTTCCGGGAGGAGTTTCACTTTCCTCCTCCGGGCGACGGGGCTGTGGGGGTGTGAACCACAGAGGGACCTTGAGCCCCGAGGGATGCGGGCATCACCCGGCGCCGGGGCTGGGCCAGGGCCCTGAGCAGCCTGAGCCCCTGGGTCCTGGCGGTGGGTGCCAGGCCCTCCACAGCCCTGTCGTTCCCACAGGTTCCTGCAGGTGCAGAGCCGCTTAGGGGGCTGGGTTGTGGGGCTGATGTCAGGGTCTCACACTCTTGTGGCCTCTTAGATAGGGTGTCCCTGGACTGTTCAGCCACTCTTCTCTGGGGACATTGAAGGGACACCAAGCCCAGAATCCTACGCCCAGGTCAAGGGTCAGATGAGTGGTACCTGATTTTGGCATCCAGTGGAATTGTGGGTGATAGGCCCTTCCATGCATGGGTTCCAGAATGTGCAGCGGCTTGAAGTGAAGACCAAGCTGATTCAGGGTGGAGCAGGTTGTTATAAAAATAGGAACTGGAAACAGTGGGACAGGAATCAAGTCCAGAGGAGCTTTGTGACAACTTGGGTTTCTGTTCTGCTGGTGGTGGGATCATTGGGGTAATTGGAGCAGTAGAGCAGGTGATGTGTCCCAGGTCTCATTAGACTCCTGTGACTGCAGCATGATGCACAACATGGGTGTGAGGACGGTGGTAGGAAGACTAGGATGGAAGCTGCTGTGATGGCCTTGGTGAGTGTGATGGTACCTGGAGCACAGCAGTGGTTGTGGATGTGGAAGAAGCAGTTTCATCATGGATCAGTGATTTAGGTGTGGCCACCTGGGTTTTCTAATTTTGAGGATTGGAGAGAGAGGTAAGAATCAGAGATGATGTGAAGGTTTGGATTTAGCACCTGAAGGTATGAAAGCACCATCAACTGACATGGAGAAATTCATAGTGGGAACAGTCATGTTCATGAGGAATATAAAATCTTTTATTCTTTCCTATTAGGGTATGAGATATTTCAGAGACCAGTGCATGACCATCTGGAACTCTGAGGAGTCGTTCATGATGAAGACTACTTAAAAACATAGTAAAGAGTATGGAGCAGGGAGGAGTTGTAGATCACCTTTTTATTTTATTTTATTGGAGGTGGAAGAATAATTCAAAAAAGGTGGAACTGTGCCTGGTGCGTGTTTACTTCTTAAACACTCACCAGGATTTCTGGTGACTGTTTGTGTGGCCTGGTGTGTTGCATCCAGTTTGGTTGATTTGCTTATGGGCCTGAGTGGCATCTGTGAGACTCACTGGGCATGGGTTGAGAGCCATAGGCAGTGGGACTTGAGTACTGAGGGCTTTGACTGGAGAAGGGACATCAGGTGCAGCAGCAGTAGAGGTGGGCTCTGTATAACAGGACCTGATGTAGTTGTCAGTGGGCGAGGTGGAAGGAAAAAGTTGGGAGGGAGGCTTCATAGCTGAACTGAAGGCTGTCTTGGGTGTGGGCATTCCAAGTCAGGTTAGTACGTGATACTGTTTGAACTTGCCATGCCTTCTCTGGAACACACACGCTGAGTAATGACTAAGACCAAGGAGATGTCTATGGGAGCTGGGGCTACGGGAGTGCAGGTGTGAGGGAGGTGTGGGAGAAGGACTGAAGTGCTCTTGGAGAGGGAGTGTGAATTAATGGCCACAGATCCCTGATGTTGACTTAGAGGGAATGAAGGTTGAGTCCATTTCTGGAGATAACTGGATGATACAACATGGGGAACTTTAGGGTAATTCCTGAAAAGACGGGTGTTGTGGTGCTACATGCCAGGTCCAGAATTTAGGTGTCATAGAGGTGCACACCGGCCTGTTGTTGTTGAGCTGATGCAGTGATCAATAGGAATGGGATAGCATACATCAGTGTCACCTGAGCTTGAAAAACTCTCCTGGCTTGGGGAGGGGAGAAGGGTGAGAGAGAAATACATTACAGAGGAGGTGAGTTAGAATGTTGAAAAGGAGGTGATTAGATAACATCCCCTCCTCTTCATGGCATATATGTGTTGTCTTTGAAGCTGTGAGTCTGGGAATGAAGCTGTATGAGAGAAATGGGGGACAAACAATTATGTGGAACAGGTAGCGCAAAGTGTTGGCCTCAGCACCCTAGGATTGGAATCGAAAGGGTGACCAATGATGCCATGTATTTTGGGGTCTTGGAGGGAGAATGTGTTGCACTCAAGGATTTTGCCCCCACAGGACCAGTGTCAAATCACTCACATTTCTCTTTATGACTAACATTTATCTGTACCTTATATTGTGCATTGACCCTATATTTGAGACCCTGAGGTCAGGTATAATCAATCTGGGCATCTGCTTTATTGCTGTGGGAAGACACAGTATCAGTAGGAATTTAAGGAGAGAGTGACTCTGGTGGATGCAAGGCCTGCTATTTTCTGTGATGTGGGGAGTAGAGGGAGCAGATGGATACGGAGAGTGGGAAGTATGACAAAAGTAAAAGCCTAGGAGAGAAGCTGATCATGGACTGAACTGTCCCCATTACGACAGGATATGGACTTTGAGGACGTGGCCATTGCCTTCTCTCAGGAGGAGTGGGGGCTCCTCGATGAGGCTCAGAGACTTCTGTACTGTGATGTGATGCTGGAAGTTTTTGCACTTGTCTCATCTGTAGGTAAGAGCTTCACCTTGTCCCAGTGTCGTGAGGTGATGTCCTTTCTTCCTTTACTCTCAAAACATAGCTTTCTCTCTCCCACAGCCAGACCACAGGTACTGTCAATTTCCACCACTGTCTTGTCAAATGTGCTGTGGCTTCTGGTGCTGAGCTGTGTGGAGAGCCCTGACCAATGGACTCCACGAACATACATAACACCCATTGCCTCAAAAAGTGCAGAAAGTGCCTGGGAATTGGGAGTCTTACAGGCAGCTTAATGGGTCCCATCTTCGTCTTCCTCTCCCTGGGAGGGTGACAATATCCACATTTATTCCCCTCTTCCGTCTTCCTCTAGGGGAAGGTGTTTTAAGACTCCTTCTGCCAGGTTATGTTCTTTACTTACATGAACCATGCGCTGTCTTACAAGACCCTTATTCAATTATTTGTAATATTACTTTAGCTGAGGACTGTTGAGTCCCAAATTGCTCTGGACCAGAGCTGGCTGCTCTCCTCTGTTGTCTTTCATTAATACTTGGACTATTTAGGGTTTATGCATCGGTAGAGTAGAAGATTCAGGGAGAAACCTGGTTTGCTCATAAGGTGAACATGCAACATGGTCTTAGAGGAGGTCTGGCTATGCTGAGTGACAACTGGGGGGAAGGTGGGAAGGTATGACATAACAGTGGTGGTGAGATGGTACCAGGAACCAGCTAATTTCCAACAGGGTTTAGGCACAGGTGCCACTGGCAACATCCCATTTCTGCCTTCTCTTTCTCATACCTGACGCGTTGCTGACTTGCATTTCATCTGTGACTTTCTGGCTTTTCGCTACCTTCACCATTGTCACCTTTTTGCATCACCTGTCCCTCTGCACTGCTTCCTCTGCGATATTCTCCTATATGGACCTGGACGTGTGTTACAAGGTGCACCTTCATGCTTAAGTCATCCTTGAAAACCTGCTATTTGTTTATTGAATTTTACTTGGAATAAGACATAACCAAACTTCTGCACAGCTTGCCCTGGTCATCAGCAGACCAGCCCTGCTGAGCACTGTTAGCAGGGGCTGAGTGAGGAGCATCTTCTCTTCCATGTGGTCCTTTTGATGTGTGTGTTAGGTTTCTGATCTTTCCTATTTTGTGCCCTTCAGAGGCCCAGACCTTCACAGCAGGTTCTTATTAATCCTTCCTGTAGATCTCTTATTTTCAGACAATAGAACCCATGTATTATGTGCAAAATACTTTAGCAATGGAACTTCCCCTGTCACCCCAGTCAACAATCAGTTCCTCCCCATTTCTCTGATTTCAGGTTGCTGGCATAGAACAGATGATGAGGAAGTCTGTCCTGAGAAGAGCATATCTATACAAGGAGAGTCACAGGCCAGGGCTTCTGAGACAGCTACAGCAACCCAAAGGACCCTTCTTAAGCGGTGTGTCTCGGTGTTCAAAGACATTCTGCACCTGACTGAGTCACAAGCAGCGGACTTTGAGCAGAAAGACTTCTTCAGTGATGCATGTGTGAAAGACTTCTCTTTCAATGCAAACCCTTACCAGCAACAGAGGGAAGCCAGTGGAGAGAAGCTCTGGAAAGAAGACATGGACAGGGCCTCATTTGTGAACAGCTGCAGCTTCTCCTTATCTTGGGTGCCTTCAAGCAGTAGGGAGGTCGGGAAAGTCTTCCCAGCCATTTCAGACCTTCTCCAGCAGGAGGCCCCTCTCAACACTGAGGAGCCACACAGTGGCAGTGAGATTTCACCTGAGTATCTTGGTGGAGAAAGTCTTCACCAGACTTTTAACTGTGAAAAATTTGATAGCAACAACCAGGAAGTTGTTCAGCATCAGGGTGTCTGCTCTGGAGAAGTGAAATATGAGTGTGACAAATGTGAGAAAGTTTTTAAACGACTCTTTCACCTCATTCGACATGGGAGACTTCACACTAGAGAAAAGGTCTATGAGTGTGCTGATTGTGGGAAGTCCTTTGGACAAAAGTCCAACCTCATTTCACACCACAGAGTTCACACTGGAGAAAAGCCATATGAGTGTAGTGATTGCAGAAAGTCCTTCAGGCAAAGCTCTCACCTCACTAAACACCACCGTGTTCACACTGGAGAAAAACCCTATGAGTGTACTGATTGTGGGAAATCTTTTACGAGAAGCTGTCACCTCTCTGAACACAAGAGAATTCACACTGGTGAAAAATCTTTTGAATGTAGTGATTGTGGGAAGTTCTTTAGACGAAAGGGGAACCTCATTGAACACCATAGAGTTCATACCGGAGAAAAGCCGTATGATTGTAGTGATTGTGGAAAGTCCTTTAGACTAAAGGGGAACCTCATTCAACACCACAAAGTTCACACTGGAGAAAAGCCATATGAGTGTAGTGATTGTGGAAAGTCCTTTAGACAAATACGTTCACTCATGGAGCACCATAGAAGTCACACTGGAGAAAGGCCTCATGAGTGTAGTAAATGTGGGGAATGTTTTAGATGGAAACCTAGCCTTGTTAGACATCTGAGAGTCCACACTGGAGAAAAGCCATATCAGTGTAGTGATTGTGGAAAGTCCTTCAGGCGAAACACAAACCTCACTGAACACTACCACATTCACACTGGAGAAAAACCCTATGAGTGTACTGATTGTGGGAAATCTTTTAGGAGCAATAATACTCTCCTTAACCACAAGAGAGTTCATACTGGAGAAAAACCATATGAGTGTACTGATTGTCGGAAGTCCTTCAGGAGAAGATATGACCTATTTGAACACAAGAGAATTCATACTGGTGAAAAACCTTTTGAATGTAGTGATTGTGGGAAGTTCTTTAGACGAAAGTCTACCCTCATTCAACACCACAGAGTTCATACCGGAGAAAAGCCATATGAGTGCAGTAAATGTGGGAAATGTTTTAGCTGCAAACTTGGCCTTATCAGACATCTGAGAGTTCACATTGGAGAAAAGCCTTAAATGTGCAGGGGATGGTTTATCTTTCTCACTCTACAACACTGAAGGAGACTTAAATCCATTTGCCTGAATAAAAACCTCTCTTAACTGAACGTACACTGTGGGAAATTCCTCATAAGTTTGAGGTACAAGTGAGGCTTGAAGGAGCTGCATTGCACTTGCTAACTTCCAAGGACTCCACCTCATTGATGTCACTGCAAGTATTTGTGGCTGAAGTGACCTCCTCTACCACCTGGTTCACCTGAACAGTGTGCATCAGTCACAACCCCTGGTACTCAGGGAAAAGGAATTCTGTGTTCACTCTTGTGCTTGAGAAATTTATGAGTTCTTTGAGCTCTTGGCTGTATCTTCATTCCTTTCTCTCTGAGTAGAGAACTGACCTGATCCAGGTTTCATTTAGAGCCCCCGTCCTCAGCTAAGAAGTGCTACCTCTTTCAAGGGCATTGTGGGTCTCACAGTATGCTGTGATGAATTGTTTCAGGTTCTAGTTCACCAACCTGAAAACCACTTGCTGTCCTCTGCTCTGGTTTATGATCTTTTTGTAAAGGTGTTTTTTCTCTTATACCTTTAATTTTGTTGATTCGTTTATTTCGTTGGGATGATAAAAACGAAAGTATTGCTCTGTCAGAATGGAGAGGTGAACAGATATGGTGGGGTCCCAAACTTTTTGTGCTTGGGAGAGCACAGCCTGATTTCACAACAGCACTCTTTGTCCAGTATTGGCTTATTTTGTGTTGCTGACCAAGGCCCTGAGAGAATGTCTGCATGACTCTGTGGTTCTAATTTGCAGCCTGGTGCCTCTATTATTGGTGATGTCATGGTCACCCAGGATAGGAGGCCTTTGTAGTGCTTCTGTGAACAATATGAATTTTATTCACTGTTCACAGCATTTATTACATAATTCTCAGCACTGTTTCGGGGGATTCTTCCCCACATACTGTAAGGGAGCCATGTGCCATAATGTATAAAATTTCATAGGCTGGTGTCATTTGCTGTAAGACACTGAGGTTTAGATTGAAATGCAATTAGGACAGAAACACTGTGTTCATAGTGAGTGGGAAAGACTGGAGTAAATCTGATAAAAAGTGCCTCTTCTCACCCTTATCCACAAATGGTCGTGGGCTGTGGCTTGTGTGATCTCTGTGTACAGACATTCTCAGGACCATTCAGGGGTCAGTGGGGAGGGGAGAGGGAAGGGGTCGGGTGGGGTGTGGGCCATTCAGGGGTCAGTGGGGAGGGGAGAGGGAGGGGGTCGGGTGGGGTGCGGGCCATTCAGGGGTCAGTGGAGAGGGGAGAGGGAGGGGGTGTGGTGGGGTGCGGGCCATTCAGGGGTCAGTGGGGAGGGGAGAGGGAGGGGGTTGGGTGGGGTGCGGGCCATTCAGGGGTCAGTGGGGAGGGGAGAGGGAGGGGGTTGGGTGGGGTGTGGGCCATTCAGGGGTCAGTGGGGAGGAGGGAGGGAGGGGGTGTGGTGGGGTGCGGGCCATTCAGGGGTCAGTGGGGAGGGGAGAAGGAGGGGGTCGGGTGGGGTGCGGGCCATTCAGGGGTCAGTGGGGAGGGGAGAGGGAGGGGGTTGGGTGGGGTGTGGGCCCAGCCCTTGCAGCCGGCTGGGTGGCGCAGGGAGGCGCTCAGAGATTGCTGAAGAGTTGGTTTTTCTTGCTGCAGTCCATGTGTGGGGGCCCGTTTGTCGCTGCGCCTCTGGTGGGCCCCCTCTTCGGCCACGGCCAGGGAGGTGGTGAAGTCCGGGGTGGGGGTCGGAGGAGGAGGTGGAGGAGGCTGCCGCGGAGCCCTGCTTCTTGGGGTTGTCTTGGGAGTCCGGCTCCTCCGTGGGTATCGCTGGAGGTGGACCGTGCCAGGGCTCGCCCGGGGTCCCTGGAGGCCACCGCGGCCGGGGCTTCACGACTGTTCCCCTCCTGGCTCTCCCCCTTGGTAAAGGGCCCGGGCAGGTGCCCGTGAGACGGGGTCCCTTGGCGTTTCTTGCAGAACCCATCCGTCTCCTCGTCCGCCAGCCTCGATGGCAGCAGACCCCACATCCCCGCGCTGCTTGCCCTCCATGTCCAGGCAGACGCCGTTCCCCTGCACGATGCATCCGGTCCTGGGCCTGGAGCCCTGAGCCTCCGGCGGGCGCGTCCGGGTCCACCGCCCCGATGGCCTGGCCCGGCTTGGACTTGTCGCTGCGCAGGTGGAAGCCGGAGCCGTTCGGACCCCTCTTCGTGGCGCAGAGCCGAGGCCCAAGCTCACGCCGCTCAGGATGGCTCTTCTCTGGACTCACGGGCGCGGCGGCCGGCGGCTCGGCCCAGGCCCAGGCCCGGGCCCTTCCTGGGCGCGGAGCAAGCAGCTCCTCCCGGATCTGGACGCCCAGCTGCTGCAGCCGCTCGTCCGTCCGTCCACCCGTCTCGCGGGTCGACCACCAGCAGACGCACGGCGTTGAGCGAGGCGGCGCGGAGGCGGCTCGCCCCCTGCTGGTGGGTGTCCGCCGCCACGTTCTCGCCCTTCACCTCCACCAGCCGGATGAACCGGCCCACCTTGCCCTTCCCCGCCCCCTGCAGGTGGAAGCCGGAGCCGTTCGGACCCTTCTCCAGGCAGCAGAGCCGGGGTAGGGGCGCCCCGGCCGCCGCCGTGGCCGCGCTCACCTCGCCCTGCGACGGTTGGACGCGCGGGGTCCGGTCGGGGGGGGGGGGGGGGGGGTCCGGAGACCGGACGACCCAGCCCTTTGCCCGCGGACGAGGAAGCGGGAGGGAGCGCCGCGAGGACTCTCCGCGCGCGCGCCGGCGGAATGAGCAGGTGGTCGGGGAGAGGCCGCCGCGGACCTCCGGGAGCGAACCGACGAGCGCGCGAACCAAATGCCCGCCCGCGCGCCGTCTCTCTTTTTTTCTTTTAATGTGTATATATATATATTTTTGATTGATGTCCGAGAGGAAAGGAGAGGGAGAGAGAAACATCCAGGATGAGGGAGAATCCTGGGTTGGCCGCCTCCTGCACGCCCCCCTCCTGGGGACGGAGCCCACCACCCAGGCCGGGGCCCCGGACCAGAATCAAAGCCTCTCTCTACCCTTCAGTCCGCAGGCCCATGCTCTATCCACTGAGCCCAGCCGGCTCGGGCTTCTCCGTTCTTTTCGAAGTTGAAGCATTCAATTAGTACAATAAGTGAATTCCAGGTATTTCTCAATTTCCCGGGTGTAAATACTCTCATCATTGTCAGCTTCAAAGTGCCCAAACGGTGGCACCGAACAGGGGCAGGATAAGATGCTTCAGTAGCTCACCGTGATGCTTGATTTCCGACACACGGGTAGAGTAGGAACACATATGCCCAAGAGCGTCCATAATAAAAGAGTAAAATAATGGAGACGTGGCAAGTTGTAAACATTATTTAAAACTTTTGATTTAAGCATAACAGATTTAAAACAGACATTTTTAACTACATATATGTCAATTTAAAATATATTTTAATTCGTTTCAGAGAAGAAGGGGGAGAGAGAGAGAGAGAGAAATCAGTGATGAGAGAGAACCATTGATCGGCTGCCTCTGGCACACCGCACATGGGTTCTCAAGCCCACGGCTCGGGAATGAGTCCCGGCCAAGAATTGTACCCTAAGCTCCTGGTTTAGAGGTCGACACTCAACAGTATAATTTTATTGACATCAAAGGGGGAAGAAAGAGATAAAAACATCAAGGATGAAAGAGTATCGTTGTCAGGCCCTCGTGCCGGAGCCCAAAATCTGGGCATAATCCATGACTAGAAATTGAACCTTGACCTCCTGGTTGTAGGTTGTTGCTTAACCACTGAGCAACACCGACTGAGCCAAAGCACATTTTTTAACATATACACTTTTTTAAAATATATTTTAGTGATTTTTACAGAGAGGAAGGGACAGGGATAGCGAGTTAGAAACATCGATGAGAGAGAAACATCGATCAGCTGCCTCCTGCACACCCCCCACTGGGGATGTGCCTGCAACCAAGGTACATGCCCTTGACCAGAATCGAACCTGGGAACTTCCAGTCTACAGGCCAATGCTCTATCCACTGAACCACACCGGTCAGGGCGAGAATGAGCTATTTTGGATTCAGGGGTCATTTTGTCGGTTTCATTCCCTCGCTGGCATGATGGGAAAGCACAGTTGTGATCTGTCAGCATCTAGAGGTGAGCAGAGAATGTGTGTATTCCCCATGTTCCACGCTTTGAAAGGGGCAGCATGATGCAGAAAAAAATCACTCTTGGTCCAATATCGGCTCATTTCGCATCGCTGCCCGAGGCCCCGACAGAAATCTGCTTGCGTCTGCGTTCTCACGGGCAGCCCGATGATGCCTCGATTTTCGTTGAGGCCAAAGGTCACCTTGAAGAGGAGGCTTGTGGGGTGAGCAACACGCATTGTATTGTCTGTTCACAGTAGGTGTCACCTAATTCTCAGCAATGGTTAGTGGGGCCAGTGGTTAGCAGTGCAAAGGAGCCCTAGCCCACGGTGCACAAAAGTTCATACGCCGGTGTCATTCCTTGTAAGTTTCTGAGGGTTACATGGAACCACAATTAGGAGAGAAACACCCTATTAATAGTGAGTGGGGCCCTAACCCGTGCGGCTCAGTGGATAGAGCGTCGGCCTGCGGACTGAAGGGTCCCGGGTTCGATTCCGGTCAAGGGCACAGGCCCAGGTTGAGGGCTTGATCCCCAGGAAGGGGCGTGCAGGAGGCAGCCAATCCATGACTCTCTCTCATCATCCATGTTTCTATCTCTCTCTCCCTCTCCCTTCCTCTCTGAAATCCATCAAGATTTTTTTAAAAAAATAGTGAGTGGGAAAGACTGCAGTAAATCAGATGGAAAGCGCCTCTTCTCAACCTTATCCACAAATGGTCAGGGTCATTGGATTCTGTGATCTCTGCGTACAGACAGTCTCAGGACCTCCATCACTGTTTCCTGTGACTGACGTCAGTGGCAGAGGAAACGAACAGTTTTGTAGCCTTTTGTGGCTTCTCTAGGTGTTCACCTCAAGGGGTGCTCAGCAGGGAAGAAGTCAAAGCCAATCCTGTAATGAGTCCCAGGCTGTGTCTCTTGTAACCAGTCATCGTTTTTATTGCTTCTGATGGCAATAGTCTTCCCTGCTTGCCAGTATTTGCTTCCACTGAACAAAGACTGCTCCTCCCGGGAAATTGGGAGAGAGATGGTAGAGGCCATCTAGGGCTGCCATTTTAATTTCCCAACAAGACAGGACTATTTAGGTCTTTATTTGGAAGTACTTTATAACGCTTTATTTTGGTGTATGTATCACTGAAATGTAACAACATGTACTTTTCTCATGTGTACTAATTGGTGAGCTGGGACATTTGGATCGAGCTCTAAAACAGTCACGTGTGAAATAAGCTTCTCTCTCACCCACACACAGGTTAGGGCAAAACCAGGCATACAGATGTGAATATGCAAAACACAGAGTTTACTCTCTATTTTTCTAAATGAGTATTTTATATATTTAAAAATATTATTATTGGCTTTTCACAAAGAGAGGAAGGTAAAGGGCAAAAGGGTGATATTAGAAAGAAACTTCAAACAGCTGCCTCCTGCAGGCCACCTACAGGGCATCCCGGCAGGCATGTGCCCTGAGCTGGAATGGAACCAGTGATGGTGCCCAACCCACTGAGGCTCACTGGCAGGGAAGCGTTTCTTCTTGTATTTTTATTTTTAAATCGTATTAATTTCCATGCCAACAACTCTACACCTACTGTTGCCACACCCTGTGTTGACATCCTCCTGCCCTTTCATAATCTCTCTCTCTGCCTCCCAGCCCTCCATGCAGTCATTGATTTTCCTTCTTTACAAGATTAGTTCATATTTTTCATAATTTTCTAGTCACTAACAGGTGTGTGCTCTTTAACAAAGATGGGTCTCCTTCATGCTCCACAGTTATTTTGAGGTTCCACACGAATGCTTATGTGAAAAGTTCCTTATATTTTATTGGTGAGTGGTAGCATGTTCTATGGACAACAACTTTGTCTTATTGGTCTGTCTGTGGTTTTGGTTATTTCCAGGTTCGGGGTGTTATAAACAAATCTGCTGGGGATGTTTCCCTTCAGTTCTTTATGGAGAGGTATATTTTAGTTATCAAACTGGTGCAGTGCAGGTGAATGCTTTACCTGTACATATATCTGGAACTGTGGTCTAAAATGGTCATTCCCGCCGAAACAGGTTTGGCTCAGTGGGTGGACCGTCGGCCTGCAGACTGAAGGGTCCCAGGTTCGATTCCGGTCAAGGGCATGTACCTTGGTTGCGGACACATCCCCAGTAGGAGGTGTGCAGGAGGCAGCTGATAGATGTTTCTCTCTCATCGATGTTTCTAACTCTCTATCCCACTCCCTTCCTCTCTGTAAAAAAAAATCAATAAAATATATTAAAAAAAATAAAATGGTCGTTCCCTTTGCCTTCCCACGCATCCCATGGTAATGAGAATTCTACTTTTTCCACAACCCTGCCAGCACCTGGGGTGTGTAATATTTTTAAATAGTAGGCCAAGAAATGAGTAGAGTCTTAACTTGCTTTGTTTTAATTCCATTTCCCTAAGAATTTTTTATGGCGAGCGTTTTTTCATCTGTTTATTTACACTGTCTTTATCTCTTTTGGTGAAATGTCTGGTCAGAATCTGTTGCCAATTTTCAAAATGTATTTATTATTTTAACCAATAGGTGTTTCCTGCAGCATCTAAGACATTTTCATTTCACTAAGTTTTCAGTGACTTACCTGACTTCTTTGAGCTATTTATTATGAACTATATGTTTTTTAAATATATTTTATTGACTTTTTACAGAGAGGAAGGAAGAGGGATAGAGAGCCAGAAACATCGATGTGAAACATCGATCAGCTGCCTCCTGCACACCTCCTACTAGGGATGTGCCCGCAACCAGGGTACATGCCCTTGTCCGGAATCGAAGCTGGGACCCTTCACTCTGCAGGCGGTCGCTCTATCCACTGAGCCAAACCTGTTTCGGCTGAACTATATGTTTTGGCTACTGGAAGTAAAATTGTTCTTCCTAAGTGCAATTTTAGAATTATTTTTTAAATATATTTTTTATTGGTTTCAGAGAGGAAGGGAGAGGGAGAGAGAGAGAGAGAAACACAGTGATGAGACAAACATTGATCAGCTGCCTCTTGCACACCGCACAATGGGGACAGAGCACACAACCTGGGCACGTGTTCTGACTGGGAATCGAACTGTGACCTTCTGGTTCATAGGTCGATGCTCAACCACTGGGCCACGCAAGCTGGGCTCTTCTAAGCTTAGGGTCCCCACCTGACCTACAACTGAGGCAGCAATAGCAGCAGCAGCTCCTCCCTGGCTGACCCCCTGAACCTGCACTCAAAGCGCCCTTTTCTCTGATCGTCCAGAGAGCTACCCGCAGCCCCCCTTTGGCTCACTCATTTCCCACAATGTTCCTAGAGGCAAAGGAGCCCCGCCTAGTCTCTGCTGTTGCTTGTTCGATCCTAGGGCCTACATGTTTCCCATTATCCCCAGCTTCAACAAACGTACCTGCCACGTCTCCTGAACTCATGTTGTGAAATCTTTTCTGCATGAAATCAAGAACAGACATACCAGGCCAACCTGAGGCCGACCCGGTCCAGGCTGCTTCCTGTTCCCACAGTGATGCCTGGGACACCCTCTATAAAGACAGACCAAGGCCTGACTTTCCTTCCAAGGGTTGGGAGGAAACGTGATGGCCCATGCTCACTTTGGTGTTGTTGAGTCAATTCAATCTTGTTTCTCAATCATTTATTTCTTTTTTTAAAACATCGGTGTGAGCCCTAACTGGTTTGGCTCAGTGGATAGAGAGTATGCCTGAGGAAGGAAGGGTCCTGGGTTCAATTCCAGTTAAGGGTACATGCCCCGGTTGCAGGCTCGATCGCCAGTAGGGGGCGTGCAGGAAGCAGCGGATTAAGGATTCTCTCTCATCATTGATGTTTCTATCTCTTTCTCTTCCTCTCTGAAACCAATAAAAAATACACTTAAAAAAAGATCCCTGTGAGAGAGACACATCAGCTGATTGCCTCCCGCACTCACCCTGGCCAGGGCGTGGGGTCAAGCTTGCAACGGGCACCTGTGCCCTGGACCAGAATCAAACCTGGTACCCCTTGGTCCAAAGGGCAATGCTCTGTCCACTGAGCCAAACGGGCTGGGGCGAGTCAATCAGTCTTAACACGATTCCTTTTCTAGAAATGTTTCTCTTGCCCTAGCCGGTTTGGCTCAGTGGATAGAGCATCGGCCTACGGACTGAAGGGTCCCAGGTTTAGTACATGCCTGGGTTTTGGGTTCAGTCCCAGGTGCAGGAGGCAGACAATCATTAATTCCCTCTCATCATTGATGTTTCTATCTCTCTCCTCCTCTCCCTTCCTCTCTGAAATCAATAAAAATATATACTTTTTTTAAATGAAGATAAAAATGTTTTTATTGATTTTCTAGAGGGAGAGGGAGAAACATCAAAGATGAGAATCATTGATCAGCTGCCTCCTGCGTGCCCCCTACTGGGATCGAGCCCCCAACCTGGGCATGTGCCCTACCAGGAATCCAACCAGTGATCTCTTGGTTCATGGGCCCACCACCACCCATTGAGCCACACCTGCTGGGTGCACTGTTTTTAACTTTTGAATCGATTACAGATGTCCCCCATGTTCCCTCTCCCCGCTCCCCCTTTGCTTCCCTCTACTCTGCCCCCATTGCTTGTAGGAGCTCACCACATTATAATCTGTGTCCATGAGCTATGCATATATGTATATACTTTATTTTTTAAATATATTTTATTGATTTTTAGAGAGGGAGAGAGAGATAGCAACATAAATGATGAGGGAGAATCATTGATTGGGTGCCTCCTGCATGCCCCCTACTGGGGATTGAGCCCACAACCCAGGCATGTGCCCTTGGCTGGAATTGAACCTGGGACCCTTCAGTCTGCAGGCTGACGCTCTATCCACTGAGCCAAACCAGCTAGGGCTGCATATACTTTAAATATGTGTGTGTGTGTGTATTTTAGTCAGAGGAAGAGAGAGAGAGAAAAGGGTCAATAATGAGAGAGAATCACTGATTACCTGCCTCCTGCAAGTCCCCCCACACCGGGAATTGAACCCCTAACGCACGTCTGTGCTATGACCAGGATAGAATCCTGACCTCCTGGATCATAGGTTGACGCTCAACCACTCAGCAACACCAGCTGGGCGACCTTTTTTTGAAATATTTTTTAAAATATGTATTTTTTATTGTTGACGGTGTTACAGATGTCTCCCATTTCCCCGTGTGTATGTTCTTTGGGGGTCTCTCCCAGTCCTCCCCCCTCCCCCGGGAGGTCCGTCAGTCTGTCCCAGGTAACCAGGCCTCTGGTCCCATCTCCTCCTTCCCCAGCGCCACTGGCAGCGCCACAGCACCTGGTTCCTCAAGTTCCTGGGCTGCAAAGCGAGCCTTCTCCTGGGCGGTTGAGAAAACTACATTACCCAGAAAACAATGCGCCCACCCAGTGGGCGATAAAGGGCCTCCGCATCAGGTTAGGGCGGGACTTCCGGTGTCCTCCTCCTGGCGGACATTTTGACTTTTTCGAACTGTTCACCGACTCACGGGCTTCAGCGCGCCGGTCGCCTGAAGGAGGAGACGCGGGAGGCCGCGTCCCGCTGGGCAGGGTGTGTCTGAGGCGGGTTGACCCCCAACCGGCGGGACTGGGGTCTCCGAGCCTCCCCGCCTCCTCTCCGCTGACAGAGTTCACTCGGCGTCACCCCATTGACCCTCCATCCTCGGTGCCGGCGCCGCTCAGCTCCCGCAGCCCAGGTCGCAGCGCCCAGAGCAGTGAGTGCCCGTGGGTGACGCAGGGGGTGAAGGGGAGGAGGGCGACGGGCTGCGAGGCCCCGGGGAAGGCCGTGGGGTGGCTGAGCCGGGAGGTGGGGAACGCCAGGCCTGGTTCGTGTCTAAAGGCGACAGAGAGGAGGAGAGGCGGTCCCGGGAGGAGTTTCACTTTCCTCCTCAGGGCGACGGGGCTGTGGGGGTGTGAACCACAGAGGGACCTTGAGCCCCGAGGGATGCGGGCATCACTCGGCCCCGGGGCTGGGCCAGGGCCCTGAGCAGCCTGAGCCCCTGGGTCCTGGCGGTGGGTGCCAGGCCCTCCACAGCCCTGTCGTTCCCACAGGTTCCTGCAGGTGCAGAGCCGCTTAGGGGGCTGGTCTGTGGGGCTCATCTCAGGGCCTCACACTCTCGTGGCCTCTGAGTTGTGGGTCCTGGGGCTGTCCGGCCCCTCTTCCTGCCCTGGGACCGGCAGACACTCAGCCCAGAGTCCTGGGGCCACGACTAGGGCGTTAGGAAGTGGACCCTGGTTTTGGCAACGGGTGGAGTGCGATGTGGGAGGTCCTCCCAGGCACAGGGACCAGGATGTGCAAAGGCTTGGGGTGATGACTGAGCTGGCTGAGGAACCATCAGTTGTGTGTGTGTGTGTGTGTGTGTGTGTGTGTGTGTGTGTGTGTATTTCACTCTAAATATAGAAAGTAAGAGAGAGGGAGAGAGACAAACAGTGATGAGCAAGAAACAAGGATCTGCTGCTGCCTGCACAGCCCTTCTATGGATCCAGCCCACAACCCAGGCACATGCCCTGACCAGGACTGGAACCTGCCACCTCTCTGCACATGGGTCGATGCTCAACCAACTCAGTCACATGAGCCAGGGCTGGAGATCACTTTAATACCGGGAATCGTGGTCAGGAGGATAATGGTAGTAGCTCACAGGGACAGTGTGAGTCTGAGGACTGGATTCCTGCTGGGGCCCCTGTTTGTGGGCGGTGGGTGTCACAATACAGCAAAGGGACAGAATGTGCACGTAGAGTGTCAGGGAGAGAGAATGGTTTCCCAGTGGCCAAGGCCTTTATTTATTTTTATTTTTATTTTATTGATTTCAGAGAGGAAGAGAGAGAGAAACATTAATGATGAGAGAATCATTGATCTGCTGCCTCCTGCATGTCCCACATTGGGGGCAGAGCCCGCAACCTGGACATGTGCCCTTGACAGGAATCGAACCCAGGACTCTTCAATCTGCAGGCCGATGCCCTATCCACCGAGCCAAACCAGTTAGGGCAGCTTAGACTCCTGAGTGGTCACCTGTGAGACTCACTGGGCTTGGTGCAGAGGGCCATCGGGGCTGGGACTTGAGTGACGGGTAAGTGGAGAGATGTGGGCTGTGACTGGTGAAGGGACATGAAATGCAGCACCAGGGAGGTGCGCTCTGTGTATCTGAGATCTGATTGCGTTCCTCAATAATTGAGTTTGAAGGAAAAAATATTGATGGAGAGTGGCCTTCATAGCAGGACTCCAGGCTGCCTCTATGAGTGTGGACTCTCAGAGTCTGGGCAGTACTGGATCCTGTTTGAAGTTGGCAAGCATTCTCCTGACCACACCTGCTGAGTAATGAGTAAGAGGCCAAGGAGATGCCAATGGGGGCTGGGCTGTGGGAGTGCAGGTGTGAGAGAGGTGTGGTAGAAAGAGTGATGTGCACGTGGAGAGGGAGTGAGACATGGCCACAGGGCCCTGACATTGACATAAGAGGGAATGGAGGGTGAGTCCATTTCGGGTGGGATCTGGGTCATACAATAAGGGGAATTTTAGGCTAATTTCCTGAAAAGAGGGATGTGTGGTGCTGCGTGCCAGTTCCAGAGCTTAGATGTCATGCCTGTTGCTGTTGAGGGATGATACAGGAATGAGCTAGCATACAACAGTGTAACCTGGGCTTGAATATCTCTGCTGGCATGGGGAAAGGTGAAGCTGAGAGAGAAATACATTACAGAGGTGATGAATTACAATTTTGGAAAAGATGATGATTAGAAAATAAAACCGTCTCTGTCACCCCATATGGGTGTTATCTTTGAAGTTGTGCCTCTGGGAATGAAGCTGTGTGGGAGACACGTGGTTCAAAGAACTATGTGCAGCAGGTAGTGCAAAGTGATGGCCTCGGCAAACTGGAATTCGGGTTGAAAAAATGACGTGTGATGCCATGATTTTAGTGTCTTTGAGGTACAATCTGGGGGACTACAAGGGTATTGCCTGACAAGGCCATTGTCAAATCACTCACACTCTCTTTATGGCCAACATCTCTCCCTACCCTTTTTGGTGACACCCACTGTTGTTGACAAGGGGCAGTGTGGCCTACATGTGAGTTCCAGAGCACAGGTATCATCTATTTGCTCACGTCCCCTTAATGCCGTGGGAAGACACAGTGTCAGTAGGACTATGAGAGAGTGACTTTTGTGGGACAGAGGCCTGCTAACTTCTCTGATGTGGGGAGTAGAGGGAGCCGATGGATGTGGTGGGTGGGGAGTATGAAAGACTTGGAATCTTAGGAGAGAAGCTAATCATGGAATGAACTCTCTCCATTGTGACAGGATATGGACTTTGAGGACGTGGCCATTGCCTTCTCCCAGGAGGAGTGGGGGCTCCTTGATGAGCCTCAGAGACTTCTGTACTGTGAGGTGATGCTGGAAGTGTTTGCACTTGTCTCATCTGTAGGTAAGAGCTTCACATTGTCCCAGTGTCCTGAGTAGATGCCACTTTTCTCTTTATTCTCCAAAAGTAGCTTTCTTTCTCCCACAGTCAGACCAAAGAGGGGGCTCTGCTAATTCCGCCACATTCTTGTTAAATGTGCTGTGGCTGCCATTGGTGAGCTGTGTGGAGTGTCCGTACAGTGGACCCCATGAACATCCATAACACAAGTTGCCTCAAAAAGTGCAGGAAGCTCTAACCGGTTTGGCTCAGTGGATAGAGCATCGGCCTGCAGATTGAAGGGTCCCAGGTTCGATTCCGGTCAAGGCCATGTACCTTGGTTGTGGGCTCATCCCCAGTAGGGAGTGTGCAGGAGGCAGGTGATTGATGTTTCCCTCTCATCGATGTTTCTAACTCTCTGTCCCTCTCCCTTCCTCTGTGTAAAAAAATCAAAATATATTTATTTTAAAAAAAGTGTAGGAAATGCCTGGGAGTCAGGAGTCTTGCAGACAGCTTAATGGGTGCCACTTTGCACTACCTCTTCACAGTACAGTGATTGTGTCCACCCAGTGGCTTCCACTTCTGCACCATTCCTCCTCAGCTAAAGGTTCTTTGTGACTGCCTGTGCCAGGTTATGGTCTTTACTTGCATGAACCATGGGCGATTCTTGTAAGACCCTCCCTCAATTGTTTGTAATATTCTGTTCCCTGAATCCTATTGCAAGCTGTGTTGGTCAGGGCCAGTGCTGGCTGCTAACTTCTGTTGTCCTTCACTAATACTCAGGATGTTTCGGTTTTGTGTACTTGTACAGTAGAAGGCGCAGGGAGAACCCTGTTTTGTTCACAGGGTGCACATGCAAGATGATCTCAGAGGAGGCCTGGCCTTGCTTAGTGGTAACTGGGGGAAGGTATGCCACATAGCTGTGTTCACATTACACCAAGGACATCCTGATGTCCAGCAATGTTTAGAAGCAAGTGCCACTGGCCACATCTCATTTCTTCCTTTTCTTTCCCATACTTGACACTTTGCTGACTTGTCATTTAATGTGCGACTTCCTGGCTTTTGCCTGCCTTCACCATTTGGACTTTTTGTATCACCTGTTCCTCTGCACTGCTGCCTCTGCATTATTCTTTTTTAAAAAATATATATTTTTATTGATTTCAGAAAGGAAGGGAGGAGAGAGGGATAGGAACATCAGTGATGAGAGAGAAGCATTGATCGGCTGCCTCCCGCATGTCCCCTACTGGGGATCGAGCACGCAACCCAGGCATGTGCCCCAACTGGGAATTAAACTGTGACTCCTGGTTAGTAGGTAGGCACTCAACCACTGAGCCACGCCAGCCGAGCTCTGCATTATTCTTTAACATTGACCAACACATGTGTTATGAGGTGCATATTCATGCTTAGGTAGTGTTTGACACCAGGTACTGGTTTATTGAATATTACTTGGGATACGACCTTACCAACCTCATGCACAGCTTGCCCCTTCACCAGCAGACAAGCCCTGCTGAATGCCGTTAGCAGAAGACTTAGCTAGAGATCTGGCTTCTCTTCCATCAGATGCTTGCCATCTTTGTGTCATATTTCTGGTGAGGTCTTTCCTATACTGTAATCTTGAAAGGCCCAGACCTTCACAGCAGCCTCTTATTAACCTTTCCCACACATCTCTTATTTTCAGACAGTTGCATGGAATCCATGTATTATGTGCAAAACACTTTAGCAATGGGACTTGCCCTGTCACCATAGTCAACACTCAGTTCCTCAGCATTTCTCTCTTTTCAGGTTGTTGGCATAAAACCGATGAGGATGTCTATCCTGAGAAGAGCATATCTGTACAAGGAGAGTCACAGGTCAGGGCTCCTAAGACAGCTCCAACATCCCAGAGGACCCATCTGTGTAAGCGGTGTTTCTCTGTGTTAAAAGCTATTCTGTACCTGACTGAGTCACAAGCAGCAGACTTTGAGCAGAAAGCCTTCTTCAGTGACACATGTGTGAGAGACTTCTGTTTCAGTGCAAACCCTCACCAGCAACAGAGGGATGGCAGTGGAGAGAAGCTCTGGAAAGAAGCTGTGGACAGGGCCTCATTTGTGACCAGGTGCAGCCTCTATTCATCTTGGGTGCCTTCAACCAGTAGGGAGATTGGGGAAGACTTCCCAGGCAGCTCAGAGCTTCTCCAGCACCAGGCCCCTCTCAACACTGAGGAGCCACACAGAGGCAGAGACATTTCACAGGAATTTCTCAGTGAAAAATGTCATTACGATTGGGGTGAAGGTAAAAAAGCTGCCAGCCACAGCCAGGAATTTGTACATCAGGCTATCTGTTCTGGAGAAAATATTTATGAGTGTAACAAATGTGGGAAAGTTTTTAGCCGTATCTGTAACCTCAATCGACATAGAAGTGTTCACATTGGAGAAAATCCATATGAGAATAGTGATTGTGGGAAGGCCTTCAGTCAAAGCTCTAACCTCCGTCAACGCAAGAGGATTTACACTGGTGAGAAACCTTTTGTATGTAGTGATTGTGGGAAGGCCTTTAAAGAAAAGTTGACCTTCATTAAACACTACAGAATTCATACTGGAGAAAAGCCATATGAGTGTACTGATTGTGGAAAGTCCTTCAGGCAATCCTCTGCTCTCACGTATCACCAAAGAGGTCACAGTAGAGAAAATTCTTACGAGTGTAGTGACTGTGGGAAGCTCTTCCATCAAAGGTCTTGCTTTACTATACACCTTAGACTTCACAGTGGACAAAAACCCTATGAGTGTACTGATTGTGGAAAGTCCTTCAGTCAAAGCTGTCACCTCACCCAACACCAGAGAGTTCACACAGGTGAAAAACCTTTTGATTGTAGTGATTGTGGGAAGTCCTTTAGGCAAAAGTTTACCCTCATTCAACACCACAGAGTTCATACTGGAGAAAAGCCATATGAGTGTACTGATTGTGGAAAGTCCTTCAGGCATGGCAATTCACTTACTCTGCACAGGAGACATCACACAGGTGAGAAGCCATATGAGTGCAGTGAGTGTGGAAAATCTTTTAGGAGCAGTAGTCACCTCCTTTACCACAAGAGAACTCACACAGGAGAAAAGCCATATGAGTGTAGTGATTGTGGGAAGTCCTTCAGCCAAAGATCCAAGCTCATGGACCACCACAGAAGTCACACTGGAGAAAGGCCTCATGAATGCAGTGAATGTGGGAAGTGTTTTCGCTACAAACCTAGCCTTATTAGACATCTGAGAGCTCACACTGGAGAAAGTCCTTAACTGTGCAGGGGATCGTTTATCTCTCTCACACTACAACACTGAAGGAGACTTAAATCCATTTACCTGACTATAAACCCCTCTTATCTGAACACACACTGTGGGAAATTCCTCATAAGTTTGAGGTACAAGTGAGGCTTGAAGGAGCTGCATTGCACTTGCTAACTTCCGAAGACACCTATCTGATTGATGTCACTGCGAGTATTTGTGGCTGAAATGACCTCCTCTACCACTTGGCTCAGCTGAACAGTGTGCACCAGTCACCACCCCTGTGTTCAGGGAAAAGGAATTCTGTGTTCTCACTTGTACTTAAGTGAATTAGGAATACTCTGAGCTCTTGGCCGGATCCTTATTTCTTTCTCTCTGACTAGGAAATGCACCTGACTTAGGCTTCGTCCAGAGCCCCCATACTCAGCTAAGAGGTGCTACCTCTTTCAGGGACACTGTGGCTCTCACCATATGCTGTCACGAATTGTTTCATGTTCCAGTTCACCAACATGAAAACTGCTTGCTGTACACTGCTCTGCATTATGATGTTTTTGTAACGGCGTTTTTGGTTTTGTGGGCTCTAGTCACTGATTTGCAAGCACAGTTCTGAACTGTCAACATGTAGAGTTACCAGATACTGTGGGGATCCCAAACTTTGTGTGCTTCGGAAGGGATAGCAGAACGACAGAAAACCTCTGTCTAATAGTGACTTATTTCACATTACTGCCCAAGGCCTTGAAATAAAGACTGGGTGACTTTGCGGTTCTATTATGCAGGTTTCATCTCTGGCCCCCCACGTCTGCTAGTGTGGGAAGCATCCAGTCATTGTGTTTCTCTCTCTCTCTCTCTCTCTCCATATATATATATATATATCCTCCCTCTCTATCTCACCCCTCCCTACCTTACATTCTCATTTTAAAAAAAGAAAAAAGGGCCATCTACCCTGATTCACTGAGATGGGGCTCTGCCTGTTTCCTGCCTTTGCCCGGGATGTTCCCCCTGCAGCTGGGCACGCTGTGTCCTGCCCAAGAGCTGGCAGAGAGGAGCCCGAGGCAGGTCCCTGGGAGGGAGTGGGGTTCTGTGTCTGCCTGAGAGGAGCTGGCCAGGGCCCTTCTGTCTCCATCCAGAGGTCTCTCCAGCCTGCTCTCCCCATGCCCAGGCCCCTGGCCTGCTGCAACTGAATCTACTTTCTCTGGGAGAAGCCCCTCCCTGATGCTTTGGGCCCCAAATCAGTTCACCTTAGGGAAGTCCTGCCTCTGGCCAGCCCACACTGAGGCCCACTGGTGTTGAATATCTGTTTTTGCATTTTGGGGGTATTTCCTACTTTGATTTTATTAAAAATAAGTATCCCCCCTCAGCAGCCCCTGGTCCCCAGGCAGTCCTGGCGGTAGCGTGGACTCTCCATGAAATTGTCCTGTGTATTGTCAATGGTCAAATCATTCTGCAATACAAGCATTTATAGAAAGAGAGGCTTGGACTCAACATGATACCACACTGGGGGAGGAGGGTGTGTGCTGGTTGGTGTGCCCACCTCCCTAAATTGGGCCTGAAGAGCAGAGCCCTTCCCCTGCAGTGAGGTGATGGACCCTGGACTCTGGGGGACAGTGTGGTGCTGGGGTGTGTGGTTGATGGAGCAGAGAGGTTGGGGGCCCTGGACGGGGTTGGTGAGGGTGTTTCCTGTCAGCACATGAGTGGGAAGGCTGAGAGGAGGCTCCAGTGATGAGAACTCGAATCAGGCTGGGTGGAGGGGACACAGCCAAGAGTGGGCACAGCTGAGACCTGTAAGGCTGGACTGTTCCAGAATCTGGAAGTACAGAGTCCCCTGCCCATGGGAACTGGCATTCCAGTGGAGGACAGCCCACAAACAAGGGGGCAGGGTAGCGAGGGCAGGTGACGGGAGCTCGGAGAGGGAGAAGCCTGGGGGTGGTCAGTGGGGTCTCCCTGAGGAAGTCTGGGAGGGGTAACGCTCCTGTTGGGAGCATGCCCTGCCCATTTAGGAGCTGAAGGGAGGTCACCTTGGCTGGTTTGGATAATGAGGATCAGAAAGTGGGGTCGTGGCTGGACAGTGGGCTCTGTGGGAGGACTTGACCTCCTCAGGAGGCCTCACAGTTTGCCTGGAGCCCCGGGCTGCATTCTGAAGGGCTGATGTGCGGAACCTTCAGCAAAATCCCTGCCCAGAGGGAAATTGGTAGAACTGAGTGCAAGTAAAACATCCAGTGGCTTAAATGTTTCTGCTTATTTATGATTAAAAATGTGTCTGAAAGGTACGTTAGTTTACTCACGAGGATAGTTCTCCGGAGGAAAATGACAAATTTACAAGGAGACAGCAATGATGGTAAGCTTCCACAGAATTGCAAAATATCTGGTCGGAGGTCACCATAATGGGGCAGGGTGTGCAATAGAGGAAATAATGTTTGAGATGATGAGCTTTAGACATGCACAGTACATCCGTCTCAGGAAATCATCTACAGAAACTCCACATCGGCCTCCACGTGGTCTCCAGGGGGTTCTCTGCTTTAAGAAACACTGCAACCCTAACCGGTTTGGCTGAGTGGATAGAGCATCGGGTCGGCCTGCGATCTCAAGGATCTCAGGTTCGATTCCGGTCAAGGGCATGTACCTTGGTTGCGGGCACATCCCCAGTGGGGGATGTGCAGGAGGCAGCTGATCGATGTTTCTAACTCTCCCTCTCCCTTCCTCTCTGTAAAAAAATCAACAAAATATATTTTTTAAAAAACCCAAACACTGCAAGTTGTTTGATTGTGCTTCCTGTGTCGCTGGCAGTGCTTTTAGATGTCAGAAACGTGGGTGTCTCTTCGTAAAGCACAGTGTCTCCTTCACTGTGGCCTCTCTCCAGTGTCGTGAAATTTTGTTGGAATCACTCAGAATTACCTTCTCCCCTGGGAAATTTATTTTTATCACTCAAAGACCAACCCAGGTTTAATGAAATAAGGAAATGACTTTATTCAGAGATCCTCAGGTTTGAGTCCTTAAAAGTGAGATGATGACCATGACAATGATAGTAACAGTGTGATTTCTCTGAGATCCGTGATATTGATTCTCTTAGCCTCTGAGGTGAAAGAAGACAGACTTCCACTGAGTTCAGGGGGTTCTTTTTTAAAATGTATTTTTTTATTTATTTCAGAGACGAAGGGAGAGAGAGCTAGAAACATCGATGATGAAAGAGAATCATTGGTTGGCTGCCTCCTGCATGCCCCCTACTGGGGATTCAGCCCACAACCTGGGCATGGGCCCTCCCTTGATTGGAATTAAACCCAGGATCCTTCAGTCCACAGGCCAGCGCTCTATCCACTGAGCCAAACCAGCTAGGGCTGTGACAAAGTTTTAGACGAATCTTTAACCTCATTCAACATGGAAAAATTCACACTAAAGAAAAGCCCTGAGTGTACTGATTGTGGGAATTTCTTCAGTGAGAGCACTGTTCTCATTCAACATCAGAGCGTTTCATGATGTGAAAAACTGCATGAGTGTAGTGCATGTGGAAAGTCCTTTTGTCAAAGGTCTCACCTCACTCAACACCAAAAAGTTCACACTGGAGAGAATCCATATGGGTGTCGTGAATATGGGAAATCTTTTAGGTGCAATAGTCGCCTCCTTAACCACAAGAGAACTCACACTAAATGAAAGATGTGGGAGGGTCGTGATTGTGGGAAGTGTTTTAGCTAAAAATCCAAGCTCATGGAACACCACAGGGGTCATTCTGGGGATAGATCTTATGAGTGCAGTGAACCTAGGAAATCTTTTAGCTGCAAACCTAGCCTTGTTAGACACTTGGGAGTCCACACTGGAGAAAAGCCTTAAATACCTAAAGAATATTTCCCTAACGGGTTTGGCTCAGTGGATAGAGTGTCGGCCTACGGACTGAGGGGACCCAGGTTCGATTCCGGTCAAGGGCATGCACCTTGGTTGCGGGCACATCCCCAGTAGGGGGCGTGCAGGAGGCAGCTGATCGATGTTTCTGGCTCCCTGTCCCTCTCCCTTCCGCTCTGTGGAAAATTAATAAAATATATATATATTTTTAAAAAGAATATTAATTTTCTCAGAATAACTACACTGAAGGAGGCACTTTGGGACCAATTTACCTGAATATAAACCCCTTTTATCAAAACAATAGATGCCCGGTGCATGAATTTGACCTGCATCCGGGACTGCTTGCCTCCTACACATGCCCCACTAGGGTCTGGGATGGAGCCTGCAACTGAGCTACATGCCTTTGACCAGAATCGAACCCAGGACCCTTTAGTCCTCAGGCCCATGTTCTATCTGCTGAGTCAAGCTGGCCAACCAGACAGTCACTCTTATTTTCTTTTAATATATTTTATTGATTTTTTTACAGAGAGGAAGGGAGAGGGATAGAGAATTAGAAACATCAATGAGAGAGAAACATCGATCAGCTGCCTCCTGCACGCCCCCTACTGGGGATGTGCCCGCAACCCAGGTACATGCCCTTGACCGGAATCGAACCTGGGACCCTTCAGTTCGCAGGCGGACACTCTATCCACCGAGGCACTCTTTATGTATCAGCTTCTACCCTCACCCCAATCCTCACCCCAAATACCAGGGACCAACACTTTCCCAAGGAGCCATGAAAATGAGCTCCTAGACACATACAATGAACAGGACAACAGCCACACACACAGACTTGCCCAGGTGGGGTCCCCTGCAGCCCAGCCAGCTCCTGCCCAGCTGGAGCCACAGCCAGCCCAGACCTTCCGGGGCCTGAGAGACCCCCTATCTCCGTCCCTGGGAGCCCTCTCCTCCCCGCCAAGCCTACATGCACATGCCTGTGCCCACACTCACACACACAACGGGAACGCTGCCTTGCCTTCCCCAAACTCACCTCCTCAGACACAGACGTTCACGCTGGGTGATCCCGGCCCAACGCTGAGCTGCCGTGGGGCTTGGCTGTGGGCCCTGGTGCCTCTGATGTGCTTCCCAAGGCCCCTCCCTTTCATAGGGCCTGGGGTCCGAGATGAGATTCACGCCTGTGATTGGATAAACTCAGCCTGTGACTGGTGTCCGGTGGCATCTAGGCCTCCAGACTCCAGCTCTAACATCTGGTCTGGTCTCCATGCCCCTGGGTGGGAGCAAGGGGCCATCCGCGCGCGCGCGCGCGCACACACACACACACACACACACGCCTTGTCTGTGGGGGCATCGAACCTTCTCACTAAGGGGCATGCAAAGGTGAGCATCATCTCACTGACGTTCTGGTCAGGCTTGGTCATTAAGGAAGTCTCCCCCAGAGAGAGAGAGAGAGAGAGAAGAGAGAGAAAGAGATTTCAGAGCAGAAGGGAGAGAAAGAGAAAGAGAGGTAGAGTGGGAACTGCCTCTCCTTCCCCAAACTCACCTCCTCAGACACAGACGTTCACGCTGGGTGATCCCGGCCCAACGCTGAGCTGCTGTGGGGCTTGGCTGTGGGCTCTGGTGCCTCTGATGTGCTTCCCAAGGCTCCTCCCTTTTATAGGGCGGGGGTCTGAGATGAGATTAAAGCTTGTGCTGGGGCTGAGGGCGGGGAAAGGGTTCTAAGGTGGTGAGAGTGAGAAGCATTCCGGGCCCGCCCTGCCCCGCCCCACCCCAGGGTGCTGGTGAGCTTGTGGCTCCTGAGGAGTCGCAGCTGCTGCTACTGAGAGTTGGGCTCTGTCAGCCTCGGGTGTCTTGGGGGTGAAGGGCAAGGCTATTGAAGTAGGAAGAGAAGCTTCGCAGGTCCCCGGGGAGCGCACGTCCCTGAGCTGTAGGACCTACATCCCGGACTGGTTGCCTCCTACACCAGCCCCACCAGGACCTGGGATGGAGCCTGCAACCAAGCTACGTGCCTGGGACCAGAATCGCACCCACGACCCTTTCATCCACGGGCGGACGCCTTATCCGCGGAGCCAGACCGACCAGGGTTGACAGCCTCGTTTTGTTTTTAATGTTTATGGATCCCAGAGAGGAAGGGAGAGGGACAGCGAGAAACATCAACGAGGAGAGAATCATTGGTGGCTGCCTCCTGCATGCTCCCACTGGCATGGAGCCCGCAACCAGGGCATGTGCCCTTAGCCATACAGGCCAGGCTCCTACTCTAATTTTCCCAGATTACAATGGGCTCCTGCCTTCTCCTCCTGTGTCCTCTCTGATCAGATTATTTCCAGAACCAAACCCCTCCCCACCTGGGTGATGGAGCTCAGCTCCTGGCCCTCCTCCCCTCCTCCTGCCTGTGTCCAGCCTGTTCCCTCAGCAGCCCCACGGGACCCTGGGAGCCCAGGCTGCCCTCCTCCCTCCTCCCTGGCAGGAGCTCCCCAAGGGCTTCCAGTCGCTCTGCTGCCTAGACAGTCACCCAGATGGAGGGGAGTCTCCCCCATTGGGGAGGTTCTCACAGGAAGTGGCCAACAGCCAGGGAGATGAATGGATAGGGCCCCCAGCGCCCCCAAAACGAGGAAGCCCAGTGCATAGGGCCTGAGCACGCCAACAGCTAAGGAAGATGCATTGGATGGGGCAACCAGCGCCCCAAAAACTAAGCACATGGACGGATGGGGCCTGAGGGCTCCAACACGTAGTGAGATAATTAGATAGAAAGATAGTCCCTCTAGGGTCCCGGAGGGAGGGATGGCGGGACTTAATCTTGTCTAACTGAAGGGGGCGTGGCCGCTGTCTTTCTCACTGGCTTTCCAAAGGCTGAAACGCCTAAGCGTAGGGCCATGCACTACCCGGTTTGGACCCCAAAAACCTCATTGGACCCCACCCTTCCGGAGCCTGTGCTGCTCCCTGCCCGGCCCGGGACAGCCTGGAGGCCCTGGGGGGCCTGGGGACCTGCCTGCTGCTGAGGCCCAGAGAGTGGGGCTGTCAGCCTGGGCGTCTCAGGGTCCAGAGGAGGCTGTGGCCGCAGAGAGACGGGGAGTGGATCCCCCGCGGTGCACTTCCCTGAGCAGCAGGACTTGCATCCGGGATGGGCTCAGAGGGTGCAGCGTGCTGATGGGGTGCGGGGCAAGGGGAGTAGGGGGTGAAGTCCGCCTTCTCCTATAGGCAGGCTGGGCGCCCGCAGGAAGAGCTGGGTCTTGGAGACAGAAGGGCGCTGCTCTCCCCGTCCTGTGGCCCCTGGATAGAACCTCAGGAGCTGGGCTTTCCTTTTTCTTAAATTTTTTTATTTTTTAATATGTTTTATTGATTTTTTTACAAAGAGGAAGGGAGAGGGATAGAGAGGTAGAAACATCGATGGGAAAGGAACATCCATCAGCTGCCTCCCGCACACCCCCCACCAGAGATGTGCCCGCAACCCAGGTACATGCCCTTGACCGGAATCGAACCCGGGACCTTTCAGTCCGCAGGCCGACGCTCTATCCACTGAGCCACACCGGTCAGGGCACAGGCAGCTGGACCTCCCTCTTTTATTTCTTTGGGTTTTGTGTGTGTGTGTGTGTGTGTGTGTTAGATATGTTTTTATTGGTTTCACACGGGGAGGGAGAGAGAGACAAACATCAGTGATGGGCGCGCAGACCGCCAAGTCTCCCTGACGGAGGAGCCAGCAGCCGTCCGCTTGGCTCCGGCCCCGACGGGGCGCAGTCCCGGTCTCTGCCCCCCGGCTCCAGGGCCCGGCCCGGCCGCTAAGGGGGGCAGCCGGGCCCACAACGGGGGGAGTCCCCTGAGCTTGCGGGGATCGTGCACTTGACCCAGCCCGAGTGGGCGCGCCTGGAAGCGCAGAGGGCCCGCAGGGGAGGCTGCAGGCGCGGGCGGCTTTCCTCCGGGAGAAAGGAAAAGGCAGAGGGAGATCCTCCCTCCCCCCCCACCCACCCCCACACACACACCTGGGGGGCGGAGGAGGACGGAACCCGCACCTGCGGCCTGGACATACCTGAGGACCTACCCAGGCACCGTGTGGGGACTGTACATGGAACCGCCAGTCAGCACCTGCCCAACACCCGAAGCCCTTGTCCCTACATCCCAGGGGGACTGACTATGTACCTTACATGGACCGTACATCCAGCCACCGATCAGCGCTGCCCAGTACAGAGGCCCCGTCCCTTCCCCGTTCCTCCCCTGGAAAGGCTGTTCCCCTCGGCACGGGCCGCTGCTCTCCCCTTGGAGACAGCCCGGCAGGTCCTTCTCCTCTAATGGAGCCTGTAGTCCCGGCTTTCGGCCTCTGTCTGACCTTTCACCCGGAAGCCAGCGAGGGCTCAATATCACCAAGTGAAGTTGGGGACAGGCCCGACCCAGGGAGAGAAGAAACCAGAACTGCGAGCACAGGTCCCCCAAAGGCCCCCGGGCGTCGGTCGTCCTGGAGAACAGCCCGCCGGTGTGGAAGGAGGGGCGGCAGCTTCTGCGACCGGATCCGGGAGAGGTGGGCCCCGCAGGCACCCTCCGGGACATGCGGCCCGACGTGCACCATCCGTCCTGGGACGCTCCTTGGAGCTCAACGGGGGCCCTGGAGCCCAGCGGAGGGGGGCCCAGGGCCACACCAGGCCCGGGGGGGGGGGTGCTCCGCGGTGGGGAGTCACTGCTGGGGAGACAGAGGGAGGGGCAGAGCCAGAGGATCGCAGCAGGCAGCGATGGCTCGGGTGGCTGGGTTCCCTTCGTGCAGAGCTGTGAGGCCTTGGGGCCTGAAACAGGGTGAAGACGAGGAGGACGGCTCCGAGGAGGCCATGGGCGAGTCCGACTTCCTGGGCTCAGGAGCGGATGCCGAGGGAGCTCTGGACCCCGGCGACGCGCTGCAGAGGGGGCTCGCCCTGAGCGGGAAAGCCGGCGGGTCAAACCAGGGAATTTTGGCCGACCATCGGGATGTGGATGGGCTCCCCCCGCGCCCCCACCCCCCAAAGTGCCAGGCCCGCCTCCTGGCCAGCGACCACAGGGTCCCTATCGCAGTGGCCTTCACCAGCACCCAGCCAGCACACACTGTGGCCTCTGTCCTGGATGACCTGGAGGCTGGCAGTGCCCTCCTCACGCTGGAGTCCCAGGGGAGCAGCGGCCCAACCCAGATCAACCAGGTGGTGAGTCCCTCAGGCCAGTCCCTCACCGTCACCACCCATCTCCACAGAGGCACCTGCTTCTTGGACAACCGGACAGGGAAGTGCCTGCACTCTATGGCTGTGGACCCCAATGGCGCGTTCTTTTTATTGATTTCAGAGAGGAAGGGAGAAGGAGAGAGAGAGAGAAACATCAGTGATGAGAGGGAATCATGGATTGGTTGCCTCCTGCATGCCCCCTACTGGGGATTGAGCCCTGGCATGTGCCCTTGACTGGAACTAAACCTAGGACCCTTCAGTCGGCAGGCCGACGCTCTATCCACTGAGCCACACCAGCCAGGGCTATTCTAGTGATTTTTTTACAGAGAGGAAGGGAGAGGGATAGAGAGTTAGAAACATCGATCAGCTGCCTTCTGCACACCTCCTACTGGGGATGTGCCTGCAACCAAGGTCCATGCCCTTGACCGGAATGGAACCTGGGACCCTTCAGTCCGCAGGCCGACACTCCATCCACTGAGCACACCAGCCAGGGCCCAATGGCGTATTCTTGATGTCAGGAAGCCACATCCATGCTGGGGCCTGCCACCCCAGCAAGGCCCTCATCGCCAGTGCGGGCACCGATGCCCTGGCCAAGGTCTTAGTATGATGCCCACCTGGCCCCATCCTGGCCGGGGAGCGAGGCTGAGGTGACAGCCTCAGTCTGGAGGCCCGGAGGCCCAGCCTCTTCCAGCCTGCCTTGAGTCTGGTGGTGCTAAAGACCCTTTCCGCAGGAGGCCGCCCCCACGGCCTGCCCGTCCCCAGCATCCAGCCGGGGGCATTGCCTCCTTCAGGAATCACCCTCCAAGATGGCCTCCAGGAGTCTCCTCTCTGCCCTGACACCCACGCCTGGTCTCCTCGCTGCCTTCCAGGGGCAGCACAACCGGGGCTGGGTGACCTTGGGGATCAGCTTTTCCAAGACAACAGAAGGTGCCAGGTTCTCTCTTTGAACCCCCATTCCTCCTCCATCTTTCCAGACCTGGGTGAGAGCTGTGTGGGAGGAACCCCAGACGCCCCTGCTCTGGGTCCACCAGGAGCCGTGGAGCCAGCCGGACCCAGGCTGTCCTCAGCGGGAGTGCTGGGCCCGGCCCGCCCCAGAAGCACGCCCAGTCCACCACCCTCCTGTCCAGTTGCCTCAGCACAGCTTTCCAGACATTACCCAACTCCTCCAGGGCCAGCAACTGCCCTGCGAGCAGGCAGTGCCCTCTGGGAAGGCACCCACCCCTCCCTCCATTCTCCTCCAAGGGCAGTCTCCTATGCCTCACGGGACCACCCATGGGGAGAGATGTCTTCTTCTTGCCCCTCCCTGAAGCACAGGGGATGGAATGGGATCCCCCATAACTCCCTGTATATCTATAAAAATAAATGGGATTTTAATGAAAAAAATATATATATAGAGAGAGAGAGAGGCTCTATCCACTGAGCCAAACCAGTTAGCAGTAGGGCACCCTGGTCTTGCTCTTTATTGGAGCTCCGGCGCCCAGTCTTTGGCAACTGGCTTATTCAAAGGGAGGAGATGGCCTTTGCCATTTCAAGAAGGCGGCCCCCAGGGGACCTGCGAGCCACGCTGCCCATATGGAGGCTGCCAAGTCACACAGTCCAAAATGGCGGCTGTCTAAACTGTTCTTTGACAGAAAAGATGATTTCTTTATTCTCACAGAACCAGCCCGGAGCGGGTCTGCCTCAGGGGGGACAGGAGTGTCTCAGTGCTTGGCTTCATGCAGGAACGATTTCAAACAGGAGTTCAGAGGATTTTGAAAGGACATTTGCTGACGCTGGGGGTAATGACAACAAAGGCAGGCCCCAGGATGGAACAAGCAACAGCAGAGACTCGGCGGGGCTCCTGTGGCTGAAGGATCATGTGGGAAATCAGTGAGCCAATGCGGGGCTGCGGTGAGCTCACGGGACCATCAGAGACAAGGGGGCCTTGAGGGCAGGCTCAGGGGCTCAGCCTGGAGGAGCTGCTGCTGCTCAGTGATGTCCTGGCTGCAGGCGGGTGGGGACCCTTGAAAGGCCAGGGAGGCCTGGCCGGTGTGGGTCAGTGGTTGAGCATCAATATAAGAACCTGGATGAACAGGTTTGATTCCAGGTCGGGGCACAGGCCCGGGTTGCAGGCTTGATCCCCAGTGCGGGGTGTGCAGGAGTGATTCCCGTCATTGATGTTTCTATCGCTCGCTCCCTCTCCCTTCCTCTCAGAAATCAATAAAGAAATATTTAAAATAAAAATAAAGAGGAGGCAAAGCGCACGGATCCCACTTCCCATGCACCTCTCAGCTCAGCTGAGAATCTTTTTGCACAATGAGCCCTTTTTCCCCCTGCCTTTCCAGCTGCTGGGGAAGGGACTACATTTCCCAGAATGACCAGCGTGACGTGAGAGCATCGCTATGGGAAAGGACTACATTTCCCAGAAGGCGCGGAGTGAAGTGACCACATCGCTGTGGGAATGGACTACATTTCCAGAAGGCCCAGAATGAAGTGGCAGCATCGCTGAGGGAAGGGACTACATTTCTCAGAAGGCCCAGAATGAAGTGGCAGCATCGCTGGGGGAAGGGACTACATTTCCCAGAAGGCCGAGTGAAGTGGGAGCATCGCGGAGGGAAGGGACTACATTTCCCAGAAGGCGCGGAGTGAAGTGACCGCATCGCTGTGGGAATGGACTACATTTCTCAGAAGGCCCAGAATGAAGTGGCAGCATCACTGGGGGAAGGGACTACATTTCCCAGAAGGCCGAGTGAAGTGGGAGCATCGCGGAGGGAAGGGACTACATTTCCCAGAAGGCCGAGTGAAGTGGCAGCACCGCTGAGGGAAGGGACTACACTTCCCAGAATGCCCAGCGTGGAGTGGCAGCACAGCCATCCAATAAGAACGTAGGGAAGAGGAGCTCCTGAGGGTGACGCATTACGAGAGGGCGGTACTTCCGGCTGCTGGCAAAGCGGCCACGTTAGCTGCTCTGGGTTGGTTTCTAGGACTTTCCGGAGCGCTCAGTCAGGGTCCAGGTGCCGGGTCCACAGGTGGCGGAGGTCGTTCTCCCCGCCGCACAGACGCGGGTGTGAGGCTCAGCGACCCCGCGAGGGACCCGCTTCAGGGCGGGAGGGTACCGCCTCCTCGCCCGCCGCCCCGCCCGCGCCGCCCGCAGGTTCCAATGGCGGCGGCCGCGCCCAGGCGCCCGGCTGAGGTGAGCGCCTCCCCCAGGCTCCCCCGCCTCCCCGACCCAACCCCGCAGCCCGGGGGCGGGCGCCCGTCCCTCCTGCAGCCCAGGCCCCGCGTCAGGACCGCGAGGCGCTCGGGGGTGACCCCCGTGAGGACGGGCTGGGGCGCGGGAGCGGCGCCGGGAGGACGAGCTGTGCACCGACTGCGGGGGCTCAGAGGCGGCGCGAGTCCCGGCCCTCGGGGCATCCCGGGTCCAGGGAGGCGGAGCCCCCCAGGACCTCGTGTCTCCAGGGCCAGCCCCCTCCCCTGGTCCCGCGGCTGCGGAAGTGCTTGTGGGACCGCAGGGAAGGGAGGGTGACCCGGTCCCTCACTGGCCCCGACCCCCACCCTCACCGTCTCTGGAATGTCTCTTCTCGGACTTGGAGAGCTAGTCCCCCATCTGGGGTGCCCGGGAGCCTGGAGACACCCCAGGCACAGGACCCGAATCCCACGCAAAGGTGGCATGAAGCTGCTGGCATTGCCTTCAGCCAGTAAACCCCGCGTGGAAGGTTATGCCCTGAGCTGGTCGCAGGCCGTGTGCGGGCTCGAGGCAACGCTGAGCTGAGTGTGTAGGAAGCTTCCGGTCTCTTTTCCTGGGGAACAAAGGGCAGATGCGGGACCCTGTCCTCTATGAGCCCGTGAGGAAGACAATGGCACCAGGACGTGGATTGTCCTTTAAGTTGGGGCGATTGAGAGGAGGACAGGCACAGGGTGGATGTGGGGGGCGCTGGGGGGAGGATTGTGGTTCTCAGTAGAGGAGCTGGTGTCATATGTCCCCATCCCGTTGTCACGTGTTAGAAATAAGGGGAGCCTCCAATCCAGGGGTCCTGGTAGAACACAAAACATACTGGGGAGCCAGGCAGCCCAGCAAACATCTTTACTTCTAAGTAGAAGGGTGTGCACACACGGTCTGGAAGCACATGCTTCCAGAGCAGGTGGTCTGCTCAGATTTACAGCCCCTGATGCCTGTGACCTGTCCCTTACTCTTTATTGGAGCACAGGCGCACAGTCTTTCCCTATTGGCTAATTCAATGGGAAAAGTTGGCCTTTACCATTTCAAGAAGGTGGCCCCCAGGGGAACTGCAAGCCATGTGGCCAACATGGCGGCTGCCAAGTCATGCAGTCCAAAATGGCGGTCTTCTAAACTGTTCTTTGATAGAAACGATGATTTGTTTATTCTCACACAGGGCAGGGTGACCTTTGAGGATGTGGCCCTGTACTTCTCCTCGGAGGAATGGGAGCTCCTTAATGATGCTCAGAGACGCCTGTACCACGATGTGATGCTGGAGAACTTGACACTGATAACCTCCTTGGGTAAGGATTTCTAACTCCCCCTATGCCGTGGGCAGTGGTGTCTGCCCTTCCCTTTTCCCCCAGTTGCAGGTCTATCCTCACACCAGGACTGTGGTACTGCTTTCTTCCCCAGATCCCTGGATAAATGCTGTGCTTAGACCCCTGAATAGGTGCTGTGCTTAGATCCCTGGATAGGTGCTGTGCTTAGTGGGGTTGAGGTCTGTGCATGGCCCTCTCCTTCCTTGAAGAACCCCAGACTTGCAGGGAAGGAATCAGGGCAGGAGTCTTCCAGTGAACCCACTGGATACACCTGCCTTGCTTCTCCTTGACGAAATGACTTTGTTCAGATCCCAGGCCCTTGTGTACCTAGGTTCTGTGCCTCCTTCTAGCTGACATTGCCTCAGGCCTGCCTGGGCCAGGAATCCCCATCACTGTCATGGTTTCTCCTCCCATGGACTGTTGGCTGTGATGTGCTGAGTTGTTCTGAGCTAGTGCTGGTTACTCATGTGTGCTGTCCTTCCCTTAGTACCTGTGTAAGGTGCCATGCATTTGCTCACTGAGGGAGTTGGGTTAGGTTAGAAAGAGGTGGTTCATAGGATGTATATGAATCCAGGCTCAGCAAAATGTTAGGAGTGGCACCTGGAGGAGGGTGTGATGCCAGTGCCGTGTTGAACTCACACCAGACACCTACTGTGTTGGACTAGTGTTTTGATCCCATGCCTGGAGCCACACTTCATTTCTATCTGTCTATCCCCTTCCCTGACACTTCACCAATTTCTCAGTTCTATCACTTATCTCTTCTACTCTCACCTCCAGCCTCACATCTCACTGTGTGTCTAGCCTGTTTTTCTCACCACTCCATCTGTGGTGCTTTCCTCGTTGGCCCCTATGCATTGTGTCCTGAGGTGTGTGCATATTTCCAAAAGTCCTGAATACCAGCTGCCAAGTTCTTACCGAAGTTCTTTAGGGAAGTCATTGTTGAAGTGAATTGTGGACCCTGTGTCTACTCTCTGTGTACACTGCATGGCTGGGTCCTTCACCACGTGAGGCCTCCCCCAGTCTGTGCTCTTCATGGCCCAGTACTGTGGAGCAGCCCCATCCTCAATGTGTACTAACTCCCTGGTCCTACACACAATGCCATGGACTTGTTCCTGGTTTTGTCAGACACACGTGTGTGATGACCCTTCCCACCAGAGACAACATGCACTTAACTAGCACTTTCCATTTGCAGGTTGTTGGCATGGAGCCCAGAATGAGGAGGTCCCGTCTGAGCTCAGCAATTCTTTACAAGGAGTGTCACAGGTCAGGACTCCCAAGGCAGATCTGTCTCCCATGGATGCCCATCCTTGTGAGCTGTGTGGTGTGGACATGGGAGACATTTTGCACTTCACTGGGCACCAGGGAACATATCATGGGCAGAAACTGTACAAGATGGGGGCATGTGAGAAACAGTTGGATTTTAGCACGGAACTTGAGCATCAAAAGCAGCACACGGGAGATATGTGCTTCAGAGGCCACATGGACAGAGCCTCATTTGTAAAGGACTGCAAATTCTGTGTTACGGGGAAGCCCGGTTCCTGTGAGGAGGTTTTGAGGGACTTACTAGACAGCTCAAGATTTCTCCAGCACCAGGCCACACACCCCAGGGAGAAGTCAAACGGAGGAACTGAGTGTGCCACAACCTCTCCCAAGGGAAAAACTCTGTCTGGCTCAGAATACACGAAAGATTTTAATTGCAAATGCAAGCTTGTTCAAGACCAGGGAGTGCTCACCCGAGAAAGTTGCCACATGAGTAATGAATGTGGGAAATCTTACAGCAAAAGCTATAGCCTCATTGACCATTGGAGAGTTCACACTGGGGAAAAGCCTTATGAGTGTGGGGAATGTGGGAAGTCCTTTAAGCAAAGCTCTAGCCTCATTCAGCACCGGAGAGTTCACACTGGAGCACGGCCTCACAATTGTGACTTATGTGGAAAATTATTTAGCAAAAAGTCCAACCTCATTAAACATCGAAGAATCCACACTGGAGAAAGGCCTTATGAGTGTGGGGAATGTGGGAAGTCCTTTAGCCAAAGCTCTGCACTCCTTCAACACCAGAGTGTTCACACAGGAGAGAGGCCTTATCTGTGTAGTGAATGTGGGAAGTTCTTTACCTACCACTCCAATCTCATAAAACACCAGAAAGTTCACTCTGGATCCAAACCCTACGCCTGCAGTGAATGTGGGAAATGTTTTGGCCAAAGCTCTGTGCTTCTTGAGCATCAGAGAATTCACACTGGAGAAAGGCCGTATGAATGCAGTGAATGTGGGAAATTCTTCACCCACAAATCCAGTTTCTTAAAACACCAGAGAGTTCACACCGGGGAGAGGCCATATGAGTGCAGTGAATGTGGGAAATTCTTTACTTGCAGCTCTAGTCTCAGCAAACACATAAGAATTCACACTGGAGAAAGGCCTTATGAGTGTAGCCAGTGTGGGAAATCTTTTAGACAAAGCTTTGTACTTTCTCAGCATAGGAGAATTCACACTGGAGAAAGGCCTTACAAGTGCAGTGAATGTGGGAAATTCTTTACTTATAGCATTAGTCTCTTAAAACACCAGATTTCACACCAGAGAAAGGCCTTATGAGTATACTGAATGTGGGAAATCTTTTAGTCATAGTTCGAACCTCATTAAACATCAAAGATTTTCCCTAGCTGGTTTGGCTCAGTTAATAGAGCCTCAGACTGTGGACTGAAGGGTCCCAGGTTCAATTCTGGTCAGGGGCACATGCCTGGGTTGCAGGCATGATCCCTAATAGAGGGTTGCAGGAGGCAGCCAATCAATGATTCTCATCATTGATATTTCACTCCCTTTCCCATCCTCTCTGGAATCTGTTTTAAAAAACTGAAGATTTCACACTGCATAAAGGCCTTGTGAATATTGAATATGGAAAATAATTTTATCTTCAATTCCAGGCACCTAAAACACCATGTCACATTAGATGAAGATCTTATGAGTGTGGCAAATGTGGGAAATCATTTACCAAATTTTAGCATTTTATCCAGAGAATTCACATTGGAGAAAGACCTTATAAGTGGAGTGGATGTGAGAAGGCCTTCAGCCAAAGCACTTACCTTATTGGATACCAAAATATTTTCTTTTTTTAAGTATTTGGTGCTATGTTTATTTTAATTTTAAAAATAACGTATTGATTTTAGAGACAAAACTCAATGTGAAAGAATAGCAATTGAGAATTAAACTGGCAACCCTGGTTGCATGGTATGACACCCAACCAACTGAGGCACACCAGCCAGGCCACCACAGATTTCAAATGGAAGAACTGCCTTAATTTCATAGGCATATGCTATTTCTTTGTTCAATATACCACTACTGAAGGAGATCCCTTACGAAGGTCCCATTTGCCTGTATTGAGCCTCATACATCTGAACATAGAAATTCCAGTGTGGAGACTGCATTGCACTTTTTAACCTGCCCAGCGCCATGGCCAGATTTATGTCACTGGCACTTCCGTTGCAGAAGCCATTTCAACTACCTCATGGCTGGAGCCCATAGTGTGGAACATTTATCCATCCCAGAATGTCCTGGCAAGTACATCCCAATGTTCTCTCATCTGTGGGACAATTCATGAGTAGGATGAACACTTACTCTTTTAAAAAATATATATATATAGATATATTTTATTGATTTTTTACAGAGGAAGGGAGAGGGATAGAGAGTTAGAAACATCGATCAGCTGCCTCCTGCAAACTCCCCACTGGGTATGTGCCTGCAACCAAGGTACATGCCCTTGATTGGAATCGAACCTGGGACCCTTGAGTCCGCAGGCTAATGCTCTGCTCTATCCACTGAGCCAAACTGGTTAGGGCTGAGCACTTACTCTTACCCATTTTTTTTCCCTGGTAAGTTAAGGCATGGACTTTACCCAGTTTTGACTTAGAGGACTCTGTTGGGCATTTTAAAAGATGGACTACATTTTTCAAAGACATTGTTGGTCTCACATGACTCTAGTGATGTCATTTTTCAGACTTGAAGTCACCAACCGGGGAACTGTGCCTACCATTGCTCTTGTTTGAATGACAATAAAGGTCTTACTGTTCAAGCCACTGTTCATCTTGAGGTCCTAGTCACTGTTTTGGGTCTTTGAAGTTGACAGGTTTGCTAGCATGAAGGAGTGAACAGCTTTGGTTGGGATCCCAACTTTGTGTGCCTCTGGGTACAGTGTGATGGCCTAAGATATGTCTTCAGTTTTGTTCTGGTTTGCATTGCTGCTCGTAGCCTGTAGGGAAGACTGCGGAGCTTTGTGGTCCTGAATTGTAGCTCAGATGCCATGACTTGGGGGTTCTGAGTTCAATCTGAGAAGGGGGTCCTTCTGACAACCTTCACTGCTTCTGAGAGCAACATGAACTTGTTCTCGTTCACAGGGCCTATTGTGCTCAGCACTGGTGAGGGGACGTCTGTCCCTGCAGGTACTGCAGTGGAGCTGTGGGCCCTGAGGTACTGACTTTTGTAGGTACCATCACTGGTTTTAAGATTACAGGGGCCACAAGAAGGATCATTGTTGCAGAAACACTGGATTCAGAGATAGTAGAGGAGACTGCCACAAGTGGTTAGCATGCTCTATTGTTATTGGTTTATTTCATTTTATTTTTCAAATATATTTTTTGTTGGATTTATTTCAGAGAGGAAAGGAGAGGGAGATGGAGATAGAAACATCAATGATGAGAGAGAATCATTGATTGGCTGCCTCCTGTATGTCCCCTATTGGATATCGAGCCTTAACCGCAGGCATGTGCCCTGACAGGGAATCCAACCAAGACCTGGTTCATAGGTGGATGCTGAACCACTGAGCCACACAGGCCAGGCTCCTACAAACTTTCTAATCTTCCAAGATTTATGAGTCGTACATGTAAAACGGGCTCATGTTCTTTCCTGCTGGCAACAACAGTTTGTCATTTAAGACTGCACCCTTGCCCTAGCTGGTTTGGCTCAGTGGACAGAGCATCAGCCTGCACACTGAAGGGTCCTGAGTTCGATTCCTGGTCAGGGCACATGACCAGGTTGGGGACTAGATCCCAGTAGGGGGCATGAAGGAGGCATCTGATCAATGATTCTCTTATCATTGATATTTCTCACTCTTTATCTCTAAAAATCAATAAAAACATTTCAAGGAAAAGGATAATGTTAAGATTGAATTGACTCAACAACACCAAAATGAGTGTGGGCCACGTTGCTTTCTTTCAATTTGTATAAGGAAAACCATGCCTTGGCCTGTGTTTACAGGGGGTGTCCCAGGCATAACTGTGGGAACAGGAAGCAGCCAGGAGTGGGTCAGCCTCAGGTTGGCCTGTAGTGTTTGAGTTCTAGATTTCATGCAGAAAAGATTTCACAACACGAGTTCAGGAGATTTTGAGGGTACGTTGGTTGAAGCTGGGGATAGTGATAAAAGGAAGGGATCAGGATGGAATGAGCAACAGCAGAGCGGGCTCCTATGGCTCTAGGAACATTGTGGGAAATAAGGGAGCCAACACGGGGCTGCGGGTAGCTCTCTGGACGATCAGAGAAAAGGGGTTCTTGAGCGCAGGGTCAGGGGCTCAGCCGGGGATGGGCTGCTGCTGCTCAGTGCTGCCCCGGCTGCAGGTCAGGTGGGGACCCTTACAAGGTGAGGAGAGAGTTGGGTTCGGGCAGCAGCTGCCCCGGCTCTCATCTTTCCAGGCTCTTGCTGTCTCCTTCGGCTTCCGGAAGCATGGCCTCTGGTATGGCCGTCTCTGATGGAGTCATCACAGTGTTCAGGGACATGAAGGCGCGTCACTCCTCGACACCAACGGAGGTGAAGATCCTCTCCTGCCTGAAGGAAGACAAGAAGACCATCATCCTGGAAGAGGGTGAGGAGATCCTTGTGGGTGCTGTGGGCCAGACAGGAGATGACCCCTCCGCCACCTCCGCCAAGATGCTGCCGCTGCACCCTGTGTGGCGCAGCCTATGAGACCGAGGAGAGCAAGGGGACCTGGGATTTGTCTTCCAGGCTCCAAGTCTGCGCCCCTTAAGAGCAAGACGATCCAGGCCAGCTCCAAGGACGCCACCAGGAAGAAGCTTACGGGGATCGAACATGAATTACAAGCAAACTGTTCCGAGGAGGTCAAGGACCGCTACCCTCTGGCAGGGAAGCTGGGGCAGTGCTGTCCTCTCCCTGGAGAGCAAGCCTTTGTGAGCCCCTCCAGAACCCTGCCTGGAGCATCTGGCAGCCCCACACCTGCCTGTGGGGGAGTTGCCGGCTGCCCTCCTCCTGCCAGATAGAGGGCTGGGCAGATCCCAGCAGGGTGAGGGCAATCCCTTCACTCAGCTGCCAAACGGGCCCCCACCCCCTGGGCCTTACTCCTACCTCATGCCTGAAGGTTCTGGACTGCCCCCCCCCCCAAACCACTTCTGATGTTTTGATTCCTCTTGGGTGGAAACAGACCAAGTCCCCCCACCCCAGGCACCCCAGTTTCAGAGAGGGCCTGTATTGTTTTTAATGACACGCTTACTTGCAACCTGTTTTCCCCCTTTCCCATGCTGCCAACTCCTAACCGCAATAGGGACTCTGTGCTTGTCTGTTTAGTTCTGTGTATAAAAGGAATGTTGAAGGTAACCCCTCCCAACACTGCCTGGTTCCCCTCCCATTTTCCACTTGGTCACAGCTGCTCATGGCAGCAGGACCAGTAAGGGACCCTTAATTTAAAAAAGAAGAAGAACAACAATAAAAACAAAACAGAAGGTTAGGAAAGCCTGGCCAGTGTGGGTCAGTGGTTGAGCGTCAATCTGTGAACCTCGATGTCGATGTCCCGGTTTGAATCTGGTTGGGGCTCAGGCCCAGGTTGTGGGCTCCATCCCCCGTGGGGGGCGTGCAGGAGGCAGCCGAGCAGTGATTCTCTCACATCATGGATGTTTCTCTCTCTCTCTCTCTCTCTCTCTCTCTCTCTCTCTCTCTCTCTCTCTCTCTCTATCTATCTCTCTCTCTCTCTCTCTCTCTCTCCCTCTCCCTGAAAGCAATAAAAATCTGTTTGTAAAAGTAAGTAAATAATAAAGAATGTGGACGGAGGATGGGGTCGCAGGTGGGTTTGTGTCCTGGGCTTGGGCCTCATTGTCTTCCCATCTTGGACACATTTCTGAATTTTAAGAAATAAACGACAATATACTTTTATTTCTTCAACAACCATTTATTGGCCATTGGACACATGTCAGCCACATTCTAGGTTCCCGCGACTTTGGTGAACAAAACAGAAATTCCTGTCCCCCTTACCCTGAAATTTTAGTGGGGGAGACCATGCATGGGAAGTATGATTGGGACCATATAATGCATGTTCTAAATAGAGAAGTCCTATGGGAATATATATATACCCACAGGGGGTCACAGTTCAATTCCTGCTCAGGGCACATGCCAGTGGTGGCCTGCAGGAGGCAGCTTATCAGTGATTCTATTCTCTCTCATCATTGATGCTTCTCTCTCTCTCCCTCTCCCTTTCTCCCTGAAATCAATAAAAATATTAAATAAAATAAATATATCTACACACACACTACAGGAGGGAGTTCCAGGCGTGGAGTCCCGTATGTGGAGGGCCTTGGCGGGGAGGCCTTTCTCTGGTGCATCCGCAGGAGGTGGTGGGAGGTGGAGGTAAGGCCTCTCCCGCACGTGGATCCGCTGGTGCACGTGGCGCAGACGCAGGGCCGCTCGTTGTGTCTCCTCTGGTGGAGCCGGAACCGCGACAAGTACCGGAAGGCCCGGGGACACTGGTCACAGGAGTACAGCTTCCAGGCGCTTCCGGCCCCCGCCTCCCGGGTCTCCTCTTAGGGAGGCCCTTCCTGGGCCGTAGAGGCGCCCGGACTTGCTGCTCTGGGGCTGCAGGGACTCTCCCAGGACACCGCGCCCTGCAGGCCCCGGGCAGCTCTCTCCCTGGAGGATGAGCGGGGAGCAGGGTTGGTGGTCTTCACTGGAAAGGCTGCCGCCGTGTTCACTGCATCGTCTGTGGAATAAAGGGTGTCTGTGAAGCTGCACCCAAGTCCCAGGCAGTTTGGCTCAGTGGATAGAGTGTCGGCCTGCAGACCAAAGGGTCTCAGATTCGATTCCCAGTAAAGAGCACATTTGGAATAATGGGCTCAATCATCGACCAATGATTCTATTTTTTAAGAGTATATTTTTACTGATTCAGAGAGGAAGGGAGAGATAGAAACATCAATGGTGATTTAAAAACATAGATTGGCTGCCTCCTGCATGCCCGCTGGGGGGGGGGGGAGGGGGGGCGGATCAAACCCACATACAGGCATGTGACCTTGACCTGAATTACCTGGGACCTTCAGTCTGCAGGTTGAGGCTTTAACCACTCAGCCAAACCAGCTAGAACCCCAATCAATGATTCTTTGTCATCATTTATGTCTCTATCCCTGTCTCACTCTCCCTTTCTCTCTGAAATCAATAAAAATGTTTTCTTAAAAAAAGATCCACTTTGAAAGAAAAACAGCCCTAGCCGGTCTGGCTCAGTGGTAGAGCATCAGCCTGCGGACCACAGGGTTCGATTCTGGTCAAGGGCACGTTCCTGGGTTGCAGGCTCCTCCCCAGCCCAAGGCCCTGGTCCAGGCTGGTGCTGGAGGCAACCCATGATGTCTTTCCCTCACATCCATGTCTCTTTCTGTCTCCCCCTCTCCCTTCCACTCTCTATAAAAATCATTGGAAAAAATATCCCCGGGAGAGGATTAGCAGCAACAAAATAAAAAGAAATAAATAAAACTTTTAAAAAATAAAAATAAATACAAAATAAAATAACAGACACTGTACCCAAGACAGAATCCACACAGAACAGCCCTTCGGTACCTAGGTCCTCCTGGCTCACCTGGTTCTGTTGGCCGGGATGTGTCTGTGGGAGTCGGAGAGGGTGTCCCCGGGGTGAGCACTGTGGGGGCTGCTGCTGAGTGCTGCTCCATGAAGTAGGCCACGACCTGTCCTAAGGGCATGTTCTCCGAAAACAGGGCTTCCTGCCCCTGCATTTGGACGTGGACCTGTGAACACAGCCTGGTCACTGTCAGCGCCCCATCCGCAGGGCCACGGAACCCTTGGTGGGAACCATCCCCCCCCCCAGCTTTCCCACCACCCCTCACTGCCTGCTCCCGCGCCCACAGTCCTGCCCTTGTCTCTGTGGCCTTGCACTTCCTGGCAGTTTCTGGCTGGTGCCTTCCCTGATGGAGAACAAGGACTCACCTGAAGGCTTTCTGAGTGAGGAAGCAGCTCCTTCACTCATTTCTCATCCTGGAGGTTTCTGCTCAATCGGGAATGGCTTTTATTTGTATTTTTTTAATCCTCACCCAAGGATATTATTCCACTGATTTTTAGAGAGTGGATGCCGGGCCTGGCATGGCTCAGTGGTTCAGCATTGACCTTTGAACCAGTTTGGTTCCCAGTCAGGGCACATGCCCAGGTTGCAGGCTCCATCCCCAATAGGGGAGAGGCAGCTGATGGATGACTCTCTCATAATTGAGGTTTCTGTCTCTCTCTTCCTCCCCCTTCTTCTCCGAAATAAATAATAACTATTCAAAATAAAAATGGCAGCCCGGCCACGGTGATTCAGTTGTTGAGCGTCAACATATGAGCCAGGTCATGGTTCTCTTTCCAGTCAGAGCACATGCCTGGGTTGTAGCTCTATCCCTAGTAGAGGGCATACAGGAGGCAGCTGATCAATTATTCTCTCTCATCATTGATGTTTTTATCTCTCTCCCCCATCTCTGTAATCAATAAAAATATATTTAATAAAAAAAAACACACAACAGTGTGCCCAGGTTATGTGACTTTGTGGTTGGGCAAGGACCCTTGAACTGAGGTCACTGGTTTGATTCCTGGTCAGGGCACATGCACAGGTTGGGGGCTAGATCCCAGTAGGGCATGTGCAGGAGGCAGCTGATCCATGATTCTCTCACCATTGATGTTTCTCACTCTCCCTATCCCTCTAAAAAGCAATAAAAACATTGAAAATAAAAGAACAGTGTTAAGATTGAATTGACTCAACAACACCAGGGTGTGGGCCATCACCTGTTCTCCCACCTTTCCCAAACAAATCAGGCCTTGGTCTGTCCTTGGAGAGGATGTCATAGGCATAACTGTTTTAGGGAAGAGGAACTGTTAGAAATAAGGCGAGCCCCTTGGTCCCCCAAGTCAGGGGTCCTGGTAGAACACAAAGCACACTCGGGAGCCACACAGCCAGTCAAGTATGTTTACTTCCACATAGAAGGGTGAGCACACATGGTCGGGAAGCATGCACACACTGAGCAGGTGGTCTGCTGAGATTTATAATCCATAACTTAAGTGACCTGGTCCTTGCTCGTGATTGGAGCTCAGGCACTCAGTCTTTCGTGATTGGCTAATTCAAAGGGAGGGGATGGCCTTTGCCATTTCAAGATGAGGACCCACAGGGGACCTCCCAGACACGCAGCCCATATGGAGGCTGCCAAGTCACACAGTCCAAAATGGCGGCTGTCTAAACTGTTCTTTGACAGAAAAGATGATTTCTTTATTCTCACAGAACCAGCCCAAAGCAGGTCTGCCTCAGGGGGGCCTGGAGTGTCTGAGTGCTTGACGTCATGCAGAAACGATTTCAAACAGGAGTTCAGAGGATTTTGAAAGGACATTTGCTGACGCTGGGGATAATGACAACAAAGGCAGGCCCCAGGATGGAACAAGCAACAGCAGAGACTCGGCGGGGCTCCTGTGCTGAAGGATCATGTGGGAAATCAGTGAGCCAAACGGGGCTGCGGTGAGCTCACGGGACCATCAGAGACAAGGGGGCCTTGAGGGCAGGCTCAGGGGCTCAGCCGGGAGGAGCTGCTGCTGCTCAGTGATGTCCTGGCTGCAGGTGGGTGGGGACCCTTGAAAGGCCAGGGAGGCCTGGCCGGTGTGGGTCAGTGGTTGAGCATCGATATAAGAACCTGGATGAACAGGTTTGATTCCAGGTCGGGGCACAGGCCCGGGTTGCAGGCTTGATCCCCAGTGCGGGGTGTGCAGGAGTGATTCCCGTCATTGATGTTTCTATTGCTCGCTCCCTCTCCCTTCCTCTCAGAAATCAATAAAGAAATATTTAAAATAAAAATAAAGAGGAGGGCCCTGGCCGGTTTGGCTCAGTGGAGATAGAGTGTCTGCCTGCGGACTCAGGGGTCCCAGGTTCGATCCTGGTCAAGGACATGTACCTTGGTTGTGGACGCATCCCCAGTGGGGGGTGAGCAGAAGGCAGCTGATCAATGTCTCTCCCTCTCCCTTCCTCCCTGTAAAAAATCAATAAAATATATTTTTAAAAATTAAAAAAATAAAGAGGAGGCAAAGCCCACCTATTCCACTTCCCACGCACCTCGAAGCTGAGCATGAATCTTTGTGCACACTAAGCCCTTTTTCCCCCTACCTTTCTGGCCAGAGGGAAGGGACTACATTTCCCAGAATGCGCAGCGTGGAGTGGCAGCACCGCCATCCAATGAGAATGGAGTGAAGAGGGGCTTCTGCGGGTGACGCATTACGAGAGGGCGGTACTTCCGGCTGCTGGCAAAGCGGCCACGTTAGCTGCTCTGGGTTGGTTTCTAGGACTTTCCAGAGCGCTCAGTCAGGGTCCAGGTGCCGGGTCCACAGGTGGCGGAGGTCGTTCTCCCCGCCGCACAGACGCGGGTGTGAGGCTCAGCGACCCCGCGAGGGACCCGCTTCAGGGCGGGAGGGTACCGCCTCCTCGCCCGCCGCCCCGCCCGCGCCGCCTGCACGTTCCAATGGCGGCGGCCGCGCCCAGGCGCCCGGCTGAGGTGAGCGCCTCCCCCAGGCTCCCCCGCCTCCCCGACCTACCCCCGCAGCCAGGGGGCGGGCGCCCGTCCCTCCTGCAGCCCAGGCCCCGCGTCAGGACCGCGAGGCGCTTGGGGGTTACCCCGGGGGGACGGGCTGGGGCGACTGCGGGGGCTCAGCGGCGGCGCGAGTCCCGGCCCTCGGGGCAGGCGGGGTCCAGGGAGGCGGAGCCCCCCAGGACCTCGTGTCTCCAGGGCCAGCCCCCTCCCCGGGTCCCGCGGTTGCGGAAGTGCTTGTGGGACCGCAGGGAAGGGAGGGTGACCCGGTCCCTCACTGGCCCCGACCCCCACCCTCACCGTCTCTGGAATGTCTCTTCTCGGACTTGGAGAGCTAGTCCCCCATCTGGGGTGCCCGGGAGCCTGGAGACACCCCAGGCACAGGACCCGAATCCCATGCAAAGGTGGCATGAAGCTGCTGGCATTGCCTTCAGCCAGTAAACCCCGCGTGGAAGGTTATGCCCTGAGCTGGTCGCAGGCCGTGTGCGTGCTCGAGGCAAAACTGAGCTGAGTGTGTAGGAAGCTTCTGGTCTCCTTTCCGGGGGAACAAAGGGCAGAGGCGGGACCCTGTCCTCTATGAGCCCCCGAGGCCACAGTGGCACCAGGACGTGGATTGTCCTTAGAGTTGGGGGGATTGGCAGGAGGACAGGCACAGGGTGGATGTGGGGGGCGCTGGGGGGAGGATTGTGGGTCTCTCAGTAGAGGAGCTTTTTCTGGTGTCATCTGTCCCCATCCCGCTGCCACGTGTTAGAAATAAGGGGAGCCCCCAATCCAGGGGTCCTGGTAGAACACAAAACATACTGGGGAGCCAGGCAGCCCAGCAAACATCTTTACTTCTAGGTAGAAGGGTGTGCACATGTGATCTGGAACCTCTCGAACACCAAGCAGGTGGTCTGCTCAGATTTATAACCCCTGATGCCTGTGACCTGTCCTTTACTCTTGATTGGAGCTCAGTCCCACAGTCTTTCCCTATTGGCTAATTCAAAGGGAAAAATTGGCCTTTACCATTTCAAGAAGGTGACCCCCAGAGGAACTGCAAGCCATGTGGCCAACATGGCGGCTGCCAAGTCACACAGTCCAAAATGGCGGCCTTCTAAACTGTTGTTTGACGGAAAAGATGATTTGTTTAATCTCACACAGGGCAGGATGACCTTTGAGGATGTGGCCCTGTACTTCTCCTCGGAGGAATGGGAGCTCCTTGATGAGGCTCAGAGACGCCTGTACCACGATGTGATGCTGGAGAACTTGACACTGATAACCTCTTTGGGTAAGGATTTCAAACTCCGCTATGTCATTGGCAGTAGTGTCTGCCCTTCCCTTTTCCCCCAGTTGTAGGTCTATCCTCACTCCAGGACCGTGGTACTGCTTTCTTCCCCAGATCCCTGGAGAGGTGCTGTGCTTAGACCCCTGGAGAGATGCTGTGCTTAGTGGGGTTGAGGTCTGTGCATGGCCCTCTCCTTCCTTGAAGAGCCCCATACTTGCAGGGAAGAAATCAGGGCAGGAGTCTTCCAGTGAACCCACTGGATACACCTGCCTTGCTTCTCCTTGACGAAATGACTTTGTTCAGATCCCAGGCCCTTGTGTACCTAGGTTCTGTGCCTCCTTCTAGCTGACATTGCCTCAGGCCTGCCTGGGCCAGGAATCCCCATCACTGTCATGGTTTCTCCTCCCATGGACTGTGGGCTGTTCTTGCAAGACCCTCCTTCAACATTCTCTGTGTAGTATTTGGTTTTCTTTTCTGTTGGCTGTGCTGTGCTGAGTTGTTCTGGGCTAGTGTTGGTTACTCATGTGTGCTGTCCTTCCCTTAGTATCTGTGTAAGGTGTCATGCATTTGCTCACTGAGTGAGTTGGGTTGGGTTAGAAAGAGGTGATTCATAGGATGTATATGAATCCAGGCTCAGCAAAATGTTAGGAGTGGCACCTGGAGGAGGGTGTGACGCCAGTGCTGTGTTGAACTCACACCAGACACCTACTGTGTTGGATTAGTGTTTTGATCCCATGCCTGGGGCCACACTTCATTTCTGTCTGTCTATCCCCTTCCCTGACTTCACCAATTTCTCAGTTCTATCACTTACCGCTTCTACCCTAACCTCACATCTCTACACTGTGTCTAGCCTGTTTTTCTCACCACTCCATCTGTGGTGCTTTCCTCGTTGGCCCCTATGCATTGTGTCCTGAGGTGTGTGCATATTTCTAAAAGTCCTGAATGCCAGCTGCCAAGTTCTTACCAAAGTTCTTTAGGGAAGTCATTGTTGAAGTGAATTGTGGACGCTGTGTCTACTCTCTGTGTACACTGCATGGTTGGGTCTCTCACCATGTGAGGCCTCCCCCAGTCTGTGCTCTTCATGGCCCAGTACTGTGGAGCAGCCCCATCCTTAACGTGTACTAACTCCCTGGTCCTGCACACAATGCCATGGACTTGTTCCTGGGTTTGTCAGACACACGTGTGTGGATGACTCTTCCCACCAGAGACAACATGCACTTAAACAACACTTTTCGTTTTCAGGTTGTTGGCATGGAGCCCACAATGAGGAGGCAACGTCTGAGCTCTGCGGTTCTTTACAAGGAGTGTCACAGGTCAGGACTCCCAAGGCAGGTGTGTCTCCCCTGGATGCCCATCCTTGTGAGCTGTGTGGTGTGGACGTGAGAGACATTTTGCACTTCACTGGGCACCAGGGAACACATCATGGGCAGAAACTGTACAAGATGGGGGCATGTGAGAAACAGTTGGATGTTAGCACGGAACTTGAACATCAGAAGCAGCACACGGGAGAGATGTGCTTCAGAGGCCACATGGACAGAGCCTCATTTGTAAAGGACTGCAAATTCTGTGTTACGGGGAAGCCCGGTTCCTGTGAGGAGGTTTTGAGGGACTTCCTGGCCAGCTCAATATTTCTCCAGCACCAGGCAACACACATCAGGAAGAAGTCAAACAGGGGAACTGCGTGTGGAACAGCCTCTCATAAGGAAAGAACTCTGTCTGACCCAGAATATATGGAAGATTTTGATTGCAAATGCATGCTTGTTCAAGACCAGAGAGTCCTCACCCAAGAAAGTTGCCACATGAGTAATGAATGTGGAAAATCTTACAGCAAAAGCTATACCCTCGTTGACCATTGGAGAGTTCATGCTGTGGAAAAGCCTTATGAGTGTGGGGAATGTGGGAAGTCCTTTAAGCAAAGCTCTAGCCTCATTCAACACCGGAGAGTTCACATTGGAGCACAGACTCACAATTGTGACTTATGTGGAAAATTATTTAGCAACAAGTCCAACCTCATTAAACATGGAAGAATTCACACTGGAGAAAGGCCTTATGAGTGTGGGGAATGTGGGAAGTCCTTTAGCCAAAGCTCTGCACTCCTTCAACACCGGAGTGTACACACAGGAGAAAAGCCATATGAGTGCAGTAAATGTGGGAAGTTCTTTACCTACAACTCCAGTCTCATAAAACACCAGAGAGTTCACTCTGGGTCCAGGCCCTATGCCTGCAGTGAATGTGGAAAATCCTTTACTCTAAAGTCCCGCCTGATTGATCACTCCAGAGTTCATAGTGGAGAAAAGCCTTATAAGTGCAGCGAATGTGGGAAATGTTTTAGCCAAAGCTCTGTGCTTCTCGAACATTGGAGAATACACACTGGAGAAAGGCCGTATGAGTGCAGCGAATGTGGGAAATTCTTTACTCACAATTCTAGTTTCTTAAAACACCAGAGAGTTCACACAGGGGAAAGGCCTTATGAGTGCAGTGAATGTGGGAAATTCTTTACTTACAGCTATAGTCTCATCAAACACAAAAGAATTCACACTGGAGAAAGGCCTTATGAATGTAACCAGTGTGGGAAATCTTTTAGCCAGAGTTCTGCACTTTTTCAGCACCGGAGAGTTCACACCGGAGAAAGGCCTTATGAGTGCAGTGAATGTGGGAAATTCTTTACTTACAGCTCTAGTCTCATCAAACACCTAAGAATTCACACTGGAGAAAGGCCTTATGAGTGTAGCCAGTGTGGGAAATCTTTTAGCCAAAGCTCTGCACTTTTTCAGCATCAGAGAGTTCACACTGGAGAAAGGCCTTATGAGTGCAGTGAATGTGGGAAATGTTTTACTTACAGCTCTAGTCTCTTAAAACACCAGAGTTCACACCAGAGAAAGGCCTTATGAGTGTGGTGAATGTGGGAGATCTTTTAGGCATAGTTCGAGCCTCGTTAAACATCAAAGACTATCCTCAGCTGGTTTGATTCAGTGGATAGAGCCTTAGCCTGTGGACTGAAGGGTCCCAGGTTTAGTTCTGGTCAGGGGTACCTGCCTGGGTTGCAGGCTTGATCCCTAATAGGGGGTTTGCAGGAGGCAGCCAATAATTCTCATCATTGATGTTTCCCTCAAATCAATATAAAAATATCAAAGCCCTAACCAGTTGTCTCAGTGGATAGAGCGTTGGCCTGTGGACTGAAGGGTCCCAGGTCCAATTCTGGTCAAGGGCATGTATCTTGGTTGTGGGCACATCCCCAGTCGGGAGTGTGCAGGAGGCAGCTAATCATTGTTTCGCTCATCAATGGTTCTAACTCTCTCACACTCCCTTCCTCTCTGTAAAAAATAAAATATATTTTTAAAAAATTGAAGATCACACTATATAAAGGCCTTGTGAATATTGAATGTGGATAAGAATTTTATCTCCAACTCCAGGTCTTATTGTTCAAGCCACTGTTCATTTTGAGGTTCTAGTCACTGTTTTGGGTTTCTTTGAAGTTGACAGGTTTGCTAGCATGAAGGGGTGAACAGCTCTGGTTGAGATTGCAAAGTTTGTGTGCCTCTGATTATAGTGTGATGGCAGATGATATGTCTTCAGTTTTGGCCTAGTTTGATTGTTAGGGAAGACTGTGGAGCTTTGTGGTCCTATATTGTAGCTTGCATGCCCTGACTTGGAGGTTCTGAGTTCAACCTGAGAAGGGGGTCCTTGTGACAACCTTCACTGCTTCTGAGAGCAACATGAACTTGTTCTCATTCACAGGGCCTATTGTCTCGTGCCCAGCACTGGTGAGGGAATGTCTGTCCCTGCAGGTCCTGCAGTGGAGCTCTTGGCCCTGAGGTCCTGACTTCTGTAGGTACCATCACTGGTTTTAAGATTACAGGGGCCACGAGAAGGATCATTGTTGCAGAAACACTGGATTCAGAAAGAGTGGAGGAGACCACCACAAGTGGTTAGCATGCTCTAATTTTATTTCATTTTATTTTTCAAATATGTTTTTTGTTGGTTTTATTTCAGATAAGAAGGGAGGGCTAGAAACAGCTCCTGCACACCCCTTACTGGGGATGGAGCCCACAGTGCAGGCGTGTGCCGTGACCAGGAATGCAAATTTCAGTGTCTTGGTTCAAAGGTCAAAGCTCAATCACTGAGCCATGTCAGCTGTGCTGGATGCTTGCTTTTAATTATTTTTATGGTGGGTACAGAACAAGTTAAATCAGCTCTGCAAGTTGAAGTATAAGTAAGCTCCACCATCTAGATAACAGTTTTTAGGATCTCTGCCAGAGAGAAAAAAACAAAACATCACCAGAAAATGAAATTCACAGTCTGAGAGCAGTCTCTTTTGCTGATGGAAAGACCTTGGCATTTGCCCAAGGGTGGCCTTTACTTTTTCCTAGGAGATCATTCAAAGTTCCCAGTAAAATGCCTCGCTGAAGTGGGTCAGTGGTTGAGAGTTGACCTATGAACCAAAAGGTCATAGTTTGATTACCAGTCAGGGCATGCCCAGGTTGTAGGCTTGCACTCCAATAGGGGGTGTGTAGGAGGCAGCCAATGAATGGTTTTCTCTCATTGTTGTTTCTCTCTCTGCATTTCTCTCTGAAATCAATAAGAATATTTTTTAACTAGAGGCCCAGTGTATGAATTTGTTTCCAGCCCATCTGGCCCCTATCAGGGCTGGGCAGGCTGTGGGGAGGGGTGCAGTAGATTGACCAGTGGGCCCCGCTCCCAATTGAGGTTTGGGGGCCAGTGGCAGGCGGGGCTGGCCATGGGGAAGAGCTGAGAGTACTGGGCCAGCTGGTCCTGCCCCTGAATGGGGGGGCGCTGTGCCGATTGGGAGCCAGCAACCTGGGGGAGGGCCATGGGTTGTTGGCCAGCTGGCCCTGCCCCTTATTGGGGTAGGGTCTGGTGGGGGGGCGGGGCTGCAGGAGGTTGGCCAGCTGGTCCTGATCCCTGTTGGGGTAAGGGGTGCGATCAGGGGTGGGGCCAGTCAGGGGGAAGGGCTGCAGGCCTATCATGGTGGGATGGGTCAAACAGGGGTGGGGCCCCAGGGGGATGGCTGGAAGGGGGGGGGCATTTGGCCAGCTGGCTGGCTGGGGGAGGAATCACAGGAGGTTGACCGACCAGCCGCACCCCTTGATCAGGTGGTTTGCTGGCCACAGTGGGCATCATGACTGGTCATTGGCTTTTTATATATATAAATTATATGTATATGTATTAAAAAATAAAGTACCCAGTAAAATACCTACCCTAGAGCTTACCCTGATTGAACTAGGTGAACCTTTGCTGGAAAAAACTGCAACCCTTAAATGAGAAGTAGCCCTCTTCTTCACATTGGTAGTACCCAGGATTGCCCACAAAACACCCACCTAGGTAACATTCACATTTCCTGCTCCATTTGGACCACATTCTCTCACTCCAGACCTAATAGTTACCACTCTTTTGGTGTCGGTGTTGTCTGTGGGGGTGAGAAGGGATTTTGCGGCAGGGCTGTGAGGCAGAGAAGAGCTAAAACCTTGAGGTGCCAGGGACTAGGGCAGAGGGTCTGGACACCAGGCAACAGGAGGTGCTAGGTGGGTCACTGGGGCCAGAGGTGCTGTGAGCATCTGTGCAGGAGTGGTGCAATTTGCAGCCTTGGGGACACAGGTGGAAAATGTAGAAGGAGAGTGAGGGGATGTTGGATCAGAAACCGGTGTGGAGCCCTAACCGGTTTGGCTCAGTGGATGGAGCATTGGCCTGCGGACTGAAAGGTCCCAGGCTTGATTCTGGTCAAGGGCATGTACCTTGGTTGCAGGCACATGCCCAGTGTGTGTGTGTGGGGGGGGGGGGGGGTGTGCAGGAGGCAGCTGATCAATTTCTCTCATCGATGTTTCTAACTCTCTATCCCTCCTCCTTCCTCTGTGTAAAAAAATCAAGATAATATATTTTTTAAAACAACAAACCGGTGTGGAGGCTGGGCTGTGGAGAGAGCTGGCTGCCAGGACACAGGAGGTGCCAAGAGACCCATGAGGGTAGGTGCATCTGAAGCACATGGAAGGGCCAGGGAATCAATACTGCTGCTCGAGGACATTGGATGAGGAATCCCCAGGCTGTTGAGGACTGCAGGGGTCGAAGGCAGCAGAACCTGTTACCTGGAGGCCAGAAAACCCAGAGTTGGGAGTGGTGAGGGGTAGGGTAAGCCAGGTAGACCAGAGCTGTTTCCTGGGCATCTATCTACTTGTCACCCTACCCCGTAAGCCAGATATCAAAGCTCTGCCTTCCTTTACCTGGGAACCAAAGCCTCTGTAGTCAGCCCTGCCCTGCCCCGCCCAGCTCGCCCAGGCCTTGGGACTCCAGTAGTTCTGGAATGATGGTGGGTGTGTTCCTCCCCAGAGCCTCTGGGAGATCAGATTCCTGCTCATTTGGGTTGTTGGCAGAACTAGTTCCATGTACTTATGGGATGCAGTGTCTCTAAGCTGCAGAGTCAGTCACTTTCTTCATTTTGTCTGAACTCGGAAGAGTTCTTGCTGAACCAGGACTGACCTTAGCTCCTAAGGTTCCTCTTCAGTCCTAGCACAGGAGCTGTATCCTAGCACTGGCACTGGGGCACCAGGCTGATCATCCTGCCATAGGTCTGGCTCTTCTGTCTGCATCCTCCTCCCTGCAGCTGGGGACAGTTCTCCATTCTGAAGACTCCTGTGATTAGATTGACCCCTGAGGGCTTGCTGCCATGCGCATAGCGTTACTAACATGCATAGTCCATTGTCCACGCGGGGAACATGCACATGTTCTCGGGATCGGGGCTTGCACATCTTTGGGAGCAATTATTCTGTCTTCTACAGTTTATCCTTTGTTCCCCAAACACCTGTCTGTTCTGTTTGCAAAATAAACCTATCCCAAGATCCCAAATGGCCTCATTCCAATATGAACCCATCATCCAAATCCCACGATCGTAAAAGTGTGAACCTTATCATCAAATTTGTCCGAATCAGTTATGGGTCAGATTCTGGGTGTAATCACCCTGAAGTGCAGTATCTCCCCATCTGTGGGTCTGTGATGCTAGAAAACAAAGTAACTGTCCCTGAAATAAAATGGTGGAACAGCCCAGCAGGTGTGGCTCAGTGGTTGAGCATTGACCTATGAACCAGGTGATCACAGTTGCTTCCTGGTCAGGGCACATCCTCGGGTTGTAGGCTCCATCCCAGTGGGGAGTGTATAGGAAGCAGCCTATCAGCGATTCTCTCTCATCATTGATGTTTTTCCCTCCTTTCCTCTCTGAAATCAATAAAAAAAAATTTTTTAGGAATGTTGGAGCAGACCTAGGATAGCTGTATAGAATATATTCAGTTTCAAAAGGGGAGAAAAATGGAAAGAAAAAAAGAGGCACCAATCTCAGGACATTTTGAAAATCATGTGGATCAAGCCCTGGAAACATCATCTGTGGTTCAGGGCCCTGCCCACTGGGCTGGACGCTCCCCATTAGGGGTTCTGCTCTGCTGAGTCATGCTTCTTTTTTCATGAAAGGTAACTCAGGGTTGCAGCTCAGCCTTCTCAGCCAGTCTCATACGTGTAGACATTGGAGGTATATACCCTTTGATTTCATACTGTCCCTTTAGATCCAAGGTGTTTCTATGGTTTTCTAAGCCGCTTAGCATTAAAGTTCTTTACCTTGTTTTTTTTCATTAGATCTAAATTTTGAACAGCCCGATTTTGAGTAAAAAACAGTATTATTTTTTCATGTTACTAGAGTCCCTCAGCCCAGCCTGCACCCTCTCCAATCCAGGACCGCTGGTTCCTAACAGTCACCTGCCTGATTGCCCCTAACCGCTTCTGCCTGCCAGCCTGATGTGCCTAACTGCCCCCCACCCCCGCCAGCCTGATCACCCCTAACCATCCTAACAAGGTGTCTCCTCAGTGTTAATGTTCAAATATATGAAGTTCAACATCTGATTGATGTCTTCCTCTCACAGGGAGATCAGAGCGTTCCTCTCCACGTGAGTCCGTGTTGAAAGCACTCCTAAAGCCTTCCTGCAGAGTGAACTTTCTGATGCCGAATGAGGTGGGAGCTTAAGCTATAGGCTTTCCCACATTCATTGCACTCATATGGCCTTTCTCCAGTGTGAACTTTCTGATGCCGAACAAGGTGGGAGGTTCTTATGAAATCTTTCCCACATTTGCTACACACAAAAGGCCTTTCACCCGTGTGAACTCTCTGATGTGCAATAAAGTCGGAGCTTCGACTAAAGAATTTCCCACATTCAATGCATTCAAAAGGCCTACTCTCGGTGTGAATTCTCTGGTGTTTAATGAGGGTGTATTTGTGGCCAAAGGACTTCCCACAATCACTGCAAACATAAGGATTTTCTCCAGTATGGATGCTCTCATGCTGAACAAGTGTGGATTTGTGTCTGAAAACTTTCCCACAATCACTGCACTTGTAAGGCCTTGCCCCATTGTGAACTCTCTGGTGTACAATTAAATTGGAGTGATGGCTAAAGTATTTTCCACATTCGCCACACTTATAAGGCATTTCTCCAGTGTGAATTCTTTTGTGCTGTGTAAGGTTGTCTTTGCGGCTAAAGGACTTCCCACATTCACTGCACTCATACGGCCTCTCCCCAGTGTGGATTCTCTGGTGCTGAACGAGTGTGGCTTTGCGGCTGAAGGCCTTCCCACACTCGCCGCACTCATAAGGCCTTTCTCCGGAGTGGATTTTCTCATGCTGAACAAGCGTGTCTTTGCGGCTGAAGGCCTTCCCACATTCGTTGCAACTGTAATGCATCGGTCCGATGTGACAGGCCGCCCCTCTCTCAGTGCTCCTGCTCTTCCTCTTGCAGTGGGTGGCCTTTTGCTGGTGACTGTCCACACATGCCTGGAAGCTCTTCTGACCCCCCTCACACACAAAGGGCTTCTCTGATGGATGAGGTCCTTCACAGACTCTACAGTTCTTCACAAATGTGGCCTTGCCTTTGTCCCTCCTTACGGGTTTCTCTATATTGTACTGCTTCTGGTGCTGGTAAAAGTTTGCACCACATGAGAACTGTCTCCCACATGCCTCACATGTGTATGGTTTTAGTCCATAATGTGTTTCCTGGTGGTCATCTGGATGCAAAATATCTTTCAAGATGGGCCCACATATGTCACAAGGTTGAGCCATCTGGGTCGATGAACCTTCCTTGGCAGGACGCACATGTGACACTTCCACAGAAATGCTCTGCTCAGAAGATGCCTCTTCATCCTTCACCCCAAGGCAACAACCTGAAGCCAGAAAAATGCTGCTGAAGTACACACTAACTGGTGAGAGGGGACAACCCCGTCACAAAAGCGTGTCTAGCGCACTCAGGGCTGAGTCCCTGTTAAAGAAAGAGCTGATGTGCATGACCAGGCTCTAAGGGTCGCAGGAAGGGGAAGGCCTGAGAAAGGACAAAGGTGTGGCTTGGGGAGAAGCAGGCAGGATTGCCAGCTTTCTCCTTGCAAATAATGACTTTTAAAAAGGACTTGGCTCTTGGTAAAAGGTGAGTGCTACATAGGAATGTATGCCAGGCCCAGGAAACGCTGACTTAGAATCAGTAACTGGTATTGAAGAACTATTTCAGGATATGTGTAAGTCTCCGATATTTTGGCATCATCCAATATGGGAGATCACTGCAGAGGGAGCAGGAGAGAGCACTGGTAATTGGGGTGGACAGCCCTGGGTCAGAGGTAGGAATAGAAATGACAAATGTGTAAAGTGTCCAGAATGGGGAGGAAAACAGAAATAAAGTATGGCCTATAGCCTGGGCACCAAACAGTAGTGGGCACAGGACAGGTTTCTGGTGTTACTTGAACCGAACCCTGAAGGCCCCCACTCCCAAAGCTCTAACGTACCTGGGCCGGGCCGAGCCCCTCCTGCTGTGGCTAGAGTCATTACCTCTCAGTCAGGTAAGTAGAGTGCTTTCTCCTGCTACAACTCAGCAACCACGAAGGATCTGGAAAATATAAGTCACGGAAGAAAGAGGGCCAGTGAGTAGGAAAGCACTGCCCCACCCTTAACAGAGTCACGTCCTGCAGAAACATCCAATGGGTCCCACAAGCCATGACCATGACCGTAATTCATAACATAAGTAGGCCCAAGGAAATACCAGTTAAAGAAGGGGGCAGGCCCTAGCCAGTTTGGCTCAGGGGACAGAGTGTTGGCCCACAGACTGAAGGGTCCCGGGTTCAATTCCAGTCAAGGGCATGTGCCTTGTTTGCAGGCTCAATCCACGGCCCCTGTCAGGACACATGGTGGAGGCAACCAACTGCTGTGTCTCTTTCACATCAATGTTTACCTGTCGCTCCCTTTCCCTTCCACTCTAAAAATCAATGGAGAGCCTCCAGTGCAGAACGGGGAGGAGGCGTTGTCTCCCTCTGCCTTTCGGCCCCTGCCCTTCCTTTCAGTTTCTCAAGCTCCCTGGGAAGTTGGAGATTGACAAAAATGGCAGAAACCAGGTCCCGGGCAGGTAGCCGCAGCACCGCGGGTACCTTCTGAGTTGGCCCAGCTGCCGGGGACATGCGCGCAGGAAGTCCATGTGCAGGGCCTGCAGTGAGGCGGCGCTGGGCATGGACTCACGCCCATGGCCAGCTGAGGGCCGCAGGGCATGGGCCCGGAGGGCGTGCCACACACTGTGAGGCTCGGCTCAGCCAGTACTGGCCACACCCTCGGCCCCACCACTGGCCGCTTCTGGGGAGGGCGTGCGTCCCCAAGCGCCAGTCTGGGCCACCGTTGCGGGGAAGTGGCCCTGGGAGGGGTCCCAGCTCCTGAAGCCCACATGCACCGTGGAGCCGAGGAGGCTGACAGCAGGACCGGTCCGGGCCCCCACGCAAGGAAGGGATTTTGATTTCCAAGAAAGGAAGGAAGACAACTCCCCTCCCGCCCTTCCGCCGAAGGGACTTTCCTGGCATCGAGGAGAGCGCACTGTGTGAGTTTGCTGTGCCCGATTCATGTTCCTGCAAGTCCTCCCGGAGGCCCAACGCTGCAGCTCCTTCCGCGCCACCCGGCGACCTGCGCCCTGGCAATGGGTGACATGATGGTGGCGGGAAGGCACCGCGGTCCTGGCCAGCTGAGTCGCAATGGCTGCACAGGTGGGGGCAGTGGCAGTGGCGGCGGTAGCGGGCTCCCCAGCACCCCCTAGGCGTGATGGCTAGCGGCAGCGCGGGCTCCTGCGGGACCAGCTCGCTGCCTCGGAAAAGGCTGGTGTCCGTGTGACCAGTGCAAGGGCAAGATGCAGCCGGTGGCCAACCTGCTCCTGCTGTCCAGCGAGGCCAGGCCTATGCTCTTCGAGGGCGCAGCCTTCGCGGATGCCGGCGCCCAGTCCTGCGAGCCCTGCGGGGACACCATCATCGCGCGCACCAAGGGGCTCTCCATCCTGACCCACGACGTGCAGAGCCAGCTGCACATGGGCCGCTTTGGAGAGGCGGGGGACAGCCTGCTGGAGCTGGGCGACCTGGTGGTGTCGCTGACCGAATGCTCCGCCCCCGCGGCCTACCTGGCATCGGTGGCCACACCAGGCGCCCAGCCCGCGCAGCCGGGGCTGGTGGACTGCTACCGGTGACTCGCTGCCCCATAAGGTGGAGCAGGGCTGCGCCACGCTGCGCACCACCACCCCTTCCCCCCCCAACCCCGCCCCCCGCGTCCAACACGACCCCCCAGTTGCTGGAGGTGTCGCAGGGCCTGTCGTGCAACTTCAAGTTCCTGACGGACGCGTGTGCCCTGGCCAGCAACAAGTCCCGGGACCGCTTCGCCAGCAGGAGATGCGCTGGGCCCCGAGCCCACTTCGCGTGGGCGGCAAGTGCATGAGCACCAGCGCGTCGGCCCTGCTGGCCTGCGTGCGGGAGGTCAAGGCGGCGCCCAGCGAGGTGGCGGGCAGCCGCTGCGCCCTGTACAGCGGGCCGCTGGCGCAGGCGGTGAGCGCACTGGTGGGCTTCGCCACTGAGCCGCAGTTCCTGGGTCGCGCAGCGGCTTGAGCGCTGAGGGTAGAGGGCAAGGCGGTGCAGACGGCCATCCTGGGCAGCGCCATGGGGGTGTGGGCTGCGTGCTCCGGCCCCAGTGCCTCAGAGATCTGGCGCAGCACCCCAGGGGGCGCCAAGATGGTGGGCAACATGGAGAGGCTGAGGAACTCGGCCTGTGCCGTGTCTGAAGGCTGCACCCTGCTAGCTCAGGCTTTAAGGGAGAGGTCTTTGCCCAGGACTTTACCGCCAGTGAATTCCAATTCTGTGAATTAGCACCCCGCCCCCCTTCCCCACCCCAGAATAAAGGAAGATGTTTGTCTGCCCCTAAATTTATACCAAAGCAATCAAAGGTGAAGTTCCCATACCCCCTACACCCACGCTGGATGCTCGAGAGGAATCTTCCAGAAGGCAGGGCCATGCATGTGATTTTCACACCCACGCCAGGCCCTGAGCCCAGCAGCCCACATGGTAGGGACCTGGAGATGGGGGATGCTAACTGCTGTGGCAGGATTACCTCCCGCCCCCCCCCCCGCCCCCGCCCAGCTGCTCTTCACGAGTCCCTCACCCAAACTTTATTAATTAATTGGGCAGGAGGGAGGTCATGGTCCATTTCTTTTTTGGTACTTTTTTTCTCCCTAATTAAAAGAAAGGTTACCTCTGTTTTCACTCCTTAGACATGGATGCAGCGATCTTTTTTGTATGTTGTTAATTTTTTCAGTTGGATGAGGCGTATACTTGGTGTGGAAAGAGTCTGACCTTGTCATGTGATTTGCAAATGGGGGTGAAAAGCTACAGTGAGTGTGTGTTTTATTTTCTGATTTACACTAGAGTGATTTTTCCTCCCTCCAATGTCAAGTTTGTACCTTGCATGTACTGGAGTATTTATTTCATCTATTAAAGTGTTAGGTTTCTAAAAAAAAAATCAATGGAAAAATATCCTTCGGTGAGGATGAACAACAAAACAAAAAGCCATGGGCTGACCGCAAAGCACCTGACCTTGACACCTTCCCGCCAAGGGTTCTGGGCAGCAGGAGTTGGGAAGCATATGGAGTGGAGGAGACAGTCCACACAGCTGAGCCCTGAGGACCGAGGCGAGGGAATGAGGGAAAAATAGGAACGCCCCTGGCCCAGCTAGGAAGGAAACGGCAGCCTCTGGAGAAAAAGGAAGAGCAGGGCACAGACCAAAAAACGAACCCTCAGGACCTTACCCAGGATTGATTTCTTTCTTTATTTAACAACATATTTTTATTGATTTCTTACAGTGAGGAAGGGAGAGGGATAGAGAGAAACATCGATGCGAGAGAAGCACCTATCACTGCCTCCTGCACACCCCACCCCCTACTGGTGATGGAGTCCACAACCAAGGTACATGCTCTTGACTGGCATCAAACCGGGACCCTTCAGTCTGCGGGCTGATGCTCTATCCACTGAGCCAAACTGTTTAAGGCAGGACCTTACTCAGGATTTAAACTTGGATTTAAAGGCAAAGCACAGAAAGTCTCTGAGCCTTATCAAGTAGTCCCCAATCCTCCCAGGAGAAAAGCCAACATCCTCAAAGGTCACATGACCCTGCATGAAGATGACAACTAAGCACAGGGCGGCCTCTCTCCCCAGGACTCCTGGTCTATCCATCACAGACTTTCCCCCCAGCTGCCCATTTTCCATGAATCATTATGTCCAGTCAAGGACAGGCAGGTGGACAGGTAGGCAGACATATAGTTTGGGCCTGGGATGCAGTGCACAGCCCTTCCCTGCAGTCCGGAGGTGCTGCCTCTCACACACCAATGTGAACCTTGCACGCTCCCTAAAGCCCTCTGTCAGAAGGTAAGATTCCATCCCCAGGTGCACATCACTCTTTAGCTCACATCTCCCTCCATCTATGACACAGCGTCCAGAGAATGCTTGGTTCATGCAGCCAGGACCACTCCAGCCCCAGTCAGTGGCCCCCGCTGCCACTGGGACCTGTGAGCCCAGCTTTTCAATCCTCCCCTCCTCAGCTGAACTTCAGCAAACCCAAACCACGTAGGATACCAGGCAGACCCAGCCCTGCTCCACTTTGCGGGTGAACACTGAGGATGCTAGATCCTCATCGGTCACAGGCTTACCACCAGACTCTCATTCAAGGCCACACCCACTGGCCTCTTCCCCAAGTATGGGGACTATGCCAACTGACTCCATGGTCCTGAGCTAATTTGTCAGCTTGATTTACCCGCTCCTCCCCGCCCCATGTCCCACCAAATGTCACCACAGAAGCTGGGCAGCACAGAGAGGGAAATGAGCACCAGCTCCAACCTCCCTTTCATGTCATCTCTATTACTCCATACCCCAGCAGTCACCGCATGTCACTCTTTCTCTGGAAGACGTTACCATCTGTCAGATCCTATTCTTCCCTCCTCCCTTCCCCCATGAACACTAATCCTTTTCTTGTTTCTCAAGTGACTTCTACTCCCAATCCACTGTGCCCACCCCTTTTCTAGACTCATAATGTCCCTGCCACCGTAACATAAAGGTTCTCTAAGTCTGATATACAACTCTACCCTGCTCTAAGGCTGCCGCTACATGGATGTCTCCAACTTGAATCCCTCCTCTGCACTCAAAACCTGTGTGTCCTGCTGTCCATCTGACAACTCTACTCAGATGTCTGGAACATCACGTATTCCATATGGTCAAAACCTAACTCGTGATGTTATTTCCACTAACGTCCCCATCTCAACTGAGGCTTTTGCTATACTTACACCTTCTCAGGCCAGAAACGGTGGGGTCATCTCTCACCCCTCCCTTCTTCCTCTCATCCTCCACAGCAGAAAACCGCTCCCTCCTCTGCTCCAAACCTTCCATGGCTCCAACCCCGCTCAGAATAGAAATCCAGCCCCATAGACGGTCACTCCCAAGTTGGATCCGGTTCCTTGCACTCTGATCACACCCAACATAATGGAGACCTGCGGTTTTCTGAACACTCCCAGTGCAACCTTAAGCAATGCACTGGCACATGCTGGCTCCTGTGTTTGGGACACTGTTCAAACTGAACTCACTGCTTGCTGGAAATGGAAACCCTTTCATATAATTCGAGAAGTCAGGGCTCAGGACCTTTGGAGACAAAGGGATCCCCAAGCTCAATGGCAGACAGAAGGTAGACTAAGAGCCCTCAGACACCGTTCGCCATACTGTGATGCCAAATTTGTGGGGTGAGGGTGGGCTGAATGTGGACCTGTCTGTTCTGCAGTCACCTACGCAGGGATCATAAGAGCTCCTGCCACCACAGCAACCCCGAGGAGGTAGCTGGGAGTGGCAGGTTACCACAGTGGCATCTGACAGACTGAACGGTCCCCGAAGTCCCGCCCTGCCCTTTGGTGAGGATGCTTTCCGGTTGTCTGAGCTCAGATCCTCACACCTCAGTGTTGCCTCCGCCCATCTGTGTGAACTGGAACAAAGATCTGTGTCTCACTGTCTTCATCTGTGAAGTGGAGGTCACGGTGGTACCCTCCTACCAGGCTGCTGCTTAGAGCAGACGTGTCAGTACAGCTCAGGCACCTTTGAGTTACCTTTTACTGCCCACCAGCTTAACACTTTGCAAATGGTTTGGTACAAATGAGGTGACAGATTTTTTAAATTATGGGTTTGTTTTTAATCTCTTAAGAAAATGTGGTATTTGAGACTTCCCATTACAATGAAAGGAGCAAGAACTTCCCCTAAATCTGATCTCCAGGGTTTGACCTGAGGCCTCATATCCAGATGCCCATGTGATACCTCCACTGCATAACCTTAGATTCACCATGTTCAAAATCCAGCTCCTGACTGCCCTTAACGGCGATCCCTGTTCCAACTTCCATTCTTTCAGATGTTCAGGGGAAAACAACAAAACGATGGCCTGGTCGGGTAGTTCAGTTGGTGACAGCATCCTCCCGATGTGCCAAGGTCACGGGTTCAGTCCCTGGTCAGGGCGCATACAAGAATTAACCAATGAACACACAAATAAGTGGAGAAACAAATCGGTGTTTCTCTCTCTAAAATAAAAAAAGAAATTGTAAAATTTCTTAAAAACCAGAACCAAACTTGGGAGAGCCCTTTCATTCCCTACTTTCGCTCACAGCCATCTCTGACCCAGCAGCAAATGCTGTTGCTTCTACCCTGGACCTCTCTCCAGAACTGAGCGACCTCTCCACCCTCAGCCCCTCCTGCCCCTGCTCTGGTGTGGCCACCACCACCACACTCCTGGAGTCTGCTGACTCCTCACCAGCCTCCCTGCCTCCATCCTCATCATCCCCATCCCACTCTAGTCTATTTTCCCAAGTGAACGCTGGGCCACCTGCCTCCTCACAGTGAAGGTGTTATAGGGTTCCAGGGCAGGAGGAATGGGGAAACTGAGACAGGAAAGTTAAAACAAGGCCAAACAACAGGAGCAATTTGTAGCCAGCTGGTAACTAGCAAGCCATTATCTTCCCCAGCCAAGGACACAGAGCAAAATGGTATAAAAAACACACACACAAAACAAAGCCCTCCCTCATGAGAGAATGCAGAAAGGGAGGGAGAAAGAGGAAAGGGGGAAAAGGACAGTTTTAGTCCCTAAGCAGAGAAGCCAGCAGCCTGAAGGCGTGGCAAGATAAAGTTGCCAGGTGCTTCTCACGAATTCTCATGGAAGTAAAAGAAGGGACCTTAAGAATTAATCTGCACCAAAATAGTCAACAGAGAATTCTGAGATCTATATAGACCTATCGGAGGGCATGTACCGCCTCAGATCCCCCACCCAACGTGCTCTTCGGATTAGCCGAGAGCCTGTCTGCACTTCATAAGTCAGATGTATAGGTTTGCTTGCTTTACTTTTCCAATAAAAATGCATACTGCCCTAACCGGTTTGGCTCAGTGGATAGAGCGTCTGCCTGCGGACTGAAGAGTCCCGGGTTCGATTCCAGTCAAGGGCATGTACCTTCGTTGCGGGCACACCCCCAGTAGGCGGTGTGCAGGAGGCAGCCGATGGATGTTTCTCTCTCATCAATGTTTCTCACTCTCTGTCCCTCTCCCTTCCTCTCTGTAAAAATCAATGAAATATATATATTTTTAAAAAGATACAAACTTTTCTTGCTTTTCACAAGAAAAGCTTTTCACAACGCGGTCAAGGTCTCTCATATAAATTCACAGACGTGAGAAGGCCAGGACCGGGGTTGGGGACAGGCCGCTCCCACTGGCTGGGGGTTGGGGGCTGTTCCCCCGGGAACACCTCCCTGGTGTCCGTGAGAAAAGCCGGTAACAAGGCCTCGCCTCCCCCTGTGGGTCCAGGCACGACTAGTGCCCCCGCTGCTTCCCGTGGTCCCAGGACCCCAAACGCTCGCGGCCCAGTCGCTCCGCCCACTCCCCCATCTCACTGGCTGTTGCAAATGGCGGCTCCACCCACAGACGCCTGGGGCCTGGGCTGCAGGGAGCCGCCGCGCATCGCCCGCCTTAGGATGGGAGGTGCGGGGAGAGTCCGGCCGCCGCCAAGGTGCGGGGGACGCAGCACCTACCTCGCCCGGGCTCATCCCTGCGGCCTTTGCCATCACGGTCTGGACTGCGCGGAGCCGTGAGGGTGCCGACCCGGACCCAGGTCTTCGCAGGCGCTTCCGCCGCCCAGGCTCTTCCCAGTGGGGCCGGGGTCCCCTCCCGCGCCTTCCCGCTCCCGCTCCCGCCACCTCGGAACCCAACCGGGGCTCGCCAACCTCTGCACACTCGGCCCTGCCAAAAGGCAAAAAGATGTCCGCCGCGAGGAAGACGCCGGAAGTCCCGCCCTGGCACCTCCCGCGCCACCACCGCGCGGCGCGGAGTCCTCTGGGTAATGTAGTCCGCTCAGGGCTCTAGCTTGGAGGGGACGCCCTGGTACCACAGGGGCTCTGGGAAATGGATCCTGGAGGCCCAGAGGCGGCGGCGGGGCGGCGGGTCTTTCAGGAGTGATCTCCAGGGATGGAAGAAATATTTAGAGATATATTTTCTCAGATATTCCCCAAAGCTACAGAACAAAACCACGTGAAATGCCAGAGTCCTCTCCGATTTCTTTGTGTGTGTTTTTTATGAGGCCACTGTTTTAGAAACTGAGTTTTTGATTTTTTTAAATATACTTTTTTATTGATTTCAGAGAGGAAAGGCAGAGAGAGAAATAGAAACATCAATGATGAGAAAGATTCATTGATTGGCTGTCGTCTCCTGCACGCTCTACACTGGGGTTCCATCCAGCCTGCAACCCGGGCATATGCCCTGACCCAGAATCAAACCGTGACCTCCTGGTTCATAGTTTGGGCTCAACCACTGAGCCACGCGGGCCAGGCTGATGTCCTTGTTTTTTAAGTATGTGTAGAGGGGAGCTTTAAGTCAGTTTTGTGAGATTCAGCTGGGTCAGGTTAAGAAAATTGTCTCCGGGGGGAGGGGAGGGCGGGCAGGGTAAGGCATGTACTGGGGGGTAGGGGAGGTCAGGGGGAGATCAATGGGGGAAAAAAGGAGACATATGTACTACTATTTGTAATACTTAAAAACAATTTAAAAAATTGTAAAAAAAAAGAAAATTAAAAAAAAGAAAGAAAATTGTCTCCAGGGCTATGGAGTGGAAGAAGGAGGCAGGAGGTTGGGGCTCTCTGAAGCAAGTGACTCACTGGAGTGCTTCCTCTTGTGAACCCAAAAACAAACGGCCTGTTGGCCCTGGCTGGTGGCTCCGAGAGTTGGAGCCACGTCCCCTATGCCAAAAGGTTGCGGGTTTGATTCTGGTCAGGGCACACACCTAGGTTTCTAGTCCCAACCCTGGTTGGGGCAGCTATGGGAGGCAACCTATGGATGTTCTCTTGTTCTCTCTCTGCTTTCCGCCCTCTCTAAAATCTATTTAAAAACATATCTTGCCCTAGCTGGTTTGGCTGGGCGGATAGAGTGTCGACCTGCGGACTGAAGGGTCCCAGGTTTAATTACGGTCAAGGGCACATGCCCGGGTTGTGGGCTTGATCCGCAGTGGGGGGCATGCAGGAGGCAGCCAATCAGTGATGCTCTCATCATTGATGTTTCTATCTCTCTCCCTCTCCCTTCCTCTCTGAAATCAATAAAAATACATTTTGTTAAAGAAGTTATACCTTTAAAAAAAGAAGGCCTTTCAAAGGAAGAGGTACAAGCGTTCATTTGAGATCAATAATAGCTACTCGGGAAGCACTGATTCAGGCAGAAGCCAAAACAGTGTTCCAATTGGGAGGTAGAGGCAATGGGCATTTTGAGGAAGGGAAGGGGAACAGTTGCATCCGTGGAAGGAAAGCATTGTTACGGGTGCAGATGACACAACAGAGATGCTGATTCCAGACCATGTGCTTAACTTTCAATCCAATCCAGTGGTCATAACTGCTTCCTTGTTATCTTTGCAAACAGCTCTTTGGGTCACAAGGTTGCTTTAGGCCTGTCCAGGGGCTGTTTTAACATCCGAAAGTTTGAGGTAGAAGATGTGCAAGGCAGTTTCTTTTTAAAATATATTTTATTGCCCTAGCTGGTTTGGCTCAGTGGATAGAGCATCCGCCTGGGGACTGAAGGGTCCCAGGTTCGATTCCGGTCAAGGGCATGTACCTTGGTTGCGGGCACATCCCCAGTGGGGAGTGTGCAGGAGGCAGCTGATGGATGTTTCTCTCTCATCGATGTTTCTGACTCTCTATCCCTCTCCCTTCCTCTCGTAAAAAATCAATAAAATATATATTTTTAAATAAATAAATAAAATATATTTTATTGCCCTAGCTGGTTTGGCCCAGGGGATAGAGCATCGGCCTGCGGACTGAAGGGTCCCGGGTTCGATTCTGGTCAAGGGCATGTGCCTTGGTTTCGGGCACATCCCCAGTGGGGAGTGTGCAGGAGGCAGCTGATGGATGTTTCTCTTTCATCGATGTTTCTAACTCTATCTCTCTCCCTTCCTCTCTGTAAAAATCAATAAAAAAATATATTTTAAAAAAAGATATATAAAATATATATATATATATTTGTATTGATTTCAGAGAGAGAGAGATAGAAACTTCAGTGATGACAGGATCTTTGATCAGTTGCCTCCTGTGTGCCCCACACTGGGGATCGAGCCTGCAACTAGGGCATGGACCCTGGCCGGGAATTGAACTATGACCTCCTGGTTCACAGGTGTACGTTCAACCACTGAGCCACGCCGGCCGGGCTTCCTCCAGGTCCATTTTACAGTGACTCCATTTGGTATTAAATAAACGAGGGATGCTGCCCATTGGCTGCGAGTTTGACATGCTTGGCGTAGACGCTCTGGTTTCCTTGGAAGTGATTCCTGACAGGATCCTGGGGAGGAGGCTAGAGGGCATCAAGGAAGGTGCCCTTCCTGACAGTGTCCAACCCAGGGAGCAGCACTCTTTCTCCAAAAGATATTTCTTAGCCCAGTGGTCGGCAAACCACGGCTCACGAGCCACCTGCGGCTCTTTGGCCCCTTGAGTGTGGCTCTTCCACAAAATACCACGGCCTGGGCAAGTCTATTTTGAAGAAGTGGCATTAGAAGAAGTTTACGTTTAAAAAATTTGGCTCTCCACAGAAATTTCAGTCGTTGTCCTGTTGATACTTGGCTCTGTAGACTAATGAGTTTGCCGACCACTGTCTCAGCCCAACAGCTGAGATACCGTTATTTCCTTTCAGGAATGTACCGCCTGCAGGGAAAGAACCATTACCGGTGCTCGTGTGTGCCAGGACAGTGGCTGCCATGGTCCTAGGGACAGCATCTGGGCGAAGGTGGCATCTGGACATGGACATAAAGATTCGGAGAGCCTGGCCGGGTAGCTCAGTTGGTTGAGCATCAGCCCAATACAGCACGGTTTCAGTTTGGTCCCCGGTCAGGATACAGTCAAGAAGCAACCAATGCATGCATAGATAAGTGGAACAACAAGTCGATGTTTGTCTCTCTCCCTTCCTCTCTCTAAAACCAATACATTTTGAAAAATAACAATTGGCTCAGCGATTAAAGCATCGGCCTGTCGACTGAAGGGTCAAGGGTTTGATTGTGCTCAAGGGCACATACCTCAGTTGTAGGCTCAGTCCCAGGCCGGGGTCAGGGCATGTGGGGGAGGCAACCAGTTGGTGTGACTCACATTGATGCTTCTCTCTGTGTCTCTCCCCGTCCCATCCATTCTCTCTCCAAGGGCGGGGGGGGGGGGGGGAGTCAATAGGAAAAATATCCTCGGGTGAGGATTAACAAAAAGTAAAAATAAATTATTTGGAACACTATGATCTTCTTTCTTTGCTGGGAGGCTGAGCATGCAACTGTGTTGGGACCTAAGTGCATGGGACAAATTTGAAAACAAAACAAATACCCCAGCTATCAAGGAGCTTACACTATTCAAGAAAGGAAGAGATAGTAAGAAGCAATCATATAGCCCTGGCCGATGTGGCTCAGTGGATAGAGTGTCGGCCTGTAGACTGAAGGGTCCTGGGTTCGATTCCGGCCAAGGGCATGTGCCTGGGTTGTGGGCTCGATCCCCGGGGGGGCTGGAGGGGGGCGTGCAGGAGGCAGCCAAACAATGATTCTCGTCATTGGTGTTTCTATCTCTCTATCCCTCTCCCTTCCTCTCTAAAAGCAATAAAAATATTTAAAAAAAATAAAAAGCAATCACGTAGAATGTTAGAATGTGGTAAGCACAATGAAAAAGAGAAAAGGGGAAAAAGGGAGGGAAATATTATACAGGCAAAGGAGGCTGGTTTGTTCCCAGGTCTTCATTTATCAAGGTGAGTGTGTGACAACACAGAGAGGTCAATGCCATTGAAAGGGAAGTTGCCTGTGACTCAACAATTCCCCGAGGAATGAGAGGCGCAGAAGCAGCCAGGCAGAAGCAGGAGCCGGTGAAAGCCCAGGCCAGAGCCTTGATTGTGTCCCCTGAGGGGAAAGGCAGGGCAGGGCAGAGTCAACAGCTGAGGACTGGCTACGGCAAACAATTCCCATGGATTGAGGCTGTCGGCGTTGTGTCTCCCTGCCCGGTACCTGGCCCTCGGGTGATGTAGGGTACAGAGGGAGGCCACTGAGTGCTTATGTGAAACCACAAGCCCATGAAAATCCTATGTAATAAAACCCCAATATGCAAATCAACTGAAAGGCGGAATGGCCGTTCGCTATGACGTGCACTGACCACCAGGGGGCAGACGCTCAATGTAGGATCTGCCCCAAGCCTGCAGGCTCCCAACTGGTGGTGGCAGTGGTGGGCAGGGCCTGCGCCAGACCACCAGCCAAGGCAGGTGCCAGAGGGGGCCCCGATTGCCCCACCGGTCGCCCCACAGATGGACCCTGCTTGCCGGCCAGGCCTAGGGACCCTACCCATGCGCAGTTTCTGTGCACCGGACCTCCAGTCCTTAAAGAAAATGTGTAGACTTGGTGCGAGCTTTGGCAGCACGTATACTACATTTATTTATTTATTTATTTATTTATTTATTTTAATATATTTTATTGATTTTTTACAGAGAGGAAGGGAGAGAGATAGAGAGTTAGAAACACTGATGAGAGAGAAACATTGATCAGCTGCCTCCTGCACGCCCCCCACTGGGGATGCGCCCACAACCCAGGTCCATGCCATGACCAGAATCGAACCCAGGACCCTCCAGTCCGCAGGCCGACGCTCTATCCACTGAGCCACACCAGTTTCGACAGCACGTATACCACAATTGGAATGATACAGAGAAGATCAGCATGGCCCCTGCACAAGGAAGACAAGCAAATCTGTGAAGCCTTCCATATTTTAAAACAAAGAGAGAAAATGTGTAGATTTGTAATTGATTAGAGGGCAATAGGCTAACGAAGAAACATCTCTTTCTATAAGACACAATTTTGCCCTTGAGTTTATTAGAGGTGAGAAATTTATTTCATCATGATTTGTCATTCAGAACCATATTACCTAGATATATTGGATTTCAAAATATTTAGACACTTTAGGTACAGATTTTACATTGATACTAGAGATCTGGTGCACGAAATTCATGCCTGGGGGGGGTGGCCTCAGCCCAGCCTGCACCCTTTCCAATCCGGGACCCCTTGGGGGATGTCCAGCTGCTGGGGAGAGGGCCTAAACCAGCAGTCGGACATCCCTGTCACAATCCTGGACTGTTGGCCCTTAATCGCTCATCTGCCTGCCTGCCCGGTCGCCCCTAACTGCCCCCCCCCTGCTGGCCTGATCGCCCCTCACTGCCCCCCACTGGTGGCCAGTCCCTTCCAACTGCCCCTTCCCTGCCGGCCTGGTCACCCCATACTGCCCCCGCTGCTGGACTGGTCATCCCCAACTGCCCCCTCCCTGCCGGCCTGGTTGCCCCTCACGGCCCCTCCACCCGCCAGCCTGGTCGCCCATGTATCCTGCTGTTCAGTCGTCTGGTCATCCCTCACTAACCCCCCTGCCGGCCTAGTCATAGGCAGCCATCTTGTGAGGGCATGAAGGTTAATTTGCATATTGCATCTTTGTAATACAGGATATATTAAACTATTTTACACAAGTCACTTAAAAATATAACAAATACAATTAATTTTTAAATACAATTTTAAGTAGCCATCATAGAAATGCAGAATTGTACATTTAGTAACTTATAAGATTACTAATTTATAATGACCAAGTATTGTTTATGAAATTAGAGGTAATAAAGTCAAATGATTATTTAAAGACTAGAGGCCCGGTGCACAATTGGGGGGGGGGGTGTCCCTCATCCCAGCCTTCAACCTCTCCAATCTGGGACATCCCTCTCACAATCCAGGACCACTGGCTCCTAACTGCTCGCCTGCCTGCTTGATCAGCTCCTAATTGCTTCTGCCTGCCAGCCTGATTGCCCCTAACCACTCGCCTGCTGGCCTGATCAACACCCAACTGCTCCCCTGCCAGCCTGATGGCCCCCAACTGCCCTCCCCTGCCACGACCCACCACCTCTGCTGGCTCCTACCTCTGCTGTGCATGTGGCTATCTTGTGATGGCCATCTTGTGACTACATGAGGGCATGATGACCACCTAGGCTATTATTAGTAAAGATGGGAAATAGCCTGGCCAGTGCTGTTCAATGGTTGAGTGTTGACCTATGAACCAGGAGGTTACAATTAGATTCCTGGTCCGGGAGCCTACCTTGGGGGGGGGGGGGGCGGGCAGGCTCAATCCCCAGTGTAGGGGGTGCGGGAGACAGCCAATCGATGATTCTCTCTCATTACTGATGTTTCTATCTCTCTCTCTCCCTTCTTTTCTGAAATCAATAAAAACATTAAAAATAAAAATATCCTATCTAATAAAGAGGGAATATGCTAATTGACCATCACTCCATCACAAAGATGGCTGCACCTACAACTGAGGCCAAGTTCCCATAAGGAGCCTTAATGAGCAATCAGCAGGGAGACTGAAAGGTCCCAGGTTCGATTCCAGTCAAGGACATGTACCTTGGTTTCGGGCTCGATCCCCAGTGGGGGGTGTGCTGGAGTGTGGGAACCCCTTTCACATCCCGCGTGGTTCAGGGTCCCGGTTCAGGGTTCGGGTTCTGGAGAAGGCCGCACACAAATGAAAAGAGACTAGAAAAGTATTAATTTGGGAATACTGGGGGCCAGGCAGGAGCCAACCTCTAGTGGGAAGACTGCCCCCGCTCTGACCTTGCTATCCCTTTTATTGAGACGATGGGATACACCCACAACCTTTAGGCAGGAAATCCCAATAACAGAAATTTACAGGAGACAAACAGAAGTGGAGGCTGCTTCCGCTAACAATGTTTCAACTAAACAGTAAACAATTAGCTCTGACCTTTCCGGATTTCCTTTCCACATCTCTCCATTAGTGGCACAAAGATTGGTTTCCAGCACTGGAGGCAGCTGATAAATGTTTCTTTTAAAAAAATATATATTTTTTTATTGCTTTCAGAGAGGAAGGGAGAGAGAGAGAGAGATAGAAACATCACTGATGAAAGAGAATCATGGATTGGCTGCCTCTTGCACGTCCCCTATGGGGAATCGAGCCCGCAACCCAGGCATGTGCCCTTGACCGGAATGGAACCCAGGACCCTTCAGTCCGCAGGCTGATGCTCTCTACCCATTGAGCCAAACCGGCTAGGGCTGATCAATGTTTCTAACCCTATCCCTCTCCCTTCCTCTCTGTAAAAAGAAAATCAATTAAAATATGTTTTAAAAAACACTCAAAAACATTAAAATACATGGAGGCTAATAAATGGCATGTTATTAAACAATGAATGGGTTACCAATGAGATCAAGAAAGAAATAAAAAACTTCTTGGATACAAATGAACATGAGCACACAAAACCCCCAAATCTCTGGGACACAGCAAAAGCAGTCCTGAGGTGACAGTTCAGAGCACTACAGGCATACCGCAAAAACAAGAGAACTTAGTGATGCACTAGCTAACGCTACAACTTAAAGGGCTAGGAACAGAACAAAAAGAAAAGCACAAAGTAGAAGGAAGAAAATAATAAAAATTAGAGCAGAAATAAAGGACATAGAGACTAAAAAAATAAAAACCATTAAAAAAAAATCAATGAAACCAAGAACTGGTTCTTTGAAAAGATAAACAAGACTGATGAACCATTGGCCAGACTCATCAAGAAACAGAGAGAGAGGACCCAGAAAAATAAAACCAGAAAGAATGTTGGGAAGTAGCAACTGACACCACAGAAATGCAAAGGATTATAAGAAAATACTATAAACAACTACATGCCAACAAGCTGGACAATGTGGATGAAATGGACAAATTCCTAGAAAAATATAATCTCCCAAAATTGCATCAGGAAGAATCAGAAAACCTGAATAGGACAATAGCAACAAAGGAAATAGAAGCATAATCAGAAAAACTCCCAGCAGCCCTCGCTGGTTGGACTCACTGGATAAAGCGTCAGCTTGCAGACTGGAGGGTCCTGGGTTCAATTCTGGACCAGGGCACATGCCCAGATAGTGGGCTCAATCCCCAGTAGTGGGTGTGCAGGAAGCAGCTAATCAATGACTCTCTCTTGTCATTGATGTTTCTTTTTCCCCCTTTTTAAAAAAAAAAATTTTTTTATTGATTTCAGAGAGGAAGGGAGGGAGCGAGGGAGAGAGAGAGAGAGAGAAAGAAACATCAAGGATAACAGAGAATCACCAATAGGCTGCCTCCTGCATGCCCTCTACTGGGGATTGAGCCCACAACCTGGGCATGTGCTGTTGACCAGAATCGAACCCAGGACTCTTCAGTACGCAAGCTAATGCTCTAACCATTGAGCAAAACCAGCTAGGCCTCATCATTAATGTTTCTATCTCTCCCTCCCTTTCCCTTCCTCTCTGAAAGCAATAAAAATATATTTTGAAAAAATACCAACAGCATACTTCACAGATCTAGAACAAATACTCCAACAATTTATATGGAACCAAAAAAAGACTCCAAATAGCCACAGCAATCTTGATAAAAAAGAACAAAGTTGGAGGGATCACAATACCAGATATCAAGTTCTACTACAAAGCCACTGTAACCAAAACAGCCTGGTACTGACAGAAGAACAGGCACAGCCGAAACCGGTTTGGCTCAGTGGACTGAAAAATCCCAGGTTCGATTCCGGTCAAGGGCATGTACCTGAGTTGCGGGCACATCCCCAGTAGGGGGCGTGCAGGAGGCAGCTGATCGATGTTTCTCTCTCATCGATGTTTCTAACGCTCTATCTCTCTCCCTTCCTCTCTGTAAAACAATCAATAAAATATATTTTAAAAAAAGAAAAGAAGAACAGGCATAAAGATCAATGGAACAGAACAGAGACCCCAGAAATTTCCTCAAGCCATTATGGTCAATTAATATATGACAAAGGAGGCAAGAGCATGCAATGGAGACAAAACAGTCTCTTCAATAAATAATGTTGGGAAAAATTGACATATACATGCAAAAAAAAAAATGACACTAGACTACCCACTTACACCACACACAAGAATAAACTCAAAATGGATAAAAGACTTAAATGTAAGTTGGGAAACCATAAAAATCCAGGAAGAAACCATAGGCAGCAAAATCTGAGATATCTCTCGTAGCCATATGTTTACAGATATATCTCCTAGACCCTGTCGGCAAACTTGTTAGTCCACAGAGCCAAATATCAGCAGTACAACAATTGACATTTCTCTTGAGAGCCACATTTTTTAAACTTAAACTTCTTCTAACGCAACTTCTTCAAAATAGACTCGCCCAGGCCGTGGTATTTTGTGGAAGAGCCACACTCAAGGGGCCAAAGAGCCGCATGTGGCTCACAAGCCGCAGTTTGCCGACCACTGTCCTAGGGCAAAGGAAACGAAGGAGAAAGTACTAGTAAACAAATGGGACTACATCAAAATAAAAAGCTTCTGCACAGCAAAAGAAACCATCAAGATGAAAAGGGAGCACTGTATGGGAGAACATATTTGGCAATGATACATCTGATTAAGGGTTAATCTCCAAAATATATAAGGAACTCATACAACTTAAGAAAAAGAAGACAAACAATCCAATTACAAATGGGCAAAGAACCTAAATACACACTCCTCCAACGTGTGGACATACAGAAGGCCAAGAGATATATGAAAACATGCTCAAAGTCACTGATCGTCAGAGAGGTGCAAATCAAAACGACAATGAGGTATCACCTCACACCTGTCAGAATGGCTACCATCAGCAAATGAACAAACGACAAATGCTGGCGAGGATGCGGAGAAAAGGGAACCCTCGTGCACTGCTGGTGGGAATGCAGGCTGGTGCAGCCATCATGGAAAACAGTGTGGAGTTTCCTCAAAAAATTAAAAATGGAACTGCCATTGACCCAGTGACCCCACTTCTAGGAATATGTTCTAAGAATCCCAAAACACCAGTCAGAAAGAATGAATGTATGCACCCCTACATTCATAGCAGCACAATTTACCATAGCTAAGGCCTGGAAACAGCCCAAGTGCCCATCAGCAGATGAGTGGGTAAAAAGGCGGTGGTACATCTACACATGGAATTCTATGCAGCAGTAAAAAAGAAGACTCTCTTACCCTTTGAGACAGCATGGAGGGACCAGGAGAGTATCATGCTAAGGGAAATAAGTCAGAGAAAGACAAGTATCACATGATCTCACCCATATGTGGAATCTAATGAACAAAATAAAATGATGAACAGAGACATAGAAGCATGGAACAGAGTGAGATCTCAGAGGGAAGGCTGGGGAGGGTGGGTGGGTGGGGTGGGTGGGGGGTAATCAACCAAAGACCTTGTCTGTACAAAGACCTTGCATGGCCCACGGACACAGACAATTAGGTGGTGAAGCCTGGTGCGGTGGATGGGGGTGGGCTTGAGAGGGCTAATGGGGGGAAAAGGGGAACATATGTAATACTTTCAATAATAAAAGTCTTAAAAAAAAGGGATAGAGGAAGATATAAACAAGTGCAAAAAATATAACATGTTTATGGATTGATAGAATTAACATCGTTGAACCGTCCATACTACCCAAAGTGATCTACATATTCAAGGAAATCTCTATTAAGATACCAAAAGAGCCCTAACCGGTTTGGCTCAGTGGATAGAGCGTCGGCCTGCAAACTGAAGGGTCCCAGGTTCGATTCCGGTCAAGGGCATGGACCTTGGTTGCCGGCACATCCCCAGTGGGGGGTGTGCAGGAGGCAGCTGATTGATGCTTCTCTGTCATCGATGTTTCCGACTCTCTCTTCGTCTCCCTTCTTCTCTGTAAAAAAATCAATAAAATAAAAAATATATATATATGTGTGTGTGTGTATATACACATATATATAAAAAAAGATACCAACAGAGCGCTGACTGGTTTGGCTCAGTGGACAGAGCGTCGGCCTGCAGACTGAGGGGTCCCGGGTTTGGTTCCGGTCAAGGGCATGTACCTGGGTTGGGAGCACATCCCCAGTGGGGAGTGTGCAGGAGGCAGCTGATCGATGTTTCTCTCTCATCGATGTTTCTAACCCTCTATCCATCTCCCTTCCTCTCTGTAAAAAAATCAATAAAATATATTTTAAAAAATACCAACAGAATATTTCACAGATCTAAAACAAATACTCCAAAAAAAAAAAAATGGTGTGGATCCAAAAAAGACCCTGAAGAGCTGTAGCAATCATTTTTTTAAAATATATTTTTATTGATTTCAGAGAGGAAGGGAGAGGGAGAAACATCCATGATGAGAGAATTATTGATCACCTGCCTCCTGCACGCCCCCTACTGGGGATGGAGCCCACAACCCAGGCATGTGCCCTTGCCTGGAATCGAACCTGGGACCCTTCAACCCGCAGGCCGACGCTCTATCCACTGAGCCACCCAATCTTAAGAAAGAAGAACAAAGGCGGGGGGCGTGGGGGGTGGGAAGCGATCAACCCAAGAACCTGTGTGCATATATACATAACCCATGGACACAGACAACAGGGTGGCGACGCCTGGGCTGGGTGTGGGGGCGGGTAGAAGAGGTCAGTGGAGGAGCTAAGGGGACATATCTAACACTTTCAATAATAAAGATTTAATAATAAAATTTTAAAAAACACAAAAATTCTTCACAGGTTTGAAAGTTTCTTACCCTTAACTGGATGAAGCTCCTGTGGACCAGAAGGGGGCCCCGTGCTAACCTGACCAGCTCAAGGGAAGACCCGCATGGCCGGCTAGCAAACTTAAGGACCTAAACTAACCACAAAGGACGGTCTGAAATGACAACTTTATGTAAAAGCAGTGATGGTGGGTGGTCACCTCCTGGGCCCCTGTCTTCCCTGACAAAGCTGCATCCTTACTTCAACTGAGCCGACTGCCTTTTTGCATCTAGGATAACGTATCGTTGGAATGTCTGAGTCATTTTCCTTTTTTCCTAACCTGTCAGAGCACGGGGACCCCTCACTGTTACTGAGTTCACTGTTGACTGTGAACTATCCTGCACCCACCTCAGTAAGAGAAGCATGCGTCTATCCCTTTAAAAAAAAAAAAATGTAATTTGATTTTTTACAGAGAGGGAGAGGGATAGAGAAAGAAACATCGAGAAACATCCATCAGCTGCCTCCTGCACACCTCCTACTGGGGATGTGCCAGCAACCAAGGTACATGCCCTTGACCGGAATCGAACCCGGGACCTTTCAGTCCACAGGCCACCGTTCTATCCACTGAGCCACATCGGTTAGGGCTGTCCCTTTACTTTTCATCCAATCCCAGAGGTTCCCCGCTTTGCTTCCTCCTGCCCCCCTCATCTATCACCAATGGATTCCCTGTAACTCACTTCCACCTCCTCCATGGAATGCGATGTACGCAACAGCGTGAAGTGGGATCACTGGGTCAAATGGGAGTTCCATTTTCAGTTTTTGAGGAAACTCCACACTGTTCTCCACAGTGGCTGCACCATTTGACCCAGTGATCCCGCGTCTAGGAATACAGCCCAAGACAATAGAAACACGGATCAGAAAGGATATATGCACCCCTATGTTCATAGCGGCACAATTCACCACAGCTAAGTTTGGAAACAGCCTAAGTGCCCATCAGCAGATGAATGGGTGAAAACACTGTGGTACCTCTACACAATGGAATACTACACTGTGGCAAAAAAAAAAAAAAAAAAAAGGGAATTCTTACCATTTGCAACAGCATGGATGGACCTGGAGAGCATTATGCTAAGCAAAATAAGCCAGTCAGAGAAAGATAAATACCACGTGATCTCACTCATTTGTGGAATATAATGAACAACATAAACTGATGAACAGGGACAGATCCAGAGACAGAGAAGCATCGATCAGTCCGTCAAACCTCAGAGGGAAGGCAGGAGCAGGTGGGGGTAAGGAGGGAGATCAACCAAAGGACTTGTATGCCTGCATATGGGCCTAACCAATGGACACAGACACCAGGGGGGTGAGGGCATGAGTGGGGAGTGCGAGGGTAATGGGAGGGATAAGGGCACATACACAATACCTTAATCAATAAAGAAAAAACACAAAACACGGTGAAAAGCCGTCATTCTCCGGAGCGTTATGCCCATCCGTGGAGATTCTGTTTTCTGGCAATTGTGGCTCAAATAAACTCACGACAATTCTTTTTTTTTTTTTAAGGACCACGTTTTTGTTTTTGTTTTTAAATATGTATTTTATTGATTTTTACAGAGAGGAAGGGAGAGGGATAGAGAGGTAGAAACAACGATGAAAGAGAAACATGGATCAGCTGCCTCCTGCACACCCCCCACTGGGGATGTGCCCTTGACCTGAATCGAACCTGGGACCTTTCAATCTGCAGGCAGAGGCTCTATCCACTGAGCCAAACCGGTCAGGGCCAGTAAGGTTCCTGGCGAAGGAGACACAGTCAGAGCCAGGCAAGTCAAAAGGAGGAGCTTTAATCTTCACTACCAGGCGAGGTTCCCGGGTCCAAGGGTGGGGCCAGTGATGTTGCGCCAAAAGGGAGTGGAGGCACTTTTTTATACAGCTGCTCGGTGAGGACGGCAGGAGCAGGAGTTGTGGGAGTTTCCAGGAAGGAACCACCAGTATCTGCGTCACCACCTGCCTGGTGCGCTCGTCTGTTACGGGTTCCAGGAAGGAACTGATATCTGTGTCACCATCTGCCTGGTGCGCTCGTCTGTTACGGGTTCCAGGAAGGAACTGATATCTGTGTCACCATCTGCCTGGTGTGCTGGTCTGTTACGGGTTCCAGGAAGGAACCACCAGTATCTGTGTCACCACCTGCCTGGTGTGCTGGTCTGTTACGGGTTCCAGGAACTGGTATCTGTGTTGCCACCTGCCTGGCGTGCTGGTCTGTTATGGGTTCCAGGAAGGAACCAGGATCTGCGTCACCATCTGTTTTGCGGTTGCATGTATCGGCTCTGGACTTCCTCTGACCTAACATCCCGGCCTTTTGGTGATAAGGGGTGCTGAGATCGTCCTGGCTACTTCCTGCTGACCAGGGGCCAAGAGAGAGGGGGCGTTTTTAAAGGCCAGGTTCAGGCAGAGGCGGGTCGGAGGGCAGCCGAGTGTAGGTGTGGAGCAGGAGCTGGTTTACAGATACCCGTGACATCTCCGCGATCTGGGAGCGGATAAATTTGAGGAGGCAGGGAGCTAAGAGAAAAAAGACACAGATGAGAATTAGGAGCCCTATTAGGGGTAGGATCCAGGTAGCTAAGGGACTTTGGTACCAGCCGAAAAGAGGGTTGTCCCGGGAGAGTCTTGCACGTAGTTCTTCACTCAGCTCAGTCAGGGTCTGCACGTTCTGTTCCACCACTCCGGATTCGTTGACGTAGTAGCAGCATTCTTCCTGAAGGAACATGCAGGTTCCTCCTTTTTCCGCAGTAAGAAGGTCTAGGGCCCATCGGTTCTGCAGGGCTACTTGGGCTACCGATGTTACTTGCCGCTGCAGGGAGGCTAAGGAGGCAGTAGTAGACTCCAGGGCTATCTGGAGTTTGTCATTGAAATCCTGAGCAGAGAGTAGGCTGTTCCCGAGGGGCCCCCTGGCAAGGCCTACCGAGGCAGCGATACTTACCCCCAACATGACAGGGAGGAAGGCGGCCCGGCGGGCCCGGGCGTGGGATGAAGGGAGCAACCAGGCGAGCTCCGACTCTCCATACAAGGTTAGTTGGGGAACTACTGTGACCACGAAGCAAGGCCCGGGGTCAGAGGAGTTGATGCAGTTGCTTAAGGTGCCGTTGCACCAAAAGAAGGTACCCGGGCTGGCCTTGGTGGGACTGGCTGCAGTGTGGTTTTGGGTACAGTTCCAGGTGACCCGTCCCACAGTTACCGGGTTGCTGGTCTGGTAGCATATCCGCGGGGGCAAGGTGGGTTCTGGAGTTTCGGGTTCCCAGAGGGGAATGCCAGCCAGGGGAAGCTGACATTCACCGTGTCCTTGGGTTCCTGGAGGAGTCATGAGTGGGACGGCAGCCAGCAAAGGTCTTTGGAGAGAGGCGCACAGAAAGCAGTGTGAGACATTGGGCAGGGTGCGGGTCTCGTTAAGGAACAGTAGAGTGTGTTGGATAAGTTGGAGCCAAGAAGACAGGACTTCTACCCGGGGGGAATCAGGCAGCTTCCCTTTAAGGGAACGTTCAGCCTGTAGGATGCTGTTAGAGACCTGGATTTGGGCCTCCTGGGCCATGACATATTCCCGGGAGATGTAGATGGTCCCTGAAGGGGTCGAGCTCCAACCACTCCAGTATAGTTTTCCCATAACGCCCGCAACCCATCGCTGGTCCCAGGGATCCCGGACCCTGATGTAGAAGGTCCCGTCCTTCCAGAAAAAGGGGCCAGACCTGACCTCATTATAGGCATCATGGGTGACACAACCTGACCAGCGGCAACCCCCATAGGTGTTGACGTCTCGATTACACCTGTCTGGGTTCCGCTGGTCGTAAGCAAAACAGGCATAGGGTCGGCCACTGTTGGACACTGACTGGAGGTCGACAGCAATCAGGATCTCCGCCTGGCATCCGACCAGAGGGCAGTCCTGAGATCCCACCTGCCGGGTGACTTGTGTGCTGTCCTGGTCGTAGGTTTCACGGATTTTGAACCTCCACACATAAGCGGGTGGGGGTGGGGGTGGATGTAGGTTGCCCAGGGCCGGGAGGAGAAGGAAGAGGAGGGGGGCGGCTAAGGCGGACCTTAGTGGGGCCCAACACCTCACATTTATAGAAGTCATGCTGCTCCGGGGTCCTCTTGAGTCTGGAGAGATGGTGCCACGATGGATCGCCAAGTAGTTTGGCTGCAGTGGGGGTTGTGAGGATTGCTGTGTGAGGTCCCGTCCACCTGGGCGCCAAGGCCTTGGGATGTAGATGCTTAAGGAGGACCGAGTCCCCCAGCTGAAGAGCTAGTCCTCGGGAGCCCTGGTCGGTCGGTTCTGGCCTGGGCAGGAACCTGTCCGCGTGCGCTTGCAGCAGTTGCCTGAGTAAGGACAGATATGGAAGATAAGCACCCAGGGGAGGGGGATCAGAAGGGAGACGGTGGTTGAGCAAGAAGGGTCTCCCATACAGGAGTTCAAAAGGGCTTAAGAAGGTGGGGCTCCTTGGCCCGGATTCCAGCCAGGGCCATGGGCAGGAGGTCCGGCCAGGAGCTGCGAATTTCTAGAGTTTGGTTAGATGGTCTTTAAGGAGGCCATTGTCCCTCTCGATCTTACCCGATGATTGTGGGCGGTAGGGTATGTGCAGTTTCCAGGATATGCAAAGAGAGGTGCTAACCTGCTGAAGGACCCTTGATATAAAGGCTGGGCCGTTGTCTGATTGTATGGAGGCGGGGAGGCCAAGCCTAGGGATTATGTGTGTTATTAGGGTCTCAGCCTAATAACTCATGCCTCTCAGCAGTTTCCTGGTGGGTGGGGAAAGGCCTCTACCCACCCTGTCAGGGTGTCTACCATGGTAAGCAGACACTTGGTCTTCTTGTGGGGAGGCATATGGGTAAAGTCTACCTGCCAGTCCTGCCCTGGGAGGTGTCCCCTCATTTGATGGGTAGTAAAGTTAGGGCACATTCCTCCTTGCGGTGAGACAGCTGCACACGTGGGGCAGGAGGAGCGGGCACTCGTGACCGCCTCTCACAGTGTGGGCGAAGTGAAGAGGGGTTCAAGGAACCTCCAAAGTGCCAGTGGTCCAATGTGCAACGACCGGTGGATCTGTTGGGCAGTGGCCCCTGCCTGGGCCCGAGGAAGGGAGATCTTGTTATTTATAAAGATCCAGCCCTCAGGACCGGGAGAGCCTCCCCGCTATAGGAATTTATTTTTCTCTTCTTCTTCGGGAGTTTCCAGGAAGGAACCGGTCTCTGTGTCGCCATCTGCCTGGTGCGCTGGTCCCTTCCGGGTTCCAGGAGGGAACCGGTATCTGTGTCACCCACCATCTGCCTGGTGCGCTGGTCCCTTCCGGGTTCCAGGAAGGAACCGGTATCTGTGTCACCCACCATCTGCCTGGTGCGCTGGTCCGTTAAGGGTTCCAGGAAGGAACCAGGATCTGCGTTACCATCTGTTTTCCGGTTGCGTGCATCTGCTTTGGTCTTCCTCTGACCTAACAGGGCTCACAATTCTTTACAGTTTTGAATGTTTATGTTAACACTCTCAACAATGAGCCACACCCTGCCAGGCCAGTTACCTCATCACCTACAGGGTCCCCCTTCCCGCCTTCTCTGCTGTCCTCTCCCTCTGGTCTGCTCTTCTCCTGGGCGGTTCTGGGAAAACCTGAGGACCCTGCCTCACCCAAGGTCCCTCTTTCCTTCGCAACTGTCCGTGGTCCAGCGCCCTGGTGAGGTTTGATCAAATAATTGAATAAATTCCCACTCCGTCCTATCCGGCTTGGCTCAGTGGATAGAGCGTTGATCCCGGGTTCGATTCTGATCAAGGGCATGTACCTTGGCTGCGAGCACATCCCCAGAAGGGGTGGGGAGGTACAGGAGGCAGCTGATCCATGTTTCTCTCTATCCCTTTCCCTTCCTCTCTATAAAAAAATCAGTAAAATATATATGTTTTTAAAATGTAAAATTCAGTCCTAATCAGTTTGGCTCAGTGGATAGAGCGTTGGCTTGCAGACTCATGGGTCCCAGGTTCGATTCCAGTCAAGGGCATGTACCTTGGTGGCGGGCACATCCCCAGTAGGAGGTGTGCAGGAGGCAGCTGATTGATGTTTCTCTCTCATCGATGTTTCTAACTCTCTATCCCTCTCCCTTCCTCTCTGTAAAAAATCAATAAAAAATAAATAAAGAAATAAAAAGTAAAATTCACGCACGACTTTGCCTCGCCTTCTTCCTTAGACAGGAAACTGACACCCCCCCCCCAACTCGGGGACCCCTCCACATTCTTTTTAATGTTGTTATTGATTTCAGGGAGGGAGAGGGAGAAACATCGATGAGCGAGAACCATGGCCCGGCTGCCTCCTGCACGCCCCACGCGGGGAACCTGCCCTGACCGGGACTCGAACCCGGGACCTCCTGGGTCAAAGGTGGACGCTCCACCAGGCAGGGCTCCTCCAGGTCTTTCCCCGCACCTTTTACTGTTTTCCTTCCCCCCCGGGTCTTCATAGGGCCGGCCACGCTGCCTTTCACCCCCTTCCACGCCCTCCCACGGGGGTCACCCGCAGCGCCTCGCGGTCCTGACCGGGGCCTGGGCGGCAGGAGGGAGGGCGCGGGGTTGGGTGGGGAGGCGGGGAGGCCGGGGGACGCGCTCACCTCAGCCGGGCGCCTCGGCGGCGGAGCGGGCGGGAGGGAACGGGCCTGGGAGGCTCCGAAGCGGGACGGCGGCGCCTCGCCAAACCAGGACGCGCCGCGCAGCGTGGACGCCCCTCCGGCGCGCCTCCAGCCTCCGTGAGCCACGTGGAGAAGTCAAAAGGACCGCCAGAAAGACGGTGCCGGAAGTCCCGCCCAGACCCCAGGCTCTCATTGGCTAAGCCCGCCATCTTTGGGCGCATTGGCCTCTGGGTAATGTAGTTTCCGCAGCGGAACAGGAGACTTGAGTGTCCCAGCCATGTAGCAGCCACTGGTGACAATGTCCTCCGGGAATACTAAGGTTATGGGTTCGAGCCTCCGTCAAGGCACATACAAGAATCAAGCAATGAACGCATAAATAAATGGAACCACACATTGACGTTTCTCTCCCTTCCTCTCAAAAAAACTAATAATTTAAAAAAACCAAAAGCCCAGCCGGCTTGGCTCAGTGGTTGAGCATGGACCTATGAACCAGGAGGTCACAGCCTGTGGACTGAAGGGTCCCGGGTTCGATTTCAGTCAAGGGCACAGGCCCGAGTTGTGGGGTCAATCCCCAGTGGGGGGGCGTGCAAGAGGCAGCCGATCCATGATTCTTTCTCATCATTGATGTTTCTATCTCTCTCTCCCTTTCCCTTCCTCTGAAATCAATAAAAACATGTTAAATAAATAAATAAAGATTAAGCATTGCCCCAGGGGCTGCGTTGCTTGGAGCACTGTCTGGTACACCGAAGGTGATGTGATCGTTCCCGTTCCGGGCATGCAGAGGAAACAACCGATCTGTTTTTCTCTCACACAGTTTCTTTTTCTCTCTCTAAAAATCTATTAAAAATAAATAAATAGCCTGGCAGTGTGGGTCAGTGCCGACCTAGGAACCAGGAGGTCAAGGTTTGATTCCCAGTCAGGGCACATGCAAAGTTGCAGGATTCCCAGTAGGGAGTGCGCAGGAGGCAGCTGATCAAATGATTCTCTCTCAGCACTGATGTTTCTCTCTCAAATCAATAAAAATTTAAACGCAAATAAACAAATAAGGATTAAATACTGCATGTGCTGGCAGGGCTGCAGAAGAACTGGAATTTTCATTACCGTGGGTGGATGTAAAGTAAAAGGAAGGGTCATTGAGGTCATAGTTCATTTATTAAAATGTAAAGCATTCAAAGACACTGGAACAGTTTTAGAAAACTGACATATAAAACAGTATATAAAAAAACTAAAGTCAATATTCAGGTTTATTTGAGATATCCCAAACCTGGAAATAACTCAGATCATACATAGATCAATAGTTAAACAGAGCGGTTATCCAAAAAGACAGAATACTACTTAGCAATAAGAATTAATTACTCACGGAAGTATTATTACTGACTCTCAAAATAACTGCAGCACGAAATAAGTTATTTTTTAAAGTATATATACCTTTTAATGCATATAAAATATGAACTAATCTATTAAAAAGGAAGTTGAATCAAAGACTGCAAGGAGGGCCAGAGAAGGGAGATGATAAAAAGGCAGGAAGTAAACACAGGCTGGGACAAAGTAGGTTTATAGTTGTTTGTATGGAAATTAATAACTAATAAAAAACAATACAACGCCCTAACCGGTTTGGCTCAGTGGATAGAGCGTCGGCCTGAGGACTGAAGGGTCCCAGGTTCAATTCTGGTCAAGGGCATGTGCCTTGATTGTGGGTACATCCCCAGCACGCAGCTGATTGATGTTTCTCTCATCAATGTTTCTAATTCTCCCTCTCCCTTCCACTCTGTAAAAAAATCAATAAAATATATTTAAAAAAACAAAACCAAGAACACTGTTTTGCAAACTCACAACTGTAAGCCTATTTTTTAAAATTGCTTTTTGTTTTTTTTTTATTGATTTCAGAGAGGAAGAGGAAGAGAGGGACAGAAACATCAATGATGAGAAATACTAATCAGCTAACTCTTGCATGCTCCCCACTGGGGATCGAACCCACAACCTGGGCATGTGCCTCCGACTGGAATCGAACCTGGGCCCCTTCAGTCCGCAGTCTGATGCTCTATCCACTGAGCCAAACCAGCTAGGGCTGTAAGCCTATTTTTACCCCACCTTGTATATGTGGCAGACAAGTTCATATCATGTATGTCCAAGCTCAACAAATAATACGCGTCAGATCCAAGTGCACTTTCTTGCAGGTCAATCTCACACATATGTGAATAAAGCTTTAAAGCCTGGCTCCAAATAAAGGCCCAGACATCCGTCTTTTTCTGAAATTAAGGCTGGCAAACCCATATGGACTCTACCACCTCTCTCTTCATGCCCTGAGAGGGCCAGCCTTGCCTCCGTGGCAGCGAATGTTGGCAAGCAGGGAAGAGGACTGTCATCGGAGTCAACAGGGGTGCCGAGTGGATCACAAAGACACATCCCGGGAATGACTGCAGGATCACCCTCCTTTCCAGCTTTGTTTTCCTGCCTCTAGAGCGACAGCCTTGAGGTGAACACGCCAGAGATACCAGGGGAATCCACAAAGCCGTTCCTTTATTTTTCCAGCCAATGACTACAGCCGCGGGAAACAGCTGTGCAGGTCGCGAGACTATCTGTAACCGCAGGTCACAGGAGACACAGATCCCTGGGACATTTGTGGATGAACTTTCGGAAGAGGCACCATCTATTTAATTTATTGTAGTCTATTCCACTCACTATTAATAGTGATCCTGCCCCAATGTGGGTGCACCTAACACTCAGACTTGACAACAAATGATACCGCATATGAAATTTTGTACATCATGGCACATGGCTCCTTGGCAGAACCTGGGAAGGATGTCCCCTCAGCATCGATGGGGATTATATAATACTGGCGGTCCGGGGCACAAATTCCTGCACGGGTGGGGCCCCTCCTGGCCGATCGGGGCAGATCGGGGCAGCAGCCAGGGAGAGGGACCGTGGGAGGCTGGCCGGGTGCCGGAGGTTGGCCGTGGGAGCGTACTGACCGCCAGGGGGGCAGCTCCTGCATTGAGCGTCTATCCCCTGGTGGTCAGTGCGTGTCATAGGTACCGGCCAGTCGTCAAGTCTGTTAGGCTTTTATATATAGAGACGTACAGTGAACAAGGCAATTAAATTCATATTGTTCACAGAAGCAAAACAAAGGGCCCCTCTTCAGGATGGCCATTCACCTCACCAAAACTCGTGCCACCAGGTTGCTACTTAAGGGCACACTGTCATGCAGTCTTACATGGCTTAGGGCAGCAATAAGAAGGCAAGATTCAACAAAGACCAATCTTCTGACATCCTACCATCCCTCTCAACGCACAGAAAGTTGGGGTCCCCAACAAAATCTGTCCACCTCTACATGCTGACAGGTCATAATTCCGCTGTCAAAGCAGCCCAGGCAGTGAACAGAAGCACCAACATTAAGGCACAAAAGCCAAAGACCTGCTGAAACTGGTTTGGCTCAGTGGATAGAGTCAGCCTGTGGACTGAAAGGTCCCGGGTTTGATTCCGGCCAAGGGCATGTACCTTGGTTGCAGGCACATCCCCAGTAGGGGGCGTGCAGGAGGCAGCTGATTGATGTTTCTCTCTCATCGATGTTTGTAACTCTCTCTCTCCCTTCCTCTGTAAAAAATCAATAAAATATATATATATTTTAAAAAAAAGCAAAAGACCTTCACAGAAAGATTACAAACTACAGTAGCGCACAGTGAGCAGACTCCAGGATGGTGAAGAAGTTACGAAAATTCATCAGAGCATACTGGGAGAACCACAATGTACCTGAAGGAGGCAGTCCCGTGTAGGTGACACTGAGTCTACTGGACCAATACCGGGTCAGGCCCATTGCCTAGTTGGGTAGAAAGGAATGAGGATCCCGCCAAGAGCTCGGCGTATTCATAACTTCCTCAAGCAGAAGGGAGAAGACAGAGGTGGCCTTCCCATGAGCACACTGGAGGTGTGACTGATGCAAACTGTGCAGTTGGGCCAGGTGGTGGTGGAAAACTGGCCCCAACCACAAAAGGTAACACCAATCTGGTAACAGCCCTGGTCAGGTTAACAAGTACAATGCAGCTCCTTAAAGCCTCGCTCGTACCTGAAACTGACCAGGAATCTAGCACAGTATGTGCTCATCTAAGAGAGATTTAAATGAAAAGTTTCTCAGTTTCCTTCAGTGTTGCTACACTGAGTGAGGACACAAAACATTCCTGGGACATTTATGGTTTTTCTCCAGTGTGAATACCCTCGTGTCTAAGGAAGTTAGATCTGAGGTTAAAAGATTTCCCACATTCACTATACTGATAAGGTCTTTGTCCAGCGTGGGCTCTCTGCTCTTGAATGAGGCTAGAGGAATGGCTAAAGGATTTCCCACATCCACCACATACATAATGCCTTTCTCCAGAACCAACTCTCTGCTGTTAAGGTTGGAACTTTAAGAATCTCCCACAATCACTGTACTCATGAGGCATTTTTCCAGAGCGAACTTTCCTATATCACATGAGGTTAAAGACTTGTCCAGCCCTAGCCAGCCCATGGACTGAAGGGTGTCAGGTTCATTTCCAGTCAAGAGCACATATCTCAGTTGCAGGCTCGATCCCCAGCCCTGGTTAGGGCACATGTGGGAGGCAACCAATTGTTGTATATCTCTCACATGGATGTTTCTCTCAGTCTCTACCCCTCCCACACTCTGAAAAAAATCAATGCAGCCTGGCTAGCGTGGCTCAGTGGTTGATGGTTGACCTATGAAACAGGAAGTCATGGTTTGATTCCAAGTCAGGGCACATGCCCGGGGTTATGAGCTCAATCCCAAGTAGGTCATGCAGGAGATAGCCAATCAATGACTCTCTCTCATTATTGACTAGGACTAGAAGCCCAGTGCACAAAATCACACAGCTTTGCCCACCCACCTGCCGCCCTGCACCTGGCCCAGCCCCTGACACCTCTAGCCTTCTCTAGCCGCTTCAAGACCCACCCTCAGTCCTTCAAGTCGCCTCGGGCTGGTCCCACCTTCTCTGGGTGCCTCCCCTGCTTCTGCCAAGTCTCCAGAGGAATGCAGCAACTCCATCCCATCATGGTGCTGGAGGAAAGCATGGAAGCCTCCCGCCTACTGTGCTGTGCTCCTTCCCCTGGCAGGTGGGTGGCGGGGCACTCTGAGTACGAGTGGTAGGTGGTGAAGGACTGGTGAGGGGGGCACCATGGGCTCTCACCGCTTCCCTCCCTGGCACAAGATGGTCCCACCTCCTCCAGGGGGCACCTCCCTGCTTCCACCCCGTCTCTGGAGCAACACTGCGCTGCACACACACAGGCAGCCTCCTGCGATTGGTCGTTACACGTTACGGCGTCCCGACCACCAGCATATTAGCTCTTTATTATGATGTTTAAACCTCTCTCTTCCTCTCTGAAATCAATTAACATATATTTTTTAATTTTAATTAATGGAAAAATATGCTTAGGTGAGTATTAAAAGGAAAAAAAAAAAGATTTGTCCAGCCCTGGCTGTGTAGTTCAGTTGATTAAAATGTTATTTCGATCCACCAAAGTTGTGATTTTGATCTTCAATCTGGGCACATAAAGGGGTCAAATAATGAATGCAAAAATAAGTGTAAAAGTAAATCAATGTCTCTCTCTACTTCCTTTGTAAAACCATAATTTAAAAAATTGTCCGGTCTTGTACAGTGTTGCTCAGTGACTGGAGCATAGATCTGCACACTAAAGAGCCATGGGTTTCATCCCCACCAATCCAGTGGGAGTGTGTACAGGAGGCAACCAGTCGATGTTTCTCTCTCCGCCCCCTCCCCCCCCCTGAAAAGCAATGGAAAAAATATCCTTGGGTGAGGATCAACCAAAAAAAAAATTGTCCAAAATGGTTCCCACATTCACTTCACTCATAAGGCTTTTATCTAGTGTGAACTCTGTGGTATTGGAAAAGACTAGAGCTCTATCTAAAAAATTTTGCATTCACTACATTCATAAGGCCTTTCTCCAGTGTAACCACTGTGGGGTTCAATTAGCAGTGGTTCTCAACCTTCCTAATGCCGCAACCCTTTAATACAGTTCCTCATGTTGTGGTGACCCCCAACCATAAAATTATTTTCATTGCTACTTCATAACTGTAATTTTGCTGTTATGAATCATAATGTAAATATCTGTGTTTTCCTATGGTCTTAGGTGACCCCTGTGAAAGGGTCGTTCGACCTCCAAAGGGATCGCCACCACAGGTTGAGAACCACTAGCAGGGTCGCCTCAGACTATCGGGAAACACAGATATTTACATTACAATTCATAACAGTAGCAAAATTAGTTATGAAGTAGCAACAAAAATAATTTTATGGTTGGGGATCACCACAACATGAGGAACTGTATTAAAGGGTCGCGGCATTAGGAAGGTTGAGAACCACTGGCTTAGAGCTTTAACTGAAAGACTTCCAACAATCACTACACTCACTCACTTTTCTCCAGTGTGACCTGTTGAGTGAGTGCAGATCTTTGGTTTAAGGACTTCCCTCAATAACTACACTCATTTGGCTTTTCTCCATTGTACTCTGTTGTTGAACGAGGGCAGAATTTTGGCTTAAGGATTTTCCACATTCACTACACGCCTACAATTGTTCTAAAGTGTGAACCCTCTTATGTCTAATAAGTTGAGATTTCAGGTTAAAAGATTTCCCACATTCACTACACTCAAAAGGGTTTTTTCCTGAATGACCACGAAGGTGTTGACTAAGACTGCTGCGCTGTCTAAAGCATTTCCCACAAACACTGCAGTCATATGGCTTTTCTCCAGTGTGACACCTCTGGTGTTCAGTGAGGCTACCTTTTAGGCTGAATGACTTCCCACAATCACTACAGGCATATGGCTTTTCTCCAGTGTGAACTTTCCTATGTTGGAGGAGGTTAAACTTTCTTCCAAAGGTTTTCCCACATTCGCTGCATTCATAAGGCTTTTCTCCAGTGTGAACTCTCTCATGGTTAAGGAGGTAATCTTTGCGCCTAAAAGATTGCCCACACTTCCTACACTCATAAGGCCTTTCACCCGTGTGACCTCTGTGGTGCTCAATGAGTTTAGAGCTACAAGTGAAGGACTTTCCACAATCACTACACTCATATGGCTTTTCCCCACTGTGAACTTTCTGGTGTTGAAGGAGAACAGAACTTAGGCTAAAAGAATCTCCATGGTCACAACATTCAAATGGCTTTTCTCCAGTGTGAGCAGTCTTATGTCTGATAAGTTGGGATTTGCGGTTAAAAGATTTCCCACATTCATTACACTCAAAAGGATTTTTTCCTGAATGAACTTGACGGTGTTGAATAAGACTCCAGCGTTGTCCAAAGTGTTTCCCACAAACACTGCACTCATATGGCTTTTCTCCAGTGTGACATCTCTGGTGTTCAGTGAGGCTAGAGTTTTGGATGAAAGACTTCCCACAGTCACGACACTCATATAGCTTTTCTCCAGTGTGAACTTTCCTATGTTGACGGAGGTTATAGTTTCGTCTAAAGGTTTTCCCACATTCGCTGCACTTGTAAGGCTTTTCTCCGGTGTGAAATCTCTCATGCTTAAGGAGGTGATCTTTGCGCCTAAAAGATTTCCCACACTTACTACACGCATAAGGCCTTTCACCAGTGTGACCTCTGTGGTGGTCAATGAGTTTAGATCTATGTTTGAAGGACTTTCCACAATAACTACACTCAAATGGCTTTTCTCCAAGGTGAACTCTCTGGTGTTTAAGTAAAGACCTTCGGCTAAAGGACTTCCCACTGTCACTACACCCATAGGGCTTTTCTCCAGTGTGAATTCTGCGGTGTTGAATGAGTCCAGAGGTTTGGCTGGAGGACTTCCCACAGTCACTACACTCACGAGGCCATTCTTGAGTGTGAACTCTCCTATGTTGAATGAGGCTTGGTTTTTGTCTAAAATCTGTCCCACATTTGCTACACTCACCAAGCCCTTCTCCAGAGCAGACAGTCTGACGCTGAACACGTTTCTGGCTGTGGCGGGCAGCTTCTTCACATTCACCCCACTCGGGATGACTTTTCCTACTGAGAGCGCCCTGCCCACTCTCACTGCCACTGCGTGGCTCTGCGCTGTTAGGAAAAGCCTGATGCTGGCAATCACCTGAAATGGCTGGAAGGTCCTCCCCAACCTCCCGATAGGTGAAAGGTGCCATGGATACGTAGGTGTACCAGGTCATAAACGAGGCCCTGAGCCCTTTCCAGGCCTTCTCTCCCCTGGCATCGCTCTGCTGCTGGTGAATGTTTGCAGGGAAACAGAAGTCTCTCACATATGCGTCACTGAAGAAGGCTCTCTGCTCACGGTTTCCTGCTTGGAGCTCAGTCAGGTGCAGAATATCTTTCAAGACCATGAAACAACGCTCACAGGAATGTGTTTTCTCAGTTGCTGGAGCTGTCTCAGATGCCCTGATCTGTGATTGTCCTTTTACAGACACACTCTGCTCAGAACAGGCCTCCTCCTCATCCGTTTTATGGCAACAACCTGAAAACAGAGCAACGACGAGGAAATCAATGTTGACTTTACTGGGAGGGGGAAGTCCCATTACAAAAATGTGTCACACTCAATACAGTGGTCTCATGGGATTGTCTGAAAATACAAGACTTGAGGCCGGTTGAGTAAGGTGCTGCGGTGCGGTCCTGGGCCTCTGGAGATCACAAAGCAGGGGAGACCTCACCAAGAAAAGGACACAGAGGTTGCATGCAACCACGTGGAACAGAAGCAGGATCTCCAAATCCTGGTTCTGCTAACAGCATTCAGAAGGGCTTTTCTGCCGCTGACATGAGTAAGCTGGGCAGAGGCTGGTTATGGCCTTTTCTCAGTAAAATTCATTTTTTAAAAAAATATACTTTTATTGATTTCAGAGAGGAAGGAAGAGGGAGAGAGAGATAGAAACATCAATGATGAGAGAGAGTCATTGATTGGCTGCCTCCCGCACAACCCCACTGGGGATCGAGCCCACAATCCGGGCATGTGCCCTTGACCAGAATCAAACCTGGGGACCCTTCAGTCCACAGGCCGATGCTCTATCCACTGAACCAAACCGGGTACGGCAGTAAAATTCATTTTTAAAAAAATATATTTTATTGATTTTTTACAGAGAGGAAGGGAGAGGGATAGAGAGCTAGAAACATCGATCAGCTGCCTCCTGCACACCCCCTACTGGCAATTTGCCCACAACCAAGGTACATGCCCTTGACCAGAATCAAACCTGGGACCAGTCAGTCCGCAGGCCGAGGCTCTATCCACTGAGCCAAATTGGTTACGGCTCTCAGTAAAATGCAGTAAGTGTGTAGCTGGTGTTCGAATACCACTTACGGGTGCATGCACACATCATAGCACAGGCGCAGATTATTGCTGGAGGGAGCAGTTACTGCTGAGGGAGCAGTACAGAAAAACAGATGATGCACGAAGCCACAAAGGGGAAGGTTGGCAGAAACCGAAAAGTTCTAGATAAAATGACAAGTCAGCGAAGTGTCAAATGTGAAAATGAACAGGTAGAAAGGTGTGGCCAGTGGCAATTGCACCAAAACACTACGTGACACAGTGCAGGTTCCTGGTAGGAGGTGAAAATAGCCTTAGGTCGTGCCTTCCCAGCATCATGGCCAGGCTTCTTCTGAGACCATGTTGCTATGCCCACCATGTGAAAACAAAAACCATGTTACTCTCCCTGCAGCTTCTATTCTCGAAGCAGTTGCACCTTCTACAACTATTCAGAACTTAAATGATGCGAGTCTTAATGAAAGACAATAGGTGAACAGTCAGCACAGGACCAGAGCAAGTCGCCATATAATATTCAGGGAAGAAAATATTAAACAACAATGGAAGAAGAGCCTTACAAGAACAGCCCAAGGTTCATGCAAGTAAGGACCATGACCTGGCATAGGCTGTCAAAAAGAACCTTCGGCTAGAGGAAGAGGGCAGAACTGGAGGCCATGGATCTGGACTTGGTCACGTTGCCATGGAGACGGCAAGCAAGTGGGACCCATTAAGCTGTCTGCAAGACTCCTGACTCGATTTAAAAAATCTTAAGTTCAAAAGGACACTATTTTCTTTATATATTTTTAGTCATTATTTTGTTATTCACATACATAATTTACCTTATATGATTTCTTTTGGTCAACCAACATCGATAATACAATACAGAAATTGTAGAATAGTTACTATAAACGTTAATACATTTACTTTTAAGTAGTTTTTACTGATTATTTCTTATGCTCTTTTAACTTATTAAAGTTTAAAAGTTTGTAAGTACCTTAAAAAAAAAAAAAGACTCCTGACTCAAAGACACTTCACTACAAATTATTTTTATTGATTTCAGAGAGGAAGGGAGAGGGAGAGAGAGAGAGAAACATCAATGATTAGAGAGAATAATTAGTCGCAGCAGCTGCCTCCTGCACACCTCCTACTGGGGATCGCAACCTGGTCATGTGCCCTGGAGTGGAATCGAACCTGGGGCCCTTCAGTCCACAGGCTGATGCTCTACCCAATGAGCAAACCAACGAGGGCAATTTTTGAGGCAACAGGTGCTAAGGGGTGCTCAAGGACTCATTTGCTCAGGTCACTCCACACAGCCCAGCACCAGCAGACACAGCACATATGAAAGGAAAGTGAGAAATAAGCAGAACCCATGATCTGACTGTGGGAGAGACATCGCTATTTTGGAGAAAACAGGTAAGGAAAGACATCACCTCAGTACACCAAGAGAAATGTAAACGTCTTACCCACAGATGCTACAAGTGCAAAGATTTCCAGCATCACCTCACAGTACAGAAGTCTCTGAGCCTCATCAAGGAGCCCCCACTCCTCCTGAGAGAAGGCAATGGCCACGTCCTCGAAGTTCATATCCTGTCGTAATGGGGACAGTTCAGTCTATGATAAGCTTCCCTCCCAGGATTTTACTTTCGTGATACTTCCCACTCTCCATAATGGGGATAGTACAGCCCATGATCAGTTCCTTCCTAGGATTCCAAGTTTTTCATACCCCTCACCCTCCACATCCAGCTGCTCACTCTATTCCCCACCTCAGAAAGTATTCCAGGCCTTGGTGCCATCAGAGTCTCTTCTTATATTCTTATCTAGAGGCCCGATGCACAAAGATTCGTGCAAGAATGAGCCTTCCTTCCCCTGGCTGCCAGCACCACCTTCGCTCTGGCCGGAGCCATCTTTCCACCTTCCCATGCTGCCCAGAGGCCTGGAGTGGTACAGAATGCCTGCCATGGGGACAAAGCAAGCGTCCTGCCCCGCCCTCGGCTGCTCGGTGCCTGTGTATGCAAATTAACCCTCCATCTTTGTTGGGTTAATTTGCATACTCACTCCTGATTGGCTGGTGGGTGTTGTGAAGGTATGGTCAATTAGCATGTTACTCTTTTATTAGTGTAGATGACACTGTGTCTTCCCAAAACAACACTAGGCAGATGGATGGATAAATGTTACGTGAACTCTGGATCTGGCATGTGGGCCACATTGTATCTTGTTAACAAAGATTGGAAATAAAAGTTTGTTTTGGGACAATTGTGAATGATTTGACACTGGAATTCTAAGGCAATACCACTGTGGGCACCCAGACTGTCCCTCCAAGAAACAAAAACATGACATTAATCTTCACCCATATGACCCTAACCCCAGGGTCCTGAGGCCATCCCTTTAACACTACCATCTGCACATAATTGTTTTAATCTGTTTTTTAAAATCCTCACCTGAGGATATTTTTTCACTGATTTTAGATAGAGTGGAAAGAAGGGAGAAAGAGAGAGAAACATTGATGTGAGAGAGACACATCGATTGGTTGCCTCCTGCACATGCCCCAAGCGGGGTCTGGGATCGAACCTGCAACCCAGGTACATGCTCTTGACTGGGAACCAAACCCTCAAGCCTTCAGTGTGTGGGCCTACAATCTAACCATTGAGTAATACCAGCTAGGACTAGACATAATTCTTTGAATCACACCTCCCTCACACAGCTAGATCCCCAGAACAACTTCAAAGATAACATAGACATGTGATGATGAGGACAATTTATTCCCTGATCAGTGTCTTTCCCTGGATTCTAATTTTTATCATCTCCCTTCCCCATGCCAGTGCACTTTCATGGCCCAGTAGCACTGATGCCCACTATCTCATCAAGGTTCTATGGGTTAGCACATCAGCCCTCAACAGCAATGGGCCAGTGGGCAGATAAATGGCATGTAAGCTTTGAACTTGGCACACAAGACCACAACAACCCCACTTTTCAGGTAATTCTCAGGGGTTTCTATATTGTTCCTTCTAGACACCATCCTGAACTCCTTCTTATGTCATGCTCTTAACAGGCCAAAAATAAAACTCTTATATCTCCCCAAAAAGATTACTCTTCCTACTACTGATTTCCTCACAGTTGATGGTACTGCCATTCCTACAGCTGCTAAAACCATTCTGTCATGTTAACTGTGACGCCTACCTCTCTCTCTCTCTCTCTCTCTCTCTCTCTCTCTCTCTCTCGACCTTCAAATTAGAAATTCCGGGTTGTGCCCTGGCCGGGTTGCTTAGTTGGCTGGAGCATCGTCACAATAAGCCAAGGTTGCAGGTTCAATCCCATGTCAAGGTGCGAATAAGAACCAACCAGTGAATGCATAAGTAGAACAGTAAGTCAATGTCTCCCCACCTCCTCCTCTCTCCCTCAAAACAATAAATAAAATAATTTTTAAAAAATCCAGGCACCCACATGTAAAATAGCGATCTAGAATCCAGATGCTCCTCCTACCTCCACGGCCACCCTCCTGGTCCAGTTAGCCTCACACTCACCAGACTACACTGAGTGGCCAGATGATGATGATCTCTGAATGCAAAATAATCTGGCCACTCAGTGTATATCCTACATAATAAAAGGCTAATGTGCAAATCGTCCCCTTGACCAGGAGTTGGACCAGCAGGCATGCCGGCCAACTGCCCATGTCATCCTCCCCCTGGCCAGGCTGGCCGGACCCCACCCAAGCACAAATTCATGCACCAGACCTCTACTACACACACACACACACACACACACACACACACACACACACACACGCGCGCGCGCGCACACACTGAGTGGCCAGATTATTATAACGCGTTCAGAGATCATACCAATCTGGCCACTCAGAGTATAGCAGCAGCCTCTCCCTGGTCTTCCTCCCACCTCTCTCCCACCATACTGCTCTCCATGCTGCAACCACTGGGAGTCTAAGGAGACCTGGGTCAGATCCCCTGCCTCCACGGCTGCCAATGTCCCATGGCCCCCATCACCTGCAGACAGACACCAACTCCTCACAAAGCTGGTCTAGTCCTCACTCCTGTCCCACTCTTCTCAGATCCCACGACAATGAAAGGACACCTGCGGGTCCCCAAACTAGCTCAGCCCCACCTCTAAGACCGCACATATCGGAACCTCGGGCTGGGAGGACCTCTCTCATCTCATTCCACTGGTTGACAAAACAAACAAAAAGAAACCACTTTATATAACCCTAGACTGGGATTTCAGTGCCCGAACGCCTTGTCTCTTTAAAGTCCCCGGGTCCCAGGGCAGGAAGAGGAGCTGGACAGGCCCAGGACCCCACAACTCAGAGGCCACAAGAGTGTGAGGCCCTGAGATCAGCCCCACAACCCAGTCCCCTAAGCGGCTCTGCACCTGCAGGAACCTGTGGGAACGAAAGGTCTGTGGAGGGCCTGGCACCCACCGCCAGGACCCAGGGGCTCAGGCTGGTCAGGGCCCAGGCCCAGGCCCGGGGCCGGGTGACGCCCGCATCCCTCAGGGCTCAGTCCAGTGCGCACCTGCCAGTTACCTCATCACCTACAGAGTCCGCCTTCCCGCCCCTCATTGCTGTCCTCACCCTTCTATTTAAAAGCAAAACAAAACAAAACAAAAAACACATTTCTTTTATTGATGTCAGAGAGGAAGGGAGAAGGAGAGAGATAGAAACATCCATGATGAGAGAGAAACATGGATTGGCGGCCTCCTGCACGCCCACCCTGGGGATCGAGCCCGAAACCCCCGGCATGTATGTGCCCTTGGCTGGAACCGAACCCGGGACCCTTCAGTCTGCAGGCCGGCGCTCCATCCACGGAGCCACACCGGCCCGGGCTGTCCTCTCCCTCCCAGTCTGCTCCTCCTCTGGGCAGTTTTGGGAGAACCTGAGGCCCCTGCCTCACCCACTGTCCCTCTTCCGTTCACAACCGTCCACGGCCCAGCGCCCCGAGGAGGAAAGGAAAACTCTGCACGCACAACCTCGCCTCGCCTTCTCCGTTGTTTTAGACACAAATCCGGGCCCGGGTTTCCCGAATCTTCTCGGCTCAGCCGCCCCTGAGCTGTTCCCCCGGCGGCCCCTCAGCCCTTCACCCTCCCCGAACCCCGTCACACCGGGGGTCACCCCCGAGGGCCACGCGGTCTGGACGCGGGGCCTGGGCCACAGGAGGGACGGGCGCCCGCCCCCGGGCTGCGGAGTTGGGTGGGGAAGCAGGACGGCCCAGGGGACACGCTCACCTCAGCCCGGCGCCTCGGCGCGGCCACCGCCATCGGACTCTGCGGGCGGAGCGGGGCCTACGAGGCCCCCCGAACCGGGACAGTAGCGGTTCTACGAGCTTGGGACCCGCAGGACGATCCTCGGGCGCTCCTTCAGCCAGGTCCCGGCGCTCTGATTCATTGAACTCACCCAACTGGTCCAACTGAGCTCCCTGGTCCGAGGAGGACCCCGGAAGTCCCGCCCTAACATCGTGCGCAATGCTGAAACGCTCGGTTTTCTGGGCTTTCATTGGCTCAACTCGCCTTTGTTGGACGCATTGCCATCTGGGTAATGTAGTTTCCCCAACCGAACCTGGGAGCTGCTGTTGTAGTCACTGATCTGCGGGATTAAAGGTGTGGCCTATGCTCCGCCTTAATAAACCAGTTTGGCCCTAACCGGTTTGGCTCAGTGGATAGAGACTCGGCCTGCAGACCGAAGGGTCCCAGATTCAATTCCGGTCAAGGGCATGCACCCTGGTTGCGGGCACATCCCCAGAACAAGGTGTGCAGGAGGCAGCTAATTGATGTTTCTCTCTCATTGATGATTCTAACTCTATCCCTCTCCCTTCCTCTCTGTAAAAACTCAATAAAAAAGATTTTTTAAAAAAATAAGTCAGGCCCTAGCTGGTTTGGCTCAGTGCACAGAGCGTCAGCCTGCGAACTGAAAGGTCCCAGGTTCGATTCCGATCAAGGGCACATGCCGGGTCGTGGGCGTGACCCCCAGTGGGGGACTTGCAGGAGGCAGCCGATCCATGATTCTCTCTCATCATGGATGTTTCTCTCTCTCTCCCCCTCTTCCTTTCTCTCTGAAATCAATGAAAAAATATTTTTTTTAAAGTCAGTTCGTTAGAGCGTCTTCTCCTATGCCAAGGGTCCCTGGTCATGGCTGCAATGACTGTAGAGGGAGGTTGGCAGGTTGGTGGGTAGTGTTGTGCAACTGCTGACCTCCATTTTGGAGATATTGTTTCAGACTCTATGAAGCTCAGAATGCTCTCCGAGGCATATGATTTTAATTATTCCTAAAGACTACAAATACGAGTGGGCAGAGCGAAGAACCCTACCTACCTCAGGACGCGGGGGCCACAGATGGTTGTGAACAAAAGAGGGACATTGTGTGAAGTGGGGTTCTCTCATTCTCATTAAGACACAAAATGCATCAACTCTTACTAGTAGCTGGAGTGTGTACACCATTTCTTTCAACTCAAATGAAGGGAGCCTTAAACATTTTGTAACTTTCTGTACCTTCAGTCTCGGACTTGAAGATAGAATTTAGAATTTAGGCCACCCTCCTATGTGAGGACAAGGAGTTGACTCTGCCACAGGTGTCCACAAAGAACTTTTCTGCTGTTCGTGTCCTCAGTGACAGTGTCTGATTGATAGAACATTTTTTATCCATTTAGTATTTCCTATACAATATTATAAGATACTAGAGGCCTGTTGCATGAAGATTCGTTCATGGATAGGGCTTCCTTACCCTGGCTTCGCTCCCGGCCGCCCGGGAGCCTGCAAGTCTTCGCTCCTGGCCAGAGCACCACTCCTGTAGCTCCCTCCACCCCCCCCCCGCCCTCCCCCTCATAGCAGGCATCCCGCCCCGCCGCTCTGTGCCCAACAAAGATGGCAGGTTAATCTGCATACTCACTCATGATTGGCTGACGGTCATCGGGGAGGTATGGTCAATTTGCATATTTCTCTTTTATTAGTGTAGATACTCATTTTTTTTTTTTTCCAGGAACCTGACATATTTCTCAGACAGAGAGCAACTTCTGAAATTCTGCTCGGGTGTGGGCCTCAGTCCTCAGCGTGGACTCTTGCCAGTTATGTTACCTTTTACACTTTAATGCACTCATACTGCTTTTCTCCAGGGAGAATTGTCCAATGTTCAATGAGTTTATATGTTTACTAAAGCATCTCCCACAATCACTACATTCATACCACTTTCCTCCAGTGCGAAGTCTTTTGTGTCCCATGAGGGCAGAGTTGTGCTTAAGGACTTTCCACAATCAGTACACTCACATGGCTTTTCTCCGGAATGAACTATCCGAGGCCAAATGGGGATAAGTTTGCAGTTAAAGCATTTACCACCAACACTGCACTCATATGGCTTTTCTCGTGGGAAGTCTGTGGTATTTAATGAGAGCAGTGCTTTCACTAAGAAACTTGCCATAGGGATTTTTTCTAGTGTGAACCCTGCAGTGTTGAATGAGGGTAGACCTTTGACTGAAAGACTTCCCACAATCACTACAAGTGTATGTCTTCTCTACAGAATGAAAGCTGGCCAGCCTAGAGCTTTGGCTGAAGAACTTGTCACAATCCCTACACTCATACAAGCATTTCCCCAGTGTAAACTGTCCTAGGTCGAAGGAGGTTAACAATTTGTGTAAAAACTTTCCCACGTTTGTTACCCTTATAATTCACTTCTCCGGAGCAGACACCCTGATGCTGAACAACCTTCTGGTTGTGGCTGGCAGCTTTTTCACCTTCACCCCAATGGTAACTTTTTCCACTGAGAAATCCCTGTGACATCTCCCTGCCACTGTGTGGCTCCTTGGTCTTAAGAGTGGCTTGGTGCTGGAGAAGCTCTGAGTTGGCTGGGAAATCCTCAACCTCCCTAGTGGTTAAAAATTCGATGTTTCTTATCTGCCTTTTAAAGGAAATATACACTGAGTGGCCAGATTATTATGATCTCTGAATGCATAATAATCTGGCCAGTCAGTGTATATTCTATATAATAGAAGGCTAATATGCAAATTGTCCCCTCAACCAGGAGTTCGACCAGCAGGCAGGCCGGCCAACCACCCACATTCCCTCCCCCTGGCCAGGCTGGCCAGACCCCACCCATGCACGAATTCATGCACTGGGCCTCTAATACACACACACACACACACACACACACACACACACACACACAAACACGGAGTGGCCAGATTATTATGCATTCAGAGATCATAATAATCTGGCCACTCAGTGTTTTAACAACATACACAAATGTATAATTTCAATCATGCAAGTGCCACATAACTGTAACTTTAGTCCACACAGATTTAAATTCCCACCATGTGTGCTGAAACCTGTTTGGCTCAGTGGATAGAGCATCGGCCTGCAGACCAAAGGGTCCCGGGTTCGATTCCAGTCAAGGGCATGTACCTTGGTTGCGGGCACATCCCCAGTAGGGGGTGTGCAGGAGGTAGCTGATCGATGTTTCTCTCTCATCGATGTTTCTAACTCTCTATCCCTCTTCCTTCCTCTCTGTAAAAAATCAATAAAATATATTAAAAAATAAAATAAAATCCCACCATTGTGTTCAGGCATGGTGCCTTACATTCTACTGCTTTCCCTTCTGGCAGACTCCCCTGTAGACCCTTCCCTGCTGAGGAATTCTGCCTCAAGCTCTGGCCTCAGGCCCATCACTCTCCTTCATTTCAGGATCCATCTGAGAGTAAAGCCTATATGATTCCCTGCTCTCCCAATCTGAGAACGAGGCTTGGTCCAGAGTTCAGGGCCTTTCCCCAGAATTCCAGCCGGTGAATCCAGTTGTCCATGTGCCAACTCCACCTTTGGGATATCTTGGAATCACCATGCAAAAAAAACAAAAACCCACCTCCTGAATCTTTTTAATATCTATTGGAATAGAGAAAGTTTAATTAAAATTATTAACTAAGCCTTTTAAACTTCTAAAAATCAATGGAAAAATTTTCCTCACGTGAGGATTAAAAAATAAATAATATTTGACAAAGGATGCAAAAATATACAATGGAGTCAAAACAGTCTCTTCAATAAATAGCACTGGGAAGATTGGACAGATACATGCCCCCCCCCAAAAAAGAAACTAGACCACCAACTTACACCATACACAAGAATAAACTCAAAATTAATAAAAGACTTAAATGTAAGTCGTGAAACCATAAAAATCCTAAAAGAGACCTAACCGGTTTGGCTCAGTGGATAGAGGGTTGGCCTGCGGACTGAGGGGTCCCGGGTTCAATTCCAGTCAGGGGCATGTACCTTGGTTGCGGGCACATCCCCAGTGGGGGGTGTGCAGGAGGTAGCTGATTGATGTCTCTCTCTCATCGATGTTTCTAACTCTCTCTCCCTCTCCCTTCCTCTCTGTAAAAAATCAATAAAATATATTAAAAAATAAAAATAAAAAGGTGGTGGTACATCTACACATGGAATTCTATGCAGCAGTAAAAAAGAAGACTCTCTTACCCTTTGAGACAGCATGGAGGGACCTGGAGAGTATCATGCTAAGTGAAATAACTCAGTCAGAGAAAGAGAAGTATCACATGATCTCTCATATGTGGAATCTAAGTAACAAAATAAACTGAGGTACGGCATGGATCAGAGACGTAGAAGCATGGAACAGACTGTAAAATCTCAGAGGGAAGGTGGGTGAGTGTGGGTGGGTAGGTGGTAATCAACCAAAGACCTTGTATGTATTTATGCATAACTTATGGACACAGACAATAGGGTGCTGATGACCTGAGGGGAAGGGGAAGGGAGCTAGAGGGGATCAATGGGGGAAAAGGGGACATATGTAATACTTTCAACAATAAAGAATTATTGTAGAGACTGATTATCCACCTGGTTAACAAAAGACTGGCATCATGGTGTCAGGAGCCAGTCTCACACAAAAAATAAAATAAATGGAAATATATATGCATATTTAAATTGTCAGTTACAGTAGTGAACATTTATATACTAACAATAATCACCACAATAAAGTCTGGTACCTGATGACACCATACGTAATTGTTACAGTACCATTGATGATATTTCCCTATGCTGTATTTTACAAGCTTATACATCCTCACAAATGTTTTTATAACTGCCAATTTGCAGCTTAATCTCTGCCTCTTTTCACCCAATCCCATCTGGCAATATAAAAATGTTTTCTGCATCTAGGAGTTTGCTTCTGTTTGTTTTGTTCTTTAGATTCCACATAAGTGAAATCATATGGCTTTTGTCTTTCTGAGTTTGCCTTATCTTTGGGTAAGATTTCATTCTTTTTATAGCTGAGTAATATATTACATCCACATCATCTTTATTTATTCGTCTATCAGTTACCAATGGACATTGAACTTGCTTTCATATCTTGTTGGTTTTAGTTTTTTGTCTTTTTTCTTGGTTTTAGTTTTATTTTTTCATTACCATTTATCCCCCCTATACCGCTTCACCTTCACTGCCTGCCACTTTTAACTTTTGAGGAACCTCCATACTGTTTTTCCACAGTATGCACCAGTGCACATGAGTTCCATTTTCCCCACTCCACATCCTCACCAATACTTGTTCAATGTTTGTTGATTTATTGATGATAGCCATTCTGGCAGGTTCTCATTGTAGTTTTAAGTTTCTCTGTTGATTCTATTCATATGTCTACTGGCCATCTATAGGTCCTCTTAGGAGAAATGTCTTTTCAGGTTTTCATAATGTTAAGTTGTAGGAGTTCCTTCTATGTTTCAGTTAAGCCCTTATCAAATGTATATCATGACGCTCTGGCCAGTGTTGCTTGTTGATTTCTTTCATAGTATTTAACCAACTCACCATTCCCCCATATTTGTGGTCCATTAGCTATGCTCAACATCCTATATAATATCCTATATGATAAAGAGGCAATATGCAAATTGACTGTCACTCCAACACATGAGATGCTGCCCCCCATGTGGTCAAAGATGCCCCCCCATGTGGACACCAGATGGCCACCACAAGATGGCCAACAGGGGAGGGCAGTTGTGGGAGATCAGGCCATCAGGGGAGGGCTGTTGGGAGGGACCAGGCCTGAAAGGTAGGGCAGTTGGGGGTGATCAGGCCTGCAGGGGAAGGCAGTTAGGTGTGACCAGGCCAACAGAGGAGGACAGTTGGCGGCAATGAGCCCTGCAAGGGTGGACATGTGGGGGGGACCCAGGCCTGCAGGGGAGGGCAGTTGGGGGGGGCGGGACGACCAGGCCTGCAGGGGAGGGCAGTTGGGGGCAATCAGGCCTGCAGGAGAGGGCAGCTGCAGCTGGGGGAAACTAGGTCTGCAGGGGAGAGCAGTTGGGGGGGGGACCAGGCCTGCAAGGGAGGGCAGTTGGGGGTGACCAGGCCAGTAGGGGAGGGCGGTTAGGGGCAATCAGGCTGGCAAGGGAGGACAGTTATGCGAGACTGGGCCGGCAGGGGAGGGCAGTTGGGGGCAACCAGGCCTGCAGGGGAGGGCAGTTAGGGGTGACCAGGCCAGTAGGGGAGGGCGGTTAGGGGTGATCAGGCTGGCAAGGGAGGACAGTTATGCGAGACTGGGCCGGCAGGGCAGGGCAGTTGGGGGCAACCAGGCCTGCAGGGGAGGGCAGTTAGGGGTGACCAGGCCTGCAGGGGAGGATAGTTAGGGGTGATCAGGCCGGCAGGGGAGGGCAGTTAGGGACAATCGGGCCCACCAGGAAGCAGTTATACATTGATCAGGCTGGCAGCGGAGTGGTTAGGGGCAATCAGGCAGGCAGCAAGCGAGCAGTTGGGAGCAAGCGGTCCTGGATTGTGAGAGGGATGTCCGACTGCCCATTTAGGCCCAATCCCAAGATTCAAGTTTAGGCCCAAGATTGGGCCTAAATGGGCAGTCGGACATCCCTCAAGGGGCCCCAGTTTGGAGAGGGCGCAGGCAGGGCTGAGGGACAGGCAGCAAAAATGTGAGCAATGCGCTGACTGGTGTGGCTCAGTGGGTTGGAGAACTGTCCCACACACCAAAAGACTGTGGGTTAGATTTCCAGTCAGGGCACATACCCAGGTTGGGGGTTCAATCTGCAGTTAGGGCACATGTGGAAGGCATCCAATCAATGTTTCACTCTCACATCAATGTCTCCCTCTCTCTCTCTATCAAATCAATAATAATAATAAAAAATGTGAACAGTGAAGGCTATTTCCACTTGAATCACAGAAACACTGACTGGGCCACAGAGGCCACATATCTCATCCCTCATCCTTCACAGCCATAGGAATAAACATTGCGGACCTTTCTGAAGATGCACTTTCTTAAAAAAAAAAAAAAAAAAAGGAACCTACCTAATAAAAGAGTAACATGCTAATTGACTGTACCTTCATTATGCCCACCAGCCAATCAGGAGTATGCAAATTAACCCAACAAAGATGGTGGGTTAATTTGCATATGCAGGCGCTGCTCTGGGCCTCTGGGCAGCACGGCGGCTCCAGCCAGAACAAAGGTGGTGCCAGCAGCCAGGAGAAGGAAGGCCCATTCTTGCACGCATCTTCGTGCATCAGGCCTCTAGTAAAGCAATAAATGTAGAGCATGCTAACCAGTTTGTGGCAGTCTCCTGCACTCTCTCTGAATCCAGTGTTTCTGCAACAATGATCCTTTTCGTGGCCCCTGTAATCTTAAAACCAGTGATGGTACCTACAGAAGTCAGGACCTCACAGCCCACAGCTCCACTGCAGGACCTGCAGGGACAGATGTCCCCTCATCAGTGCTGGGCACGAGACAATATGCCCTGTGAACAAGTTCATGTTGCTCTCGGAAGCAGTGAAGGTTGTCACAAGGACCCCCTTCTCAGGTTGAACTCAGAATCCCCAAGTCATGGCATCCGAGCTACAATTCAGGACCACAAAGCTCCGCAGTCTTCCCTACAGGCTACGAGCAGCAATGCAAACTAGGCCAAAACTGAAGACGTATCTTCTGACATCACACTGTACCCTGAGGCACACAAACTTTGGGATCCTAACCAGAGCTGTTCACCCCTTCATGCTAGCAAACCTGTCAACTTCAAAGAACCCAAAACAGTGACTAGAACCTCAAGATGAACAGTGGCTTGAACAATAAGACTTTTATTGTCATTCAAACAAGAGCAATTGTAGGCATAGTTCCCTGGTTGGTGAGTTGGGAGGCTGGAAAATGCCATCACAGGAGTCATGTGAGATCAACAATATCCCTGAAAAATGTAGTCCATCTTTTAAAAATGCCCAGCAGAGTCCTCTAGGTCAAAACTGGGAAAGGTCTATGACCTAACTCAACAGAGAGGAAATATGGGAAAGAGAAAGTGCTCATGAAACTCATGAATCGCCCCACAAATGGGGGCTTACATCCCTGAATGTTCTAGAATGGATAAATGTTGCACACTGTGGGCTTCCACCAGGAGGTAGAGTTGAAATAGCTTCTGCTCCAGATTTGCCAGTGACATAAATCTGGCCATGACCCTGGGCAGGTTAAAAAGTGCAATGCAGCCCTACCTGGTTTGGCTCTGTGGCTCAACACAGGCAAATGGCACCTTCACATAGGGTATACTCCAGTGTCAGTACACTGAACAAATAGTATATACCTGCCCAATTAAGGCAGTTCTCCCATTTTAAATCTGTGGTATCCAATAAGGTATGTTCTTCAGCTGAAGGCCTTCTCACATTCACTGCACTTATAAGGTCTGTCCCTACTGTGAATTCTTTGGATGTAATGAGGCTAGACTTTGGTAATGATTTCCTACATTTGCCACAATCATAAGGCCTTCATCTAATGTGACATGGTGTTTTAGGACTGGGAGTTAAGGGTAAATAATTCCCACATTCTGGCCTAGGTGGTTTGGCTCAGTGGATAGAGCATCAACCTGCAGACTGAAGGGTCTTGGGTTCAATTCCATTCATGGGTACATGGCTGGGTTGCAGCCTCAATCCCCAGTAGGGAGCATGCAGGAGGCAGCCAATCAATCATTCTGTCATCACTGATGTTTCAATCTCTCTCTCCCTCTCCCTTCCTCTCTGTAATCAAAAATATTTTTTAAAAAAATAACCGTCTCCCACATACTAACACTCACAAGGCCTTTATCCAGTGTGAACTCTTCGGTGTTTAATAAGGCTTGAGCTATGGCTAAAAGATTTTCCACACTGGCTACACTCATAAGGCCTTTCTCCAGTGTGAATTCTCCTGTGTTTGATGAGACTAGAATTTTGAGTAAAGGACTTTCCACAGTCACTACACTCGTAAGGCCTTGAACCAGTGTGAACTCTCTGGTGTTTTAAGAGACTGGAGCTGTAAGTAAAGAATTTCCCACATTCACTGCACTCATAAGGTCTTTCCCCTGTGTGAACTCTCCGATGCTGAAGAAGTGCAGAGCTTTGGCTAAAAGATTTCCCGCATTCGCTGCACTTATATGGCCTTTCTCCACTATGAACTCGGCGGTGTTCAATGAGACTGGACTTTTGAGTAAATGATTTTCCACATTCACTGCAGGCATAGGGCCTGGACCCAGAGTGAACTCTCTGGTGTTTTATGAGACTGGAGTGGTAGGTAAAGAACTTCCCACATTCACTACACTCATAAGGCCTCTCTCCTGTGTGAACACTCCGGTGTTGAAGGAGTGCAGAGCTTTCGCTAAAGGACTTCCCACATTCACTACACTCATAAGGCCTTTCTCCAGTGTGAATTCTTCGATGTTTAATGAGGTTGGACTTGTTGCTAAATAATTTTCCACATAAGTCACACTTGTGAGGCCGCGCTCCAGTGTGAACTCTCCGGTGTTGAATGAGGCTAGAGCTTTGCCTAAAAGACTTCCCACATTCCCCACACTCATAAGGCTTTTCCCCAGTGTGAACTCTCCAATGGTCATTAAGGCTATAGCTTTTGCTGTAAGATTTTCCACATTCACTGCACATGTAGCCTCTTTCTTTAGAGAGAACACTCTGGTGCTGAACAAGCTTGCGTTTGCAATTAAAATCTTTAGAGTATTCTGGGTCAGACAGAGTTCTTTCCTTATGAGAGGCTGTTCCACACTCAGTTCCCCTGTTTGACTTCTCCCTGGTGTGTGTGGCCTGGTGCTGGAGAAATCTTGCGCTGTCCAGGAAGTCCCTCACAACCTCCTCACAGGAACCGGGCTTCCCCGAAACACAGAATTTGCAGTCCTTTACAAATGAGGCTCTGTCCATGTGGCCTCTGAAGCACATCTCTCCCGTGTGCTGCTTCTGATGTTCAAGTTCCATGCTAAAATCCAACTGTTTCTCACATGCCCCCATCTTGTACAGTTTCTGCCCATGATGGGTTCCCTGGTGCCCAGTGAAGTGCAAAATGTCTCTCACGTCCACACCACACAGCTCACAAGGATGGGCATCCAGGGGAGACACACCTGCCTTGGGAGTCCTGACCTGTGACACTCCTTGTAAAGAATTGCTGAGCTCAGATGGGACCTCCTCATTCTGGGCTCCATGCCAACAACCTGAAAACGGAAAGTGCTAGTTAAGTGCATGTTGACTCTGGTGGGAAGGGTCGTCCACATACGTGTGTCTGACAAAACCAGGACCAAGTCCATGGCATTGTGTGCAGGACCAGGGAGTTAGTACACATTGAGGATGGGGCTGCTCAGCAGTACTGGGCCATGAAGAGCACAGACTGGGGGAGGCCTCACGAGGTGAAGGACACAACCATGCAGTGTACACAGAGAGTAGACACAGGGTCCACAATTCACTTCAACAACTTCCCAAAAGAAATTCGCTACTGGTGACACACAAAAGCTGTGTAGAAGGATGTGTTAAGGTGCAAGAAAATACAAGTATAACAGGGAAGCTGGTATTCAAGGAGTTTTAGAAATATGCACACACCTCAGGACACAATGCATAGGGGCCAACAAGGAAAGCAGCACAGATGGAGTGGTGAGAAAAACAGGCTAGACTCACAGTGTAGAGATGTGAGGCTAACCCCAGGCTGGAGGTTAGGGTAGAAGCAACAAGTGATAGAGTTGAGAAATCAGCAAGAGTCCAGAAAGAGGAAGGACAGAGAGAAATGAAGTGTGGCCCCTGGCATGGACATCAAAACAGTAATCCAGCCCTAACCAGTTTGGCTCAGTGGATAGTGGGTCGGCCTGCAGACTGAGGGGTCCCAGGTTTGATTCCGATCAAGGGCATATACCTTGGTTGCGGGCGCATCCCCTGTAGGGGGTGCAGGAGGCAGCTGATCAGTGTTTTTTTCATTGATGTTTCTAACTCTCTATCCCTCTCCTTTTCTCTCCATAAAATATCAATCCTATATAATAAAAGCCTAATATGCAAATTGACCCAATGGCGGTAAGACTGGCGAAATGGCAGGTCACTATGATGTGCATTGACAACCAGGGGGCAGACGCTCAACACAGGAGCTGCCCCTAGCCTGCAGGCCCCAAGCCAGCCAAGGCGGGTGCCAGCTCCTGCCACCCCCCTTCCATCCCAATCGCCCTGCCGGTTGCCCCACTGAGGGAAGCGACTGGCGGTGGGAGTAGGGGTCAGGGCCAGTGGGGGCCCCCTGATCACCCCGCCAGTTGCACCACAGACGGACCCTGATCACCGGCCAGGCCTAGGGACCCACCTGTGCATGAATTTCATGCACCGGGCCTCTAGTAAAATATATTAAAAAATGACAACAACAACAAAAAAGCAGTAATCCAACAGAATAGTTGTGTGGTAGGATTTGAACACAGCACTGCCATCACACCCTCCTCCAGGTGCCACTCCTAACATTTTGCTGAGCCTGGATTCATGTACATCCTATGAACCACCTCTTTCTAACACAACCCAACTTCTTCAGTGAGCAAATGCATGGCACCTTATGCAGGTACTAAGGGAAGGACAGCACACATGAGTAACCAGCACTAGCCTAGAACAACTCGGCACATCACAGCCAACAGAAAAGAAAACCAAATACCACACAGAAAACATCGAAGGAGGGTCTTGCAAGAACAGCCCACAGTCCATGAGAGAAGGAACCATGACAGTGATGGGGATTCCTGGCCCAGGCAATGTCAGCTAGAAGGAGGCAGAAGAACCTAGGTACACAAGGGCCTGAGATCTGAACTGAAGCATAGTAATCTCTATTTTGTAAAACTGCTGTTTGAAATTCTCTATTTTTAGATGGTCCCTTGTTCTGTGAATTAACTCTGCTTTTTTAGCTTCTGTAAACACACGCACGCTTCATGCTTGCTTGAATAATAGGGAAGATAAGCTTAGCTGTCTGACCTTGCAGGCTACTCATCTAACGTAAGGGGCTGATACTCCCATGCTCTCATAGCAGGTGTCTTTTAGTTATCTGTACTCAAGACTACTGAACTGTGTTGCACTCAAAGTTACAGGCTTCCTGGGAGATACCTGCTAAGCTCTTTTGAAAGCTTGCAAAAGGGACCAGGAGCCCCATATTTAGGAGAACAAAGACATTAGAAAAGTATAAAGGGAACACTTCCTCCTTATTGCAGGGCTCAGACTTTGGAAGCAACATTCCTCTGAGCCCGCTAGAGTAATAAAAGACTCCAAATTAATTTGGCTTACAGGCTCTGATACTCAGCTCGCTGATTTACGATATAACAGAACAAAGGCATTTGGTCAAAAGTCAAGGAGAAGCAAGTCAGGTGTATCCAGTGGGTTCACTGGAAGACTTCTGACCCTGATTCCTTCCCTGCAAGTCTGGGGCTCTTCAAGGAAGGAGAGGGTCATGCACAGATCGCAAACGAACTAAGCACAGCACCCATGCAGGGGTCTAAGCACAGCACCCAAGCAGGGGTCTAAGCACAGCATTTATCCAGGGATCTGGGGAAGAAGGCAGTACCACGGTCCTGGAGTGAGGATAGATCTGCTACTGGGGGAAACGGGAAGGGCAGACACTACTGCCCACGGCATAGGGGGAGTTTGAAATCCTTACCCAAGGAGGTTATCAGTGTCAAGTTCTCCAGCATCACATCGTGGTACAGGCGTCTCTGAGCGTCATCAAGGAGCTCCCATTCCCCCGAGGAGAAGTACAGGGCCACATCCTCAAAGGTCACCCTGCCCTGGCAAGATGGGGACAGCTGAAATCAGAAAAAGCTCCTCTACGGAGATCCACAATCCTCCCCCCAGCGCCCCCCACATCCACCCTGTGCCTGTCCTCCTCCCAATCGCCCCAACTCAAAGGACAATCCACGTCCTGGTGCCATTGTCTTCCTCACGGGCTCATAGAGGACAGGGTCCCGCCTCTGCCCTTTGTTCCCCAGGAAAAGAGACCGGAAGCTTCCTACACACTCAGCTCAGCGTTGCCTCGAGCACGCACACGGCCTGCGACCAGCTCAGGGCATAACCTTCCACGCGGGGTTTACTGGCTGAAGGCAATGCCAGCAGCTTCATGCCACCCTTGCGTGGGATTCGGGTCCTGTGCCTGGGGTGTCTCCAGGCTCCCGGGCACCCCAGATGGGGGACTAGCTCTCCAAGTCCGAGAAGAGACATTCCAGAGACGGTGAGGGTGGGGGTCGGGGCCAGTGAGGGACCGGGTCACCCTCCCTTCCCTGCGGTCCCACAAGCACTTCCGCAGCCGCGGGACCCGGGGAGGGGGCTGGCCCTGGAGACACGAGGTCCTGGGGACTCCGCCTCCCTGGACCCGGGCTGCCCCGAGGGCCGGGACTCGCGCCGCCTCTGAGCCCCCGCAGTCGGTGCACAGCTCGTCCTCCCGGCGCCGCTCCCGCGCCCCAGCCCGTCCCCACGGGGGTCACCCCCGAGCGCCTCGCGGTCCTGACGCGGGGCGTGGGCTGCAGGAGGGACGGGCGCCCGCCCCCTGGCTGCGGGGGTAGGTCGGGGAGGCGGGGGAGCCTGGGGGACGCGCTCACCTCAGCCCGGTGCCTGGGCGCGGCCGCCGCCATTGGAACGTGCAGGCGGCGCGGGCGGGGCGGCGGGCGAGGAGGCGGTACCCTCCCGCCCTGAAGCGGGTCCCTCGCGGGGTCGCCGAGCCTCACACCCGCGTCTGTGCGGCGGGGAGAACGACTCCCGCAACCTGTGGACCCGGCACCTGGACCCTGACTAAGCGCTCTGAAATCGCTGACAGACAAAATCCACAACGAACATGGCCGCCCGGGGAGTCGTAGGAAGTACCGCCCTCTCGCGATGCGTCACACGCGGTAGCCTCTTTTCCCTAAGTTCTCATTGGTTAGTGATGCTGCCGCTCCACTCTGGGCATTCTGGGAAATGTAGTTCCTTCCCTCAGCTGCGAGAAAGGCAGGGGAAAAGGGGCTTATTGTGCAAAAGGACTCGCGCTCAGCAGCTAGGTTTGCGGGAAGTGGACTATCCAGGCGGGCTGTGCCTGCTCTTTAAAGGGATCGCCGTCATTTTCTTCTAAGACCTCTGGGCAGCTGATCACCCAAGGTTTGTTGACACGTTATATCAGGCTTTGAAGGTGAGCATGCCCCCAGAGGGTAAAAAGAGTATTTCCGATTCTCACAAAGGCTACAGACCCAAATAAAAATATTGCAGAGTCATTCAGACACAAAGATGTCCACTGGTAGCCGAGGCTAATACACGTGGTCTTATTTCCAGGCAAATGCACGCACTCCCCGTCACCACGCCCGTTCCTCAGTCTATGTAAGTTTGGTCAGGATAACAGAGAAAACACTCCAGATTTGCTACTCATTATCTCAAAACATTATTTCTTCGATTGCATATCCTGCCCCATTATGGTGACCTCCGGCTAGATTTTTTGAAATTCTGTGGAAGCTTACCATCATTGTTGTCCCCTTGTCAATTGCTGTATTCGTCCTTTCCCTCTAGAGAACTATGCTTGTGGTGAGTATACTAAAGTGCCTTGTAAATACCTTTTAAGTCATAAATAAGCAAAGCGTTTTAAACCACTGGACTCTCTATTTGCACTCAGTACTGTAAATGTCCCCCGGGCATTGATTTTTTTTTTCTTGTTTTCTGGTCACTGATGTTGCGGAAGGTACCGCACATCAGCCCTTCACTGACCACCCCAGGCTTCTCCTCCCCCCTGAGCTCCTGTCACCTGCCCTCGCTACCCTGGCCCAGTCTTTGTGGTTTGCCCTCCACTAGAACGCCAGTTCCCACGGGCAGGGGACTCGGTACCTCCAGAGTCTGGAACAGTCCAGCCCAAGTGTCCACACCCTCGGTCTTTACAGGTCTCAGCTGTGCCTGCCCGTGGCTGCTGCCTCTCCATCCAGCCTGACTCAAGTTCTCCCACTCAAGTGCTGACAGGAAACACCCTCACCAACCCTGTCCAGGGCCCCCACCCTTGCTCGCTCCACCACACACCCCAGCAGCATATTAATATCCCGAGTCCAGGGTCCCTCACCTCACTACAGGGGAAGGGTCTACTCTGAACAGGCCCAATTTAGGGAGAGGGGCAACAACAACGTACCCCCTCAACGTGATATATTGAGTCCAAGTCTCTCCTTCTGGAAGCACTTGTACCACACAATGTTCTCGGCAGTGCAAATACACAGCACCATGTCCTGTAGAATCCAAGCTACTTCCAGGACTGCCTGGGAGGTGATGGTGCTGAGTGGGGATCGATGTTTAATAAAACCAAAGTAGAGCCCTGACCGGTTTGGCTCAGTGGACAGAGCGTCGGCCTGCGGACTGAAGGGTCCCAGGTTCGATTCTGGTCAAGGGCAAGTACCTTGGTTGCGGGCACATCCCAGGTGGGGGCTGTGCAGGAGCCAGCTGATCAATGTTTCTCTCTCATCGATGTTTCTGGCTCTTTCCCTCTCCCTTCCTCTCTGTAAGAAATCAATAAGATATATTAAAAGAAAAAAGAAATCCAAAGTAAAAAATTACCCCTAAAATGAAAAAACAGAGACTCAACACCAGTGGGCCTCAGGTGTGTATGTGGGCTGATTAAAGGCAGGACTTTCCAAAGGTGAACTGATTTGAGGGCTCAAAGCATTACGGGGTTTCTCCTGGATACAGAAGTTGCAGCGGGCCAGGAGCCTGGGGATGGGGAACAACAGGCTGGAGAGACCTCTGCATGGAGACAGAAGAGCCCCGGCCAGCTCCTCTCAGGCAGACACAGAACCCCAACCTCCCAGGGCCCTGCCTCAGGATCCTTGCTGCCATACCCTCGAAAAAGACAGTATTCCCCAGCTGCAGTGGGAACACGCCAGGCAAAGTTAGGAGAGAGCAAGGAAAGGTGATTGTGCAGGCAGAAGCCCCGTCTCCGTGAACTAGAGTGGATGGTCTGTTTAAAAAAGAAATGAAAATGAATATACATTTTTATTGGTTTCAGAGAAGGGAGAGCGAAACATCAACAATGAGAGAAAATCACCTATCGGCTGCCTTCTGCATTCCCCCCACTGGGGACTGAGCCCACAGCCCGAGCATGTGCCCTTGACCGGAATCGAAACCTTCAGTCCACAGGCTCTATCCACTAAGCCAAACCAGCCAGAGCTCTTTTAATTTTTCAGAGAGTGTGTAAGGGAGGGTGGAGGGAGAGAGAGAGAGAGAGAGAAACACAATGACTGGGTGTCTCCTAAACTAGCCGCAACTGGGAGCCAAGGATCAAACCTGCAAAACAGAACCACAAAGTCACACGGTCTTTATTTCAAGGCCTTGGGCAGTATGCAAACTAAGTCACTATTGGACAAAGAGTGGTTTTCTGCCATTCTGCTGTCCCTTCTGAAGCACACAGAGTTTGGGATCCCCACAGTATCTGTTAACTCTACATGATGACAGGTCACAACTGTGCTTGCAAGTCACCCTTAGGCAGTGACTAGGACCAACAAAATTAAAGGTACAAAAGCAAAAACGCCTTTACAGAAACATCATAAACCAGAGCAGTGCACAGCAAGCAGTTTGCAGGCTGGTGAATTAGAAGCTGAAACAATTCGTGACAACAAAATGTGAGGCCCACAATGTCCCTGAGAGAGGTAGCTCTTCTTAGCTGAGGATGGGGGCTCTGGATGAACCCTGGGTTGGGTCCATTTCCTAGTCAGAGAGAAAGGAATGAAGATCCTGCCAAGAGCTTGGAGTATTCATAATTTCCTCAAGTAAAAGTGACAACACAGAACACATTTCCCCCCGAGCACGCAGGGGTGGTGACTGATGCACACGGTTCAGGGGAGCCAGATGGTAGAGCAGGCCACTTCAGCCATAAAGACTTGCCGTGACATCGATCAGGTAGGAGATCTTGGCACATTAGCAAGTGCAATGCAGCTCCGTCAAGCCTCCCCTGTACCTCAAGTTTGTGAGGAATCGAGAAGAGTGTATGTTCCGATAAAAGGAGTTTATACTCAGGTAAATGGGTCTGAGTCTCCGTCAGTGTTGTAGTGTGAGAAAGATAAAACATCCCTTGCACAGTTAAGGCTTTTCTCCAGTGTGGACTCTCAGATGTCTAACAAGGCTAGGTTTCCATCTAAAACATTCCCCACATTCACTGCACTCATAAGGCTTTTCTCCAGTGTGAATTCTGAGGTGGCCCATGAGCTTAGATCTTCGGCTGAAGGACTTCCTACAATTACCACACTGATATGGCTTTTCTCCAGAGTGAATTCTCTGATGCTCTGTCAGAGTGGAGATCAGCATGAAGGACTTCCCACAATCACTACACGCGTATGGCTTTTCTCCTGTGTGAACTCTCTTGTGGTAATAGAGGTGACTATTGCTCCTAAAAGATTTCCCACATTCATGACACTCGTAAGGTTTTTCACCAGTGTGAATTCTGTGGTGTTGAATGAGGGTACACTTCTGACTAAAGGACTTGCCACAACCACTACATACAAAAGGTTTTTCACCAGTGTGCGTTCTCTTGTGTAGACTGAGGTAAGAACTTTGACTGAAGGACTTTCCACAATCAGTACACTTATACGGCTTTTCTCCAGTGTGAATTCTGTAGTGTTGAATGAGGGTAAACTTTTGTCTAAAGGCCATCCCACATTCACTACATACAAAAGGTTTTTCACCAGTGTGAATTCTGTGGTGTTGAATGAGGGCACACTTTTGACTGAAGGCCTTCCCACAATCATTACATTCAAAAGGTTTCTCACCAGTGTGAATCCTCTTGCGTTGACGGAGGTTAGGGCTCTGACTGAAGGCCTTCTCACAATCACTATCCTCATATGGACTTTCTCCTGAGTGAATGCCTCTATGTTGCTTGAGGTTCAAGATACGGCTAAAAACTTTCCCACGTTTGTTACACTCATAAATATTTTCTTCTGAAAAGTCAGCCTGATGTTGAACAACCTTCTGGTTGTGGCTGGCAGCTTTTTCATCTTCACCCCAATAGTGATAACTTTCTCCACTGGGAAATTCCAGCGAAATCTCACTGCCACTGTGTGGCTCCTCAGTGTCGAGAGGGGCCTGGTGCTGGAGAAGCTCTGACATGGCCGAGAAGTCTTCCCCAACCTCCCTAATGGTTGAAGGCAACTCTGTTAAGTAGAAGCTGCACCTGGTTACAAATGAGGCCCTGTCCAAGTTGTCTTTCCAGACCTTCTCTCCACTGGCTTCCCTCTGCTGCTGGTGAGGGTTTGCACTGAAACAGAAGACTCTCACACATGCATCACCGAAGAAGCCTTTCTGCTCAAAGTCTGCTGCTGGTGACTCAGTCAGGTGCAGAATATCTTTTAACACAGAGAAACACCTCCCGCAGAGACGGGTCCTCTGGGATGCTGGAGCTGTCTTAGAGGCACTGACCTGTGACTCCCCTTGTACAGATATGCTGTGCTCAGGACGGACCTCCTCATCATCCATATTATGCCAACAACCTGAAATGAGAGAAATGCTAAGGAACGGGATGTTGACTGTGGAGACAGGGCAAGTCCCGTTGCTAAAGTGTTTTGCACATAATACATGAGTTCTATACCATTGACTGAATGTAAGAGATGTGCAGGAAGGGTTAATAAGAGGCTGCTGTGAAGGTCTGGGCCTTTGAAGATTACAATACAGGAAAGACCTCACGTCCTGGCCAGCCTGGCTCAGTGGATAGAGCATCGGCCTGCAGACTAAAAGGTCCCGGGTTTGATTCTGGCCCGGGACATATGCCTGAGTAGTGGGCTCAGCCCCCAGTAGGGGGTGTGCAGGAGGCAGCCTATTCAGGATTCTCTCTCATCATGGATGATTCTCTCTCCCTCTCCCCTCTCCCTTCCTCTCTGAAATCAATAAAAAAAAAAGAAAGACCTCACTAGAAATATGACACAAAGATGGAAAGGACCGCATGGAAGAGAAGCCAGATCTCCAGCTACGTTTTCTGCTAACAGCATTCAGCAGGGCTTGTCTGCTGGTGAAGGGGCAAGCTGTGCACGAAATTGGCAATGTTGTATTCCAAGTAAAATTCAATAAGCCAGTACCTGGTGTCAAAGACTACCTAAGCATGAATATGCACCTCATAACACATGTGTTGGTCAATGTTACAGGATACCAGTAATGCAGAGGCAGCAGTGCAGAGGAACAGGTGATACAAAAAGTTCAAATGGTGAAGGTAGGCAAAAGCCAGGAAGTTGCACATTAAATGACAAGTCAGCAAAATGTCAAGTTTGGGAAAGAAAAGGAAGAAATGAGATGTGGCCAGTGGCACTTGCTTCTAAACATTGCTGGACATCAGGATGTCCTTGGTGTAATGTGAACACAGCCTATGTGGCATACCTTCCCTCAGTTACCACTAAGCAAGGCCAGGCCTCCTCTGAGATCATCTTGCATGTGCACCCTGTGAACAAAACAGGGTTCTCCCTGCGCCTTCAACTGTACAAGTACACAAAACCGAAACATCCTGAGTATTAGTGAAGGACAACACAGGTGAGCAGCCAGCACTGGCCCTGACCAACACAGCTTGCAATAGGATTCAGGGAACAGAATATTACAAACGATGGAAGGAGGTCTTACAAGAACAGCCCAGGGTTCATGCAAGTAAAGACCATAACCTGGCACAGGCAGTCACAAAGAACCTTTAGCTAAGGAGGAATGGTGCAGAAGTGGAAGCCACTGGGTGGACACAATCACTGTACCGTGAAGAGGTAGTGCAAGGTGGCACCCATTAAGCTGTCTGCAAGACTCCTGACTCCCAGGCATTTTCTGCACTTTTTGAAGCAACTTGGGTTATGGATGTTCATGGGGTCCACTGTACGGACACTCCACACAGCTCACCACTGGCAGCCACAGAACATTTAACAAGAATGTGGGGGAATTAGCAGAGCCCCCTCTTTGGTCTGACTTTCTCTCTTTGGGAGAGAGAAAGCTACATCTGGAGAATAAGGAGAAAAGTGGCATCTACTCAGGACACTGGGACAATGTGAAGGTCTTACCTACAGATGACACAAATGCAAACACTTCCAGCATCACCTCACAGTACAGAAGTCTCTGAGGCTCATCAAGGAGCCCCCACTCCTCCTGGGAGAAGGCAATGGCCACGTCCTCAAAGTCCATATCCTGTCACAATGGAGAGAGTTCATTCCATGATTAGCTTCTCTCCTAAGATTCCAAGTCTTTCATACTCCCCACCCACCACATCCATCGGCTCCCTCTACTCCCCACATCAGAGAAGTTAGCAGGCCTCTGTCCCACAAAAGTCACTCTCTCCTTATAGTCCTACTGACACTGTGTCTTCCCACAACAATAAAGGCACGTGAGCAAACAGATGACACCTGTGCTCTGGAACTCACATGTAGGCCACGCTGCCCCTTGTCAACAACAGTGGGTGTCACCAACAAGGGTAGGGAGAGATGTTGGCCATAAAGAGAGTGTGAGTGATTTGACAATGGCCTTGTCAGGCAATACCCTTGTAGTCCCCCAGATTGTACCTCAAAGACACTAAAATCATGGCATCACACGTCACCTTTTCAACCCGAATTCCAGTTTGCCGAGGCCATCACTTTGCACTACCTGCTGCACATAGTTCTTTGAACCACGTGTCTCCCACACAGCTTCATTCCCAGAGGCACAACTTCAAAGATAACACCCATATGGGGTGACAGAGACGGTTTTATTTTCTAATCATCATCTTTTCCAAAATTGTAATTCATCACCTCTATAATGTATTTCTCTCTCAGCTTCACCTTTCCCCATGCCAGCAGAGATATTCAAGCCCAGGTTACACTGTTGTATGCTAGCTCATTCCTGTATCATCCCTCAACAGCAACAGGCATGACATCTAAGCTCTGGAACTGGCACGCAGCACCACACATCCCTCTCTTCAGGAAATTAGCCTAAAATTCCCCTTATTGTATGACCCAGATCCCACCCGAAATGGACTCACCCTTCATTCCCTCTTATGTCAATGTCAGGGCCCTGTGGCCATGTCTCACTCCCTCTCCACGTGCACATCACTCTTTCTCCCACACCTCTCTCACTCCTGCACTCCCACAGCCCAGCCCCCATTGGCATCTCCTTGGCCTCTTACTCATTACTCAGCAGGTGTGGTCAGGAGAATGCTTGCCAACTTCAAACAGGATCCAGTACTGCCCAGACTCTGAGAGTCCACACTCATAGAGGCAGCCTGGAGTCCTGCTATGAAGGCCGCTCTCCATCACTGCTTTTTCCCTTCAACCTCAATTATTGAGAAACGTAATCAGATCTCAGATACACAGAGCGCACCTGCCCTGGTGCTGCACTTGATGTCCCTTCACCAGTCACAGCCAACATCTCCCCACTTACCCGTCACTCAAGTCCCAGCCCCGGTGGTCCTGTGCACCAAGCCCAGTGAGTCTCACAGGTGACCATTCAAGCCTCTAAGCTAACCCACAAGACTGACTGCAACCCCCAGGCCACACCAAGGGTCACAGCAAAACCCTGGAGAGAGTTTAGATAACATGTATCAGCCCGAGTCTCATCTTGTGAGAATTACTCTTCAGTCTCCAGTTCCTTTCAAGTCCACTTATCTTTTATTTTTTATTTAAAATATTTTATTGATTTTTTTACAGAGAGGAAGAGAGAGGGATAGAGAGTTAGAAACATCGATGAGAGAGAAACATCGATCAGCTGCCTCCTGCACACCTCCCACCGGGGATGTGCCCGCAACCAAGGTACATGCCCTTGGCCGGAATCGAACCTGGGACCTTTCAGTCTGCAGACCGACGCTCTATCCACTGAGCCAAACCGGTCAGGGCATGTCCACTTATCTTTTAAAGGCCTTGGCCACTGGGAAACCATTCTCTCTCCCTGACATTCTACATGACAACTCTGTCCCTTTGCTGTATTGTGACACCCACCGCCCACAAACAGGGGCCCCAGCAGGAATCCAGTCCTCAGACTCACACTGTCCCTGTGAGCTACTACTACCATTATCCTCCTGACCACGATTTCCGGTATTAAAGTGATCTCCAGCCCTGGCTCATGTGACTGAATTGGATGAGCATCGACCCATGCGCAGAGAGGTGGCAGGTTCCAGTCCTGGTCAGGGCACGTGCCTGGGTTGTGGGCTGGATCCACAGAATGGCTGTGCAGGCAGCAACAGATCCTTGTTTCTTGCTCATCACTGTTTGTCTCTCTCCCTCTCTCTTACTTTCTATATTTAGAGTGAAATACACACACACACACACACAACTGATGGTTCCTCAGCCAGCTCAGTCTTCACTCCCAGCCTTTGCACATCCTGGTCCCTGTGCCTGGGAGGACCTCCCACATCGCACTCCACCCGTGGCTAAAACCAGGGTCCACTTCCTAAAGCCCTAGTCGTGGCCCCAGGACTCTGGGCTGAGTGTCTGCCGGTCCCAGGGCAGGAAGAGGGGCCGGACAGCCCCAGGACCCACAACTCAGAGGCCACAAGAGTGTGAGGCCCTGAGATGAGCCCCACAGACCAGCCCCCTAAGCGGCTCTGCACCTGCAGGAACCTGTGGGAACGACAGGGCTGTGGAGGGCCTGGCACCCACCGCCAGGACCCAGGGGCTCAGGCTGCTCAGGGCCCTGGCCCAGCCCCCGGGCCGGGTGATGCCCGCATCCCTCGGGGCTCAAGGTCCCTCTGTGGTTCACACCCCCACAGCCCCGTCGCCCGGAGGAGGAAAGTGAAACTCCTCCCGGGAACCGCCTCTCCTCCTCTCTGTCGCCTTTAGACACGAACCAGGCCTGGCGTTCCCCACCTCCCGGCTCAGCCACCCCACGGCCTTCCCCGGGGCCTCGCAGCCCGTCGCCCTCCTCCCCCTCACCCCCTGGGTCACCCACGGGCACTCACTGCTCTGGGCGCTGCGACCTGGGCTGCGGGAGCTGAGCGGCGCCGGCACCGAGGCTGGAGGGTCAGTGGGGTGACGCCGAGTGAACTCTGTCAGCAGGGAGGAGTCGGGGAGGCTCGGACGCCCCAATCCCGGAAGTTGCGGCTCAACAGGCCTCAGACACACCCTGCCCAGCGGGACGCGGCCTCCCACGTCTCCTCCTTTCGGCGACCGGCGCGCTGAAGCCCGTGAGCCGGTGAACAGCCTGGAGAAGTCAAAATGTCCGCCAGGAAGAAGACTCCGGAAGTCCCGCCCTAACCGGATGCACTGGCACAAAAAATGCCCTGCGTACGCATTGCTTTCTGGGTAATGTAGTTTTCTCAGCCGCCCAGGAGAGGGCTTGCTTTCCAGCCCAGGAACTTCAGGAACCAGGTGTTTGTGGAGCTGCCAGGGGCCCTGGGGATGGAAGGAGATGGGACCAGAGGCCTGGTTACCTGGGACAGACTGACGGACCTCCCGGGGGAGGGGGGAGGACGGGGAGAGACCCCCAAAGAACATACACACGGGGGAAATGGGAGACATCTATAATATTATCAACAATAAAAAATACATATTTAGAGGGGTGGGGGGGCAATGGGGGGAATAAGGACACATATGAAATACCTTAATCCATAAAGAAATTTTTAAAAATAATAAAAATTAAAAAACACATATTTAAAAAGTACTTCAAAAGAAGATAGCCCAATTAGTGTGATTGAGTGGTTGAGCATCAATCTATGATCCAGGAGGTCACGGTTGTATTCCTGGTCATGGCACATATGTAGGTTGCGGGTTCAATTCCCAGTGTGGGCTGGGACTTGCAGGAGGCAGCTAATCAGTGATTCTCTCTTATTATTTATGTTCCTCTCTCTCTAAGATCAATATATATATATATAGCCTATCTAATAAAGTGTATCATGCAAATTGACCATCACTCCAACATACAAGATGGCCTTGCCCATGTGGTCAAAGATGGCTGCCCCCATATAGACGTAAGATGGCTGCCACAAGATGGCCAGCAGGGGAGGGCAGTTGTGGGAGATCAGGCCAGCAGGGTTGAGCAGTTGGGGGTGACCAGGCCAGCAGAGAAGGGCAGTTGGGGGGGGGGGACCAGGCCTGCAGGGAGGGCAGTTGGTGACAACTGGGCCAGCAGGGGAGGGCAGTTAAGGGCAACCAGACTGGCAAGGGAGTGAGGTTGGGGGCAACCAGGCCGGCAGAGGAGGGCAGTTAGGGGCAACTATGCCTGGAGGGGAGGGCAGTTGAGGGCGACCAGGACAACAGGGGAGGGCAGTTAGGGGTGACCAGGCCAGCAGGGGAAGGCAGTTGGGGATGGGGGACCCAGCCCTGCAGGGGAGGGCAGTTGGGGGGGACCAGGCTGGAAGGGGAGGGCAATTAGGGCCAACTAGGCCTGCAGGAGAGGGCAGCTGGGGTGTCCAGGCTTGCAGGGGAGGACAGTTAGGGGTGACCAGGCCAGCAGGGGAGGGCAGTTAGGGGCAATCAGGCCGGCAGGGGAGCAGTTAGGCATCAATCAGGCTGGCAGGGTAGTGGTTGGGGTGATCAGGCTGACAGGCAGGAGCAGTTAGAGGCAATCAGGCAGCAGGCAGGTGAGCAGTTGGGAGCCAGCAGTCTTGGATTGTGAGAGGAATGTCTGACTGTCCATTTAGACCCGTTCTCACCAGGACTGGGCCTAAACAGGCAGTTGAACATCCCTTGAGGGGTCCCAGATTGGAGAGGGTGCAGGCTGGGTTGAGGGACACCCCCCCCACCCATACATGAATTTCATGCACTGGGCCTCTAGAGTGTGTGTTTGTGTGTGTGTGTGTGTGTGTGTGTGTGTGTGTGTGTATTATTGGCCCAGTGCATCCATTTGTGCATGGGTGGGGTCTGGCCAGCCTGGTAAGGGGGAGGGGACATGGGCGGTTGGCTGTCCTATCTAGTCAAACTCCTGGTGGAGGGAACAATTTGCATATTAGCCTTTTATTATATTGGATATACACTGAGTGGCCAGATTATTATGGATTCAAACATCATAATAATCTGGCCACTCAGTGTATATGTATGTATGTATGTATCTATCTATCTATCTATATAAAAGCTTAAGTGACAGTTATGACCTGTTGATCAAATGACTGGTAGACCAGTCACTATGATGCACACTAACCACCAGGGGTCAGATGCTAAATGTAGGAGCTGCCCCCTGGTGGTCAGTATGCTCCCACATCCAACCTCTCATGGTCCCTCTCCCTGGATTGGGTGTGATGGCCCTGATCGGCCTTGATTGCTGGCCAGGCTGAAGGACCACACTCGTGCATGAATTCATGCATCGGGCCTCTAATATATATTTATATATTTAAAAGTATATACATATAATACATATAAGTCCTGCCTGGTTTGGCTCAGTGGATAGAGCATTGGCCTGCAGACTGAAGGGTCCTGGGTTTGATTCTGGTTGGGGGCACATGCCTGTGTTGCAGGCTTGACCCCCAGTAGGAGGCATGCAGGAGGCAGCCAGTCAGTCATGCTCTCTCATTACTGATGTTTCTATCTCTCTCCTTCTCCTTTACTCTCTGAAATCAATAAAAAAAATATTTTTAAAAAGTATATACAGCCCCATCCGGTTTGGCTCAGTGAATAGAGCGTTGGCCTGCGACTGGAGGGTCCCAGGTTCGATTCCGGTCAAGGGCATGTGCCTTGATTGTGGGCGCGTCCCCAGTGGGAGGTGTGCAGGAGGTGGCTGATTGATGTTTCCCTCTCATCGATGTTTCTAACTCTCTATCCCTCTCCCTTCCTCTCTGTAAAAAATCAATAAAATATAATTTAAAAAAGTATATACATATATATATATATATATATATATATATATATATAGCCCATGGACATAGACAATAATGTGGCGAGCTCCTAAAAGCAATGGGGGCAGAGTACAGGGAAGCAAAGGGGGAGCAGGGAGAGGGAACATGGGGGACATCTGTAATTGCTTCAAAAATTAAAAACAATAGTGCACCCAGCAGGTGTGGCTCAATGGGTGGTGGTGGACCCATGAACCAAGAGATCACTGGTTCGATTCCTGGTAGGGCTCATGCCTAGGTTGGGGGCTTGATCCCAGTAGGGGGCACGCAGGAGGCAGCTGATCCATGATTCTCATCTTTGATGTTTCTCCCTCTCTAAAAAATTAATAAAAAACATTTAAAAAGAAAGGAATAGTGTTTAGATTGAACTGACTTGCCTAGCCAGTTTGGCTCAGTGGATAGAGCACCAGCCTGTGGACCGAAGGGTCCCGGGTTTGATTCAGGTCAAGAGCATGTACGCAGGTTGCAGGCTAGACCCCAAACCTTTGGTAGGGCGAGTGTGGGAGTCAACCAGTCGATGTGTCTCTCTCTCACATGCATTTTTCTTTAAGTATATTTTTTATTGATTTCAGAGAGGAAGGGGAAGGGAAAGATAGAAACATCCTTGATGAGAGAGAATCATTAAATCGGCTCCCTCCCGCACGTCCCTACTGGGAATGGAGCCCACAACCAGGGCATGTGCCCTCGACAGGAATTGAACCCGGGACCCTTTAGTCTGCAGGCCTATGCTCTCCACTGAACCAAACCGGCTAGGGCTCTTTGTCTTTTTCAAAAACATCCATGAACCTTAACTTCTTTGGCTCAGTGGATAGAGTGTTGGCCTGTGGACTGAAGGGTCCGGGGTTCGATTCCAGTCAAAGGCACATGCCTGGGTTGCGGGCTTGACCCCCAGTGGGCGACGTGCAGGAGGGAGCCGTTCAATGATCTCTCACCATGGATGTTCCTATCACTCCCTCTCCCGTCGTCTCTGAACTTAATAAAAAATATATATACATTTAAAAAAAAGAAAAGAAAAAAAAGATTGATTTGACTCAACAACCCCAAAGTGAGTGTGGGCCATCACGTTTTCTCCCAAACTTTGTAAGCAAAGCCATGCCTTGGTCTGTGTTTATAGAGGGTGTCCCCAGCATCACTGTTTGAGGGAACAGGAAGCAGCCTGGAGCAGGTTGGCCTAGGTTGGCCTGGAGTGTTTGGTTTTTGACTTCCTGCAGAAAAGATGTCACATGAGCTCAGATTTTGAGGAGAGAACAAGCAACAGCAGAGACTAGGCGGGGCTTCTATGGCTCCAGGAACATTGTGGGAAATCAGCGAGCCAAAGCGGGGCTGCGGGTAGCTCTCTGGACGATCAAAGGAAAGGGGGCCTTGAACACAAGTTCAGAGGCTCAGCGGGAGGAGCTGCTGCTGCTTGGTGCTGTCCCGGTTGCAGGTCAGGTGGGGACCCTTGAAAGTTTAGGTGACCTGGCTGGCGTGGCTCCGTGGTTGAGCATCGACCTATGAACCAGGAAGTCATGGTTCAATTCCCTTTCAGGGCACATGCCTGGGTTGTGGCTTCTGTTGCCATTTTGGAGTGTGCAGGACGGTCTGATCAGAGATTCTCTCTCATCATGGATGTTTCTCTCTCTCCCCTTTTCTTCCTCTCTTCAATAAAGAAAATATTCTTAAATGTTTTAAATCAATTACACTTATATCAAACTTTAAAAACCATTTAAATCTTGCCACTTTCTAGTGGGATCACTATTTTATTATGTATGTTCTTAGCATATTAGTTGCTAATGTATTAGTATGTTGGAAATAAGATATAATGATGTGGTACTGCAATATTTTTTCTCATACATTTTTTAAAAACATACTTTATTGATTTTTTACAGAGAGGAAGGAAGAGGGATAGAGAGCTAGAAACATTGATCAGCTGCCTCCTGCACAACCCCCACTGGGGGGGTGCCCGGAACCAAGGTACATGCCCTTGACTGGAATCGAACCCGGGACCCTTCAGTCCGCAGGCTGATGCTCTATCCACTGAGCCAAACTGGTTTTGGCTTCTTATACTTTTAAAAAGTTTTTAAATATATTATTTTTTAAAACATTTATTTTTATTGGTTTTTTTACATAGAGGAAGCGAGAGGGAGAGATAGAAGCATAAATTATGAGAATCATCGATCGGCTGCCTCCTACATACCCTCTACTGGGGATGGAGTCCGCAACCAGGGCATGTGTCCTTGACTAGAATGGAACCCGGGACCCTTCAGTCGGCAGTCCAACACTCTATCCACTGAGCAACACCAGCTGGGGCAGTACTTTAAAATATAATTAAAAAAGAGTAAGTCTTTCGCAAGGCTCACCAAATAATGCACATGAGAAAAGTGCACGTTGCTGCATGTCAGTCCTCATTTCTCACGGGGAGCAGCCTTGCCTCCGTGGCAGCAAATGTCGGCAAGCAGGGAAGACCATGGCCACGAGAACCAACAGGAATGATGATGAGGTCACAAAAACATACATCCTGGGACTGACTACAGGCTTTTCCTTCCTCTAGCTTTGAGGTCTTGCCTACTGAGCAACAATATTGAGGTGAATATCGTACAGTCCAGAGGTATCCACAAAACCATTGGATTATTTTCTCCGCCAATGACATCAGCCACAGAAAAGTACTGGAGGCCCTGAGAATGTCTGCACACAAACATCACACAAGCCACAGGCCCTGGATCATTTGTGGGTAACGTTCAGAAGAGGCGCTTTTCATCTAACTTACTGCAGTCTTTCTTACTCAGTACTGAAACAGCATTTTTGCCCTAATTCTGGTCCCACCTCGAACTCTTACAACAAATGACACCTTCCTATCAACTTTTGTACATCATGGCACATGGCTCCTTTGCAGTACACGGAGAGGAGTTTAGCTAAACACTGCTGAGAGTTATGTAATACACTAGAGGCCCAGTGCATGGAATTCGTGCATGGGGGTGGGGGGTGTCCCTCAGCCCAGCCTGCACCCTCTCAAATCTGGGACCCCTCTCACAATCCAGGACTGCTGGCTCCCAACCACTTTCTCTCTCTCTCTCTTTTTTTAAATATATTTTATTGATATTTTACAGAGAGGAAGGGAGAGGGATAGAGTTAGAAACATTGATGAGAGAGAAACATCAATCAGCTGCCTCCTGCACACACCCTACTGGGGATGTGCCCACAACCAAGGTACATGCTCTTGACTGGAATCGAACCTGGGACTCTTCAGTCCGCAGGCAGACACTCTATCCACTGAGCCAAACCAGTTAGCCCAACCGCTCTCTTGCCTGCCAGCCTGATCACCACCTAACCACTCCCCTGCCAGCCTGATCGACACCTAACTGCTACTCTGCTGGCCCAGTTGCCCCTGCCTTCCCCTGCAGGCCAGGTCACCCCTAACTTCCCTCCCTTGCCAGCCTGGGCACCCTAACTGCCCTCCCGTGCTGGCCTGGTTGCCCCCAACTGCCCTCCCCTGCATGCCTGGTTCCCCCCAACTGCCCTCCCTTGTAGGCTTGGTCCCTCCCAACTGCCCTCCCCTGCTGGCCTGATTGCCCACAACTGCCCTCCCCTGCTGGCCATCTTGTGTCCTCATGGGGATGGCCAACTTTGACCACATGGGGCAGCCATCTTGTGTGTTGTAGTGATTGTCAATTTGCATATCACCTCTTTATTACATAGGATACTGAGAACAGAGACTATAAGTCATATTTTTCACAGAAGCAAAGCAAAGGCCTCTTGTTCAGGGTGACCACTGACCTCACCAATAATTGAGGCACCAGGTTGCAAATCAGAACCACAAAGCCATGCAGACTTTCTTTCAATGCCTCGGGCAGCAATGCCGACTGTGCCAACATGGACAGAGTGGTTTTGTGCCATCACGCTCTCCCTTCAGAAGCACAGAAAGTTAGGTTTCCCCACAATATCTGTTCACCTCTCCATGCTGATGGATCACAACTGTGCTTTCTTTTTATTTTTTAACACTGTTAAAAAACATTTATTGTGATACAGTCTACCACAAATAAGTCAGTAGAGGTTCCACTCTGCCACAGATGCATCTGAGAAGAGCCCTGTGCCATTCAATTGGTGAACGATGTCCCATCTCTTATGCCAGCCAGAGGGCACACCTTCCCTGTTGTGACTGTCCATTGATTGCTTCCAAATCCAAATGACCAAACAGTCCTTTATCCCCAAAGCAAGCTCAAAACAGTTGGTTCAGGCATTCCAGGATCCGCAACCGTCTCAAATCCCAGGTAGATGACGAGAGGGATAAAGCCCCTGTGGATGGCAGACTGGCCGCCCTTGAAGAGCTGCTTGGCCTCTTTGCTCAGCTTCACCATGGTGACGGCCCGGGCGGTGCAGCGAGCATCCACTCACAGCTGTGCTTTAAATGCATCCCAGGCAGTGAACAGAACCAACACAATTAAAGACAGAGGAGCAAAAACAGCTTTGCAACAAAAAATTTTAAAAATCATACATCAGACACACGTACAGCAAGAGGTATTCAGGTTGGTAAATTCATCTCAGCATAATGTGAGAACCACAATGTCACTGAAAGAGGTAGCACTTCTGGGCTGAGGGTGGGTGTTCTTCACCAAGTCTGGGTCAGGTCCATTCCCTAGTTAGAGAGAAGGGATTAAAGATCCTGCCAAGAGTTCAGTCTTCATGATTCCTTTAAGCAGAAGTGAGAACACAGAAGACATTTCCCTATGCACACAGGGGTTGTTGTGACTGATGCACACGCTTCAGGTGAGCCAGATGGTAGAGATGAAAGCTCTTCAGCCACTACCACTCGCAGTGATGCTCATCAGGTAGGAGGCCTGAGCAGGTTAGCAAGTGCATTATGGCTCCTTCAAGCCTCACGTGTTCATGAAACTTTTGAGGAAGCTACTGGAGTGCATGTTCCAATAAAAGGGGTGTATATACAGGTAAAAGGGTTTAAAGGTGTGTCATTTTTTTTTTCTGAATGAAAAGATAAAACATTCCCTGTATATTTCAATCTTTTCTCCACTGTGAACCCTACAGTGTAGGCTGAGGTGAGACCTTTGACTGAATGACTTCCCACAAGCACTACACTCATATGGCTTTTCTCCAGTGTGAATTCTCTGATGTTGAAAGAGGGCAGAGCTATGATTGAAGGACTTTCCACAATCTGTACACTCATATAGTGTTTCTCCCGTGTGAACTCTCTGATGGTGAATGATAGAAATATCCTTAAATGACTTTTTCTTTTTTTGGGGGGGAGGACCTCAATTTATTTTTTTATTTTATTTAAAAAAATTTTTTTAAATTGTTTTAAATATTACAAATAGTAGTACATATGTCTCCTTTTTTCCCCCCATTGGTCTCCCCCGACCGCCCCTACCCCCCAGTACATGCCTTCACCTGTCCGCCCTCCTCCCCGCCCCAGTGTCTTATATCCATTGGTTGTGCTTATATGCATGCGTACAAGTCCTTTGGTTGGTCTCTTACAGCCCCCCTCGCCCAACCTCCCCTGTCTTCCCAATGTAGTTTGACAGTCTGTTCAATGCTTCTTTGCCTCTGTATCTTTTTCCCACCACTTCTTTCCTTTAAAAAGTTTTGCCTTTGCAGACTAGAAATAAACATATAATAACAAAACAAAACAAAACAAATGTTTGAGTCCCCGTTTCAATGTCTAACAGTTCTTAAATGACTTTTTGCAATCACTACAGACATATGGCTTTTCCCCAGTGTGAACTCTCTGATGTCTGAGAGCATAATTTCGTCTGAATGACTTTCCACAACCACCACATTCATATGGCTTTTCCCCAGTGTGAACTCTCTGATGTCTGAGAGCATAATTTCGTCTGAATGACTTTCCACAACCACCACATTCACATGGCTTTTCTCCAGTGTGAACCCTATGGTGTATGCTGAGGTGAAACCTCTGACTGAACGACGTCCCGCAATCACGACGCTCCTACAACGTTTTGCTAGAGGAAGGGGGCAGAAGTGGAAGCCATGGAAATGGACACAGTCACCCTCTCAGGAAGAGGCAGAGCAGGTGGGACCCATAAAGCTCATGGCAAGACTCCCAATTCCCAGACACTTCCTGCAGTTTTTGAGGCAACGGATGTTAGGGATGTTCGTGACTCCCGTGCTCAGGGCCCTTCACACACAGCTCAGCACATGTGACAGGAAAGAGGGGGAGTTAGCAGAGCCCATGGCGTGGCTCTGGGTGAGGAAAGCTACATCTGGAGAATAAAGGAAGAGAGGACATCACCTCAGGACACCAGGAGAGATGTGGAGGTCATACGTACAGATGAGACAAATGCAAACACTTACAGTGTCACATCGCAGTATAGAAGTCTCTGAGCTCATCCAGAAGCCCCCACTCCTCCTGAGAGAAGGCAATGGCCACGTCCTCAAAGCTCATCTCCTGTCATAAGGGGGCCATTTCAGCCCATCAGATTTCTCATCAAACAGTTCAGCCTGATCACCCCTAACATCTCTGCCTGCCTCCCTCATCACCCCTAACTGCTCCCCTACCAGCCTGACTGTCCCTAACTGCTCCCCTGCTGGCCTGACTGCCACTAACTGCCTCTGCCTCACCCAGTATTCCCTCCTCTGGCTGGTCATAGGCACCCAGGACCCATGCTTCCCTCTCTCTGGCCAGCCACAGGCACTTAGGACCTGGGCTGGCTTCGCCTGGGGACTGGTGCCCGGGACCACAGGGTGAGCAGCTTGTCCTTCTCCCGGACCGCAAGTGCAGCTGCTGGTACCCAGGACCGCGGGGTGGGTGGCTTGTCCCTCTCCTGGGCCGTAGCCGCTGGCACCTGGGACCGCGGGGTGGGTGGCTTGTCCCTTTCCCAGGCCGCAGCCTGGCTGGCCCCCATTCCTCTCTCGTGAGCTCATTTGTACCTGGCTGGTCCCCATTTCTCTCTCCTCGGTGATAAGTGTCTGAGCCGTTTTGGCATTACAGTGTGAGGGCGTGATGACCATTTGCGTAGCAGCACTTTATTATATAGAATTGATACTTTGTCTTCAAACAAAAATAAACGTCAGTAAACAGATGGATTATATCTGAGCTCTGGGCCTCACAGGTAGGCCACCCTGCCTCTTGCTCTCGTCAATAAAGTTGATGTCAGGAACATTAAGTAACAAGAGATGTTGGCCATAAAGAGAGTGTAAGTGATTTGACACTGGTCTTGTCAGGCAATACCATTCTAGTCCCCTAGATTCTTCCTCCAATATACAAAAAAAACCAAAAAACATGCCATTACAGTTCACCCTTTTGAACCCAACCCCAGGGTGCTGAGGCCGTCACTTTGCACTACCTGTGTACATAAATCTATAAGCCACACTTCTCTCACACAGCTTCATTCCCAGAGGCACATCAAACATAATGCAAATATGCTGAGAATCATTGATCGGCTGCCTCCTGCACGCCCCCTACTAGGGATGGAGTCTGCAACCGGGTATGTGCCCTGACCTGGAATTGCACCGTGACCTCCTGATTCATAGGTCAGCGCTCAACCACTGAGCCTCGCTGATCAGTGTCATCCCAATTTCTAAAAGTGTTATTTTTAAAGCGAAGGCTGCACAGGTACTGTGTGAATGAACACAGGTTGTGACTTAGTGGAGTTTCAGGCGGTTAGTGTCCTTTGCAGCCTTGTCAGGACGCAGCCTTTGGTGTGTGTTTGTGTGTTGAGAGCATGCGTGTTTGTGTATGGTGAGCGCTGAGCTCCCTCTTGCTCAGGTCTTCTGTCTGTTCCGGCTTCTGGGTCTGTGCCGCTGTCCTGGGGGCGGGGAGGGGGGGTGATGAGAAGGTCCCGCGTGACGTGCCAATGTAAAGCCAGCGTCCCCCCCAGGTCCTTCCAGCTCCCTGGGGGAGGTGGGGGGAATAGGAAGCAGGTGGGGTGTAGCCCTAGGAGCTGTGCAGTGTGAGCAGGCTCCCAGGGCTGAGGATGTGGCTCTGCAGGGACAGGTGAGGGAGCGCCTGACCCCTCATACATTCCTTTGCCGACAGTCATGCCCCTGCTGGAGGCAGGAAGGGCCGGGAACTCCTGTTCTTCTCGGGTCTGTGCGCCCCTGTCTGTCTGTGTTTACGCTGCTTAAAACCAAGAGAGGAAATCTGCCCTTTTCTGTGTTTACCTTGTTTTTATCTCATTTAGACTTTTCCAAGCAATTTAGATCTCCTGTCTCCTTCTTTCTTCAATGGGATTGTGAAATTGCAAAATGAACTCTCCACCCGAAGGACCTTGCCTAGGGATGGCAGTACTGGGCCCATGCCCCAGAGCCTCTCATTTCCCCAGGCATACAGGTAATGATCGTGCCTGTCACACCCCCAGCTGAGGGCTGGCACGGACCACACCATCACTTTGCTGTCTCTGAAACCCTTGAATAGACAATCAGGTTAGAATTAGTAAAAAGTGGTTCTAGCATCTTGAAGTTTTGTATTGGTACCTCCATGGTCACCTGCTTTCTTCTTAAGCACTGAGTGGCTCCCGTAACAGACCCAGGTGAACCAGCAGAGGGGACACTAAGTCCTGAGGAACCCTCAGGTGCTGACAGCAACAGCACCCTGGGAAAAAGGGAGAACACTCTGCTGCCCATCAAGGCCCCTCAGACCTAGGGCTTGGGGTGATGGCTGTCTCAGGGCCAGGGGCAGAGAGGAGAAGCGGAGGCCCTGAAATCTGGGCTCAGAATCCACTTTGCTCTTCAGCCTCCAACTGGATCCTGGCGTTGGAGGAAGAAAACCAGCCCCTCCTGGGCAAATCCAGGAGCTGCAGGCATTGCCCTGGCCCTGCAGGAGAGCAGCGTCAAGTACACTCACTGCTCAGGAGGAGAACCAGAGGCTCCAGAAGCAGGTAACGGTGGGTGGTGTCTGGAACATACAGGCAAGCCGGTGGCCGTGTGTGCCGTGGAGTGGCAGGTGTGGGCTTTGCTTTAAAGCCAAGTTCACTTTGTGACCTGACTGTGTGGGCTGGGTCATTGGCTCTGCAGGTGGAAGAGTTGGGGATCCGATGCAGCAGGAAAAGGCCAGCAGCCAGCACTGCGAGATCCTCAGTGAAGAGCTGGAGGGAGACCTCGAGCAGCTGCTCAACATCATACACACCCTGAGGGCGCACAGGGCCAAGCAGGTAGGCCCTCCAGAGCGCATACCCCCTCCCCCCAACACCCCAGTGCCCTGTCTGCCAGAGGGAGCGTCCAGGGTCACAGCCGTATCCTGATCATTGATCAGTGATTCCTGGGTGACCAGTTCCCTGGCTAAGCTGCAGCTCAGACCAGCAATTCTCAGCCACGGCAGGGGGATGGGGCAGGTATGGCTTCCAGGGACAATGGCCATCTTGTTGATTGACAGGATTGGGTCAGAAAGGAAGGTTGCAGAAAACGAGTGAAGTCAATCCCAGATAATCCTACTGGGACACTGGTAGCTATCCTATCATGCTCCCAGAGGGTGGAGGGGTGAGAAGCCTGCAGTGGGCTCCAGCTGGCGTGGCTCAGTTGGTTGAGCAGGTGTTCCACACCACACTAGCCACTCTGGGCCTCTGGGCAACGTGGGAAGGCGGAAAGGCGCCTCCAGGCTGGAGCGAAAAGGCGGCTCCAGCAGAGCAAAGTCGGTGCCGGCAACCAGGGGAAGGAAGGCCCGTTCTTGCACAAATCTTCATGCATCAGGCCCCCAGTTAATAAATAATAGAGAAAGAAATTCTTCCCTGCCAGTGTGCCTCAGTTGGTTGGGCATCATCCCTTGCCCTGAAAATCACGGGTTCCATTCCTGCCTGAGTGCCCTGTGGGTGGTGTGCAGGAGGCAGCAGTGAGCTGCATCTTTTCCATATCGCCATCTTTCATTCTCTGACTCCTTCCCTCTCTTTCTAAAAAGTCATTATTTTAAAGATACATAAAATACTTATTTTTAAAAAGAGAATAAAGACGTAGTTTCGCATATTCACATCTCTAAGCCTCCTTTTGCCCTAATGGGTATGTGGGTGAGAGATAAGTTTATTTCACAAGTGATGGTTTTACAGATTGATCCCTATGTCCAAGCTCACAAAATACACATGAGAAAAGTGCATTTTGTTACATTTCAGTTATAAAGATACCTATAGCCTTAAAAAGAACTTTCAAATAAAGACCTAGATATATCTGTCTTGTTAGAAAATTAAAATGGGAATACTATATGGGCTCTACCATCTCTTTCCTAATTTCCTGAGAGGACTGCCCTTGCCTCAATGGCAGCAAATATTGTCAAGCAGTAAAGACTATTGCCATTGAAATCAACAGGAATCACAAAAGACTCATAGTGGGACTGATTACAGGCTTATCCATCCTCTAGCTTGGAGGTCTTGCCTGCTGAGCAAACCCTGAGGTGAACACCCTAGATGGGCAAGGGAAATCAAAACAGCTACCACATTATTTTTTTATGTCAATTATTTCAGCCACAGGAGAGAGTGATGGAGGTCCTGAGAATGTTTATACACAAAGATCACACAAGCCACAGCACACTGACCATTTGTGGATAAGGTTGAGAAGAGGCACTTCTCATCTAATTTACTCCAGTCTTATCCACTCATTACGAACACGCTGTTTACCTCCTAATTGTGGTTCAATCTAAACTGGAGTATCTTAAAACAAATGGCACCAGCCTATGAAATTTTACACACTGTGGCACATGGCTCCTTTAAAGTATGTGGGTAGGAATCCCTTAAACACTGCTGAGAGTTGTGTAATAAATGCTGTGAATAGAGAATAAAATTGATATTGTTCACAGAAGCAGAACAAAGGCCTACTTTTCTGGGTGACCATGACATCAACAATAATAGAGGCACCAGGCTGCAAACTAGAACCACAAAGTCATGCAGACTTTCTCTCAGGGCCTTGGTCAGCAACACAAAATAAGCCAATACTGGACAAAGAGTGCTGTTCTGAAATCATGCTGTGCTCTCCAAAGCACAAAAAGCTTGGGACTCCACCATATCTCTTCACCTCTCCACACTGACAGTACTATTTTCCTTTTAATCATCCCAAGGCATCAAAACAACCAACAAAATTAAAGGTTGAAAAGAAAAAAACCCTTTACATAAAGATCATAAACCAGAGCAGAGGAACGCCAAGAGGTTTGCACGTTGGTGATTGGGAACCTGAAACACTTCATCACAGTGTAATGTGAGACCCACAATGTCCCTGAAAGAGGGACCACTTCTTAGCTGAGGACGGGGGCTCTGGACAAAACCTGGGTCAGATCAATTCTCTAGTCAGAGAGAAAAGATTGAAGATAAAGCCAAGAGCTCAGCGTATTCATAAATTTCTCAAGCACAAGTGACAACACAGAATTTCTTTCCCTGAGCACCAGGGGCTTGTGACTGATGCACATTGTTCAGGTGAGCCAGGTGGTAGAGGAGGTCACTTCAGCCACAAATACTCGCAGTGGCATAAATCAGGTAGGAGTCCTCGGAAGATAGCAAGTGCAATGCAGCTCCTTCAAGCCTCACTTGTACCTCAAACTTATGAGGAATTTCCCACAGTGCATGTTCAGATAAGAGGGATTTATATTCAGGAAAATGGATTTAAGTCTCCTGTGTTGCAGAGTGAAAGGTAAAACATCCCATGCATATTTAAGGCTTTTCGATGTGAACTCTCAGATGTCTAACAAGGCTAGGTTTGCTGCTAAAACATTCCCCACATTTACTACACCCATATGGCTTTTCTCCAGTGTGACTTCTGTGGTGTTCCATGAGCGAACGTCTTTCTCTAAAGGACTTTCCACAATCACTACACACATATGGCTTTTCGCCAGTATGAACTCTGTGGTGTTCAAGAAGGTTAGACTTTCGTCTAAAGAAATTCCCACAATCACTACACTCATATGGCTTTTCTCCAGTATGAACTATGTGGTGTTGAATGAGGTTCCCCTTTAGACTAAAGAACTTCCCACAATCACCACATTTAAACGGTTTTTCTCCAGTGTGAACTCTCTTGTGCCTAAGGAGATTACTATTGTTCCTAAAAGATTTCCCACAATCAGTACACTGATAGGGTTTTTCTCCAGTGTGAACACGGTGGTGTTCAGTGAGTTGAGAGTTTGTCCTGAAGGACTTCCCACAATCACTACACTCATATGGCTTTTCTCCAGTGTGAACTCTGTGATGTGAAATGAGGTAGGACTTTTGTCCAAAGGATTTCCCACAATCACTACACTCATAGGGATTTTCTCTAGTGTGACTTCTGTGGTAGTCCATGAGTGTAGGTCTTTGTCTAAAGGACTTGCCACAATCACTACACTCATGCAGCTTTTCTCCAGTATGAACTCTGTGGTGTTGAATGAGGTTCCCCTTTAGTCGAAAGGACTTTCCACAATCACTACACTCATATGGCTTTTCTCCGGTATGCACTCTGTGGTGTTGACTGAGGGTAGACTTTCGTCTAAAGAACTTCCCACAATCACTACATTTAAAAGGTTTTTCTCCAGTGTGAATTCTCTTGTGTTCAGAGAGAACATGGCATCTTCTGAAGGACTTCCCACAATCAGTACAGTCATAGGGTTTCTCTCCAGTGTGAACACGGTTGTGTTCATTGAGGTGAGAGCTTATCTTGAAGGACTTTCCACAATCACTACACTCATACGGCTTTTCTCTGGTATGAACGCTGTGGTGTCGAATAAGTGAAGACTTCCGTCCAAACAACTTCCCACATTGACTACATTTAAAAGGTTTTTCACCAGTGTGAACTCTCTTGTGGTTGAGGAGGTTATTATTGTTCCTGAAAGATTTTCCACAATCAGTACACTCATACGGCTTTTCTCTAGTGTGAATTGTTCCATGTCGAATGAGGTGAAAGATTTGTTTAAAAACTCTCCCACATTTGTCACAGTCATATTTCACTTCTCCAGAGCAGGCACCCTGATGCTGAACAACTTTCTGGTTGTGGCTGCCTAATTTTCCACAGTTACAAGTCTGCTGAAGACTTTTTCCACCAAGATATTCCTGTGAAATCTCACTACCACTGTGTGGATCCTCAGTGTTGAGAGGGGCCTGGAGCTGGAGAAGGTCTGAGATGGCTGGGAAGTCTCCCCCAACCTCCCTATTGGTTGAAGGCAGCCCCGATAAGTAGAAGCTGAACTTGGTCACAAATGAGGCCCTGTCCACAGCTTCTTTCCAGGGCTTCTCTCCACTGGCATCCCTCTGCTGCTGATGAGGGTTTGCACTGAAACAGAAGTCTCTCACACACGCGTTATTGAAGAAGGCTTTCTGCTCAAAGTCTGCTGTTTGTGACTCATTCAGGTGCAGAATATCTTTCAACACAGAGAAACACCTCCCACAGAGATGGCTCCTCTGGGTTGCTGGAGTTGTCTTAGAAGCATGAACCTGTGACTCTACTTGGACAGATATGCTTTGCTCAACACAGACCTCCTCATCATCCATTTTATGCCAACAACCTGAAAAGAGAGAATTGAGGAGGACCTGAATGTTGACTGTGCTGACAGGGCAAATCCTATTGCTAAAGTGTTTTGGACATAATACACGGGTTCTATGCAACTGTCTGAAAATAAGAGATGTGCAGTAAGGATTAACAAGAAACTGTTGTGAACGTCTGGGCTTCTGAAGGTCACAAAACAGGGAAGACCTCACCTGAAACATGACACATACATGGTAAGGACCACATGGAAGAGAAGATGTATTTCCAGCTTATTCTTCTGCTAAGAGTGCTCAGCAGGGCTGGTCTGCTCATGACAGGAGCAAGCTGTGAAGAAGTTTGGTTATGTCTTATTCCAAGTAAAATTCAATAAATGAGTAGCAAGCATTCAACACAACTTAAGCATATATGTGCACCTCCTAACACATGTGCAGGTCCATGTAGGAGAATACTGCAGAGGAAGCAGTACAGAGGGACAGGTGATACAAAATGGTGACAAAGGTAAAGGTGGCCAAAAGCCAGAAAGTCACAGATGAAATGCAAGTCAGCAACATGTCAACTATGGGAAAGAGAAGGTAGAAATGGGGTGTAGCCAGTGGCACCTGCCCCTAAACCCTATTGGAAATTAGCTAGTTCCGGCTACCATCTCACCACCACATGTCATACCTTCCCCCAGTTGTCACTCAGCATTCCAGACCTCCTCTTGAGACCATCTTCCATGTTCACCTGTGAGTAAACCAGGTTTCCTCGGAATCTTCTCCTCTACCAATGCATAAACCCTAAATATTCCAAGTATTAATGAAAGACAACAGAGGAGAGCAGCAAGCTCTGGCCCAGAGCAATTTGGCCTGCAACAGTCCTCAGCTAAGGTAATATTACAAACAACAACTGAAGAAGGGTCTTACAAACATAGCCCATGGTTCATGTAAGTGAAGAACATAACCTGGCACAGGCTGTCAAAAAGCACTTTTCCCTGTAGGAAGGGGGAAGAAGGAAATAAATGTGGGTATTGTCACCCTCCCAGGGAGAGGAAGAGTTAGATGGGACCCATTAAGCTGCCTGTAAGACTCCCGATTCCCAGACACTTTCTGCACTTTTTGAGGCAATGGGTGTCAGGGATGTTTCTGGAGTCCATTGGTCAGGGCTCTCCACACAGCTCAGCAATGGCAGCCACAGCACATTTAACAAGACAGGAGCAGAAATGAGCAGAACCCAGGGTCTGGCTGTGGGAGAGAAAAAGCTATGTTTTGAGAATAAAGGAAGAAAGGGCATCACCTCAGAACACTGGGACAATGTGAAGCTCTTACCTACAGATGAGACAAGTGCAAAAACTTCCATCATCACATTGCAGTACAGAAGTCTCTGAGCCTCATCAAGGAGCCTCCACTCCACCTGAGAGAAGGCAATGGCCACGTCCTCAAAGTCCATATCCTGTGGTAATGGGCACAGTTCAGTCCATGATCAGCTTCTCTCCCAGGCTTTAACTTTCGTCATATGTCCCACTCTCCATAACCATTTGCTCCCTCAAATCCCACATTACAGAAAAGAGCAGACCTTGCATCCAACAGAATCACTCTCTCCTTATATTCCTACTGATACTGTGTCTTCCCACAGCTATAGATTTGCCCAGATTGATTATACCTGACCTCAGGGCCTCACATTTAAAGTCAACACAATGGGTGTCACCAACATAGGGTACAGATAAATGTTGGACATAAAGAGAGATGTGAGTAATTTGACACTGGTCTAGTGGGGAAATATCCAACACATTCTCCTTCCAAGACCCCGAAAAACATGGCATCACATTCTACCCTTTCAATTCCAATCCTAGGGTGCTGAGGCCAACACTTTGCACAACCTGTTCCACATAATTCTTCACCCTTCTCTCATACAGCTTCATTCCCAGACTCACAACTTCAAAGACAACACATATATGCCATGAAGAGGAGGGGATGTTTTCTAATCCCCTTCTTTTCAACATTCTAACTCACCTCCTCTGTAATGTGTTTCTCTCTTACCCTCTCCCTTCCCCAAACCAGTAGAGATTTTCAAGCCCAGGTGACACTGATGTATGCTATCCCATTCCTATTGATTACTTTATCAGCCCAACTACAACAGGCAGGTGTGCACCTCTATGACACCTAAATAGTGGACCTGGCATGTAGTGCCACAACACCCTTCTTTTCAGATTTTACCCTAAAACTCCCCATGTTGTATCATCCAGTTATCATAAGAAATAGACTCAACCTTCATTCCCTCTATGTCAACATCAGGGATCTGTGGCCAAGAATTCAAACTCCATCTCCAAGAGCACAGCACTCCTTCTCCCACACCTGCACTCCCGTAGCCCCAGCTCCCATAGACATCTCCTTGGTCTTAGTCATTACTCAGCGTATGTGTGTTCCAGAGAATACTTGGCAAGTTCAAACAGTATCAAGTACTAACCTGACTCTGAATGCCCACACCCAAGACACAGCCTTCAGTTCTGCTATGAAGGCCTCCCACCCAACTTGTTTTTCCTTCAAACTCACCTACTGAGAACCACATCAACTCAGTTATCCGGAGCCCACCTCTACTGGTGCTGCATCTGATGTATCTTCTCCACTAACAGCCCTCAGTACTCAAATCCCACTGCCTATAGCCCTCTACCCCATGCCCAGTGAGTCTCACAGATGCCCACTCAGGCCCATAAGCAAATCAACCAAACTGGATGCAACCAACACACTAGGCCACACAAAGGGTCACAAGAAATCGTGGTGTTTAAGAAATAAATATGCACCAGCCAGTCTCACCTTTTTTGAATTACTCTTCTACCTCCAATTAATATAAAAAGGTGATCTACAATTCCTCCCTGCTACATAGTCTTTACTATTTTTTTAAGTAGTCTTCATCTTGAACTACTCATCAGAGTTCCAGATGGTCACGCACTGGTCTCTGAAATATCTCATACCCTAATAGGAAAAATAAAAGATTTCATATCCCCAATGAATATTACTTTTCCCATTATGATTTTCTCCATGTCCGTTGATGGTGCTTTCATACCTTCAGGTGCCAAATCCAAACCTTTACATCATCTCTGATTCTTACCTCTCTCTCCAATCCTCAAAATTAGAAAACCCAGGTGGCCACACCTAAATCACTGATCCCTAAGGCAACTGCTTCTTCCCCATCCACAACCACCACTGAGCTCCAGGTACCATCACACTCACCAAGACCATCACAGCAGCCTCCATTGTAGTCTTCCTACCACCGTCCTCACACCCATGTTGTGCATCATGCTGCAGTCACAGGAGTCTAATGAGACCTGGGACACATCACCTGCTCTACTGCTCCAATGACCAATGATCCCACCACCAGCAGAACAGAAACCCAAGTTGTCACAAAGCTCCTCTGGACTTGATTCCTGTCCCACTGTTCCCAGTTCCTATTTTTAAACAATGGACACCTGCTCGACCCTGAATCAGCTTGGTCTTCACTTCAAGCCTTTGCACATTCTGGAACCCATGCATGGAAGGACCTATCATCCACAGTTCCACTGGATGCCAAAATCAGGTGCCACTCATATGACCCTTGACCTGAACTTAGGATTCTGGGTTTGGTGTTCCTTCAAGGTACCCAGGTCCAAATTCCCCTGAGAAGAGAGGCTGGACAGTCCCAGGACCCCACTATCTCAGAGGCCACGATAGTGTGAGGCCCTGACATCAGCCCCACAGACCAGCCCCCTAAGCGGCTCTGCACCTGCAGGAACCTGTGGGAACTAAAGGTCTGTGGAGGGCCTGGCACCCACCGCCAGGACCCAGGGGCTCAGGCTGCGCAGGACCCTGGCTCAGCCCCGGCGCGCCGGATGATGCCCGCATCCCTCGGGGCTCAAGGTCCCTCTGTGGTTCACACCCCCACAGCCCCGTCGCCCGGAGGAGGAAAGTGAAACTCCTCCCGGAACCGCCTCTCCTCCTCTCTGTCGCCTTTAGACACGAACCAGGCCTGGCGTTCCCCACCTCCCGGCTCAGCCACCCCACGGCCTTCCCCGGGGCCTCGCAGCCCGTCGCCCTCCTCCCCCTCCCCCCCTGCGTCACCCACGGGCACTCACTGCTCTGGGCGCTGCGACCTGGGCTGCGGGAGCTGAGCGGCGCCGGCACCGAGGCTGGAGGGTCAGTGGGGTGACGCCGAGTGAACTCTGTCAGCGGAGAGGAGGCGGGGAGGCACGGAGACCCCAGTCCCGCCGGTTGGGGGTCACCCCGCCTCAGACACACCCTGCCCAGCGGGACGCGGCCTCCCACACCTCCTCCTACTCCCACCAGAGCGCTGAGGCTGTGAGTCTGGGAACCCACAAAAGCAATCAAAATGGCCGCCAGGGCGAAGAAGCAGGAAGTCTAGCCATAATCGGATGTGCAGGCACCGAAATGATCCTAACCCCTGACTCTGTGCGCAGTGCTTTCTGGGTAATGTAGTTTTTGCAAAGGCCCAGAGGAGGGCTCATCCCAGCAAATGACCTTGGTGAGTAAGGTGTTCAGGCCCCACAAGTGGTGCTGGAGGAGATGGGCCTGGAGGTCTGCTTACCTGGTCCATACGGACAGATCCACCGAAGAATGTATATAAGGGGGCATGGGGGACATCTGTAATACTATCAACAATAAAAATACAAATATTTAAAAAAATTTTTAAATACTATAGCCCAGCTGGTGTGGCTCAGTGGTTGACCATCGACCTATGAACCAGGAGGTCATGGTGCTTTTCATGGTCAGGGCACATACATGGGTTGCAGGCTCAATTCCCAGGGAGAGGGGAGGTACCGGAAGCAGACTATTGGGGATTCTTTCTCATCATTGATGTTTCTATCTCTCTCTCTCTTCCTTCCTCTCTGAAATCAATTGAAAATATTTTTTAATGTATGATTTAAATCAATTGTACTTAAGTCAAACTTTAAGATAGGTTTAAAATTTGAGGATCCCAATAATTTTATTGTGTTATTATAAAAGTTCTGGGGCATATTTGTTGCTACTGTATTTGTTTGTTGAGGAAAAAAATACAATGGTGTGCTACTGAAACATCTTATCATGACAATGTTCAATGCTATCATTTTGGCAATTTAAAACTCACCAGGATGAGAATATTTATGCCATGGAAATGGATAAATACTGCAAAGGTAGACTTCATTAAATGTATTAATAAATTCTTAGACTTAAATAAGAGTGGCTCCGAATGCTACAAATGCAGATTAAATGTGTAAGTATATGATATAAGTTCGCCTCAGTTGTACATAGCATTAAAACTGAGTAAAACAATTTTGCTAAAGGATTCAAAACCAATGCTTCCATATAGCAAGGGAGTCACTTGAGTCACTGAGGAATAAGGGAAATTTAAGCAGATTTCTTAGATGCTGCACAGTCCTCCTTCAGTTAAAATAATAAGTTTATTTAAATAATTTGAAAAAGATTCTCAGCAGACATTTTAACAAAGCAGATAAAAACAGTGCAAATAAATGTATGAAAAAATGTTCACCATAAAAAATTCTTAGGTAGATGGGATTAAAACGAAAGGGAGTTAACATTATATGCATTTCCAGGGTTACTATTTGAAAACCATTGTATGTTCTTGCAGGCTAGCAGAAAAATTGGGATTTTTATATTATGTAGGATAGGGGGAATGCAAAGTGAATGACAATATTGGCTCACAGTTCCCCATATCTTAAATGTAAAACATTCACCTACACAACAGTGTGATAAGTAAAACATATGTCTATATATAGAACTGAATGCAAATATTCCTAGAAGATTTATTTATAATACCCCAAACCTGGAAATAACAAAAAACATAGATCAATTCATGAAGTGATTATTCACCGAACACAGTACCACTCAGAAATAAGTAAATTATCTCTTCACATGAGCATTTGTGCTAAATCTCAAAATGACTGTGTACATGGAGGAAACCAGTATTTGTTACTGAGTACACACCAAGTAGTGCCTATAAAAGTATGGACAGTGTGAACTATTTCATTGTAAAGAAAATCCATGACTGTATGGTGGGCCAGGGAAGGCAGAAAGAGAGATTACAAAGGGTATTAGAAAAATATAGGATGTGGCAAAAAGTAGGTTTAGGGTTGCTGGTATGGAAAATAATACAATAATTAATAATAATAAACAGGAATAAACTCTGCCCCGGCCAGTGTCCTCAGTTGGTTGGGTGTCATCCCATTCACGGACAGGTCTCTGGTTTGATTCCAGTCAGTGAACATCCCAAATGGATTTGCAGGTGTGGCGTGCAGGAGGCAGCAGACCTATGTTTACCTCTCTCTTCCAGTCTCTTATTCTATCTCCCCCTAAAAAGGAATAAAATTATTTCCTAAAATATTTATTAAAAATAATAATCTCTGTGTTTTCCAAACATACTACTGTTAGCCTATTATTGCCCCACCCTGTGTATGAGTTACAGGTGGTTTCTGTCACATGTGACAGTTTCACAGCTTTCTCTCTAGGTCAGGGCTCACCAAATAGCACACATGAGAAAGGTGCACTTCGTTGCATGTCAGTTCTCATTTGCTGAAGGACCAGCCTTTCCTCAGTGGCAGCAAATGCTATCAAGCAGGGAAGACTATTGCCATTGGAGCCAACAGGAATGCTGACTGCTTACAAAGGACACATCCTGGGACTGATTACAGGGTTATCCTTCCTCTAGCTTTGAGGTCTTGCCTGTTGAGCAACAACCTGGAGATGAACACCCTAAGGGGCCAGGGAAATGCACAAAACCATGAGATTATTTTCTCTGTTAGTGCCGCCAGCTACAGGAAATGCTGATGGAGTTCCTCAGAAAGTTCTCATAGATCATACAAGCCACAGGACATGAAATAATTTGGATTTATGTCCAATAGAGGCACTTTTATCCAGTTTAACTGCAGGGTCTGCCATGAATATGAAAACAGTGTTTCCGTCTCAATACTAATTCCACCTCAGAGTCTTACAACAAATGACACCAGCCTATGAAATCTCATACATCGTGACACGTGGCCTCTTTGAAGCATGTGGAGAGTAGTTCCCCTAAACATTGCTGACACTTATGTAATACATAGTGCGAACAGAGAATATAATTCATATTGTTCACATGAGCACAATAAACGCTGCTGGTTCAGGGCGACCATTGACCTCTACAATAAAAAAGGCATCTGACAGCACATTAGAACCACAAAGTCATGCACACTTTCTCTCAAGGCCTTGGTCAGCCATACTAAATCAGCCAATATTGAACAAAGAGTGATTTTCTGCCATCAAGCTGTGCCTTCCAAAGCACAGAAAGTTTCAGATCACACCATAGTGTTCACCTGTCCATGCTGACAGAACACAACTTTCCTTTCAATCATCCTAGGGAGAGAAGAGAACCAACAAAATGAAAGGTACAGAAGAAAAAACTCCTTTACATAAAGATCATAAACCAGAGCAGAGGACAGCAAGAGGTTTGCAGGTTGATGAACTGGAACCTGAAACACTTCATCACAGCCTAATGTGAAACCCACAATGTTCCTGAAAGAGATAGCATTTCTTAGCTGAGGATGGGTGCTCTGGACAAAACCTGGGTGAGGGCTATTCTCTAGTCAGAGAGAAAGGAATGAAGATCCAGCCAGGAGCTCAGAATAGTCATAATGTTCTCAAGCACAACCTCAGAGTGTGCAGGGGTTGTGAGTGATGCACTCTCCTCAGTGAGCCAGGTGGTAGGTGTGAAATAGCTTCCACACAAACACTCATAGTGACATCAACCAGGTAGTAGGCCTGACTAGGTTATCAGGTGCGATGCAGTTTCTGAAAACCTCAAATGTACCTGAAACTTATGAGGATTCTAGCAAAGTGTATGTTCTGATAAAAGAGGATCCTATTCAGATAAATGGGATAAAAGCGTCTCCTTCAGTATTCTTATTCTGAGGTATAAAGTTGAAAAAATTCCCTGCACATTTAAAGCTTTTCTCCAGCGTGTACTCTCAAGTGTTGAACAAGGAAAGATTTGTAGCGAAATGAGTTCCCACATTCAATACACTCATGAGGCCCTTTTCTAGTGTGAACTCTGTGGTGTCGAATGAAAGAAGAGCTTCTGCTGAAAGACTTCCCACAATCACTGCACTCACATGGCTTTTCTCCAGTGTGAACTCTCTGGTGTTCTGTGAGAGTGAACTTTTTCCTGAAGGACTTTCCACAATCACTACACTCATACAGCTTTTCTCCATTGTGAACTTTCTGGTGTTCTGTGAGAGTGAACTTTTTCCTGAAGGACTTTCCACAATCACTACACTCATACAGCTTTTCTCCAGTGTGAACTCTCTGGTGTGTTGTGAGAGTGGAATTATGCCTGAATGCCTTCCCACATTCACTGCACTTATAAGGTTTTTCTCCAGTGTGAACTCGCCGGTGCTCTGTGAAAGTGAACTTTTTCCTGAATGACTTCCCACAATCACTACATTCATACGGCTTTTCTCCACTGTGAACTCTCCGGTGCCCTGTGAGGGTGTACTTTTTCCTGAATGACTTCCCACAATCACTACACTCATACGGCTTTTCTCCACTGTGAACTCTCTGGTGCCCTCTGAGGGTGTGCTTTTTCCTGAATGACTTTCCACAATCACTACACTCATACAGCTTTTCTCCACTATGAACTCTCTGGTGTTCTGTGAGAGTGGACTTTTGCCTGAATGACTTCCCACAATCACTACATTCATATGGTTTTTCTCCAGTGTGAACTGTCTTGTGGTTAAGTAGGTGACTACTGCGCCTGAAAAATTTCCCACATTCATTACACTCATAAGGTTTTTCTCCATTGTGAACTCTGTGGTGTTGAATGAGGTGAGACCTTTTGCTGAAGCATTTTCCACATTCACTACATTGGTAAAGTTTTTCTGCAGTGTGAACTCTGTGGTGTTTAGTGAGGTAAGACCTTTGCTTAAAGGTCTTCCCACAATCAGTACATTCATAGGACTTGTATCCAGTGTGAGGTCTCCTATGTCTATTGAGGTTAAAGGTACATGAAAACACTTTCCCACATGTATTACACTTATAATTCACTTCCCCAGAGCAGACACCCTGATGATGAACAAGATTCTGGTTGTGGCTGGCAGCTTTTTCACAATCATCCCATTGGTGACCACTTTTTCTATTGAGAAATTCCTCTGAAATCTCACTACGACTGTCTGGCTCCTCAGTGTTGAGAGGGGCCTGGTGCTGGAGAAGCTCTAACATGGCTGGGACATCTTCTCCACCCTCCCTACTGGTTGAAGGCAGCCCTGATAAGGAGAAGCTGCACCTGGTCACAAATGAGGCCCTGTCCACAGCTTTCCAGGGCTTCTCTCCACTGACTTCCCTCTGTTGCTGGGGAGGGTTTGCACTGAAACAGAAGTCTCTCACACATGCGTCACTGAAGAAGCCTTTCTGCTCTAAGTCTGCTGCTTGTGACTCAGTCAGGTGCAGAATATCTTTGAACACAGAGAAACACCTCCTGCAGAGATGGGTCCCCTGGGTTGCTGGAGCTGTCTTAGAAGCCCTGACCTGTGAATCCCCTTGTATAGAGATACATTCTGCTCAGAACAGGTCTCCGCATCATCCGTTTTGTGCCAACAACCTGAAAACAGAAAAATGGTGATGAAATGAATGTCGACTGTGGGGACAGGGAGAAGTCTCATTACAAAAGTGTGTTGCACATAATGCAATGGTTACATGATATTGTCTTACAGTAAATATTTGAAGGAAATATTGATAAGATGCTGCTGGGAAGATCTGGGCCATTGAAGATCATGAAACTGGGAAGACCTCAAACAAAATATGAAACAAACATGGCCAGCACCACATGGAACCGAAGCTGGATCATCTGCTCATTCTGCTAACAGTGTTCAACAGGGATTGTCTGCTGGTGACATGGGCCAGCTGTGCAGAAGGTTGCTTATATCTTATTCCAAGTAATATTCAAGAATGAGGAGGCTGTGTCTAGGAAGATGTAAGAACATATATGCACCTCATAACACATGTGCAGGCCCATGTTTGAGAATACTGCAGAGAGAGCCTTGCAGGTGGACAGGTGATGGAAAAAGGCCACAAAGGTAAAGGTAGCCAAAAACCAGGAAGTCACTGATTAAAAGACATGTCCGCAAAGTGTCAGGCATGGGAATGGAAAGGTAGAAATGAGCTGCTGCCCGTGGCACGTGAACCTAAACTCTGTTGAACATGAGCAGAATCCTGGCATTCTCTAAACACAACCCTTAGGACAAAGCCCCCTCCCCACCAGCCCCCAGTGCACCTCAACTGGGCTCGAACACCTCTTAGATCATCCTGTGTGTTCACCCTGTGAAAAAAAAGTAGGGTTCTCTTTGCACCTTCTACTGTACAAGCACATAGAACACAAATATTCTGAGTTTTACTGAAAGACAACAGAGGTGAGAAGCCAGCACTGGCCTAGAGCAAGGCAGCATGTAATAGCATCCAGGGAGCCGAATATTACAAACTATGGAAGGAGGGTCTTACAAGAACCGCCCATGGTTCATGCCAGTAAATACCATAACCTGGCACAGTCACAAACAGCCTTTAGCTGAGGAAGGGGTCAGAAGTGGAAGCCATGGATGTGGACATAGTCACCCACACTGGAAAAGGAAGTTTGAGGTGGGACCCATTAAGCTTTCTGCAACAATCCTGATTCCCGGACACCTCCTGCACGATTTGAGGCAATGGGTTTGAGGGGTATTCATGGAGTCCTTTGCTCAGGCCTCTCCACACACCACAACTCAGCACTGGCAGCCACAGCACATTTACAGGACAGTTGGGAAAACGAGCCCATGGTTTGGCTGTGGGAGAGAGAAAGCTACATTTGTAAAATAACGGAAGAGAGGACATCACCTCAGGACACCAAGAGAGATGTGAAGGTCTTACCTACAGATGAGACCAGTGTAAAAACTTCCAGCATCACATCGTAGTACAGAAGCCTCTGAGCCCCATCAAGGAGCCCCCACTCCTCCTGAGAGAAGGCGATGGCCACGTCCTCAAAGTCCATATCCTGTTACAATGGGCACGGTTCAGTCCATCATCAGCTTCTCTCCTAGCATTTTATGTTCATCATATACCCCAATATCCACATCCATCTGTTCCCTCAACTCCCTACATCAGAAAAATTACCAGGCCTTGGTCCCATCAAAGTCACTCTGTCCTTATATTCCTACTGATACTGTGTCTTTCCACAATAAGAGTAGATGAGCATGTAGTTAATACCTGTGCTCACCTGTAGGCCACCCTGCCCCTTTTCAATACAGTGGGTGTCATGAACAAAGGGTAGGGAGAGATGTTGTCCATAATGAGAGTGTTAGTGATTTGGCACTATTCTTTTTTATTAAAAATATATTTTATTGATTTTTTACAGAGAGGAAGGGACAGGGATAGAGAGTTAGAAACATCGATCAGCTGCCTCCTGCACACTCCCTACTGGGCATGTGCCCGCAACCAAGGTACATGCCCTTGACCAGAATCAATCCTGGGACCTTTGAGTCCACAGGCTGATGCTCTATCCAATGAGCCAAACTGGTTAGGCGACATTATTCTTTTTTTTTACACTATTCATATATATCTATGCTAATAAAAGAGAAACATGCAAATTGACCATCACTCCGCTACACCCACCAGCCAATCAGAGCGAGTATGCAAATTTACCCAACTAAGATGGCGACCTCCATGGAGCTGGAGGGAGCAGGATGCTTGGGTTGCCCCGGCGATCAAGAAAGCCAAGCTTCCCGCTCACCCTGGCCAGCCCTGGCCTCCACTCAAGGCTACAAAGTTTCAATTATAGAAGATAAATAAATACCAGCTAAGATGGCAGCCGCCATGGAGCTGGAGTGAGCAGGAGTATATATATATTAGAGGCCCGGTGCACAGAATTCATGCATGGGTCAGGGGGTCCGGCCAGCCTGGCCAGGTGGAGGGGACATGGGCGGTTGGCCACCTGCCTGCTAGTCGAACTCCTGGTCGAGGGGACAATTTGCATATTAGCCTTTTATTATATAGGATATACACTGAGTGGCCAGATTATTATGCATTCAGATATATATATATATATATATACACTGTATATTGATTTCAGAGAGGAGGGGAAAGGAAAAGAGATAGAAACATTAGTTATGATCATCGTTGCTGCCTCCTGCACACCCCCCACTGGGGATAGAGCCTGAAACCCAGGCATGTGCCTTGACTGGAATTGAACCTGGGACCCTTCAGTCCACAGGCTGATGCTCTATCCACTGAGCCATACCAGCTAGAGCTTTTGACACTATTCTTATCAGGCAATACCCTTGTTGTCCCCTGGACTCTCATTTTAAGACCCCAAAATTTATGACATCACACTTCAACTCTTTGAATCTAATCCCAGGGTGCTGAGGCCATCACTTTGCACTACCTGCTACACATAATTCTTTAACCACACTTCTCTCACAGCTGCATTCGCAGAGGCACAAGGTCAAAGGTAACACAAAATGCCGTGACAAGCACAGTTTATTTCCTAATCATCATCTTTTCCAAAACTTGAATTCACCACCTCTGAAGTGTATTTCTCTCTCACCCTTCTCCCTTCTCCAAGCCAGTGGAGATTTTCAAGCCCAGAGGACACTGATGTATGCTATCTCATTCCTACTGATCACTGTAACAGCCCTCATACCAACAGGTAGGTGTGCACATAAATTTCACTGATGCTCTGGACCAGGAATGGACCACCAGAACACACCCTCTTTTCAGGAATGAATCTCACATTCACCATATCATATTATGCAGACATCACCAGAAATGGACTCAAACTTCATTCCCTCATGTCAATGTCAGGGCCCTGCATGCATGAATGCACACGCCCTCTCCAAGGGCACATCACCCTTTCTCCACACCTCTCTCACACCTGCACTCCCACACCCACGGTCCCATAGTCATTTCCTTGACTTCCTGCTCATTACTCAGCATGTGTGGTGTAGTGACTGCTTGGCAAATCCAAACAGGATTAAGTTTTACACCAACTCTGAGAGTCCACACTCATTGAGGCAGCCTTGAAGGCCTGCTATGAAGGCCTCCCTCCCTGGTTGTGTTTTCCTTCAACCTCACCTACTGAGAAACTCAGCAGATCTCAGATATCCAGAGGCCACCTCCACTGGTGCTGCACTTGACCTCCCTTCTCCAGTCACAGCCTTCAGCACTCAAGTCCCGTCACCTAAGGCCCTCTACCCCATGCCCAGTGGGTCTCACAGATGCCCACTCATGCCCCTAAGCAAATTAACTAGACTGAGGACAACACCCCAGGCTAAGGCTCACAACACAATCCTGGTGTGTGTTTAACAAGTAAATATGCAACAGCTGCAGTCTCATCTTGTTTTAATTGCTCTTTGGTCTCCAATTGAAAAGAAAGAAAGGGGGGCACAAAAAGAAGACCTGCAACTCCACCCTGGTCTCTCCACTCCCAGCTACCTTTTAAAGAAGCTTTCATTCTGAACTGCTCCTCAGAGTTCCAGACGCTCAGGAACTGGTCTCTGAAATATTGCAAACCCTTACAGGTGAAAAATAAAGGTTTTGTCATCTCCAGGGAACATTACATTTCCTACTATGAACATCTGCATCTCCCCTGATGGTCCTTCCATACCTCCAGCTGCCAAATGCAACACTTCAAGTCATCCTGATTCTTACCTCTCTCTCAGCGTCCACATTAGAAAATCCTGGTGGCATAACACTGATCCAGAATTCAACTGCTTATTTCACTTCCACAGCCCCCATCACGGACCAGTTACCATCACACTCACCAAGACCAACACAGCAGTTTCGGTCCTAATCTTTCTACCACCTCCCTCACACCCATAGTGTTCATTACCACTGGGAGTCGAATGAGACCTGGGCCAGTCACCTGCCTCCATTGCTGCAAATCTCCCATTGCTCCCATCACCTGCAGAACAGACATCCGAGTTCTCACAAACTCTAGACTTTCCTCCTCTCCCATTTTTCCACCCCCCCAACTTTTTTTTTTTTTTTTTTTTTTAAGAAAGGAAGGATTTCTGCAAGTCCCTGAACCACATCGGTCTTTACTTCAAGCCTTCGCACATTCTGGAACCTATGCCTGGAAGGACCTCTCCCATCCATTCCACTAGTTGCCACAAACGGGCCACTGCACTCGTATGACTCCAGAGTTGAACTAAGGATGCACGCATTACCTCGGGGCTCAGTCTTCAGCGCACACTCTTGCCAGGTTCTTTATCTTTTACAGGACTCCACCTTCCTGTCCCTGACTGCTATCCTCTGTCTTCTAGTGTGTTTTTCCTCTGAGCTGCCTTGGGTAACGTTTAGAACCCTACCTCAGACAATGTTCCTCTATTGTTCACGACCATCATGGCCCCCCTGATTCCTGAGACTGAAAGTAAAAACAAAAACAAAAACAAAAACAAAAAACCTCACTCAAAACGGTGCCCCATCCTCTTTGCTGTCTTTGCACCCGAAACAAGGCCTGGGTTTCCCAAATGCTCCCGCTTCAGTCACACCACCACGTCCTTACACGGGGGCACTGCAGTCCGTCACCCTCTTTCCCCATCGCATCCTGTGACACTCACTGTTCTGGGAGCTGTGACCGGGGCTGCCGGACTTGACAGGCGCCTGCAACCGAGGCTGGAGGATTAAATGGGCTGAGCCTGAGTTGAGCTCTAAGCGGAGTGGTGTCTGGGAGGCAGGGAGGCCCCAATCCGGGCCTATTGAGGCGCAACAAGCCTGAGACACAGCACTGCACAGCGGGGACGCTGCCTCTGATGCCCCTTCCTACTGGAGACCTGGCGCTCCGCAGCCTCAGTCTCAGTGCACAGACCAAAAAGTGACCATGGAAAGATGCCGGAAGTGCCACCCAAACCCAAGGACACCTGGATAATGCGCCTTTTCTGGGCTTTCATTGGCTAAACCCAAAGGGCACTCTTAGGCGCATTGCCCTTTGGGTAATGTACTTCTCTAGCTCTCGCAGGTGGCGTTAGGATGCCTTCGCTCACTGACCAGGGGGCCTACTGGTGTCCGAGGGCCCGCGTGGCACCGGGAAATGACAACCTCAGGTTTGGGCGGCTGGAGGCAGGTTTCGGGGAAGCGTTGTCTCCTACCGATCTGCTGTTTTCAAACATTTCTGGTTCTGTGCGTCTAAGAACGCTTCTTTAAAAAAAAATAAATCTTTATTGTTCAGATTATTACAGGTGCTCCTCTTCTCCCCTCCCCCACCCCATAGCTCCCCTCCACCCGGTTCCCACCCCACCCTCTGCCCTTACCTCCCCCCCACTGTCCTCATCCATAGGCGTACGCTTTTTGTCCAGTCTCTTCCCGCACCCCCCACAGCCCGTTCCCCCCGAGATTGTCAGTCCACTCCCTTTCTACGCCCCTGATTCTATTATATCCACCAGTTTATTCTGTTCATCAGATTCTTTATTCACTTGATTTTTAGATTCACTTGTTGATAGATATGTATTTGTTGTTCATAATTTTTATCTTTACCTTTTTCTTCTTCTTCCTCTTCTTAAAGAATACCTTTCAGCATTTCATATAATACTGGTTTGGCGGTGATGAACTCCTTTAGCTTTTTCTTATCTGTGAAGCTCTTTATCTGACCTTCCATTCTGAATGATAGCTTTGCTGGGTAGAGTAAACTTGGTTGTAGGTTCTTGCTATTCATCACTTTGAATATTTAAGAATGCTTCTTGAAGTGGAAAGCATTATTTAAAATATTACTGAAGACTACAAATTTTTTGGATATATATATATATTTTAATTGATTTTTAAAGAGAGAGGAGAGAGAGAGAAAAAAAAAGAGAGAGAGAGAGTTACACACTGATCAGCTGGCTTCTGCAAACCCCACTCTGGGGACTGAGCCCTCATACCTCCCTATCACCCCCACCCCCGTGCCCTCACTGGGAATCAAAGTGAAAAACTTCCTGTGCATGGGACCCTGCTCAACCAATTGAGCCACTCCAAAGGCCGATTTCTTATTTTTAATGTAAAATACCACATTATTAAGAGAAAATGCAGGCCATGAGAGAATATGCATCATCTTATCCTATTCGTTTAAAGACAAAATTTGCAAGTATACATACATAGGTGACCAAGTTGACATTTCCTACATTGTCTGCATGTCTGTGGTCAGTACCCATTGTGAAGCTAAGGAGCTAACAGTTACTGAATGTTCACTACAGGTGCCAGGCCCTGGATTCCATGCTTTACCTGTATTATTATTTCATTTAATCCTCTCTGCAACCTGAGATGGTTTAACCATCTATTTAATGGCGAGGAAATACAGGCTCAGAGACTCAATGTAAATTGAATGATTGTAGAGTTATTAAGAGGCAGGGCTGGAAGTCAAACCCATGTGTCTCTAATAAAATAGTTGCTAGGCTTACAATGTTAGGATCTGCTGCCTTCTTGACAGTAGAACTGTTAATGAATCGCCATGAGGACAGATGTTACAGTGAGTGATAAACAGGTGCAAAGCTTTAGTGGCATACAATAATAACAGGTGTCTTTCTTTTTGATGCCTCATGTCCACGCTGGCTCTATAGGGACCAGGATGAAGGAGAGACCCCCATGGAGGCACTGCTGGGTGTTGTCAGAGATGGACAGAGAGGGTGGCCAGTCTCAGTGCTTCCAGAATCTTCTGTTAGAGGTGACAGGCTTCACTCCCATCACATTTCCTTGGCCAAGCATGTCACAGGCTGCAGCCAACGTCAGTGGGTCAGGAGGAGAATAGGGCATACTTGACTAGCAAACATAAGGCCACCACATGGTGCCAACCTGTTTGGGGGACTGTGCAGGGGTGCAGGGAGGAGGGGAGATTGGTAGGAAAGGACAGCTGGACTCAGGACGGTTCGCTCTCTCTTCATCCAGGTGCGCTATGTCTCGGAACTGCCACATACAGCCATCAGCCAAACTCACAGGAGTGGATTTTGGAAAAAGGAATTTGGACAGGTGTCATTAGCAGCAAACTCACACCCACTTCTGAGTGTGACAGTGTTTAAATCCCTGGCTACTTCGGTTCCCCCACTGTGGTGGGGGTGAAGACCCACATGTTACATGTGTTGATTGGGAAGGGCACAGGACTGCAAGCATCCAGCATCCATGTGCTTTTACATTAACACTAGTCTCCGCCTTGCCTCCGAGGCTCTGTACCTTTTGCATGGCCCAGGTGAGTGGTCCATCAGGTGGGGCTGGTGGTGAACATGCTGCCATTAACACCAATGGTGACCCTGTGGTTTCCATTCGTTCTGCACCATGAATGTGTACTAAATGTGGTCGCTCCGTAGTTCTCCCATCCCCACTGCAGAGAGCACTAGGCCTAACTCTGCCTCCTGTCCCCGGTGTTCCTGTATGGCCACGCACACCCAGTTGACCAGAACCAAGAGGCTCAGAAGTGATACCTGAGCAGCCCCCAGGCACCTTCTGCTATTCGGTGTCAGCCTAGCTTTCACGTGGGCAAGGGAGTGACCTGCTCTCTAGGGACCAGGAGTCCCACAGGACTGCCCAGTTCTCTCCAGGGGTATCCAGTGCTTCATTACTTGGCGGGGGGGGGGGGGGGACTTAACATCCTAGGAGTCTTCCCCCTCAGTTTTCCCCCATATGCACCCATCCACTCCTTCCTTGCCAGGGATGCAGGATCCCACAGCTCCTCCCCGAAGGACCAGGGTCTTACCCACACATGCCTCACTCCACACTCCATATCTCCTGTCTGTCATCACAGTCTTCCCCGATTCCCCACCTTCTCACAGCCTGGGGAACTGACCCTCCACTTCATCCATCTCTGGGGCTCTGATGGATCCCCCAGGGGACAGCAGAGGCTGGAAGAGCAGGGTCAGAATGGGGTCACCCAAGGGGCTGGAAAGAACATACTGTCCTCTCCATCACCCCTCAGTAGATTGCCGATGCATTTGCTTTCAGCTGGGGTGCAAAGAACACATGAATTCATGAATTCACAGGCATACATTCGGACACACAAACTCAAAGGGAAACAGACACCACAAGCACAGAATCACACAGGTACAGAACCCTCACAGCCGATGGCGGGCACTCAGGTGCAGAGCTATTGCCAGGCTCACGAAGATGCATACTGTAGACATGGGCAACACCTTGAGGGGAACACACACACATACACATACTTACTGGCAAACACACATGCATAAGAATACATGTGGCCACCCAGACAGCACAAAACACACACACACACACACACACACACCAGATACAACCAGGAACACCTATGCACACACAAGAACAGACAGACATACAGGGACACAAAACAGACACAAAGAGGATACAAACACACACAGATACAATCAGGAACATCCAAAGAGGCAGCAAATTCACACCTACAACCAATCCACATACATGCAACACACACACTCCTGGAAATGCTGGGTCACAGTACAATGTGTTGAAGGAAACATCAAGAACTAAGGGGCTCGCCTGGCCAGGTGGCTCAAAAGAGCGTGGGTTTGACTCCTGGTTGGAGCACTTACCTATGTTGCTGATTCCATGGATGGTACCTCCAGGACTGCCCAGGGGACAGCTTTAGCTTTCGTTAAATCGTACTGGGAAATGACCCCAAAAAGGCAAAAACAGAGACCCAAACCATGGCAGTGGGGGCTCAGGAGTGTGTGGGAGCTGGAGGCAGGACTTTACGAAAGTGAACTGATATGAGGTCCGAAGCATGAGGGGGCTTCTCCCAGAGAAAGTAGATTCTGTTGCAGTGGTACAGGGGCCTGGGGACGGGGAGAGCAGGCTGGAGAGACCTCTGGATATAGAGAGCAGAGCCCTGGCCAGCTCCTCTCAGGCGGACACAGAACCCCAGTCCCTCCCAGGGACCTGCCTTGGGCTCCTCTCTGCCAGCTCCTGGGCAGGACACGGCATTCCCAGCTGATGGGGGAACATCCCAGGCAAAGGCAGGAGAGAGTGAGGAAAGGTGGGCTGTGTAGCATAGTTGATGGTACTTTAGTTTCTTTTTCTTATAGTCCTCACGTGTGGATATTTTCCTATTGATATTTAGTCAGAGTGGAAGGGTGTGTGTGTGTGTGTGTGTGTGTGTGTGTGTGTGTGTGTGTGAGAGAGAGAGAGAGAGAGAGAGAGAGAGAGAGAGAGAGAGAGGGAGAGAAAGAGAAATAAAAAGAAACAACGTGAGACACATTGACTGGATGCCTTCTGCACATGCCCCCATAGGGCCTGAGGATCGAACCTGCAACACAGGTACTTGCCTTTGACTGGCCATCTAATTTGCCACCCTTCAGATGTGGGGGGTGAAACTCTTACTGTTGAGGCACACTAGCCAGGCCAGGGTGCATGTTCACCCATTAAGGAAAGTTCAGGGCCATTTTCTCTAACTAGATTGATACACATCTACCATCTCATTTAATTCCTAATCTTCAAGACACTTCCAACCCAGCAGACAACCATGTGGCTCAGCAGCCAGCATCGCCACCTGCTGGGCAGACAGGAAACCAGCCTCTGCAGAGACAGCTCCTCTCCCTCCTCTCGCAAGCAATGGCTGGAGCACTTCGTTACAGTGGACTAGCTTGGTGTTAACCCTCCCCCCCCCCCCCCCCCCGCGCCCGGGGACTCATGTAGCAGATCTTATTCCATTTCCCACTCACCATGGCCCCAAGGAACAGAGCGGCCACAGCCTGGACTGGGACAAGAGAGGGCCTCAGAGCCACACACATGGCCCAGCACCAACTCCCCGTGGGAACTGCCCTGAGTTTTCCTGCCCGCGGACCCCCACCCTCCCACCCTCCAGCCCAGCTGCCAATGCTGCTCCCAGCCCTGACACCTGAGAGCAACCTGAGCTCCTCAGCCCCCTGAAGGCGCAACAGCCCAGGCTCAGCCCCCGGCCGGAAGGTGCGGAGGCCACAAGGGTCACGTCCAGGCCGAGCGTCCAGGCCCCCAGCGTCTCCCGGCTGCTTTGGGTTTAGTCCAGGGAGCACACTGATGTCATCGCCCCTGTGGGAGCTTGTGCAGCTCAGCCCGGGCCCCCACCTGCTACACTGAGAGCCCTGGCACCACCCATCCTGTTCCTGGGGTCACTGCCTGCTCTGCCCCCAGGAGAACCCTGGCTGCTGGTCACCACGGGGCCCTGGGCGGCTCTGGTGGTCAGTGTGTGAACTGACTGGGTGGGTAAAGCATATATATTGACTTTGAGAGATAAAAATAGGGATATTTAGAGAGAAACAACCATTTTTTTGTTCCATTACTTTGATACCTTCTTTGGCTGATTCTTGGAATGGTCCTGACCTGGGATGAAACTTGCAACCTTCACATTATTGAGATGATTCTCTGACCCACTGAGCCAGTGGTCGGCAAACTCATTAGTCAACAGAGCCAAATATCAACAATACAATGATTGAAATCTTTTGAGAACCAAATTTTTTAAACTTAAACTATATAGGTAAGGTACATTGTTATTAACTTAATTAGGGTATTCCTAAGCTGGCCTTTGCTAAAAACTCAAGGGGCCGAAGAGCCGCATGTGGCTTGCGAATTGCAGTTTGCCGACCACCGCACTGAGCTATTTGGCAACAGCCAGACACATGTGACTGTTTAGGTAAGATAACCCAACCATGTGCCTGAGAATAGATACAAACAGATACCATCATGATGACAGATAGTGGTGGGAGACTAGACTGGGATTCATAGGGTTTCATAAGTCTTTTTTACATGGACGTATTTCATTAGCTACTTCAAAGGCAGACTGTATTTTTCTTCAGTTACTTTAAATGCCATGACTGAAGCACTGATAAGGACAGGAGGAACTTGATTTCAGCGATGCAGGAATACAGGGAAACACCAAAAGCGTATGTTTAAATATACACTGAGTGGCCAGATTATTATGACCACCTGATGTCTGTAGGCAAATGAGCCATACCCTGCATCATATGGGATATGGAAGCCGAAGGCCCGTTCGAACACCTTTGCTGTCTGCAGTTACCAAGATAAAATGTCTCCAATTTGCACAGGAACACAAGGATTGGATGGTCTAGCATTGGAAAAAAGTCACGTGGTCCGAAGAATCACGTTTCCGGTTGCATCATGCAGATGGCAGAGTGAGAATTTCGTGGAAACAGCATGAAAGCATGCACCCCACATGCATGAGTACAACCCTTCAAGCTGGTGGGGGCAGTGTTATGGTTTGGGGCATGTTTTCCTGGCATGATTTGGGCCCTTTAATTCGTGTGGAACAGTCTGAATAGCACAACATACCTAAGTATCGTTGCTGACCCAGTTCACCCTATCATGTTGATGGCGTGTCCCAATGGAGATGGCTTCTTCCAACAAGACAACGCGCCATGCCACGGTGCTCGTGTTGTGCAGGAGTGGTTTCCAGAACATGAGGGAGACTTCACCCTGCTCAGGTGGCCCCACCATCACCAGATCTCCACCCAATGGAGCATTTGTGGGACGAAGTTCAAAGAGCCATCAGGCAGCTGGTTCCACAACCATCCCATCTCACAGAACTGGACGTGCCATCCATCAGGCGTGGTGTCAGATTCCTCGCATCACCTTTCAACATCTCATGGAGTCAATGCCAAGAAGAATCGCCGCAGTATTGAAGGCAAAAGGTGGCCCAACGAAGTACTGATGGGGTGGTCATAATTATCTGGCCACCCAGTGTACATATAATATATATTTAATATATATTATATATGTAATCAATCATACTTAAACTTAAAAAAGGTTCAAAACTTGAGGATCCCAATAATTTTACTGTGTTATTAGGAAAGTGTTGGGGCATATTGTTGCTACTGTATCAGTTTGTGGGAAATACAATACAATGATGTGCTACTGAAAGATCTTATCACATCCATGTTCAATGCCATGGTTTTGGCAGTTTAAAACTGACCATGATGAGAGTATTTACACCAGAGAAAATGACAAATGCTATAACCTTAGACTTACTAATATATGATATAAGTTGGCTTAATTTGTACATAGCATAATAATTGAGAAAAACAATTTTCCTTTCAGTATTCCAAACCTATGGTTCCATATGGCAAAAAAGTCACTTGAGTCACTGAGGATTGAGGGAAATTTAAGCATATGTCTTAGATGCTGCACAGTCCTCCTTCGTTAAAATAATAAATTTATTTAATCAATTTGAAAAAGATCCCGAGCTGACATTTTAACAAAGCAGATAAAGACAGTGCAAAGAAATGTATGAAAAAATGATCTCCATAAAAAATTCTTAGGTAGATGGAATTAAGATGAAACCGAGTTAACATTATATGCATTATTATTTGAAAAGGTTAACCATTGTATGCCCTTGCATGTTAGCAGAAAAACTGGAATTTTTACATACTGTGGATTAGTGCGGAGGCAAAGGGAATGGCCATTTTGGAGAACAGTTCCACATATTTTAAATGTAAAACATTCACCTACACAAAGTTTGATAAGTAAAACATATGTCTATATAAAGAACTGAATACAAATATCCCCAAAAGATTTACTTATAATACCCCAACCCTGGAAATAACAAACATAAGACAGATCAAAACATAAGGCGGTTAGTCACAGAACCCAGTACTACTCAGAAATAAAAAGAGAACTAACTCTTTACATAAGCATTTGTGCTGAATCTCAAAATGATTGCATAGCATGGAGGAAACCAGTATTTGTTACAGAGTACACATCAAATTGTGCCTATAAAATTATGAACAGTATGAACTATGCTATTGTAAAGAAAGGAAAATCCAAGACTTCTTAGAGGGCCAAGAAAGGCAGAAAGAGAGATTATAACAGGGCAGTAGGAAAATATAGGATGTGGCAACAGCAGGTTTAGAGTTGCTGGTATGGAAAATGATACAATCTATACTAATAAAAGGGTAATCTGCTAATGAGACCAGACATCTTCCGGACATCCTTCCAGACAAAGCTACAATGGTGGGGCTGAGGCCGAGGTGGTTAGGGACAATCAGGCTGGCAAGGGAGAACATTTAGGAGGATCAGGCAGGCAGGCAAGTGAGCGGTTAGGAGCCAGCAGTCCTAGATTGCGAGAGGGATGTTCAACTATCCCTGCAGGATCAGGTCTAACCCGGCAGTTAGACATCCCTTTAGGGGTCCTGCATTGGAGAGGGTGAAGGCCAAGGTGAGGGCTTACCCACACACCCATGCACAAATTTCATGCACCGGACCTTTAGTAATCTACTTAATAAAAGAGCAATATGTTAATTGACCATACCTTCATGACACCCACCAGCCAATCAGGAGTATGCAAATTAAGACAACAAAGATGGCAGGTTAATTTGCATACACAGGCACCTACTGGCTGGGGGCAAACCAGGATGCTTGCATTGTTGCCACGGCAACGATGCAGGCATTCTGCACCATCCCAGCCGCTCTGGGCCTCTGGGCAGCGCGAGAAGGCAGAAAGGCGGCTCCGGGCCGGAGCGGAAAGGCTGCTCCAGGTCAGAGTGGGAAGACAGATCCGGGATGGAGCAGAAAGGCGCCTCCGGTCAGAGCAAAGGCGGTGCTGGCAGCCAGGGGAAAGAAGGCCCATTCTTACATGAATCTTCATGCATCAGGCCTCTAGTTAATAATAATAATACGGACAAACCAAGATGTTGGCACAGGTAAACAACTGAAATTGCTGCCTTGCACAACTTCAAAACTACAACTAAAACACAAAATGGACATCATCCAGAACCACAGAAAGGCTGGCTGAGTGGAAATTCTACAACTAGAAGGAAAGAGAAAAGCACACTGAGACTCAGGAGAGCTGTGGAAGTAAAGTGCAGAGGTACAGGGGCACGCGCGCTCAGAAAGGGGCTGGCAACTGAGTACATGGTTGTCTTTTTCAATCGGGAGGGAGACACAAGCTCCCGACTGCTCTAAACTCCAGTTCCGGGTAAACTCTGGGGACCCAGACTCATATAGGGAGAAACTGAACTGGCATATGGCGGAAATCGAGGGCACCTTTCTCTCAGAGGTGCTTGCAGTGATTACCGAGGGACACTGAGACCTGGGGGCCTCTTTAAGGCAGGGCTGAGGATCAGCCATAGCAGTCTGCTCCATCCTGTTAATTCCCTGAGACCCCGCTCCACCCAAGCTGTGAGCAGAGGCTTTTGCATATGAATGGCCTGGCCCTTTGCAATATAACATTACCTAACAAACTGCAGATGGGTCAGAGAGCCCCAAAACATCCAAAAGAAGGGCCAAGGCACCACAGCAGCTTGCATTGCTTCACACCTGGGCCTCATCTGGGCACCTCCAAACCCCAAACAAAAAAAGAAGAATTTGCAGATCTCTCCGCAGCTCCTGCTGGGTGGCCTCAGGCAGAGGCTAAATTAGCACCTCCTTAGAGATCCAAGGGCCAGTGTACCCAGGGGTCAGAGTGGGACCATCCAGATTATAACTCCTCAGATCCATAATGGACACACTCAGGGGGCAGACTCAGTGAGCATCAAAGCCCCACTGAAGCAAGTCTTGCCCCATAAGGGTGTCTCCAGCACAGAAGTTCTCCCATCGTAGACACAGCTGATTCTCACAGCCTATTGGCCTAGAGGCCAATTCCTCCCAGTGATAGCAAAAACAGTAAAAGCTTAACTACAATAAGACTGTGCACACAGCCCACAAAGGGGTGACCAAGAGTGCCCACCTCAGGTAACTGGGGAGGCTGAGCCACTGGGCCCTATAGGACACCTAGCACACAAAGCCACTCTATCAACACAGGGAAGAAGCCAAAATGTAGAGACAAAGAAACAGGTCACAAATGACAGAAATGGAGGAAAGCAAACGACTGGATATAGAGATCAAAGCCATGGTTATAAGGTTTTTCAAGAATTTCCTAGAAACCACCCACCCTTGAGGATATGAAAATGGACCAACTAGAAATTAAGCATACACTGACTGAATTAAAGAATAATATACAGAGATCCAACAGCAGACTAGAGGATCGCAAGAATCAAGTCAAAGATTTGAAATACAAAGAAGCAAAAAACACCCAACCGGAAAAGCAAAGAATCCAAAAATATGAAGATAGTGTAAGGAGCCTCTGGGACAACTTCAAGCGTACCAACATCCGAATTATAGGGGTGCCAGAAGAAGAGAGAGAGCAAGATATTGAAAACCTATTTGAAGAAATAATGACAGAAAACTTCCCCTACTTGGTGAAAGAAATAAGACTCAGAAGTCCAGGAAGTGCAGAGAACCCCAAACAAAAGAAATACAAAGAGGACCACATCAAGACACATCATAATTAAAATGCCAAGAGCAAAAGACAAAGAGAGAATCTTAAAAGCAGCCAGAGAAAAACAGTTGACTACAAGGGAGCACCCATATGATTGTCAGCTGATTTCTCAACAGAAACTATGCAGGCCAGAAGGGAGTGGCAAGAAATATTCAAAGTGATGAACAGCAAGAACCTACAACCAAGATTATTTTACGCAGCAAAGCTATCATTTAGAAGGTCAGATAAAGAGCTTCACAGAGAAGAAAAAGCTAAAGGAGTTCATCACCGCCAAACCAGTATTATATGAAATGCTGAAAGGTATTCCTAAAGAAGAGGAAGAAGAAAAAGGTAAAGATAAAAATTATGAACAAATACATATGAACAAGTGAATCTAAAAATCAAGTGAATAAAAAATCTGATGAACAGAATAAACAAGTGAATATAATAGAATCAGGGGCATAGAAAGGGAGTGGACTGACAATTCTTGGGGGAACGGGGTGTTGAGGGTACAGGAAGAGAATGGACAAAAATCATACTCCTATGGATGAGGACAGTGGCGAGGGGGGGGAAGGGCAGAGGGTGAGATGGGAACTGGGTGGAGGGGAGCAATAGGGGGGAAAAAGAGGACCAATTGTAATAATCTGAACAATGAAGATTAAAAAAATAATAAAAATAAAAAATTTGAAAGAGAAAATAATAATAATACAAGAATAAACTCTGGCATGGCCAGTGCCCTCAGCTGCTTGGGTGTCATCCCATTCACTGAAAGGTCTCCGGTTTGATTCCAGGTCAGTGCACATCTCCAAATGGATTCCCAGTACGGGGCATGTAGGAGGCTGCAAATCTATGTTTATCTCTCTCTTCCCCTTACTTCATCTCTCTCCATCCCCCAAAAGAATAAAAGTTATTATCTAAAATATTTTTTAAAAGAATAATCTCTGTGTTTTCTGAACTTACAACTGTGAGCACATTATTGTCCCACCCTGTGGATGAGTTACAGGTGGATTTATGTCACATGTGACAGTTTCACAGCTTTCTCTTTAGGTCAGGGCTCAGCAAATAGCACATATGAGAAAGGTGCACTTTGTTGCATGTGAGTTCTCATTTCCTGGGGAATAGCCTTGCTTCAGTGGCAGCAAATGCTGTCAAGCAGGGAAGACTATTGCCATTGGAACCAACAGGAATGCTGGCTGGTTACAAAAGACACATCCTGGGACTGATTACAGGGTTATCCTTCCTCTAGCTTTGAGGTCTTGCCTGTTGAGCAACAACCTCGAGGTGAACACCCTAGGGGGCAGAAGAATCCACAAAACCATGAGATTATTTTGTCTGCCAGTGACTCCAGTTATAGGAAATAGTGATGGAGGTCCTCAGAACGGTCTCAAAGTTCATACAAGCCACAGGCCCTGGAATGATGTGGACTTATGTCCAGAGGAGGCACTTTTCATCTAGTTTAACTGCAGTGTCTGCCATGACTATGAAAACAGTGTTTCTGTCTCAATACTAATTCCACTTCAGAGTCTTACAACAAATGATAGCAGCCTACGAAACTTCATACATTGTGACAAATGGCCTCTTTGGAGATCGGGGAGAGTAGTTCCCCTAAACATTGCTGACACTTATGTAATACATACTACGAACAGAAAATATAATTCATATTGTTCACAGGAGCACAATAAAGGCTGTCTGTTCAGGATGACCATTGACCTCTACAATAAAAGAGGCACCAGACAGCATATTAGAACTACAAAGTCATGCACACATTCTCTCAAGGCCTTGGTCGGCAATACAAAATCAGCCAATATTGAACAAAGAGTGATTTTCTGCCATCAAGCTGTGCCTTCCAAAGCACAGAAAGTTTGGGACCCCACCATATCTGTTCACCTGTCCATGCTGACACAGCACAACTTTCCTTTCAATCATCCCAGGGAGAGAAAAGAACCAACAAAATGAAAGGTACAAAAGAAAAAACTCCTTTACATAAAGATCATAAACCAGGGCAAAGGACAGCAAGAGGTTTGCAGGTTGATGAATTGGAATCTGAAACACTTCATCACAGCCTAATATGAGACCCACAATGTCCCTGAAAGAGGTAGCACTTAGCTGAGGATGGGTGCTCTGGATGAAACCTGGGTCATTTCTCTGGTCAGAAATAAACAAATGACGATTCCTCCAGGAGCTCAGAAAATTCATAATTTTCTCAAGTACAACTCCAGAGTATGCAGGGGTTGTGACGAATGCACACTCTTCAGGTGAGCCAGGTGGCAGGGGAGAAAGAGCTTCCACACAAATACTTGCAGTGACATCAATCAGGTTGTAGGCCTGAGTAGGATGCAAGTATGATGCAGTTTCTGAAATTGTCACTTATACCTGAATCTTAGGAGGCATCTAGCAGAGTGTATGTTCTGATAAAGGGGTTTGCATTCAGGTAAATGGAGGTAAAGCTTCTCCTCTGGTGTTGTTCTTCTGAGTGAGAAAGTAAAACATTCCCTACACATTTAAAGCTTTTCTCCAGTGTGTTCTTTCAAGTGTTGAACAAGAACATAATTGTAGCGAAAAGATTTCCCACATTCACTACACTCATAAGGTTTTTCACCAGTGTGAACTCTTTGGTGTGGAATGAGGTGAGCCCTTTGACTGAAGTACTTCCCACAATCACTACATTGATACGGCTTTTCTCCAGTGTGAACTCTCTTGTGGATAAGTAGGTAACTGTTGTGCCGAAAAGATTTCCCACATTCACTACACTCATAAGATTTTCCTGCAGTGTGAACTCTGAGGTGTTGAATGAGGTTAGAGCTTTGACGGAAGCACTTCCCACAATCACTACATTCATGCGGCTTTTCTCCGGTGTGAACTCTCTTGTGGATAAGGAGGTGAGTACTTTCCTTAAAAGATTTACCACATTCAGTACACTTATATGGTTTTTGTCCTGTGTGAACTTTGCTGTGTTTAGTGAGGGAGGACCGAAGATGGAAGGACTTCCCACATTCACTGCACTCATAAGGTTTTTCTCCAGTGTGAATTTTGCGGTGTCTACTGAAGTTAGAGTACTGACTGAACGACATCCCACAAACACTACATTGATATGGCTTTTCTCCAGTGTGCACTCTCTGGTGGGTAAAGAGGACAGAACTGCGGCTAAATGATTTTCCACATTCACTGCATTTGTAAGGCTTTTCTCCAGTGTGCACTCTCTTGTGGATAGAGAGGTCATAACTGCATGTAAATGATTTTCCACATTCAGTACATTTGTAAGGTTTCTCTCCAGTGTGAACTCTGTGGTGTTTAGTGAGGTGAGCTTTTTGATTGAATGCCTTTCCACATTCACTACACTCATACGATTTTTTTCCAGTGTGAATTCTGCGATGTTTTGTGAGGGAAGACCTGTGATTGAACAGCTTTCCACAATCAGTACACTCATAGGGCTTTTCTCCAGTGTGAACTCTCCTATGTCTATTGAGGTTAAAGTTACAGGTAAAAACTTTCCCACATATATTACACTCATATTTCACTTCTCCAGAGCAGACAACCTGATGTTCAACAAAGTTCTGATTGTGGCTGGCTGCTTTTTCACAATCATCCCATTGGTGATGACCTTTTCTATTGAGAAATTCCACTGAAAAGTCACTATGACTGTGTGGCCCCTCAGTGGTGAGAAGGGCCTGGTGATGGAGAAGATCTGAGATGGCTGGGAAGTCTTCTCCAACCTCCCTCCTAGTTGAAGGCAGCCCTGATAAGGAGAAGCTGAACCGGGTCAAAAATGAGGCCCTGTCCACAGCTTCTTTCCAGGGCTTCTCTCCATTGGCTTCCCTCTGTTGCTGTTGAGGGTTTGCACCGAAACAGAAGTCTCTCACACATGCGTCACTGAAGAAGCCTTTCTGCTCTAAGTCTGCTGCTTGTGACTCAGTCAGGTGCAGAATATCTTTGAACACAGAGAAACACCTCCTGCAGAGATGGGTCCTCTGGGTTGCTGGAGCTCTCTTAGTGGCACTAACCTGTAACTCCCCTTGTACAGATACATTCTGCTCAGAACAGGTCTCTGCATCATGCGTTTTATGACAACAACCTGAAAACAGAAAAATGGAGATGAAATGAATGTCGACTGTGGTTACAGGGAGAAGTCTCATTACAAAAATGTGTCGCACATATAACACGTTGGTTCCATGATATTGTCCAGCAGTAAAATATCTGAATGAGATATTGATAAGATGCTACTGTGAAGATCTGGGCCTCTGAAGAACACCATACAGGGAAGACCTCATACAAACTATGAAGCCACACATGGCCAGCACCACATGGAACAGAAACTGGATCATCTGCTCATTCTTTTGCTAACAGTGTTAAACAGGGCTTGTCTCCTGGTGACATGGGCCAGCTGTGCAGCAGGTTGCTTACATCTGATTCCACGTAAACTTCAAGAAACGAGAAGCTTGTGTCAAGGTCTAGTGAAGCATATCTGTGCACCTTATAACACATATGCAGGTCAATATTTGAGAATACTGCAGATAGCGCAGTTCAGAGGAACAGGTGATGGAGAAAGGGCAAAAAGGTGAAGGTAGACAGAAACCAGAAAGGCACAGATTAAAAGATAAGTCAGGGAAGTGTCAAGCATGGAAATGAAAAGGTAGAAATGAGCTGCTGCCAGTGGCATCTCAACCTAAACTTTTGGACATGACTACGTTCCTGGTATGATTTAAATGCCACCCTTATGTCATACCTCCCCCCAGTTGCAACTCAAGAGGGCCAGAAAACCCTTTAGATCATCCTGCATGTTCACCCTGTGAAAAAACAGGGTTCTCCTTGCACCTTATCCTGTACAAGCAAATAGAACACAAATAATCTGAGTTTTATCGAAAGACAACAGAGATGAGTTGCCAGCACTGACCCAGAGCAAGACAGCATGCAGTAGTATTCAGAGAACAGAATATTACAAACAATGGAAGGAGGTCTTTCAAAAACCACCCATGGTTCATGCAAGTAAAGACCATAACCTGGCACAGGCAGTCACAAAGAGCCTGTAGCTGGAGGAATGGTGCAGAAGTGGAAGCCATGGATGTGGACATAGACACCCTCCCAGAGAGAGAAAGTGCAAGCTGGGCCCATTAAGCTGTTTCCAGAAATCCTAAACCCCAGACACTCCCTGCCCTATCTGAGGCTATGGGTGTGAGGGATATTCATGGAGGCCTATGTTCTGGGCTCTCCACACACTCAGCACTCTTAGCCACAGCACATTTGACAGGATAATGGGATAAAATGGAAGAGCCCATGGTCTGGCTGTGGGAGAGAGAGAGCTGTTTTGAGAATAAAGGAAGAGAGGGCATCACCTCAGGACACTGGGACAACATGAAGATCTTACCTGTAGATGAGACAAGTGCAAACACTTCCAGCATCACATCGTAGTACAGAAGTCTCTGAGCCTCATCAAGGAGCCCCCACTCCTCCTCAGAGAAGGCAATGGCCACGTCCTCGAAGTTCATCTCCTGTCACAATGGGCACAGTTCAGTCCATGATCAGCTTCTCTCCTAGGCTTTACTTTCATCAGACTTCCCACTATCCAGATTCATCTGCTCCTTCCACTCCCCACATCACAGAAGATACCAGACCTTGCATCCACTGGAGTCACTCTCTCCTTATATTCCTACTGATACTGTGTCTTCCCACATCAATAAAGCAGATGCCCAGATTGATTATACCTGACTTCAGGGCCTCATATTTAGGGTCAACACAATGGGTGTCACCATCATAGGGTACAGACAATTTTGGCCATAAAGAGAGATGTGAGTGATTTGACACTGGTCATGTGGGGGGAAATCCTTGTTGGACAAGGATTTCTGGTGATAACTGGATGATGCAACATGGGGAATGTTAGGGTAAAACCTGAAAAGACGTGTTGTGGGGCTACATTCCAGGTTCAGAATTTCGGTGTCATATAGAAGAGGAGGGGATGTTTTCTAATCTCCTTCTTTTCAACATTCTATCTCACCTCCCCTGTAATGTATTTCTCTCTCACCCTTCTCCCTTCCCCAAGCCAGTAGAGAGTTTCAAGCCCAGGTGACACTGATGTATGCTATCCCATTCCTATTGATCACTGCATCAGCCCAACAACAACAGGCAGGTGTGCGCCTATATGACACCGAAATTCTGAACCTGGAATGTAGCCCCACAACACGTCTTTTCACGTTTTACCCTAACATTCCCCATGTTGCACCATCCAGTTATCACCAGAAATGGACTCAACCTTCATTCTCTCTATGTCAACATCAGGGATCTGTGGCCATGAATTCACACTCCCTCTCCAAGAGCACATCACTCCTTCTCCCACACCTCCCTCACACCTGCACTCCCGTAGTCCCAGCTCCCATAGACATCTCCTTGGTCTTAGTCATTACTCAGCATGTGTGTTCCAGAGAATACTTGGCAAGTTCAAACAGTATCATGTACTAACCTGACTCTGAATGCCCACACCCAAGACACAGCCTTCAATTCTGCTATGAAGGCCTCCACCCAAATGTTTTCCTTCAACCTCCCCTTTTGAGAACCACATAAACTCAGTTATCCAGAGTCCACCTCTACTGGTGCAGCACTTGATGTCCCTTCTCCACTCACAGCCTTCAGGACTCAAGTCCCACTGCCTATGGCCCTCTACCCCATGCCCAGTGAGTCTCACAGATGCCCACTCAGGCCCATAAGCAAATCAACCAAACTGGATGCAACACACTAGGCCACACAAAGAGTCACAAGAAATCCTGGTGAGTGTTTAAGAAGTAAATATGCACCAGCCAGTCTCACCAGCCAGTCTCACCTTTTTTGAATTACTCCTCTATCTCCAATAAAATAAATAGATGATCTACAACTCCTCCCTGCTCCATACTCTTTACTATTTTTTAAAGTAGTCTTCATCTTGAACTACTCCTCAGACTTGCAGATGGTGATGAACTGGTCTCTGAAATACCTCATACCCTAATAGGAAAGAATAAAAGATTTTATATTCCTGATGAACATGACTTTTCCCACTATGAATTTCTCCATGTCAGTTGATGGTGCTTTCATACCTTCAGGTGCTAAATCCAAACCTTTACATCATCTCTGATTCTTACCTCTCTCTCCCAACCTCAACATTAGAAAATCCAGGTGGCCACACCTAAATCACTGATCCCTAATGCAACTGCTTCTTCCGCATCCACAACCACCACTGAGCTCCAGGTACCATCACACTCACCAAGACCATCACAGCAGCCTCCATTGTAGTCTTCCTACCACCGTCGTCACACCCATGTTGTACATCATGCTGCAGTCACAGGAGTCTAATGAGACCTGGGACACATCACCTGCTCTACTGCTCCAATGACCCCAACGATCCCACCACCAGCAGAACAGAAACCCAAGTTGTCACAAAGTTCCTCTGGACTTGATTCCTGTCCCAGTGTTGCCAGTTCCTGTTTTTAAACAATGGACACCTGCTCGTCCCTGAATTCAAGCCTTGGCACATTCTGGAACCCATGCATGGAAGGACCTATCAATCACCTTTCCACTGGTTGTCAAAATCAGCTGACACTCATCTGACCTTGGACCTGGGCTTAGGGTTCTGGGCTTGGTGTATCTTCAAGGTCCCCAGGTCTAAGGTCCCCCAAAAAGAGCGGCAGGACAGTCCCAGGACCCCTCTATCTCAGAGGCCACGATAGTGTGATACCCTGACATCAGCCCCACAGACCAGCCCCCTAAGCGGCTCTGCACCTGCAGGAACCTGTGGAAACGAAAGGTGTGTTGAGGGCCTGGCACCCACCGCCAGGACCCAGGGGCTCAGGCCCGAGGTCACGGGACCAGGAGACGCCTGCACCCCTCCGGGCGGGTCCTCAATGTGCACTCCTGCTGGGTGGCTGTAGTCACAGGGCCCCCCTTCCCCTCCCTGCTGTCCTTTCCCCTGTAGTCGGCTCTTCCTCGGGGCAGTTGTGGGAACGTTTAGAACCGCATCGCAGGCCGCGTCCCTCTGTGGTTCACACTCCCACAGCCCCGTCGCCCTGAGGAGGAAAGTGAAACTCCTCCCGGAACCGCCTCTCCTCCTCTCTGTCGCCTTTAAACACGAACCAGGCCTGGCTTTCCCCACCTCCCGGCTCAGCCACCCCACGGCCTTCCCCGGGGCCTCGCAGCCCGTCGCCCTCCTCCCCCTCACCCCCTGCGTCACCCACGGGCACTCACTGCTCTGGGCGCTGCGACCTGGGCTGCGGGAGCTAAGCGGCGCCGGCACCGAGGCTGGAGGGTCAATGGGGTGACGCCGAGTGAACTCTGTCAGCGGAGAGGAGGCGGGAGGCACGGAGACCCCAGTCCCGCCGGTTGGGGGTCAACCCGCCTCAGACACACCCTGCCCAGCGGGACGCTGCCTCCGGCATCTCCTCCTCCTGGCGATCGGCGCGCTGAAGCCTGTGAGCTGGTGAACAGCCTGGAGGAAATGAATATGTCCGCCAGGAAAAAGACTCCGGAAGTTCCGCCCTAACCTGGTGCGGAGGCCCTTTACCGCCCAAAGCGTGGGCGCACTGCTTTCTGGGTAATGTAGTTTTCTCAACAGCTCAGGAGAGGGCTGTCTTTCCAGCCCAGGAGTTTGAGGAACCAGCTGTTGTGGCGCTGCCAGTGACGCTGGGGAAGGAGGAGATGGGACCAGAGGCCTGGTTACCTGGGACAGACTGACGGACCTCCTGGGGGAGGGGGGAGGACTGGGAGAGACCCCCAAAGAACATACACACGGGGGAAATGGGAGACATCTGCCACACTATCAATAAGGAATACATATTGAAAATATATATTTCAAAAGGATATACTCTACCCGGTGTAACTGAGTGTTTGAGCATCAAGCTATGATCCAGGTCACAGTGCTATTCCTGGTCAGGGCACATCCCTGGCTTTCTTGTTCAACTCCCAGTGGGTTACAGGTACATGCAAGAGGCAGTTAGTGATTCTCTCCCATCATCGATGTTTATATTTTTTGCTCTCCTTCCCCTCTGAAATCAATCATTCATTATATGTATATATATTTACTATATATTTAAATAAATATACTGATTTCAGAGAGGAAGGGAAAATGAGAGATAGAAACATCAACGATGAGAACCACAGATCGGCTGCCTCCTGCATGCCCCGCACTGGGGATCGAGCCCATTACCCAGGCATGTGCTCCCAGCTGGAATCAAACCCCAGGACTCCTGAGTCTGCTCGCTAATGCTCTATGCACTAAATCAAGGCGGCCAGGGCAAAACTATATTAAAAATATTTTCCAAATATACAGCTTTACTTTGCTCATTTTTCTTGTAAATTGCACACTAGTGAATGTTCTATCAGATTGCTTTTTAGGCAGTTGACTGGTGGAGTGCAGGTGTTCCAATGTATGAAATATTCACAGTCGATGGGGCAAAGAATTTCTGATCTGAGCTCTCTAGGTGAGACTTCACAAAATAAAATGAATGTCTTGTTACCTAAAAGGAACGGATCACATTTCTGTAATTAGGCTGATGGGAACAAAAATTTGTAGAAATGTGGATGGACAATAATAGAATTAAGTGGTTAATTTTCACTGATAATCATATAGGAACTGTGTGTTGAACAAAAGCTTGCCCAATAGCCATTTATTTCCAGGAGCCACATCAGCGGAGAGACTGTGGAACTGAGAGGCCTAGACTCAGCCCTCAAACAGAGAACAGACTCTTAGCCCCACCCCCTCCTTGTCCAGGAACCCGGCTCAGCCCAGTCCCAAACCGGTCAGCAGGTGCACTCCTCCCACCAGGTGAGGCTGTACGGTCAGACTCTCTCGCACCACGTGTACAGCAGATGGGGGCACTTTCCGTTTGTGTTGTGTTCTTCTCTGGTTTCCCACTACTGGGTTGGTGCTGCTGCCAATACAGTGACCTCCTGATGGCAAAGAGTCATTTGCTTAGCTCAGCGGCTTGAGTGGGCACCACTTAAAGCCCTCCAGAGAGAGAGGGCCTTCCCCGGCCAGTGCTGATGCCCAGGATGTGGGCTCCATCTCCAGCGGTGGCCTGTGGGAGGCAGCCAATCCATGATTCTCTCTCATTGATGTTTCTCTCTCTCCCTCTCCCTTCAACTCTGATTTTATATATATATATATATATATATATATATATATATATATATATATATATATTTAGAAAAACAGATAGGGCCTGACTGTTGTGTTGCTTTTCTCTAAGCATGGATGTAGGTGGATGTATTTGCAAAAAGGCTCTCTGCTGGTGTTTAGGGTGTGGATTGAGCTGTGATTTGGAAGTCCATACGGCCTTTCCGATCCGTGTTAACCTGCTCAGGGACCGCAGAGCTGCCCGGCATCCCATCACTTGCTTTACAGCCCTGTGCTGTGCGTCACTTCGCTCAGACTCCACTCAGTCCTCGGGTGTCTTCCCCACGTCCTAGGTCGTGGGTCAGCATGTCCTTCAGTGGCTGTAGGTCTCCCAGCTGCGCTTCTGTGCAGCTGTGCTTTAGGAAGTGAGCAGTGCATGGGGGCCCTTCATCCTGGGGGAATGAGGGTAGGTGCATGAGGACCGGCCTGCCCAGAGGGTGCCTGGGGAGCATCCTCACTCCTCCCTCTTCCTGCACTCAGACCCTGGACACCTCCCAGAAGTGCCTCGAGGAGCTGCTGGGGGAGAACGTGGCCCTTGAGGCTTCTCAGGTCCAGACGATGAACCAGCCCGACCACCTGAGCTGGGAGCTGGGGCAGCTGTCAGACGGGAGGCAGCAGCCCCTGGTGCCGGGGAGCCAGCCTGGCTGCGGCTTCTCCCTCAGTCAGGGCGCTGAGCCCTGGGCTCTGAATCTCCAGGGTCAGCCCATCCTCAGCCAAGTCCATAGGGTTTTATTCAAGGGCCAGTTGGAACTGTTCCGTTGCCCTTCTCCCCAAGGAGAACATGAAGGGTCTAGTAGCCTTGAAGTCAGGACATGAACCACAAGGTTTATGTTGCCAGATTTCTCAGCGCGCGCGGGGACAGTCGCAGGAGCTTCCAGATGACAGCACGCTGACCCCCAGAGGCTGTCTTAGATGTGTCCACGGGGGACTGAAAGCCCTGCATGGCAGGAGCCTTCCCCAGTGGTCACTGACCTCCAGTATAACAGTAGCCTGGGCTGCTTCCCTCCGTTCACATCATAATCGGGCAGATGGGTGCCGTCTGCTCTCGGTTGCTGTCAGCTTCTCAGGCCTCTCCCTCTCCCTCATGTTTGGGTCCCTCCTAGCACCCAGGCAAGGTGTGCGGTTGGCCAGGGGAAGGTGGGTGGGGTGGCAGGCCGTGCAGCAGGGAGCCTGGGCACCCAGCAAACAGGAACCCAGGTCCTGTGCTCAACACCAGCTCAACAACACACGTGCACCTGGGGGTGCAGGGAAGGTGTGCTTACAGCTCTGCAGGCGCAGGAGGGCCTGGGGCTGGTTTGGGGAGGGGCTGCTTTTCCAATTCTGAGCAACATTCCTAAGCAGCACATGGAGAGGCTGTTGAAAGCAGGTAGATATTCCTTCTCTCCAAGGGGTCCCATCAGCTCCAAACGTAGTCAGTTCATTGAACTGAGAATCTGGGTGAGAAGTTCCTTCTCTCTGTGGTTTGGTGTCCTGGCATTCCTGGGGCCAGGGGTGGGCAAAACGGGAATCCCTGCTCTGTGAGTTCAGGGTTTGGCGAGGACACTGCCCCCTGGCGGAACACACGAGTGGTGCCAGTGGCAGCGACCCACTGAGACCAAATGCTCAGAGACCAGGGTGGCTGGTGGGCTTGGAAAGCCCCCGACGCGGGCACTGCGTGGAGTTGGTGAGCCCTGCAGGCCAGGGCCCGGGACTTCTTGGCGTCCCCACGCCTGCTGCTTAGCTGGCAGCCCAGGGACAAAGTGTGGATGAACTTCTGCCTGGACGCTGTGCTGGGTTCTTGAGTTAGAAAGGCTCGGCTTCGAGTCCTTCCTCCACCTGCTGGCCAGGCGGCCTCTTTTAAACCTGTTTTCTTATCTGCAGAATGGGGGCAATGGAGCTGCCTCAGGGGATTGCTATGCGTGTCCCGTGAGAGGAGACAGAGAAGCTCTATGCCGGCCTGGCCCACAGGGCGCCAACACAGGATGGCTGCCCTCGCGCCCTGGTCTTATTAACAACACTCATTGCTCTGGCTCTTGGTGCTCCTGAGCGTAGCACCCAGCAGAGGACCACTGCTGTCCCCGTAAACGGCTGTGTCATCACGAGAGCCTGTGGGGCGCTGGTCTTTAGGGAAGAGGCTTGTCGTCAGCTCCGCGGCTGCCTGGGAGGTGCTCACCCTTACTTCCCAGGGGCGCAGCGCCTTGGCGTGAGGTACTGAGTCAGGAGGTGGGCGGGGCGAGTGCAGGTCAGTGGGAACCTATCAGATGCCACAGAACTGTACGCTGGAAAATGGTTAAAACGGTGAACTCCGTGTTGTTTATATTTCACCCCAATTTTCCCCAAATATATACACGGTGTATTTATTGATTCAGAGAGGAAGAGGGAGGGGCACAGAGAGAAGCATCAGTGATGAAAGAGAATCCTTGATCGGCTGCCTCCTGCACGCCCCCTACTAGGGATGGAACCTGCAATCCAGGCGTGCGCCCTGACCTGGAATTGCACCGTGACCTCCTGATTCATAGATCAACGCGCAACCACTGAGCCTTGCTGATCAGGGTCACCCCAATTTCTAAAAGTGTTATTTTTAAAGTGAAGGCTGCACAGGTACCGTATGGATGAGGACAGGTGTGACTTCAAGTGGAGTTTTAGGCAGTTAGTGTCCTTTGCAGCCTTGTCAGGACGCAGCCTTTGGTGTGTGTGTGTGTGTGTTGAGAGCATGCGTGTTTGTGTGTGGTGAGCGCTGAGCTGGAGTTGGAGGACACAAAGGTGCATTTGCTCCCCTGCTGAGCTCACTGTTGCTCGGGGTCTTCAGTCTGTTCCGGCTTCTGGGTCTGTGCCGCTGTCCTGGGTGGGTGATGAGAAGGTCCAGCATGATGTGCCGATGTAAAGCCGGCATCCTACCCAGGTCCCTCCAGCCCTGGGGGAGGTGGGGGGAATAGGAAGCAGGTGGGGTGCAGCCCTAGGAGCTGTGCAGTGTGAGCAGGCTCCCAGGGCTGAGGATGTGGCTCTGCAGGGACAGGTGAGGGAGCGCCTGACCCCTCATACATTCCTTTGCCTATAGTCATGCCCCTGCTGGAGGCAGGAAGGGCCGGGAATTCCCGTTCTTCTCGGGTCTATGCGCCCCTGTCTGCGTTCACGCTGCTTAAAACTAAGGGAGGAAATCTGCCCTTTTCTGTGTTTACCTTGTTTTTATCTTGTTTAGACTTTTCCAAGCCATTTAGATCTCATTCTTTCTTCAATGTTGATCATGAAACTGATAAATGAACTCTCCACCCGAAGAACCTTGCCCGGGGATGGCAGTACTGGGCACACGCCCCAGCACCTCACATCCCCAGGCATACAGGTAATGATCGTGCCTGCCACACCCCCAGCTTAGGGCTGGCACAGACCACACCATCACTTTGCCGTCTCTGCAATCCTTGAACAGTCAGGTTAGAATTAGCAAAAAGGGGTTCCACCGTCTTGAAGTTTTCCATTGGCACCTCCACGGTCACCTGCTTTCTTCTTAAGCTCTGGGCGGCTCCCCTAATGGATCCAGCTGAGCCAGCAGGGAGGACAAAACAGCCTGAGGAACCCCCAGGTGCTGACAGCAACAGCACCCTGGGGAAAAGGGAGGGCACCCTAGCTGCCCATTCAGGCCCCTCAGACCTAGGGCTTGGGGAGATGGTTGTCTCAGGGCCAGTGGCAGAGAGGGCAAGTGGAGGCCCTGAAATCTGGGCTCAGACTCCACTTTGCTCTTCAGCCTCCAGCCGGATCCTGGCGTTAAGAGGAAGAAAGCCAGCCCCTCCAGGGCACAGTCCAGGAGCTGTGGGCACCTCCCTGGCCATGCAAGAGAGCAGTGTCAAGTACACTGCTCAGGAGAACCAGTGGCTCTGGATGCAGGTAACGGTGGGTGGTGTCCAGAACATACAGGCAAGCCCGTGGCCCTGTGTGCCGTGGAGTGACAGGTGTGGGCTTTGCTTTAAAGCCAAGTTCACTTTGTGACCTGACTGTGTGGGCTGGGTCATTGGCTCTGCAGGTGGAAGAGTTGGGGATCCGATGCAGCAGGAAAAGGCCGGCAGCCAGCACTGCGAGACCCTCAGTGAAGAGCTGGTGGGAGACCTCGAGCAGCTGCTCAACATCATACACACCCTGAGGGTGCACAGGGCCAAGCAGGTAGGCCCTCCAGAACACATACCCGGCCACCCCTCCCTCCCCCCGTGCCCTATCTGCCAGAGGGAGCGTCCAGGGTCACAGCCATGTCCTAGTCATTTTTCAGTGATTCCTGGGTGACCAGTTCCCTCACTCAGCTGCAGCTCAGACCAGCAATTCTCAGACAGGGCAGGGGTATGGGGCAGGTATGGCCTCCCAGGGACACTGGCCATCTTGTTGTTGATTGACAGGACTGGGGGGAAGAGAAGGGAGGAGCTGCTTGCTGTGCTGGGTGAATGCTTGTTCCATAAACATTAGAAAAAAGTGGTTGGTAGTGTTGTTCATGTATTCTGTATCCTTACTGATTTTTTATGTACTTTCTTTTTCAATCAGCTTTTATTTTACTATTATTTTTTTCAAATATATTTTTATTGATTTCAGAGAGGAAGGGAGAAGAGAGAGAAACAACGATGAGAATCACTGATCGGCTGTGTCCTACATGCCTCACACTGGGGACCCAGCAGGCAACCTGGACATGTGCCCTAGACTGGAATCGAACCCGGGACCCTTCAGTCCACAGGCTCACGCTCTATCCACTGAGCCAAACCAGCTAGGGCTACTTCGCCTTTTTCTTTCCAACAGGCTTTTAAAAGTAGTCGGTGTAACCAAGGAGCTGATCTGGAGAGCGGGCGGCATTTGCCCCTAAAGGTCCTGTGTGTGGAGAGGAAGCAGGACGCAGTGTAGCACCATGTGATGGTCCGTTCATGCCGTGGGCCTGGCCCAGTGCAGTTCCTCAATTCCTGGAAGAACCATCCTCATTGCGGCTGGGTGCTGCCTGCCCCAAGGGTCCCTGCTGTTTTGGCACCTGCACTTGCCCTGCTCTTGGCCCCTCACTGCCTGTGGGGGTGCAGGGATGCGGAGTCTGTGGCTCCCCAGGGGTGCACCCAGTGAGGCATCCTCACCTTTTCCCTCTGGGGCAGGAGGAACCTTCCATTCTGGGCTCTGAGAACCAGCAGGGGGCCAAGGAGTGGGAGCCTGAGGAAGTGGGGGAGCAACAGAAGCAGCTGAATGCAGTCCAGGAGGCCCGGTTGCAGGACCCCAAGTGCCTGGGGGCGCCCCGTGACCACCTGTTGGGGCAGGACGAGGCCCTCATGGAGGAGCACAGCCACCCGAGACGCTGCTGCGTGGGTCCCTGGAGATGGAGAGCCGGGCGGTCAGGCTGAGGTGAGTGCTGGCCACTGGCGGGGTGCCAGGTGGGCTCCCTAGGACTCTTGTCCCCCGTTCACTGTGGCCCCTCATGTTTCCTTTGGACCCAATGCTTCACAGGGACTGGAAGGGACCCTGGGGACACGTGGGGGGGGGCGGCGAGGGGAAGGACTGGGGTCTGGAGGAGACCTCTGCGCACCCCGCCTCCCGCAGCTCTGCAGAGAAGCTGCTCACGGAGGCTGTGCAGGCTCCTGAGAGTCAGTGCCTAGTTGGGTTTCTCCCCTCAGGCAGCAGGACCAGCTCCAACAGGAGGCAGCACTGTAGGAGCTGAGGAAGCTCTTGACCACCAACCGGGAGGCCCTGCAGCAGGAGCAGGAGGCCAAGGTTCTGGCCGCCCAGGAGAATGAGAGGCTGCAGCAGCAGGTGGACAGGTAACGGCCTCCGCCCCTGCAGGCAGCTTATTAATGAGTTTACCTTGTTTAAGTCCCCAGAACCTGCTGTGTATGTTGCACTGATGGCATGTCTCAGCTCAGACTGGCTGCGTGTTCAGTGCTCTGTGGTCACACGTGGCAGTGGTTGCCTGATTGGAAAGCGTACTTGGCCACCCCCATGTCATTGGCTGTGTTGGCTCTTCCCACTGGTGTAGATCACACCGAAATGGCCTCTTTGTGACGTGGCATTTTTCTTTTGGGAGCAGATTCCCAGCAGTGGAGTCCCAGGGGCGTGTGGTCTGTGAGACATTGCTGATCTGGGTTTTAGGTGCTCACCCGTGTGAGGCAGACCTTGGAGGAAGAGAAACATCATTTCAGGAGCCAGATCAAGATGTTGGCCAAGGAGAACCGGAGCTTCCAGAAGAGTGCGGAGAACAAGGCTCAGTGCATGTAAGCGGCAGGTCTGACCGACGTCTATCCACAAAGGCTCCTGGCTTCCAGCTCCACGCCCAGGCCTCCACGTTCTGGGCAGAGCCCCCTGGTGCACTGGTGTCCCAAGGGCAAGGGACAGACCATCTTCCCAGCGCATCCTTCTCTCGTTTTCTGGAATGGTTCCAGCTTTCTGCAAGCAGGGGTGTTTGGCTTTTGTTGGCTTTTCAAAGACATGTCCCATTGTCAGACAATTCTAATCTGCTTTTGGAATTAAATTTAATGTAAGAACATGACAGAGGTACCTAGGGAAGGAATTCAGATTGCAGGCTGAGCCCTTTCTGAGTCTATTTCCCCTTAATGGGCTGGAGGGGGGTTGTGGGTGCGCCGTGGTTGTCCTCCCTCTGCCGACAGGACATGTACCTGGCTGTGGTGTAGGCCCTGTGAGGCACGCAGAACCAGTGACCCGATGGCCAGGAGTCAGGAGGTGTGATGGGATGTGAGCAGAGCTGTGTGCACACCAGGTACGTGTTGAGGAGCTCCATGGAGGCGTAGAAGGCAGTAGGGTGGTGGGAGCTGGAATTCTGCTGCTGACCTGGATGGGGACAAGGCTAGCTGGTGGGGCAGGAGGTGGGGGGAGGTAAGTTGGAGCACGTGGTCTGCGTGCAGGGAAGTGCAGGCATGGCAGAAGGGTAGGCTGGAGCAGACGGCGCTCAGCTGTGGAAGGCCTCCATGCCTCACTAATGATTTGGATTCACTGGGAGTCAAGTGTTTAAGAGATGCTGGTCACAAGTCTGAGGGAGCTGCCAGAAATGAGGTAAGAGGAAGAGGCTTGGTGCTGGAAACCTTGTGGTTTGGACGTCAAGTAATCCGAGATGCATCTGGTGGGTCCAGGGTGGTCTTCACCCCTCTGTGCTGTGCTGCTGGACTGTCCTTGCTTGTGATTGGGAATGGCTGGCCATGAGGGACAGAGAGACATGGTCACAGTGACCACAGAGGCACTGGTCCAGGCCCCGGGGTCATAGTGCTGCTTTACTGTTCTCCCGGATTCTTCTGCTCATCTACAAGTGGCTCACCATCTACCAAGGATGGTTTACATGGAAAACCACACTATAGTTTTTGTGTAGAAATGAGGGTGGCCTGAAATTGGCTCTCTATAATGCAGCTGGTAAAAATTACCAACAGAGGGCAGGCAGGTGCCAACCAGAAGAGCAGGGCCTGGTACCCAGGAGGATGATCTGATGATGGTTTCGCATTAGACAGTGTCTGCAGGAGGCCAGGGAGTTGGCAAGCTTCCTGAGCCTGCTCCGAGCGAATTCTTCCCCACCACGGGGAAGGTTGTGGGCCTGCCCTCCGTGAGTTTGTGTGCCTAGGGGTGGGGGGTCAGTGAGAGCCAGACAGGAAAGCGCTCTAGCACAAGGCCAAGCAGCAGGGCTGTGGGAAGAGAACACCACAGACTAGAAGACCAGATGCCGAGCCAAGGGCGCGGGAAGCAGAGCAAGGTCAGTGGACAGGGGCCCAGCAGTTTGTGAGCCATCACTGTTCACGGGCTGCTCACTTCATGGTGAGCTCTCAGAAAAGCCCTCGTATTAGGTGGGACCTCATCAGCTTCATGGCTGAAGGAGCCTGAGCAGCTGCCCCAATGCAGCAGGCTCATTTTCAAGCAAGAAAACCAGGGTCTGACCTGTGAAGGCCCACACATTTCTGAGCTGAGGTTCAGATGGTTCAAGGTTTGCTCTCCTGAGATGATGTACAGCCTGATCCCCGAAGCTTCAGCACGTCTTGTCGACATTTAGGGTTCCCAGACCCATGTCACATGCTTCGATCCTCATATTCCGAGCTCCGTGGTCATGACGGTCATGAGCACCGTGATGTCTGAGTCCCAGAAAAATGCCGGCCTTTCTGGGCCAGGTCCCAGCCTGGCCGGTGAGTCAATTTATGTGTTTTATTTGAAACACAAGATTGTTTTTTCTTTCGCCTCTGTTTATAGAGACAAGTTCAATGCCTTACAAACAATAAAGGAAGAAGAGGAGTACACAAATATGGATCAGTACAAGTCCCAGGATCCTATTCCCAAGAAGTGAGTTGATTCAAGCAGCAGTAACTTAAACGCAGAACAGGAAGCTTGCATTTTCACGAGTGGGGAAAGCTGGAGCCATCTATAGCAGTGGCCAGGTGGTTGGGCCTGCATCTTCTACTCGATTGCAGGTCCCTCCCAGCACTGAACAAATTTAGAGTTTCTTTCCGTCCTGCCCTCAGGGTTATCCTGTGAGGGATGGTGAGTGCCAGCTGGCCGTGAGCCTGTTTAAGGGACAGAGAATCTGTGGTTTAGAGCCACTAAAGCAGTAGTATCAGGTTTTGTCTCAAGGTTTCAGGACCTAGGAAACCATGGTTGTGTTTGGGAAGGAAGCTTGAGCCAGACCCCTGAACCAGCAGAAGGCTTGGTCTTCCCTACATCCTTCTGGAGTCATGGGCCCCAGGGTGGTTCACAAACACCTTCCCTTCTCCAGAGATCAGCAGCCCCAGTGGTGGGCCGGCTCGGTCCCCGAGACTTCCGGCCTCTGTCCTGCACGGCTTCCCTGAGGCTGGGGCCTGAGCCCTAGGTGCTGGGCCTTTAAATTGTTCTGTCCCGGTCCAGCCTTGAGATCCAATCACCAAGAATCCTGCAAGGCCTCTCTGTTGAAATCACAGAAACAGAATTTCCAACCCCCAAACCTGTCCCTTCTGTTGACAGGGACAATGAGGCATCGATGAGGAAAGGAAGTGAGTTGAGTAAGCACAGTGCTGCTCTGTGGCAGAGGCAGAATTAGAACCCAGATTATGTCCTTCTTGTGACATTAGAATGCCTCCATTTCCGGTTAGCTGCAATGTATTACCCTTTAAAGTCACTGGGTCAGCGGAGGCACTTGTAACTGCAAACTGGGTTCCAATGTAAGCCCTGCATACAATTATCATGATGCTCGTGAAGAGCACCATCCTTATGAAACCCACATTAAGGCCACTTCCCCAGCTAGAGGGGCAGGAGGGCTGGCCGTGTACTAAAACTCTACTTCTAAGAGGAGAAAGCACTGGAGTAGAGCCAGAGCCTTTGTAAAATGTTTCAAACCAAAGAAAGAAGGTTGCAGAGAACGAGCAAAGTCAACCCCAGAGAATCCTACTGGGCCCTTGGAAGCCATACTATCATGCTCATACTGGAGGGGTGAGAGGCCTGCAGTGGGCTCCCGCTGGTATGGCTCAGTTGGTTGAGAATTGTCCCATGAACCAGGAGGTCACCGTTGGATTCCTGGTAAGGGCATATGCCCACAATACGGGCTCGATTCCTAGTAGGGAGAGTGTAGAAGGCATCAATCCATCTTTTTCATCGTTGATGTTTCTCTCTCTCTCTCCCCACTCCCTTATGTGGACCAAAAAAAAAAATGTCTAAGAAAAGCCATGCCCTAAGTTAATAAACATCCTTGTTTAATAATTTAACCCACTGAAATTGAAAAATAGTCTAACGCATGGACTCCTTGAGAAATACAGAATTCCCCTCACATGCTAAGTAAAGCATTGGCACAAGGTGCCACTACATTCATTAAATGGAGTCAGAGCATAAATGACTCACTGAGTCCTGATTCTGGTTTTGCCGTGGGTAATGTTTCCATCACTCCTGGGCTGGAGAGGATTCTGATTTTCCAAGGACATTCAGCTAATGTGGCGTCATTTGTTACCGTGTGGGTGTTTTTCCTTCCCCTCTTGGGTTATCCCGGAAAAACAATTTAGCAACTGGGTGCAGAGAGTCACGTTTGGAGAAGCAAAAGCGAGGATAAGGACAAGTCTCCTGTAGCCTGCCCAGCTCTGTCTAAACGTCTAGGATTCTGGTCTTACGCTGCCATGCCACCCTCTCCTAACTAGCCTCTGTTTATCTGACACTAAGGATTTCCAATCCTTTCCCTTTATTAGTGTCTTCACCATACACCCTCCTTCATTTCTGGACAAAAAGAAAAAAAAGCACAGAAAACAGTACCTAAAAAAAACCCCCAAAAAACCCCATACCTAAAGGCGAGATGACACAGAGTGGACGCCTCCTCCTGACCCCAAGGTGAAGTAGCCAACGTGGGTTCTGATTTCAGAAGAGATGAGGTGTCACAGCCTCTGGGCCGTACTCCAGCACAGCGCAGTTTACGGAGCCTCGGGACATACACACAGGTCCTTGGGCCAAAATGTCCGTGCTCGGGAGGTCCCTGGCTGACTGCTACCCCCTCTCGAGAACCTGCAGGTGTGACGGTCATGCCCGAGTGCAGCACAGAGCTCATCAGCTGTCACTAGGCTTCACATGTGCAGCCTCTGTTGGAAGATTTTTTCTTAAGAGTTTTTTTTGAGCAGTTAAATTAAAAACCGCTACCCTTTATTCCAAGTTCATTGTCAGAGCCTGGAATCGTTGGCTTTTGCAGATAAGTCCCTTTTTAGATGGTTTCATGTTTTGAAGTATTTATTGCTCCACTCAAGCATTTTGAGTAATTGGATCGAGGTTGCTGAGCCAGGCTTTAGCCCAGAGTGACATTAGGGCCGTGCTAAGGTCGTGCGACAGCTTGGATGCTGCTGTGAGAGCAGCAGTGGACAGACAAACATCAGCTCACAGTCACTGTCAGAGCTGGCAGCGCTGGTCCAGAGGCCTTGAGCTACTGCCTTGTTTTGTCACCAGCCGTCCTTGTACCATCTCTCTGATTTTGCCATGCTGATATCACCTCTGTGATGACTTACATCTTTTCCCTCACATCGAGTCACCATTTCCACTTGCCTTTCTTTGAGAAGGAAAGATTATCATCGGTCCTGTAAGTGGCACAGCAGTATCACCATAAGAACAAGGTCACCAGAAAAGCAAATGAGTGACCATCACACTGTCCCATTCGGTGGAAGTGGCTCTGACTTGACCTCATGCACCTGCTCTGACTCCTGGGCTGCCAAGTCCTGGCCTGCCCTCCGCCCGTCTCCCGAGTGTGCTGCTGGAAACCCACGATCTCTCTGCCTTTGCTGCTGTCTGCACATCTCCACCGCTCTGCTCCTCGTGCTGACTCCATACAGTGGATGCTTGTCCGGTTCATTGCACCAGACTTAAAGCCATTTTCCCCCGATTTCAAGTCATAAGATGCGGGTGCTTCAAACTTCACTGTGAGTGCAGACATTGAGGGGCTGAGGGGCAGCAGGGTCAGGTCCTAGGGGAGTGAAGAAGGGGCAGGAATCCCAACAGTGGGCGTGGCTCTGGACCCACAGTCCTCAGGCGGCCTGGAGGCAGACACTGTGCCAAACAGCCTTGTCCTAATGCTCCTAGAACTCGAACCACTTGCATTTTTCACTTGCACTTGGATAGCCCATCCCTGTCTTACTATGAGGTAGGTGACGGTCTTTTAGGGGTTCTCCCCTAACTTTTTTTCTTCAATTACCTTTGACAAGAGTTTATGTTCATGGTAGAAAATTCAGAGATTGCAGAAAAGCACAAAACACAAGGTAAAACTGATTCTGCAGTCAGAAACACCATGCAGAGATGAGGATTTTCTCCCAGCTGCTCAGGGCTCACCCCCGTGAGCCATGGTTAGAGCAAGGGCTGGCCTCCCAGGGCCTCCAGCTCAGGTCTGCAGCCAGGGGCTCCCATTCAGACCACAGCCCGTGAGGCGTGCAGCCCCGCTTTTGTCCCTGGGCTCCGTGTTCTCTGCTGCCTCCGCTTCTAGGCCTTGGTGTGATCGCCCCACCTTGGCATGGGATGTTGAAGCCCCATTTGTCACTGTCCTTCTCTGTCCCAGGCCCTGGGGACCTAATACCAAAGGGAGGTGCACCCCATAGAGGCAGTCTTGACCACATAGGTGCCTCCGCTGACCCAGCCCCCAAGCCCTAGCCATCCTGACCAAGGACGCTGTGTGTTGGGGTGCTGCTAGGCTGTGAACAGGCCGAGTAGGAGCGGAAATTTTGGTCCTGGCCACGTGGCCTGCATGGGGACATCTGGGGGGGGGGAGGGGGGCAGGGAAAGGGAGGGCTCTCTGAGGACACTCCTGACTTTCAGTTCTTCCTCTCTTCTCTGTAGGACACTCCCCAGTTGCCGGAATGACGCGCTAAGTGACCTCTTCAGAAAGACCGGGATTTCCCAATAATAGGAGGCCAGCCAGGCCTACCTGCCAGGAAAGAAGGGGCCAGGATGCCCTCCAGCTTTGTGCCCCCTCAGAGTGACTGTCAATACCTCTGAGGGGAAGCTGTCTGTAAAAGTCGTGACTCCAGACACTTTCTGCACTTTGAGAGACAATGGGTTCTAGGGATGCTCGAGGCGTTCATTGCTTAGGACTCTCCACACAGCTCAGCACTGGCAGCCGCAGCACGGTTGACAAGAAAGTGGGTGAATCAGCAGAGTCCACGGACTGGCTGTGGGAGAGAGAAAGTTACGTCGGAGAATACAGGAGGACATCACTTTAGGACATTAAGAGAGATGTGAAGGTCTTACCTACAGATGCTACAAGTGCAAAAACTTCCAGCATCACATCACAGAAGTCTCTGAGCCTCATGAAGGATCCCCCACTCCTGATAGAAGGCAATGGCCATGTCCTCAAAGTTCATATCCTGTCATAATGGGGACAGTTCAGTTCTCGATCAGCTTGTCTCCTAGGATTTTATTTGCATCATACTCCTCACCCTCCACATCCGGTGGTTCCGTCTACTCCCCACATCAGGAAAGATACCAGGATTTGGTCTCGCCAAAGTAATTTTCTTCTTATGTTTAACCCTTTCACCCCACCCCCAGTTTGCTACGGCCATCACTTTGCAGTACCTGCTCCACATAATTCTTTGAAACACACTTCTCTTACATGGCTTCATTCTCAGAGGCTCAAATGCAGAGATAACTCAAATCTGCTGTTGTGAGGACGGGTTGTTTCCTAACACCTTCTTTTCCAAAATTATAGTTTACCACTTCCATAATGTATCTCTGTCTTACCCTTCTGCCTTACCCAAGCAAGTGGAGATTTTCAAGGCTGAGTGACACTGATGTATGCTACCTCAGTCCTATCGATGACTCTAACAGCCCGAATCAACAGGCAGGTGGGGAGGTAAATGGCATCTAAGCTCTGGACCTTGCATGCAGCACCATAACACCCCTCTTTTCAGGCAAGTACCCTAAAATTGCCCTTATTGTATCATCCAGACACTACCAGAAATGGACTCCCCCTTCATTCACTCTCCTATGTCAGGGCCCTGTGGCCATGAATTCACACTCATTCGCCAAGGGCACAGGACTCTTTCTACCACACCTTTCTCACTCCTGCACTCCCAGTTCCAGGCCACATAGTCATCTCCTTTGCCTCTTACTACTCAGCAAGTGTGGTCCAGAGAATGCTTGCCAAATTCAAACAGGATCAATTATTGCCCATACTCTGATAGTCCACACTCACAGAGGCAGCCTTGAGTCCTGCTTTGAAGGTCTCTCTCCATGACTGTTTTTTCCTTCAAACTCCTCTGTTAAGAAACAATCAAGGGGAGAAAAATGGCGACCAAAAAGGCAGACATGTCATGCACCTCGTCCCAGGGCCAGACTTGCAAAGCCACAAAATCAGAGACCATCCACCTGAAATTAACAAATTAGACACAGCTGAGGAGACAATTGACAAGGAAGGGCAGAGGACGCCTGGAGATCAGTAGGAACGGGGACCCGGGCTGGGGAGGCACATCCAGCCAGCAGGCCCAGAGGGTGAGGAAGCTGCCTTGCACCAAAGCCTGCTCCCTTGGCGCTAGGTGGAACATGGAACTCTGGAAAGGAAAGCAACAAGGCAGCTGGTGGCCAGAGAATCTAGACCTGAGGCCACAGCTGCAAAAGGTTGCACCTCAAAAAGGCAGTCTGAAAGGCAGCCCGAGCAGCTCGGTGCCGGCGGGGAGAAACCCAGTTTTGTGGTTGTTTTGCTTTTGTTTTGTCTTTGCTTTTACTTACTAAGCCCAGAACATAGGACTTTTCAACTACAAAGACTCACCCCAGGCTGTGGCGCAGGGAGAGGCACAGACTTGAAGTGCCTGAGGAGAAGCTGGGAAGGGAAGCAGGGCAGGGAGATGTGGCCAGGACTCCGGCACTGGGACATTCTGAACCTTCCAAATCTAAGCAGCCATTTCTCTACTGAAGAGCTACAGCTTCCCAATAGCTTCAAGGCAGATAATGAAGCCTGCCACACCCTGCCTGCCTTTTGAGCTACACAAAGGAAACAAAGGCAGAGGCCAAGTTTACAGGTCTGAATAGGCCCGAAGAACCCTTAGTGACTGGATTGCAAGAGGGGCTGGTTTGCCCTGCTATTCTAGGAACCAGACTGATAAAAACTCCAGATTGCCAGCCAACCCCACTGGTATCCATACAAGGATCTCTGACCAACCAAGGCCAGTTATATTTTTGGCCCCTTGTAGAGGCATAGCTCTGGGTCAGCACATAAACCACCCATCTGATTCCTGGCAAGTGAAACAGCACCACCCCCACCTAAAGTCCTATCAGAAACAGACCCTTGAGTGATTAAGATTGACAGCGGGCAGACAGGCAAAGCAGACAGATTGGTTTGGCCTGCTTGCAGCCAAGGCCTGTGGAGACAGACACAAGCAGAGGAGCAGTGGATCACTTGGAGCTTCAACATAGTGCTAAAAGGTCAGCAACTACCTACCTAACAGGAAGCCCAGAATTGGCAGACAGAAGAAAGGGTACATAACCATCTCCCATTGGGCAATGAAACATGGCGGAAGCAAACAACACTTCACTTTATTTTTTATTCTAAAATGTTCTTAATTTACTGTTTTTATTGTTAGTTGGTTTTTTTTCACCTTTCCTTCCTCGCTTCTCCTTTTTATCAACCTGCTTTTCTTCTTTCCCCATTTTAGTTTTTCTCTTTCCTTTATTTTTATCCCTTTTTATTTTTATTTAAATATATTTAATTGATTTTTTACAGAGAGGAAGGGAGAGTGATAGAGAGTTAGAAACATTGATGGGAGAGAAACATCGATCAGCTGCCTCCTGCACGCCCCCTACTGGAGATGTGCCCGCAAGCAAGGTACATGCCTTTGACCAGAATCGAACCTGGGACCCTTCAGTCCGCAGGCCAATGCTGTATTCACTGAGCAAAACCAGTTAGGGCTCTTTTTACCTTTTTTTTTTTTTTAAAAAAAATAGGTCTTCTTTACCTGTTTTATTGATGTGTTATTATTATTGTACTCTCTGTTGGCTTATTCATATATCTAATTTCCTCTTTCCTGCTCCTACTCCATTTCCCCTTCTCTTTTCTCTTTCTTTGCTACTCAATGTCTTTTGCTCTCCTCTCTTGCTCTTTTCTTCTAATTTTAAATTAGTTTCACTTCCTAAATTCAAGCGTATGCTCTCTCCTCCATTCTCCTTCTCAAAATAAAAAAATAAACAATTCTTAATTTTTTTTCTTCTTTTCCTCTCATTCTCTTTCTCCCTCCTCTATACTAAGCTGTGTTCCTTCCCCTATTCATCCAATTCCTTTTCTGGGTGTTTTTTGTTTGCACTTTTTGGTTTGTCTGTTTGTTTTCTCCCCATTTTCTTTCTTTCTTTTCTTTCTTTCTCTCTCCCCTCCCTCCCTTCCTTCCTTTCCTGTTCTCGCTATCATTTTTGCTCTCTTTTCTCTCTCCTAATTCTCTTTCCCCTGGTGGTCACAGTTGTATACAATCGTGTTCTGTTCCTTTTGTGTCGTGTCTTGCCATGTTCTATTTTGTGCTGTTTGGTCAGCACCTCCACAATGGATGGCACACATGGTAGAGAGTGAGCCACACAGCCAGACACCCTCAGTGGAGACTTGATCCATAAACAGGACAATAACATTTAAGACTCAACTACATCAGGAGAACTCAAATATCTCCAGTAGGGGGCATCCCTAGAATACTCAGCCCAGAAGACCTGAGAGACTGCACCACTTGGTCCCACAAAACATCTACTACATAAGACAAATTCAAAAACTCTGGGTGGCAGTTTGATCTAAAGCATAGAAACAATCACAGAGAAACAACAAAAATAGGGAGACAAAAAAACAACTCCCATATGAAAGAAAAGGATGTATCGCAAGAGAAAAAAATAAATAAAATGGAAGCAAGCAATTTGTCAGGGAAACAATTCAGAGTGATGGTTATCAGAATGCTCAACAACTGGCTGAGAAATTCAATATGTGTAAGAATCTGGAGGAAATGAAGAATGGCACACTTGCAATAATGAACACAATGTAAGGTTTCAACAGTATAGGAGAAACTGAGGACAGAATCAGCAAGTTAGAAGACAAGGTAGAAGAAACACCCAAACAGAGCAGTAACTGGAAAAAAACACACCTTATAAAACAGGAGAATAAACTTAGAAATCCAAGAATACTCTAGTCAGCAAGACTATCATTCAAAATTGAAGGTGAAATCAGGAGCTTCACAGACAAAAGAAGGCTAAGGGAGTTTATTGCCACCAAGCCAGCAATATAAGACATACTAAAGGGACTGCTGCAAAAAGAAGAAATAGAAAGGGAAGAAAGAACACAGGTATAAAGAAAAATGGCAATACACAAGGCCCTGTCAGTAACAACTTTAAATATAAATGGATTAAATACTTCAATCAAAAGACATAGGTAGCTGAATGGATAAGAAAATGACCCATAATATATGCTGTCGACAAGAGATTCACTTCAGAACAAAAAATTGCAAGTGAAGGGATGGAAAAATTATTTTCAGGCAAATGGAAAAAAAAAAAAAAAAAAGCTGGGGCAGCCCTAGCTGGTTTGGTTCAGTGGAAAGAGCATCGGACTGCGGACTGAAGAGTCCCGGGTTTGACTCTGGTCAAGGTCATATGCCCGGGTTGCAGGCTTGATACCCATTTAGGGGTGTGTGGGAGGCAGTAGCCAATCAATTATTTTCTCTCATCATTGATGTTTCTAACTCTCTCTCCCTCTCCCTTCATATCTGAAATAAATAAAAATAGGTTTTTAAAAAGCTTAAAAAAAAATAAACCTGGGGCAGCAATACTTATACCTGACAAAGTTGTCCTCAAAGTGAAGGCCAGAATATATGACAAGGAAGGCCACTTCATAATACCAAAGGGATTGATTCAACAAGAGGATATAACTCTGATAAAAATATATGCACCCAATACAGGAACAACCCAAAAACATAAAACTTCTGGAAGTTATCAAGGGAGAGATGGACAGCAATACAATCCTAGTAGGGGACTTTAATACCTCATTGACATCACTGGATAATTCTTCTAGACAAAAAAAACCAAAAAAACAAAAAACACCAAAGAAACAGCTTTACCAAACAACTTATGGAATTAACTGACACCTTCAAAACATTCCACCTCAAAGTACGGAATATACATTCTTCTCAAGTGCACATGGAACATTTTCAAAGATAGACCACATATTAGAACACTAAGTCTCTAAAAACTCAAGGAGATTGTAATCATATCAACCATCTTCTCATATCACAATGGCATAAAATTAAATATCAACTATAATAAAAACAACAAAAAACAATTAAACACAAGGAGGCATGCTACTAAACAATGAGTAGGTTGCCAAAGAGATCAAGGAAGAAGTAAAAAAAAATTTTTTTTCTGAAAACACAAGAATTCAAAATCTATGGGACACAATGAAAGCAGTCCTCAGAGAGAAGTTCATAGCACTACAGGCCTATCTTAAAAAACCAAGAAAAACAGGTAATAAGTTATCTAATCTTACAACTTAAAGAATTAGAAAGAGAGTAACAAGAAAATCCCAAAGAAAGTAGAAGTAAATAATAAAGATCAGAGAGGAAATCTACACTAATAAAAGAGAAACATGCAAATTGACCACCACTCCGCTACACACACCAGCCAATCAGGAGTGAGTATGCAAATTAACACAAAATATGGCAGTGGCCATGGAGCTGGAGCAAGCAGGAGGCTTGGGTTGTCCCGGGTGATGGAGGAAGCAAGCTTCCCACCAGCCTTGGCCGCCGCTCAAGGAGTGGCTGGGAGCCTGGGTCACCAGGGGTGACCCAGGTTTTCAGTCCACCCTGGCCTCCACTCAGGAGGGGCTGGGAGCCTGGTTCCCTGGCCTCCGCTCAAGGAGGGGCTGGGAGCCTGGGTCTCTGGGGGGTGTGGCCAGCCTGAAAACGGCCCTCAGCCCCTTACCCAGCTGGCCACACCCCCATGGAGTGAGGGTCCCCACTAAGGGGCTTGGCCAGCCTTCAAAGAGCCATCAGCCCTTCACCCAGGCTGGCCAGGCACCCTAGTGGAGAGCCCCACCCTGAAGGGGGTGTAGCCAGCCTTCCAACAGCCCTCAGCCCCTTACCAAGGCTGGCCATGCCCCCATGGAGTAAGAGTTCCCGCTGGGGTCGTGATTAGCCTGCAAACAGCCATCAGCCCCTCACCCAGGCTGGCCAGGCACCCCAGTGGGAACTCCCACCCTGAAGGGGGTGTGGCCAGCTTGAAAACAGCTCTTAGCTCCTCACTGAGGCTGGCCACGCCCCCCCAGTGGGGACCCTCACCCTGTGGGGGCATGGCCGGCCTGCAAACCACCACAGGCCCCTTGCCCAGGCTGTCCCATGCCCCAAGGGAACCCCCACCCTGATCCGGGACACCCTTCAGGGAAAACCAGCCAGCCCCCATCCGTGCACCAGGCCTATATCTATACTAATAAAAGGGTAATATACTAATTAGACTGGGAGACCTTCCAGGAGACCTTCTAGACATTCTTCTGGACAAAGCCATGGTGGTGGGGCCGAGGTAGAGGTGGTTAGAGGCCAAGAGGGGAGAGCAGTTGTGGGTGATCAGGCCGGTGAGGGGGGACCATTGGGAATGATCAGGCCAGCAGGAGAGCAGTTGGGGGCGAGCAGGTCACCAGTGGGGGTCAGTTGGGTGTGTTCAGGACAGCGGGGGGGGGGGGGGCAGTTTGAGGTGAGCAGGACAGTAGGGGGCAGTAGGGGGTAGCAGGCCAGTGGGGAAGGCAGGTGGAGGCAAGCAGGCCAGCAGGGGGGGCAGTTGGGGGAGAGCAGGCCGGCAGGGTGGGGGCAGTTGGGGACAAGCACGCTGGTATAGGGGGCAGTTGGGGGTGATCAGGCTGGCGGGGGGGGGGGGCATTTAGGGGTGAGCAGGCCGGTGGCAGGGGTGCAGTTGGGGGAAAGCAGGCCGGCAGCAGAGTGGTTAGAAGCAATCAGGCAGGCAGGCAGGTGAGTGGTTAGGAGCCAGCAGTCCTGGATTGCGAGAGGGATATCCAACTGCCGGTTTAGGCCTGATCCCTGTAAACCAGCAGTAGGACATCCTTTGAGGGGTCCCAGATTGGAGAGGGTGAAGGCCAGGCTGAGGGACACTCCCCCCCCCATGCAAGAATTTCATGCACCAGGTCACTAGTAATTGACATAAAGACCAAAAAAACAATACAAAAGATCAATAGATCCAAGAGCTTGTTCTTTGCATAGATAAACAAGATTGATGACCCTCTGGCCAGGCTCACCAAGAAACAAAGAGAGAGGACCTCAATAAAGAAAATCAGAAATGAAAGGGATGAAGTAACAACCAATAACACAGAAATACGAAGGATTGTAAAAAAAAGTACTACGAACAACTTTATTCCAACAAATTGGACAACCCATATGAAATAGACATATTCCTAGAAAAATACAACCTTCCAAAACTCAATCAGGAAGAATCAGAAAACCTGAATAGGCTGATAACTACCGATGAAATTGAAGCAATAATAAAAAAAGCTTCCACAAAACAAAAGCCCTGGTCCGGACAGCTTCACAGGGAGTTTTACTAAACACTCAAAAAGAACTAACACTGATCCTCCTCAGACTATCCCAAAAAAATCCAAGAAAAGAACACTTTCAAGCTCTTTATATGAAGCCAGCATTACCCTAATCCCCAAACCAGATAAAGACACTACAAAGGAGGGGAATCGCAAGACAATATCCCTGATGAACACTGATGACAAAATCCTCAACAAAATATTAGCAAATTGCATCAAGAAATATATTAAAAAGATCATACACCATGACCAAATGAGATTTATTCCAGGGATGCAAGACTGGTACAATACCCGCAAATCAATAAATGTGATACATCACATAAACAAATTGAAAGACATAAACCACATGATCATATCAACTGATGCAGAAAAAGCATTTGACAAAATCCAACACCCCGTTTTAAAAAAATTTTTTTAAATTGATTTCAGAGAGGAAGGGAGGAAGGGAGAGGGAGAGACAGATAGAAACATCAATGATGAGAGAGAATTATTGATCAGTTGCCTGCTGCATGCACCCCACTGGGGATGGAGCCCGCAACCTGGGCATGTGCCCTTGACCAGAACTGAACCTGGGACCCTTCAGTCCGCAGGCTGATGCTCTATCCACTGAGCCAAATTGGCTAGGGCCAACACCTTTTTTGATAAAAGCTCTCAGGACAGTGGGAATAGAGGGATCATACTCAACATAATAAAAGCCTTATATGACAAATCTACAGCCAACATCATACTCAATGGGCAAATACTAAAACTATTTCCCCTAAGAACAGGAACAAGACAGGGATGCTCAATTTCACCACTCCTGTTCAACAGTATTGGAAGTGCTAACCATAGCAATCAGACAAGAGGAAGAGGTAAAAGGTATCCAAATTTGAAAAGAAGAAGTAAAACTCATTATTCGCAGATGACATGATACTGTACATAGAAAACCCTAAAGACTCCATCAAAAAACTACTAGAATAAATCCAGCAATGTAGCAGAATACAAAATTAACACCTAGAAATCTATGGCATTTTTATACACCAATAATGAACTCACAGAAATAGAAACTAAAAAACCAATCCCATTTACCATTGCAACAAAAAATTACGATACTTAGAAAGTATTGTAATTAACTAAGGAGGTAAAAGACCTGTACTCAGAAAACTACAGGACATTGGAAAAAGAGAAAGAGGAAGATATAAACTATACCATGAAGACACTGGGAACTGGGGGGATGAGAGCATGTGCCTAGGGGTAGAGGACGTCGGGGGGAGGTTAATGGGGAAAAAAAGGGAGACATATGTACTACCATTTGTAATACTTTAAACAATAAAAAATATAATTGTAAAAAATAAAAAAAGAGTATACTATGTTCATGGATTGGTAGAATCATCATCATTAAAATGTCCATACTAATTAAAGCAATGTATAGTTTCAATGCAATTCTCATGAAAATACCATTTCATAGACCTAGAACAAACTCTCCAAAAATTTATATAGAATAAAAAAGATTCCAAATAGCCACAACAATCCTGAGAAAGAAGAACGAAGTTGGGGGGATCACAATACCCGATATCAAGCTATATTACAAAGCCACTGTTCTCAAAACTGCCGTGTACTGGCACAAGAACAGTCTTATTGACCAGTGGAACAAAACAGAGAACCCAGAAATTGACCCCAACGATTATGCTCAATATTTCATGAAGGAGGCAAGAACATACAATGAAGACAAGACAGTCTCTTCAATAAATGGTGCTGGGAAAGTTGTACATATACATGCAAAAAAATGAAACTAGACCACCTACTTACACCATACACAAGAATAACCTCAAAATGGATAAAAGACTTAAAACGTAAGACAGGAAACCATAAAAATCTTAGAAGAATCCATAGGCAGCAAAATCTCAGACAACTCTCCTAGCATTATGTTTATGGACACATCTCCTAGGACAATGGGAACTTAGGAGAAAATATACAAATGGGACTACATCAAAATAAAAAGCTTCTGTACAGCAAAAGAGAGCGTTTGTACAGCAAAAGAAACCATCAACAAAACAAGAGAGCCCACTGCATGGGAGAACATATTTGCCAATGTTACATCCAATAAGGATTTAATCTCCAACATTTATAGGGAACTCATACAACTTAACAAAAGGAAGGTAAACAATCCAGTCAAAAATGGGCAAAGGACCTAAATAGATACTTTTCGAAAGTGGACATACAGAAAGGCCAAGAGACATATGAAAAAGTGCTCAAAGTCACTAATAATCCCAGAGATGCAAATTAAAATGACAATGAGGTATCATTTCATACCTGTCAGAATGGCTACCATCAACAAATTAACAAACGACAAGTGCTGGCGAGGATGCGGAGAAAAAGAAACCCTCGTTCACTGCTGGTGGGAATGCAAACTTGTGCAGCCACTGTGGAAAACTGTATAGTTTCCTCAAAAAATTAAAAATGGAAATTGCATTTGACCCAGTAATCCCACTTCTAGGAATATATCCCAAAAAAATCAGAAACACCACTCAGAAAGGATATATGCATCCCTATGTTCATAGCAGCACAATTCACCACAGCTAAGATTTGGAAACGGCCTAAGTGCCCATCAGCAGATGAGTGGATTTAAAAACTGGTACATCTACACAATGGAACACTATGCTGCTGAAAAAACTCTTACCATTTGCAACAGCATGGGTGGACCTAAATGAAATAAGCCAATCAGAGAAAGATAAGTATTACATGATCTCATAGCGGGGTGAGGCCTGTGCTGGAGGGTGAGTGGGCAGGAGAGGTCAATAGGGAAAAAGGAGGCATATATAATACTTTCAACAATAAAGTATTTTTAAAAACACACAAAAGAATCACAATCAGATCGCACCTTCCCTGGTGCACTTGATGTCCCTTCACCAGTCACAGCCATCATCTCTCCACTTAAGCGTCACTCAAGTCCCAGTCCCGATGGCCCTCGGCACCAAGCCCAGTGAGTCTCACAGGTGACCACTCAGGAGTCTAAGCTAACCCACAAGACTGACTGCAATCCCCAGGCCACACCAACGGTCACAGCAAAATCCTGGAGAGAGTTTAGAGAATATGTACCAGCCCTAGTCTCATCTTGTGTGAATTACTCTTCAGTCTCCAGTTCCTCCCATGTCCAGCCACCTTTTAAAGGCCTTGGCCACTGGGAAACTATTATCTCCCCAACACTCTACATGGCCACTTCTGTCCCTTTGCTGTGCTGTGACACCCACTGTCCACAAACAGGGGCCCCAGCAGGAAAGCCAGTCCTCAGGGTCACACTGTCCCATCTGAGCTACTACTACCATTATTATCCTGACCATGATTCCCTATATAACTTTAAATATATTTTTATTGATTTCAGAAAGGAAGAGAGGAGGGAGATAGAAACATCAATGAGAATCACTGATTGGCTGCCTCCTGCACGCCCCCTACTGGGGATTGAGCCCACAACCCGGGTATGTGCCCTTGACCTGAATGGAACCTGGGATCTTTCAGTCTGAGGTGGAGCTTTATCACTGAGCGAAACCAGCGAGGGCCTATGATTCTCTAGATTAAACTGATTTACTGACCCGGCTGATGAGTCTCAGTTGCTTGAGCATGGATCCATGATGCACTGAGAGGTTGCAGGCACGGGTCCTGCTCAGGTCACAGGCCTGCAACCAATCAATCCTTGTTTCTCGCTCATGGATATCTCTGTCTCCCCCTCTCCCCTTCTATGCCTAAAATCAATAAATGTGTGTATGTGTGCATATATATATATACTTTTTAATAGATTTTATTGATTTTTTTTTTTTTACAGAGAGGAAGGGAGAGGGATAGAGACTTAGGAACATCAATGAGAGAGAAACATCGATCAGCTGCCTCCTGCACACCCCCTACTGGGGATGTCCCCGCAACCAAGGTACATGGCCTTGACCGGAATCGAACCTGGGACCCCTCAGTCCGCAGGTCGACGCTCTAGCCACTGAGCCAAACCGGTCAGAGCAATAAATGTATCTATTTTAAAAGGATATTTGCTCATTCCTGAGCCAGCTCAGTCTTCACTCCCAGCCTTTGCACATCCTGGTCCCTGTGGCTGGAAGGATCTCCCACATCGCACTCCAGCCGTTGCCAAAACCAGGGTCCACTTCCTAACGCCCTAGTCGTGGCCTCAGGACTCTGGGCTGAGTGTCTGCCGGTCCCAGGGCAGGAAGAGGGACGGGACAGCCCCAGGACCCACAACTCAGAGGCCACAAGAGTGTGAGGCCCTGAGATGAGCCCCACAGACCAGCCCCCTAAGCGGCTCTGCACCTGCAGGAACCTGTGGGAACGAAAGGGCTGTGGAGGGCCTGGCACCCACCGCCAGGACCCAGGGGCTCAGGCCCGAGGTCACGTGACCAGGAGACGCCCGCACCCCCTCAGGGCGCACTCCTGCTGGGTGGCTGTAGTCACAGGGCCCCCCCCCCCAACACCCCCGCTGTCCTCTCCCCTATAGTCGGCTCTTCCTCTGGGCAGTTGTGGGAACGTTTAGAACCGCATCTCAGGCCGCGTCCCTCTGTGGTTCACACCCCCACAGCCCCGTCGCCCGGAGGAGGAAAGTGAAACTCCTCCGGGAACCGCCTCTCCTCCTCTCTGTCGCCTTTAGACACCAACCAGGCCTGGCTTTCCCCACCTCCCGGCTCAGCCACCCCACGGCCTTCCCCGGGGCCTCGCAGCCCGTCGCCCTCCTTCCCCTCACCCCCTGCGTCACCCACGGGCACTCACTGCTCTGGGCGCTGCGACCTGGGCTGCGGGAGCTGAGCGGCGCCGGCACCGAGGCTGGAGGGTCAGTGGGGTGACGCCGAGTGAACTGTCAGCGGAGAGGAGGCGGGAGGCACGGAGACCCCAATCCCGCCGGTTGGGGGTCAACCCGCCTCAGACAACCCTGCCCAGCGGGACGCGGCCTCCCACACCTCCTCCCACGCGCGACCAACGCCTAACCGACGCGCCGAACCCTGCAGGTCAGTTAACGGAAACCAAAACGTCCGCCAGGAGAATACAGGAAGTCCCGCCCTAACCGTATGCGCAGGGACCAAAACGAGTTGACCTCTGCTGAGGCGGGCGCATTGCCTTCTGGGTGATGTAGTTTTCTCCACGCAGCCCAGGCCGTGACCTTGGTGAGTAAAGGTGTGGCGCTGCCAGTGGCGCTGGGGAAGGAGGAGATGGGACCAGAGGCCTGGTTACCTGGGACAGACTGACGGACCTCCCGGGGAGGGGCAGGACTGGGAGAGACCCCCAAAGAACATACACACGGGGAATCGGGAGACATCTGTAACACCGTCAACAATAAAAATACACATTACATTTTATTAAAAAGTATAATAGGGCTCAGCTGGCGCTGCTCAGTGGTTGACACCGACCTAGGAAGCGGGAGGTCAGGTTCGATTGCTGGTCAGGCGCGGGCATGGATCGCAGGGTCCGTGTCCAGTGGGCGCCGGCCGGGCGGAAGGCAGCTCACCAGGGATCCGCTCCCGTCACCGTGGTTTTCTCTCTCCCTCCCCCTTCTTCTCTCTAAAAATCAACACAAATATATTTTACGGGAAGGAAGGGCCGGCGGGTGTCAGACCCGCCGCGGGCCTGAGCCGGGCGCTCTCCTGGGTGCTACCAGGCGGGCAGGCGGGCCTGGGGAGCGGGCCGAGGGCGGGGACGCAGCCGCTCCCTCGGTCCGCAGGGCAGCCCGGGCCCCAAAGCGACTGGGGCTCCAGTCGCCCGAGGGCGCCTAATTCGGGGCCTTCTCCCTGGGCCCGTCCTTCCTCCTCCTCCTGGAGCTGAGGCGCTGCTGCGGGGCGCGCGGTGTCCCCAGGGCCTCAGTCCCTCCCGCTCGCCCTGCACCTGCCCTTTGCACTGGGAGGCTGCGGCTCCCTGTGGGGGTGAGGGGGACACCTGGTTCCCGCCACGCAGGGCACCTGACCCCTCCTACTCCCCCCTCCCCCGTCCCTGTGGGCCGCTCACCTGCTCCTCCTCCCGGCACCTCCATCCGGGCCCTGGCGTCGTGGGCTGCCTCGGGCCATTGGGCCATCGGAGACCAGGCGCCTCCGTTCCCCTTCCCGCGCTGCTGCTGCTGCTGCTGCTGCTGGGGTTCCCGCTGGAGGCCCCACCCCCACCCGCTGGGCAGGTCTGTGCCGCGAGGCCTGAAGAAGGGCCGCCCCAGGACGGCAGCTCCAGCGACCGGGCCCCCCACGCCTGGAGCGCCATCCAGACCCACCACGCCCCGCGGGGCCCGCCTCCTGCAGCCGGAGCTCAGGGAGAGCCGAGGGCTGCGGGCACCAGGCACGTGGGGAGGCGCCGCGGGACCAGAGGGCGAGGACGCGGCCCAGGAGCTCCTGTGGCCCTGGGGTCTCCGGCTGTGCGCCTGATCTTCCCAGGACCTTGTGCTGTAGGTGCCAGCTCCCCTCCTCCCACAGCTGCCCGCCTGCCACTCGCTTCCTGCCGGAGGAGGCCTCCCAGCACCTGCCAGAGGGCAGCTGGCGCCCAGTGTCCACACCCACATGACACAGGACTCTGGGCTGAGTGTCCCTTCAAGGTCCCCAGGTCCCAGTCCTGGAAGATCCCAGGACCCCACTACCTCAGAGGCCACAAGAGTGTGAGGCCCTGAGATGAGCCCCACAGACCAGCCCCCTAAGCGGCTCTGCACCTGCAGGAACCTGTGGGAACGAAAGGTCTGTGGAGGGCCTGGCACCCACCGCCAGGACCCAGGGGCTCAGGCTGCTCAGGGCCCTGGCCCAGCCCCGGGGCCGGGTGATGCCCGCATCCCTCAGGACTCAGTCCAGTGCGCACCTGCCAGTTACCTCATCACCTACAGGGTCCACCTTCCCGCCCCTCACCGCCGTCCTCTCCCTTCCAGTCTGCTCTTCCTCTGGGCAGTTTTGGGAAAACGTCAGAACCCTGCCTCACACTATGTCCATCTATTGATCACAGCAATCGATGACCCCAGCTTCCCGAGAATGAAAGTAAAACGCCTCATGCACAACCTCACCTCCTCTCGCTGCCGCCTTTACACACAAAACAGGCCTCGGGTTGCTGAATCGTCTCAGCTCAGCCGCACCACCACGTCCTCACAGTGGCATTGCAGCCCGCCTCCCTTTCCCCCATCACTGGGCGTATCACCCACAAGGACTCACTGTTCCGGACACTGTGACGGTGGCTGCAGGATCAGACACATGCCAGCACCGTCGGATGGAGGGTAAGTGGGATGAGGCCGAGTTGAACCCTTTAAGGAGAGTGGAGTCTGGGAGGCACAGAGGCCTTAATCCCGCCCGTTGGGGCTTGACAAGCCTGACACACCCTGCACAGAGGGGCGCTGCCTATGGCGCCTCTTCCTGGTTGTAACCCAGTCCTGGAGCCTCTGCCTTGATCCACAGGACAGAGGTCAAATGACCACCAAGTGGAAGATAATCGAAGTCCGGTCCAAACCGATGCGCACCGGCACAATGTGCTTCTCCTGCGTTTTCAAGGGCTAAACCCAGCCATCATTAGGCGCATTGCCCTTTGGGTAATGTACTTTCCAGGCCGTGCAAACGGCGTGATGGTAGACCACTGCAAATACTGGTGTGTGTGTGTGTGTGTGTGTGTGTGTGTGTGTGGCGGGGGGGTAGTGGCATTGGGAAATGAAAACGTTAGGGTTTGGAGTCCTGACTCAGGAATCTGGGGAGTATTGTCTGCGTCTGATCTTGTGTTTGGAAATATTGCAGATTACGTGAAGCTCAGAATGCTCCTCAGGGTGAAAAGTGTTATTTCTATTATTCCTGAACTCTACAAACTCAATGGATGGATATCTATCTATCTTTTATTTTTATTTTTAGAGAGAAGAAATGAGATGGAAACACTGATTGCCTGCCTCCTGCACCCCCCGCCCCTCGCCCCCCCACCGCCAATGGCATCTACCAGGAAATTGGCTTGGGCCCTCAATAGGATACGAACCGGAAACTTTTTTGTGCATGAGATGACACTCACTCAATGGACCCACTCCAACTGTCAGAGCTTTAATTTTAATTTCCAAATTTCACATTTTTACGAGAAAAAGTAGGCTACGAGAGAACATACATAACCCTATCCTATTCATTTGAAAACATTTAAAAGGATACAAAGACCAACAAGTCGACATTTCCTACATTATCTGCAGTCAGTACATATTGTGAAGCTAAGAAGCTAACAGTTACTGAATGCTCACTACAGGTGCCAGGTGCTGGATTCAATGCTTTATTTTATTTTTATTTTTAAAAAATATATTTTATTGATTTTTTTACAGAGAGGAAGGGAGAGAGATAGAGAGTTAGAAACATCAATCAGCTGCCTCCCGCACACCTCCCACTGGGGATGTGCCCGCAACCAAGGTACATGCCCTTGACCGGAATCGAACCTGGGACCCTTCAGACCGCAGGCTGACGCTCCATCCGATAAGCCAAACCAGTCAGGGCTAAATGAAATAATTCTTTAAAGCACTGAATCCATCCGAAACCGGTTTGGCTCAGTGGGTAGAGTGTCGGCCTGCGGACTGAAGGGTCCCAGGTTCGATTCCAGTCAAGGGCATGTACCTTGGTTGCGGGCACATCCCCAGTTGGAGGTGTGCAGGAGGCAGCTGATCGATGTTTCTCTCCCATCGATGTTTCTAGCTCTCTGTCCTTCTCCCTTCCTGTCTGTAAACAATGAAATATATTTTTTTTAAAAAAAGAATTATTCCATTTAATCCTCTCCACAACCTGAGATGGCTTAACCATCTATTTCCTGGGGAGGAAACCAGGCTCAGAGACTCAATGTAAATTGCCTGGTGGTAGAGTCAATAAAAGGCAGGGCTGGAAGACAAACACACAGGTATCTAATAACAGGGTTGTATTTTGGCCCATGAGCATAGAGCTTTGGCTGAAGGAGTTCCCACAATCGCTACCCTCATATGGCTTTTCTCCAGTGTGAACCCTCTGGTGATGTGTGAGAGCAGAGGTTTGCCTGTATGACCTTCCAGTATCACTACCCTCATAAGGTTTGTCTCCAAAGTGAATTCTGCGGTGTCGGGTGAGGTGATAGTTTTTCCTGAATAACTTCCCACAATCACTACACTGATAAGGCTTTTCTCCAGTGTGAATTCTCTTATGGTTTAGGAGATGATGACTGGACCCAAATGATTTCCCACATTCACTACACTCATACAGCTTTTTACCAGTGGGAGCTCTCTGGTGATGTGTGAGAGCAGAGGTTAGCCTGTATGACTTCCCAATATCACTACACTCATAGGGCTTATCTCCAGTGTGAACTCTGTGGTGGCGAGTGAGGGTACAGCTATTCCTGAATGACTTTCCACAATCACTACACTGATAAGGCTTTTCTCCAGTGTGAATTCTCTGGTGACTCTTGAGGGAAAACATCTGCCTAAATGACTTCCCACAATCACAACACACATATGGCTTTTCTCCAGTGTGAATTCTCTTATGGTTAAGGAGATGATAACTGGACCCAAATGATTTCCCACATTCACTACACTCATACGGCTTTGCACCAGTGTGCACTCTCTGGTGACTGTTGAGGCTACACTTTTGACTGAATGACTTCCCACAAACACCACACACATGTGGCTTTTCACCAGTGTGAACTCTCTTGTGTTGAGTGAGGTTAGAGTGTTGCCTGAAGAACTTCCCACAATCAGTACACTCATAGGGCTTTTCTCCAGTGTGAACTCTCCGATGTTGAATGAGAGTAGAACTTTCTCTAAAGAACTTCCCACAGTCAGTACACTCATGGGGCTTTTCTCCAGTGTGAACTCTCCTATGTCGGTTGAGGTTAAAGGTATATCTAAAAACTTTCCCACATTTGTTACACTCATTACTCACTTCTTCAGAGCAGACACACCGATGTCCAATGACTTTCCCGCTGTTGCTGGCAGTTTTTTCATGTCCTTCCGAATTGTGATGACTTTTCCCACTGACAACTTCCTGTGAAATCTCACTTCCACTGTGTCGCTCCCCAGTGTTGAGAGTTGCCCGGTGCTGGAGAAGCCTTGAGATGCCTGGGAAGACTTTCCCAAACTTTCTATTGGTTGAAGGCACCCAAGATCGGAAGCTGCACCTGGTAAAAAACGAGGCCCTGTCCAAAGCTTCTTTCCAGGGCTTCCCTCCACTGACTTCCCTCTGCTGCTGGTGAGAGTTTGCACCAAAACAGAAGTCTCTCACACATGTGTCACTGAAGAAGGCTTTCTGCTCCAAGTCTGCCGCTTGTGACTCAGTCAGGTGCAGAATATCTTTGAACACAGAAAAACACCGCTTACAGAGATGGGTCCTCTGGGTAGCTGGAGCTGTCTTAGAAGCCCTGATCTGTGACTCCACTTGTGCAGATACCCTCTGCTCAGAACAGGCCTCCTCATCTGTTTTATGCCAACAACCTGGAAAGAGAGAAATGCTGAGGAACTGAGTGTTGACTGTGGTGACAGGGGAAAATCCCATTGCAAAGATTTTTTTGGACATAATACATGGTTCCATGCAATTGTCTGAAAGTAAGAGAGGTGCAGGAAGGATTAATAAAAAGGCTGCTGTGAAGGTCTCATCTGAAGGTCACAAAACAGGAAAGGCTTCAGCAGAAATAAGACACACACATGGCAAGCAGCTCATGGAAGAGAATCCAGATCTCCAGCTCATTCTTCTGCTAACAGCATTCAATAGGGCTTGTTTGCTGGTGACAGGGGCAAGCTGTGCAGGAGGATGGTTAGGTATATTCCAAGTAAAATTTAATAAAGCAGTAGCTGCTGTCGAGGACTGCTTAAGCACGCATGTGCACCTCATAACACATGTGCAGGTTAGTGTTGGAGAATACTGCAGAGGGACAGGTGATGAAGAGGGGAGCAGCCACAGCACTGGTCCAGAGCATCACAGCTTGAGTAGTGTTCAGGGAAGAAAATATTACAAACAGTTGAAGGAGTGTCTTACAAGAACTGCTCATGGTTCATGTCAGTAAAGACAATAACGTGCCCTGACCGGTTTGGCTCAGTGGATAGAGCATCGGCCTATGGACTGAAGGGTCCCAGGTTCGATTCCGGTCAAGGGCATTTACCTTGGTTGTGGACACATCCCCAGTAGGGGATGTGCAGGAGGCAGCTGATAGATATTTCTCTCTCATTGATGTTTCTAACTCTCTATCCCTCTTCCCTTCCTCTCTGTAAAAAATCAATAAAATATATTTTAAAAAAAATTCCGTAACATGGCACTGGCCGTCACAAAGAACCCTTAGCTAGAGGAAGGAGGAAGAAGTGGAAGCCATGCAGGTGGATATAGTCACTCTCCCGGGAAGAGAAGCTACAAGATGGGACCCAGTAAGCTCACTGCAAGACTCCTGACTCCCAGACACTTGCTGCACTTTTTGAGGCGCTGGGTGTTAGGGATGTTTACATAGAGTCTTTAGCTCAGGGGTCTCCACAGAGCTCACCCCTGGCAGCCATGGCCCATTTTATATGACAGTGGGGGAAATTAGCAGACCCATTGTCTGGCTATGAGAGAGCAAGCTACGTTTGGAGAATAAAGGAAGAGAGAACATCACCTCCAAGAGTGATTTGAAGGTCTTACCTACAGATGATACAAGTACAAAAACTTCCAGCATCACATTGCAGCACAGAAGTCTCTGAGCCTCATCAAGGAGCCCCCACTCCTCCTCGGAGAAGGCAACGGCCACATCCTCAAAGTTCATATTCTGTCGTAATGGAGACAGTTCAGTCCATGGTCAGCTTCTATGTTAGGATTTTATAGTCAGCCGGGAAACCGCCTCTCCTCCTCTCTGTCGCCTTTAGACACGAACCAGGCCTGGCTTTCCCCACCTCCCGGCTCAGCCACCCCACGGCCTTCCCCGGGGCATCGCAGCCCGTCGCCCTCCTCCCCCTCACCCCCTGCATCACCCACGGGCACTCACTGCTCTGGGCGCTGCGACCTGGGCTGCGGGAGCTGAGCGGCGCCGGCACCGAGGCTGCAGGGTCAATGGGGTGACGCCGAGTGAACTCTGTCAGCGGAGAGGCACCGAGACCCCAGTCCCGCCGGTTGTCGGTCAACCAGCCTCAGACAACCCTGCCCAGCGGGACGCGGCCTCCCACCACTAGAGCGCTGACAATATGAGCCTGTGAACCCACAGAAGAGGCCAAAATGGCCGCCAGGAGGAGAACGCAGGAAGTCCCGCCCTAACCTGGTGTGCAGACACCAAAATGTTCTTTACCACCTCTCACGCTGGCGCAGTGCTTTCTGGGTAGTTTTTGCAAAGGCCCAGAGGAGGGCTCATCCCAACCAATGACCTTGGTGAGAATTGGTGTTGAGGCCCCACAAGTGGTGCTGGAGGAGGAGATGGGACTGGAAGTCTGCTATACTGACAGATCTCTCAGGGGAGGGGAAGGGAGGCCTGGAAATGATCCACCAAAGATTATACACTGAGTGGCCAGATTTTTATGATCTCTGAACGCAAAATCGTCTGGCCACTTAGTAAAATTAAAATAAATAATTTAAAAAAACTGAGTAAAATAATTATACACACACACACACACACACACAAAGCCTGGTGCATGAATTCGTGCATGGGTGGGGTCCAGTCAGCCTGGCCAGGGGGAGAGGACATGGGTGGTTGGCAGGCCTGCCTGCTGGTTGCACTCCTGATCAAGGGGACAATTTGCATATTAGCCTTTTATTACATAGGATTATTATGTAGGATATACTGAGTGGCCAGATTATTATGCATTCAGAGATCATAATAATCTGGCCACTCAGTGTATTTACAGAGGGAAATGGGAGACATCTGTAATAATATCAATGACAAAAAATACATATATTTCAAAAAATTTTAATACTATATCCCACCTGGTGTGGCTCAGTGGTTGAGATTCGACCTATGAACCAAAGTCTTTGATCCATTCCTGGTCTGGGCACATACATGGGTTGCAGTCTCAATTCCCAGGGAGAGAAGAGGTACGGGAAGCAGCTTATCAGTGATCCTCTCTCATCATTGGTGTTTCTATCTTTCTCTTCCTCTCCCTTCCTCCCTGAAATCAATTAAAATTATTTTTTGAATGTATGACTTAAATCAATTATACTTAAATCAAACATTAAAAAAGGTTTAAAATTCGAGGCTTCCCAATTATTTTACTATGTTATTATGAAAGTTCTGGAGCACATTTGTTGCAACTGTATCAAGATGTTGAAAATAAAATACCATCATGTGCTACTGAAATGTCTTATGAGCATATTCAATGCTATCACTTTGGCAGTTTAAAAGAGACCATGATGAGAGGTTGTATGCCAGGAAAATTGACAAATACTACAACCCTAGACATCATTTAATGTATTAATAAATGCTTAGACTTAATAAGAGTGGCTCTGAATGTTAGCAATGCAGCTTAAATGTGTAAGTATATGGTATAAGGGCTTCAGTTGTGCATAGCATTAAAAGTAAGTACAACGTGTAATACCTTAATCAATAAAAAATTAAAATAAATAATTTTAAAAATTGAGTAAAACAATTTTATTCTATGATTCAAAACTTATGGCACCATATGGCAAAGGAGTCACTTGAGTCACTGAGGAACGCGGGAAATTCAAACATATGTCTTAGATGCTGCACAGTCCTCCTTCAGTTAAAATAAATTTATTTAGACAATTTAAAAAAGATTCTCAGACATTTTAAAAAATATGTATTTTATTGATTTTTTACAGAGAGGAATGGAGAGGGACAAAGAGTTTGAAACATCGATGAGAGAGAAACATCGATCAGTTCCCTCCTGCACACCTACTGGGGATGTGCCTGCAACCAAGGCACATGCCCTTGACTGGAATCCAACCTGGGACCCTTCAGTCCGCAGGCCGACGCTCTATCCACTGAGCCAAAATGGTTAGGTCTCACAGCAGACATTTCAACAAAACAGATAAATACTGTGCAAATAAATGAATGAAAAAACGTTCACCGTAATAAATTCATATGTAGATGGAAATGAAAGTCAGTTAACATTATATGCATTTCCAGGATAACTATTTCAAAAGGTTAACCAGTGTTTGTCTTTGCAGGGTAGCAGAAAAATGGAAATTTTTATTTACTGTTGGTTAAGGGGAAGGCCAAAGGGAATGACCATTTTGGCTCACTGTTTCACATATCTGAAATATCAAATATTCACCTACACAACAGTTTGATGAGTAAAACATATGTCTATATAGAGAACTGAATGCATATATTCCCAGAAGAGTAATGCATAATACCCCCAAACCGAAAAATAACAAAAAACATAGATCAATAAAGAGATTATTCACCGAACACAGTACCACTCAGACATAAGTAAATTATCTCTTCACATGAGCATTTGTGTTGAATCTCAAAATGACGGTGCACATGGAGGAAACCAGTATTTGTTACCGAGTACACACCAAGTTGTGCCTATAAAAGTATGAACAATATGAAGTATTTTATTGTAAAAAAGGATAATCCATGACTGCATGGAGGGCTGAGAAAGGCAGAGAGAGATTATAACAGGGTATTAGGAAAATATAGGATGTGGCAAAAAGTAGGTTTAGAGTTGCTGGTATGGAAAACAATACAATAATTAATAATAATACAGGAATAAACATCGCCCGGGCCAGTGATCTCAACTGCTTGGGTGTCATCCCATTCACTGACAGGTCTCTGGTTTGATTCCAGGTCAGTGCACATCCCCAAATGGAACCCCAATAGTAGGCATGCAGGAGGCAGCAGACCTATGTTTATCTCGGTCTTACTCTCTATTCATCTCTCTCCCCCCAATAAGAACAAAATTATTTTCTAAAATAGTTTTTAAAAGAATAATCTCTGTGTTTTCTGAACTTACAAGTGTGTGCCTATTGTTGCCCCACCCTGTGGAGGAGTTACAGGTGGTTTATGTCACATGTGACAGTTTCACAGCTTTCTCTCTAGGTCAGGGCTCACCAAATCGCACACATGAGAAAGGTGCACTTTGTTGCACGTCAGTTCTCATTTGCCGGGGACCAGCCTTGCCTCAGTGGCAGCAAATATTGACAAGCAGGGAAGACTATGGCCATTGGAATCAACAGGAATGCTGACTGTTAACAAAGGACACATCCTGGGACTGATTATAGCATTATCCTTCCTCTGGCTTTGAGGTCTTGCCTGTTGAGCTAGATCTAGCCTTGAGGTGAACTACCTACGGGGGCTAAGGAAATTAAAAAAAAAAAAAAAAAAAAAAGATTATTTTGTCTGCTAGTGATGCCAGCTACAGGAAATAGTGATGGAGGTCCTCAGAACGGTCTCAAAGATCATACAAGCCACATGCCCTGGAATGATGTGGATTTATGTCCAGAAGAGGCACTTTTCATCTAGTTTAACTGCAGTGTCTACCATGACTATGAAAACAGTGTTTATGTCTCAAACTAATTCCACCTCAGAGTCTTACAACCAATGACACCAGCCTATGGAATCTCATACATTGCGACACACGGCCTCTTTGGAGCACGTCGATAGTAGTTCCCCTAAATATTGCTGACACTTATGTAATACATACTGTGAACAGAGAATATAATTCATATTGTTCAAGCTCGCCTGTTCAGGGCAACCACTGACCTCTACAATAAAAGAGGCACCAGACAGCACATTAGAACCACAAAGTCATGCACACTTTCTCTCAAGGCCTTGGTCGGCCATACAAAATCAGCCAATACTGAACAAAGAGTGATTTTCTGCCATCAAGCTGTGCCTTCCAAAGCACAGAAAGTTTGGGACCCCACCATATCTGTTCACCTGTCTATGCTGACAGAACACAACTTTTTTTTTTATCCCAGGAATAGAATAGAACCAACAAAATGAAAGGTACAAAAGAAAAAACTCCTTTACATAAGATCATAAACCAAAGCAGAGGACAGCAAGAGGTTTGCAAGTTGATGAATTGGAACTGAAACACTTCATCACAGCCTAATGTGAGACCCACAGTGTCCCTGAAAGAGGTAGCACTTCTTGCTGGAGGAAGTGGGCTCTGGACAAAACCTGGGTCAGGTCAATTCTCTGGTCAGAAATAAAGGAATGAAGATTCACCCAGGAGCTCGGTATATTCATAATCTTCTCAAGCACAACCCCAGAGCATGCAGGGGTTGTGACAGATGCACATTCTTCAGGTGAGCCAGGTGGTAGGGGTGAAAAAGATCCACACAAATACTTGTGTGACATCAATCAGGTTGTAGGCCTGAGTAGGTTAGCAAGTGTGATGGTTTCTTAAAGAGTCACTTATACCTGAAACTTAGGAGGCATCTAGCAGAGTGTATGTTCTGACAAAAGTTTGCATTCAGCTAAATGGGGGTAAAAGCTTCTCCTCTGGTGTTGTTCTTCTGAGTGAGAAAGTGAAACATTCCCTGCACATTTAAAGCTCTTCTCCAATGTAAACTCTCTGGTGCTCTGTGAGAGTGAAGATTTGCCCAAATGACTTCTGACAATCACTATACTCTTAAGGTCTTTCACCAGTGTGAACTCTGAGGTGTTGAAGGAGGTTAGAGCTTTGACTGAAACACTTCCCACAATCACTACATTCATAAGGTTTTTCACCAGTGTGAACTCTTGAGGTGTTGAATGAGGCTACAGCTTTGACTGAAGCACTTCCCACAATCACTACACTCATAAGGTTTTTCACCAGTGTGAACTCTGAGGTGTTGAATGAAGCTAGTGCTATGACTGAAGCACTTACCACAATCACTACAGTGATGGAGCTTTTCTCCAGTGTGAACTCTCTTGTGCATAAGGAGGTGAGTATTTTCCTTAAAAGATTTACTGCATTCACTACACTTATATGGTTTTTGTCCTGTGTGAACTTTGTTGTGTTTAGTGAGGGAAGACCTACGATGGAAGGACTTCCCACATTCACTGCACTCATAAGGTTTTTCTCCAGTGTGAATTTTGCAGTGTCTACTGAGGTTACAGTACTGACTGAAGGCCATTCCACAATCACTACATTGATACGGCTTTTCTCCAGTGTGCACTCTCTGGTGGGTAAAGAGGACAGAACTGCGGCTAAATGACTTTCCACATTCACTGCATTTGTAAGGCTTTTCTCCAGTGTGAACTCTCTTGTGGATAAAGAGGTCATTTTTGCGCCTAAATGATTTTCCACATTCATTGCATTTGTAAGGCTTTTCTCCAGTGTGAACTCTGTGGTGTTTAGTGAGGTGAGACATTTGAATGAAAAGTTTCCCACAGTCAGTACACTCATAGGGCTTTTCTCCAGTGTGAACTCTCCTATGTCTATTGAGGTTAAAGATACATGAAAACACTTTCCCACATGTATTACACTCATATTTCACTTCTCCAGAGCATACACCCTGATGTTGAACAAGGTTTTGGTTGTGGCTGGCAGCTTTTCCACATTCATCCCATTGGTGATGCCTTTTTCTATTGAGAAATTCCTTTGAAATCTCACTGCCACTGTGTGGCTCCTCAGTGTTGAGAGGGGCCTGGTGATTGGGAAGCTCTGAGGTGGCTGGGAAGTCTTCCCCAACCTCCCTACTGGTCAAAGGCAGCCCAGATAAGAAGAAGTTGGTCACAAATGAGGCCCCGTCCACAGCTTCTTTCCAGGGCTTCTCTCCACTGGCATTCCTCTGTTGCTGGTGAGGGTTTGCACTGAAACAGAAGTCTCTCACACATGCGTCACTGAAGAAGGCTTTCTGCTCAAAGTCTGCTGCTTGTGACTCAGTCAGGTGCAGAATATCTTTGAACACAGAGAAACACCTCCCGCAGAGATGGCTCTTCTTAGTTACTGGAGCTGTCTTAGAGGCACTGACCTGTGATTCCCCTTCTACAGATACACTCTGCTCAGAACAGGTCTCCTCATCATGCGTTTTATGACAGCAACCTGAACACAGATAAATGGTGATGACATGAATGTTGACTGTGGTGATAGGGAGAAGTATCATTATGAAAGTGTTACACATATAACACGTTGGTTCCATGCAATTGTCTGACAGGAAAATATCTGAAGGAAATATTGATAAGATGCTGCTGTGAAGATCTGGGCCACTGAGGATCACCATACAGGGAAAATGTCCAAAAAAATATGAAACAAACATGGCTAGCACCACATGGAACAGAAAGCTGAATCATCTGCTCATGCATCTGCTAACAGTGTTCAACAGGGCTTGTCTGCTGGTGACATGGAAATGTGTGCAGAATGTTGCTTACATCTTATTCCACATAAAATTCAAGTAATGAGAAGTTTGTGTCGGGGTCTAGTGAAGCACATCTGTGCACCTCATAACACATGTGCAGGTCAATATTTGAGAATACTGCAGATAGCGCAGTTCAGAGGAACAGGTTATGGAAAAGGGGCAAAACGGTGAAGGTAGCCAGAAACCAGGAAGTCACAGATTAAAAGGTAAGTCAGGGAAGTGTCAAGCATGGGAATGAAAAGGTAGAAATGAGCTGCTGCCAGTGGCACTTCAACCTAAACTCTGTTGGACATGAGCAGGTTCCCTGTATGATCGAAACTCCGCCCTTATGTCATAGTTCCCGCAAGTTGGAACTCAGGAGAGCCAGGCAACCCTTTAGATCATGCTGTATGTTCAACCTGTGAAAAGAACAGGGCTCTCATTGTACCTTCTACTGTACAAGCACATAAAACACTAATATTGTGAGTTATATTGACAGACAACAGTGGTGAGTAGGCAGCACTGACCCAGAGCAAGGCAGCATGCAATAAGATTCAGGGAACAGAACATTACAAACAATGGAAGGAGGTCTTTCAAGAACTGCCCATGGTTCATGCAAGTAAAGACCATAACCTGGCACAGGCAGTCACAAAGAGCCTTTAGCTGGAGGAATGGTGCAGAAGTGGAAGCCCTAGATGTGGACACAGTCACCCTCCCAGAGAGAGAAGTGCAACCTGGGCGCATTAAGCTATTTGCAACAATCCTGACATCCAGACACTTCCTGTCCTATGTGAGGCTATGGGTGTGAGGGATATTCATGCAGTCCTTTGCTCTGGGCTCCCCACACACTCGGCACTCTCAGCCACGGCACATTTGACAGGATAATGGGATAAAATAGAAGAGCCCATGGTCTGGCTGTGGGGAGAGAAAGCTGTTTTGAGAATAAAGGAGGAGAGGGATTCACCTCAGGACACTGGGACAATGTGAAGATCTTACCTACAGATGAGACAAGTGCAAACACTTCCAGCATCACATCGCAGTACAGAAGTCTCTGAGCCTCAACAAGGAGCCCCCATTCCTCCTGAGAGAAGGCAATGGCCACCTCCTCAAAGTCCATATCCTGTCGTAAGGGAGACAGTTCAGTCCTTGATCAGCTTCTCTCCTATGCTTTTATTTTCATCATAAACCCCAATACCCAGAAGTTTAGAGGGATATGGCTGCTGATGGGAGGGCAGACTGCAAGACAGTGTGTGAGTGAGAGGACAAAGGGAGAGTGTGTGGTCGCATGGGGAGTGTTTGTTGGTGAGTTGAGGGACAGCTATACTTCAGGAGACTGTGGGGGATGGCCAGCTGGGTTTCCCCTGACCGGGTAGCCCCCACTGCTGATGGGTTCCATCCCGGAGCAACCAGCTCTGACACAGAGACCGCGCCATCTTGAAGGGGAAAGTGGATGTTATCAGAAGCCTGAAAATCTACAACTACCGCACCCAGCGAACAGCTGTGAACCCGAGAACACCGGTTCTCAAGTGGTGCGAGCACGTAGATTCAGAGGAGCTCTACACCTGCTCACAGAAAGTTCAGATTTAACTTGGGATAAGGTGAGGTCTGTGGTCTGGGTAGTAGAGAGAAATGCGCACTGCAGGAGCTGGAGGACCTGGGGAAGTCTGCGACCAGAAAAATCTGTGGCCATTGGGGCTGGTGTGATCCACGAATGTGGAAGGGGGTCCGCAGAGCTGCTAACAGAAGGCAACTCTAAAAAGCAAACTATAGCTGAACCGGGCGCAAAAGGATAGCCTAAAAAATTTAAAAGTGTGCCAGCTGCTTCAACCCAATGAGAAAAAAGACTGCACAGACTTGCGTGCAGAGCCAGAGTTTGCGCACTTGCTCTGGCTCTCTTCCCCCACCCCCTCTTTCTGTTTAAATCCTTCCTTTTGATTACTAAACCCAGAACATAGGATCACCCAATTGGGGACATTCTAAGAGACTGCAGGAGAAAGTTGTTTTTGTGGAACCTGGGGATCAGAGCGGGGAATAATGATCAGAGCACTAGCTCTGAGGTAACCCATTCCTCCAAACCAGTATTAAGTGCCACAGGGAAAAAAAAAAATCTAAACACTAGCTAGAGAGGACCATAGACCCAGGTCAATCCAGAAACACTGCCACCCAGGGGTTGAATCACAAATAGACTCTTGTGTAAACACAAATAAAGGAGTATAAGAAATAAAGACTACTGCCTGATTGAAAAGTATGACTTGTGGCCTACAACACAGAGGAGCAGTAGAACGCAGGGAACTTCAATACTGTCCTGACTAGGAAACAGGCATGCCAAACAGAACAGTAGAGGAAGTGAATGACCTTCACTATAGCACTTTTTTTTTTTCATCTTTTACTTAAGAAACTAACTTGTTTTCTTTTTCCCCTCACTTGATTTTACCTTCATTATCACATTTGTACTTTCAATCAGTATTATTACCACTACTATTTTACCTTTTTTTAAAAAGTGTCATTTTATTTTCTCTTTATTTTACTTTGGGATTAGTGTTCCACATTCTATTTTCATCTTTCCTTTAGCATCATTTTACTGTATCTCAACTTTACCTTTATGCCAACACTGTCTTCCTCACTTTTTCCCTTTTATTGTCCTGTTTCTCTTACCCTATTCCTGCTTTAGAGTTTCCCTATTCCTTGTTTCTACCCTGTGTTAAAATTTCATCCTAGTTATATATCTAATTTCCAATCCCCTGCTCCAAGTCCATACACACCTCTCTCTTCTCTTTCTTCACTATCCAAAATTTATTTTCTCTCTGTACTTTTATTATTGTTTGCTTGATTGTTGATTATATCAGTTTTTTAATGCTTGTTTGTGAGATTGTTTCGCTTTTTGTTTTTTCGCTTCTGTTTTTCCTCACCTCACTTGATATTAGTTGTTGTTTGTAGTTTGCATTCATCTCTAGGTATTTGTTGCTAGCATTTGTTGGGATTAGTGGCTGTTCTATTGGAGTTTTCTCCTTATATAAGTAGTTTTTTCCCCTCTTCTTTTTTATTCTCTTTCTTTTCTCTCTTACTTTCCCCCCCTTTTCCCAATTTCATTTTTGCACTCCTTTTTCCCCCCCTCTTCTTTCTTTCTTATCCTTTAATTAGCCTTTCTCTGGTGGTCACCTTTATTTGGGGTTATTAATATCGTGAATATATTTATGTTCAGTGCCTCGTGTGTTGTGCCTCGTTGTGTTGTATTTTGTGCCTTTAAGTCAATGCAGGAGAGAGAGAACTATATAACCAGATACCCAGAGAAGAGAGATCATGGAGAGACAAAGAAACAGCCCCTGGCATATGAAAGAAAAGCAGAAAAGGAAGTAAATGAAATCGAGGCAAGCAACCTATCAGATAAAGATATCAGAAAATTGGTCAAAAGGTGGATGAAAAGAATGGAATACAAATGCAACAATATGTGTAAGAACCAAGAGGAAATGAAGAAGAACAAAGAAGAAATGAAAAATGACATCGCTGCTATAAAGAACTCAATAGGAAGCATCAACAATAGAACAGAAGAAGCAGAGGACCACATCAGTGAGCTAGAAGACAAGGTAGGAAAAAATACCCAAGTAGAGCAGCTTCTAGAAAAAAAATTAAAAAGCAGGAGAACCTAAAGGACCTTTGAGGCAACACGAAACAAAACAACATCCACATAATAGGGGTGCCAGAAGGAGAGGAAATTGAGCAAGGAATAGAAAACCTGTTTAATGAAATAATGGCAGAAAACTTCCCTGATATAAGAAAAAACCCACACAAACCCAATAAGCTCACAGAATCCCAAACAAAATGAACCCCAAAAGATGGACGCCAAGGCACATTATAATTAAATTGGCAAACACCAACGACAAAGTAAGAATCTTAAAAGCGGCCAGAGACAGAAAGTTACCTACAAAGAATCCCCCATCAGACTAGCAACTGATTTCTCAACAGAAACACATCAGGCCAGAAGGGAATGGAATGAAATATACAAAGTCATGCAAAGGAAGGGTCTGAATCCAAGAATACTGTACCCAGCAAGACTATCAATCAAAATTGAGGGTGAAATCAGGAGCTTCACAGACAAGGAAGGATTAAGGGAGTTTATTACCACCAAACCAGCAATGCAAGAAATGCCAAAGGGTCTGCTGTAAAAAGAAGAAATAGGAAGCGAAGAAGGAACACAGGGGTAAAGAATAAAAATGGCGACAAACAAGTACCTATCAATAATAACTTTAAATGTAAATGTACTAAATGTCCCAATCAATTATCACTGATAAAGGTTTAATCTCCAACATTTACAGGGAACTCATACAACTTAATAAAAGGAAGATAAATGATCCAATAAAAAAATGGGCAAAGGACCTAAATAGAAACTTTTCAAAAGAAGACAGAAGGAAGGCCAAGAGGCATATGAAAAAATGCTCAAAGTTACTAATTATCTGAAAGATGCAAATCAAAATGACAATGCGATACCATCTCACACCTGTCAGAATGGCTATCATCAACAAATCAACAAAGGACAAGTGCTGGAGAGGATGCAGAGAAAAAGGAACCCTTGTGCACACTGGTGGGAGTGCAGACTGGTGCAGCCACTGTGGAGAACAGTATGGAGTTTCCTCAAAAAAACTAAAAATGGAACTCCCACTTGACCCAATAATCCCACTTCTAGGAAAATATCCCAAGAAACTAGAAACGCCAATCAGAAAGGATATATGCACAACTATGTTCATAGCAGCACAATTTACAATAGCTAAGATTTGGAAACAGTCTAAATGACCACAACAGATGAGTGGATTAGAAAACTATGGTACATCTACACAATGAAATACAACACTGCTATAAAAAAGAAGGAATTCTTACCATTTGCAGCAGCATGGGTTGATCTGGAGAGCATTATGTTAAGTGAAATAAGCCAGTCAATGAAAGAAAAATATCACATGATCTCTCATTTACGGAAAATAAAGAACATTATAACCTGATGAACAAAAATATAGATACAGAGGAAGTAAAGCATCAAACAGATTGTCAAATTATAGCAGGAAGGCTGAGGAGTGTTGGGGAGTGAGGGGAAAGAGATCAACAGAAGGACTTGTATGCATGTATATAAGCGCAACCAATGGACACAAGACACTGGGGACGGGGGATGTGGGATGAGACCATATGACAGGGGCTAGGGGATGCTGGGGGAAGGTCAATGGGGAAAAAAAAAGAGATAAATGTACTACTATATGTAATTCTTTAAACAATAAAAATATATAAAAAATAAATAAACCACAATACCCACATCACAGAAGATAGCAGACCTTGCATCCACCAAAGTCACTGTCTCCTTATATTCCTACTGATACTGTGTCTTCCCACAGCAATAAAGCAGATGCCCGGATTGATTATACCTGACCTCAGGGCCTCACATTTAGGGTCAATGCAATAGGTGTCACCAACATAGGGTACAGATAAATGTTGGCCATGAGGAGAGATGTGAGTGACTTCACACTGGTCTTGTGGGGCAATATCCTTGTTTATTCTCCTTCCAAGACCCCAAAAAAACAAGCATATCTTGTCACACTTTCGATTCCAATCCTACGGTGCTGAGACCAACACTTTGTGCTACCTGTTCCACATAATTCTTTGTATCACACTTTTCTCATACAACTTTATTCCAAGAGTCACAACACAAAGATGACACATATATGCCATGTAGAGGAGGGGTTGTTATCTAATCCCCTTCTTTTCAACATTCTAACTCACCTCCTCTGTAATGTATTTCTCTCTCACCCTTCTCCCTTCCCCAAGCCAGTACAGTTTTTCAAGCTGAGGTGACACTGATGTATGCTATCCCATTCCTATTGATCACTGCATTAGCCCAACAACAACAGGCCGGTGTGCATCTATATGACACCTAAATTGTGGACCTGGCATGTAGGGCCAGAACACCCATCTTTTTATGAGTTACACTAAAATTCGCCATGTTGTATCATCCAGTTATCACCAGAAATGGACTCAACTTTCATTCCCTCTATGTCAACATCAGGGATCTGTGGCCATGAATTCACATTCCCTCTCCAAGAGCACATCACTCCTTCTCCCACACCTCCCTCACACCTGCACTCCCGTAGCCCCAGCTCCCATAGGCATCTTCTTGGTCTTAAGTCATTACTCAGCATGTGTGTTCCACAGAATACATGGCAAGTTCAAACAGTATCATGTACTAACCTGACTCTGAATGCCCACATCCAAGACACAGCCCTCAGTTTTGCTATGAAGGCCTCCCACCCAACTTGTTTTTCCTTCAACCTTCCCTATTGAGAACCACATCAGATCTCAGTTATCCAGAGCCCACCTCTACTGCTGCTGCACCTGATGTCCCTTCTCCACTCACAATACTCAGTACTCAAGTCCCACTGCCTATGGCCCTCTACCCCATGCCCAGTGAGTCTCATAGAAGCTCACTAAGGCCCATAAGAAAATCAACCAAACTGGATGCAACACGCCAGGCCACACAAAGGGTCTTAAGAAATTCTGGTGAGTGTTTAAGAAGTAAATATGCACCAGCCAGTCTCACCTTTTTTGAATTACTCTTCTACCTCCAATAAAATAAAATAAATAGGTGTTCTACAACTCCTCCCTGCTCCATACTCTTTACTATTTTTTTAAGTAGTCTTCATCTTGAACTACTCCTCAGAGTTCCAGATGGTCATGCACTGGTCTCTGAAATATCTCATACCCTAATCGGAAAAAATAAAAGGTGTTACATTCCTCATGAACATGACTTTTCCCACTATGAATTTCTCCATGTCAGTTGATGGTGCTTTCATACGTTCAGGTGCGAAATCCAAACCTTCACATCATCTCTGATTCTTACTTCTCTCTCCAATCCTCAAAATTAGAAAACCCAGGTGGCCACACCTAAATCACTGATCCCTAAAGCAACTGCTTCTTCTGCATCCACAACCACCACTGAGCTCCAGGTACCGTCACACTCACCAAGGCCATCACAGCAGCTTCCGTCCTAGTCTTCCTACCACCGTCCTCACACCCATGTTGTGCATCATGCTGCAGTCACAGGAGTCTAATGAGACCTGGGACACATCACCTGCTCTACTGCTCCAATGACCCAATGATCCCACCACCAGCAGAACAGAAACCCAAGTTGTCACAAAGCTCCTCTGGACTTGATTCCTGTCCCACTGTTGCCAGTTCCTATTTTTAAACAATGGACACCTGCTCCTCCCTGAATCAGCTTGGTCTTCACTTCAAGCCTTTGCACATTCTGGAACCCATGCATGGAAGGACCTATCACCCACAATTCCACTGGATGCCAAAATCAGGTGCCACTCATATGACCCTTTACCCGGACTCAGGGTTCAGGACTTGGTGTATCTTCAAGGTTCCCAGGTCCAAGGTCCCCCGAGAAGAGTGGCTGGACAGTCCCAGGACCCCACTATCTCAGAGGCCACGATAGTGTGAGGCCCTGACATAAGTCCCACAGACCAGTCCCCTAAGCGGCTCTGCACCTGCAGGAACCTGTGGGAACTAAAGGTCTGTTGAGGGCCTGGCACCCACCACCAGGACCCAGGGGCTCAGGCCCGAGGTCACACCTAAAACACCAATCCAGAATCTAAATCTTATTTCGCCTCCACAAGCACCATCATGGGCAAGTAACCTTCACACTCACCAAGACTCACAGCAGCTTCTGTCCTCGTCTTTCCACCGCCTCCATCCCATCTATATTGTTCATCATGCTGCAGCCAGAGAGCTTAATGAGACCTTGGGCAGTCACCTGCCCCATTGCTCCAAATCTCCCATTGCTCCCATCACCTGCAGAACAGAGTCCCAAGTTGTCACAAAGCTCCTCTAATTGTGACTACTGTCCCGTTGTTACCAGTTCCTCATTTTTAAAAAATACATCTTTATTGATTTCAGAGAGGAAGGGAGAGGGAAAGAGAGATAAAAACATCCATGAGAGAGAATCATTGATTGGCCGCCTTCTGCATGTCCCCCAGGGGGGATCAAGCCCGAGACCCAGGCATGTGCCCTTCACCGGAATCAAACCTGGGACTCCTCAGTCCGCAGGATGATGCTCTATCCACTTAGCCAAACCAGCTAGGGCCAGTTCCTCCTTTTTAAGAAAATGGACACCATCTGGTTCCTGAATGAGCTCCGTCTTCACTCAGAACCTTTGAACACATAGGAAGCTATGCCTGGACAAACCTCTCACACCCCATTCCACTGGTTGCCAAAAACAGGGACCACTCAGATGATGCTAGACGTGGACTCAGAATTCTGGGCTTGGTGTCTCATCAAGATCCCCACATAAAAAGCCTAGACAGTCCCAGGGCACCACTATCTCCAAGGCCAAAGGAGTGTGAGGCCCTGAAATAAGTTCCACAAACCAGTCCCCCTAGGGGTTCTCCATTCAGAGGAATCTATGGAAAGAGAGAGGTCTGTTGAGAGTCTGGTAACCACCGCCATGGGCTCAGGCTGCTCAGTGCCCTTGCCCAGCCCCTGGGCCAGGTGGCCTCAAGATGCTTGCATTGCCTCTGGGCCTCAGGCCTGCCTCAGTGCACACTCTTCCCAGGTTCATTATCTTTCAAAGGACTTCACCTTCCTGTCCCTAAGTGCTGTCCTCTCTCTGCCAGTCTTCTCGTTCTTCCTCTGAGCAGTTTTGGGAAAAGGTTAGAATCCTGCCTCAGACAACGTCTCTCTTTTGTTCACAAGCACCAATGCTGGCACTCCCTGAAAATGAAAGAAAAACTCCTCACACAAAACTTTCCCTCATCTTTCTTGTTGCCTTTAGACACAAAACAGACCTGGGTTTCCCAAATCCTCCCAGCTCAACCACACCACCACGTCCTTCCTGGCTGGCATTGCCGCCTGTCACCCACTTTCACCGTGTCACCCCGTCTGTTACCCACCAGAGACTCACTGTTCTGTAAGCTGAGACCTGGGCTGCAGGACCTGACACTGGAAGGTACATGAGGTGAGCTGAGTGGAACTCTGTAAGCAGAGGAGTCTGGAGAGCAAGGAGGCTTCAATCCCACCTGCTGTGGCTCAACAAACCTGACACACCACTTAGAGCAGGGACACTGCCTCTGATGCCTCGTTGTGGCTTTAAGGCAGAGCACCAGAGCCTCTGACTGTGGTAACAGAAGAAAGAGGTCGGAATGACCACCAGGAGAAAGGTGCTGGACGTCACACCCAAACCAATGGGCACCTGGGTAATGCGCCTCTTCTGGGCCGGCCTTCACTGGCTAAACTCAGCCATCCTTGGGCCCATTGCCCTTTGGGTAACGTACTTTTCCAGGCCCCCCAGGTGCCATTAGGATCCCAGTCACTGACTGGACATTGCAGTGTTGGTTTTGGGATGCTGAGTGGCGCTGGGAAATGACAACTTGAGGTTTTGGTGGCTGTTACAGGCTTTTGTGGAGTGTTGTCTGCAACTGATCTCTTGTTTGGAGACATTATTTCAGATTCCGTGAATCCCAGAATGCTCCCTGAGGTGGATAATATTATTTCTTTCTTTCTTTTTTAAAATATATTTTATTGATTTTTTACAGAGAGGAAGGGAAAGGGATACAGAGTTAGAAACATCGATGAGAGAAAAACATCGATCAGCTGCCTCCTGCACACCCCCGACTGGGGATGTGCCCGCAACCAAGATACATGCCCTTGACCGGAATCGAACCTGGGACCCTTCAGTGTATAGGCCGATGCTCTAGCCACTGAGCCAAACCGGTTAGGGCGGAAAGTATTATTTCATTGATTCCTGAAGACCACAAATCTAAATGAATATATATAGTGATATATTTAAGATTTTTTCTTGAATTTTAGAGAAATAAACTGAGATGTAGAAACACCCATCAGCTGCCTCGTGCATGCCCCCAACCCACTGTGAATACAACTGGGAGACCTGGTTTGTGCCCTGACCAGGAAATGAACTGGCAACCTTTCTGTGCATGGGAAGATGCTCAACCAACTGTGCCACTCCAGCTGTCAGATTCTTTATATTTAACATAAAAATATCACATTATTAAGAGAAAAAGCAGGCTATGAGAATATACATAATTCCATCCTACTCGTTTCAAAGCAGTATTTGAAGGGTTAAATAGGCCAAAAAATTGACATTTCCTACATTGTCTGGATGTCTGTGGTCAGTACCCATTGTGAAGCTAAGGAGCTAAGAGTTACCAAATGTTTACTACAGGTGCCAGGCCCGGATTGGATGCTTTACCTGCATTGTTATTTCATTGAATCCTCTCTGGAACCTGAGATGGTTTAACCACCTATTTAATGGGGAGGAAATCCAGGCTCAGAGACTCAATGTAAATTGCCTGATTGTAGAGGTAATAAAGGCAGGGCTGGAAGTCAAACCCAGGTGTCTCTAACAACAGAGCTCTGGCTTCTAATGTTAGGCTCTGCTGCCTCCTAGAGGGTAGAATAGGGCATGCGTACCCACTAAAATGGGCTAGATGTTATTGTGGGTAACAAACAGGCCCAAGCTTTAGTGGTTTATACTAAAGAAGGTATCTTTCTCGTTCATACCACATGAACACCCTCGTTTCCCTGGGACTGGGATAATGTAGAAGCACCATGTTGGTACCTACTACGTGTTATCAGAAATGGAAAGGGAGGATGGCTAGTCTTAGTGTTTCTAGACACTTCTGTTAGAGGTAACAGACTTCACTCCCACATTTCACTGGTCAAAATACATCACAGGGCTGCCGCAAACACCAAGGGCTCAGTAGGAGAACCTGACATACTTGATGGGCCCCATTAAGGCCATTGCATGGAAGCAGCCTCTTTTGGGGCTGTGAAGGGTCCAGGAGTGATGCTCTGAGTAGACGCGGGCACCTTCCTCACTAGGTGTCAGCCTAGCTTTCACATGGGCAATGGATTGACCTGCTCTTCACGGACTAGCAGTCCCACCTGACGCTCCCAGCCCTCTCCAGGTGTATCTAGTTCCTCATTACTGAGGGGGACTTAGGGGCCCTGGAGTCTTCCCCCTCAGCTGTTCCCATATGCACCCACCCACTCATTCCTTCCCAGGCATCCAGGATCCTACAGCATTTTCATAAAGGCCCAGAGTCCTCCACAAATATCCCCCTCCACACTCTCTACCTCCTTCTGTCCTCAGAGTCTTCCCCAATTCCCCACCTCCCCACAGCCTGGTATTCTATGAAATGACCCTTCACTTCATCCATCCTTGGAGCCAGAGATGGGATCCCCCAGAGGAACACCAGACACCTGGAAGAGCAGAGGCATTAAGGGCTCAGCCTGCAGGAGGAGACAGAACACATTTGCGGGGAGCCAAGATCAACAGTAATTAATATAAATACAGAAGTCTGGTCAGAAGGCTGAAAAGAGGCTTTGACATTCACAGGGCGAATATCTGCATTTTATTACCTACTGCTAATAACTCAATGGCCTAAAGCAAACTCCCCCAACCTGATCATCTTACTGTTTACTCAACAATCATGTCTGTTTGCATTCCTGAAAGGCAATTGCGTATTCTAGTAAATAAAAGCAGATGGGAACTGAGACTCTGTGGAACTTGGCTACTACAGCTAAGCTTCCCCTGGCTTCCCCATAATTTCCAAATGTGAATTTCTTGTCTTGTGTATTAATCTGTGCGTCAGCCCTTTCTCCAAGCCTTTGAACCCAAAAGCCATGTGGACCATGGCTTTTCACACTCATCTTTTAAAGGCCTTGGCCGCTGGGAAACCATTATCTCCCCAACACTCTACATGACAACTCTGTCCCTTTGCTGTGTTGTGACACCCACCTCCCACAACAGGGGCCCCAAAAGAAACCAGTCCTCAGGGTCACACTGATCCTCTGAGCTACTAAGACCATTAACATTCTGACCATGATTCCTGTATTAAAGTGATTCACAGTCCTGGCTGATGTGTCTCAGTTGATTGAGCATTAACCCACGCACTGAGAGGTCGCAGATACACACCAGTCCCAGTCAAGTCCCCTGCCTGGGGTTGGGACTGGATTCCCGTAGCGGTCATGCAGGAGGGAACTGATCCTTGTTTCTTTCTCATGAATGTTTGTCTGTCTCTCTCCCTCTCCTTTCCTTTCTACATCTAAAATCAGAATAAAAGTATATATATAGATATATTTTTATTTTTTAAATTTTATTATTTTTAAACATTTTTTTATTGAGTTCATAGAGAAAAGGAGAGGAAGAGTTAGAAACGTCAATGATGAGAATCATTGATCGGCTGCCCTATGAAAGCCCCTACTGTGGGTTGAGCCCCCAACCCCGGCACGTGCCCTTGACCAGAATCAAACCTGGGACCCTTCAGTCTGTAGGCCGATGCTCTAGCCAATGAGCCAAACCAGTTAGGGCCAAAAATATGTATATTTATATTTTTAAGTGCACCTGCCAGTGGCTGAGCCAGCTCAGTCTTCACTCCGAGCCTTTGCACATCCTGGTCCCTGTGCCTGGGAGGACCTCCCACATCGCACTCCACCCGATGCCAAAACCAGTGTCCACTTCCTAAAGCCCTAGTCGTGGCCCCAGGACTCTGGGCTGAGTGTCTGCCGGTCCCAGGGCAGGAAGAGGGGCGGGACAGCCCCAGGACCCCACAACTCAGAGGCCACGAGAGTGTGAGGCCCTGAAATCAGCCCCACAACCCAGCCCCCTAAGCGGCTCTGCACCTGCAGGAACCTGTGGGAACGACAGGGCTGTGGAGGGCCTGGCACCCACCGCCAGGACCCAGGGGCTCAGGCTGCTCAGGGCCCTGGCCCAGCCCCGGCGCCGGGCGATGCCCGCATCCCTCGGGGCTCAAGGTCCCTCTGTGGTTCACACCCCCCACAGCCCCGTCGCCCTGAGGAGGAAAGTGAAACTCCTCCCGGAACCGCCTCTCCTCCTCTCTGTCGCCTTTAGACACGAACCAGGCCTGGCTTTCCCCACCTCCCGGCTCAGCCACCCCACGGCCTTCCCCGGGGCCTCGCAGCCCGTCGCCCTCCTCCCCCTCACCCCCTGCGTCACCCACGGGCACTCACTGCTCTGGGCGCTGCGACCTGGGCTGCGGGAGCTGAGCGGCGCCGGCACCGAGGCTGGAGGATCAATGGGGTGACGCCGAGTGAACTCTGTCAGCGGAGAGGAGGCGGGGAGGCACGGAGACCCCAGTTCCGTGGGTTGGGGTTCAACTCGCCTCAGACAACCCTGCCCAGCGGGACGCGGCCTCCCACGCCTCCTCCTCCTGGCGATCGGCGCGCTGAAGTCTGTGAGCTGGAGAACAGCTTGAAGAAGTCAAAATGTCCACCACGAGGAAGACAACGGAAGTCCCGCCCTAACCTGATGCGGAGGCCCTTTGTTGCCACTCGAGTAGGCGCATTGCTTTCTGGGTAATGTAGTTTTCTCAACCGCCCAGGAGAGGGCTCGCTTTCCGGTCCAGGAACTTCAGGAACCAGGTGTTGTGTGGCTGCCAGTGGTGCTGGGGAAGGAGGAGATGGGACCAGAGGCCTGGTTACCTGGGACAGACTGACGGACCTCCCGGGGGAGGGGGGAGGACTGGGAGAGACCCCCAAAGAACATACACACGGGGAAACGGGAGACATCTGCAACACCGTCAACAATAAAAAATACATATTTAAAAAAATATTTCAAAAGAAGGTGGCCCAGCTGGTGGGGCTGAATGGTTGAGCGTCATCCTATGATCCAGGAGGTCAGGATTCTATTCCTGGTCATAGCACAGACGTGCGTTAGGGGTTCAATTCCCGGTGGGGGGGGACTTGCAGGAGGCAGGTAATCAGTGATTCTCTCTCATTATTGATGTTTCTCTCTATATAGCTTTCTCTGTCTAAAATATATAATATATATACATATATGGCTCATGGACACAGATTGTAATATGGTGAGCTCCTACAAGCAATGGGGCAGAGTAGCGTGAAGCAAAGGGGAAGCGGGGATAGGGAACATGGGGGACATCTGTAATCGATTCAAAAATTAAAAACAATAGTGCACCCAGCAGGTGTGGCGCAATGGGTGGCGGTGGGCCCATGAACCAAGAGATCACTGGTTCGATTCCTGGTAGGGCACATGCTCAGATTGGGGGCTTGATCCCAGTAGGGGGCACGCAGGAGGCAGCTGATCAATGATTCTTATCTTTGATGTTTCTCCCTCTCCCTCTCTCTCTAGAAAATCACTAAAAACATTTCTAGAAAAGGAATCGTGTTAAGATTAATTGACTCGCCCCAGCCCGTTTGGCTCAGTGGACAGAGCATTGCCCTTTGGACCAAAGGGTCCCCGGTTTAATTCTGGTCCAGGGCACGGGTGCCGTTTGCAAGCTGGACCCCACGCCCTAGCCAGGGTGAGTGTGGGAGGCAATCAGCTGATGTGTCTCTCTCACATGGATTTTTTTAAAGTATATATTTTATTGATTTCAGAGAGGAAGAGATAGAAACAACAATGATGAGAGAGAATCTCAATCGGCTGCTTCCTGCACGCCCCCTACTGGCGATCGAGCCTGCAACCGGGGCATGTACCCTTGACTGGAATTAAACCCAGGACCCTTCCTTCCTCAGGCAGACTCTCTATCCACTGAGCCAAACCGGTTAGGGCTCACACCGATGTTTTAAAAAAAGAAATAAATGATTGAAAAACAAGATTGAATTGACTCAACAACACCAAAGTGAGCTTGGGCCATCACGTTTCCTCCCAACCCTTGGAAGGAGAGTCAGGCCTTGGTCTGTCTTTATAGAGGGTGTCCCAGGCATCACTGTGGGAACAGGAAGCAGCCTGGACCGGGTCGGCCTCAGGTTGGCCTGGTATGTCTGTTCTTGATTTCATGCAGAAAAGATTTCACAACATGAGTTCAGGAAAAGTTGCAGGTACGTTTGTTGAAGCTGGGGATAATGGGGAAAAAATGTAGGCCCTAGGATGGAACAACCAACAGCAGAGACTCCACGGGGCTCCTCTGGCTCTAGGAACACTGGGAAATCATGGAGCCAAAGCGGGGCTGCTGTGAGCTCGCTGGACCTTGAGTGCAGGTCCAGGCGCTCAGCCTGGGATGAGCTGGTGCAAGTCACTGCTGCCCTGGTTGCAGGTGGGGTGGGGACCCATAAGAGTTTAGAAGAGCCCGGCCGGTGTGGTTCAGTGTCAACCTATGGACCTGGAAGTCAGAGTTCAATTCCAGGTCGGTCGCATGCGCAATCCCCATGGTGGGGTGTGCAGGAGGCAGCCCATCAGTGATTCTGTCACCATGGATGTTTCTATCTCTCTCTCCCGCTTCCTCCTTCTATGAAATCATTAAAAATATATCTTGAATGTATGTTTTAAATCAATTATACTTAAAAGTTTTAAAAAATGTTTAAAACTTACCACTTCTGAACTATTTTATTATGAACTAGTGGCCCGGTGCATGAAATTTGTGCACTGGGAGAGGTGTCCCTCAGCCCGTCCTGCGCCCTCTCACAGTCTGGGACGCCTCGTGGGATGTCCAAGTATCCGTAGGCGGGCATCCCTCTCACAGTCCAGGATCCCTCACTCCTTACCGCCTGCCTGCTTGCTGCTCCTTACTGTTTGGCTCACTGTCCCTCAGTGCAGCTGTGGAGTTGGGAGAGGCTTCTGCCACTGCCACTGTGATCGCCAGCTGTGAACCTGGCTTCTGGTTTGCCAGCTGAATTCTCGCGGGGGAGGGGCAGGGCATCCAGAATGCAGCTAATCAGTGATTCTCTCCCAACATTGATGTTTCCATCTCTCTCTCCTTTTCCCTTTCTCCCTCAAAAGCAATATAAATATTTGTTTTTTAAAAAAGAATATCTATATTAATAAAAGCATAATGTCCTAATTAGACTGGACATCCTTCCATTCTTCCAGACAAAACAGGGGCTGCGAGGGAAGCCCGGGTCCCGGGTGTCAGAGGAAAGCTGGTACCGGCAGCCAGGGGAAGGAAGGTCTATTCTTGCATGAATTTCGTGCATTGGAGCTCTAGTATATACATATATGCATAGCCCATGAGCATAGACAATAAGGTGGTGAGGGCCTAGAAGTGGTGGTGGAAGGTAGAAAGAGGCAAAGGGGGAGGGGAGGGATGAGGGGAAATCTGTTATAGTCAACAATATAAAAAATGTCTTAAAATTTAATTGACCCAACAAAACCAAAGTGAGTGTGGGCCATCAGTTTTTCTACCAACCCTTGTAAGAAAAACCATGCCTTGGTCTGTCCTTATAGAGGGTGTCCCAGGCATCCCTGTGTTGGGGAACAGGAAGCAGCCTGGAGTGGTCTGGCCTCAGGTTGGCCTGGAGTGTCTGAGTTCTTGACTTCATGCTGAAAAGATGTCACAACGTGAATTCAGATTTCCAGGCACGTTTGTTGAAGCTGGAGATAATGAAAACAAAGGTAGGTCCTAGGATCGAACAAGCAACAGCAGAGACTAGGCGGGGCTCCTTTGACTCTAGGAACATTGTGGGAAATGAGTGAGCCAAAGCGGGGCTGCGGGTAGCTCTCTGGACGATCAGAGAAAAGGGGGCCTTGAGCACAGGTTCAGGGGGTCAGCCAGGGAGGAGCTGCTGCTGCTATTGCTGCCTCAGTTGTAGGTCAGGTGGGACCTTTACAAGCTTCGAAGAGCCCAGCTTGCGTGGCCCAGTGGTTGAGCATCGACCTATGAATCAGGAGGTCACAGTTCGATTCCTGGTCAGGATACATGCCCAAGTTGTGTGCTCTATTCCCATTGTGTGGTGTGCAAGAGGCAGCTGACCAATGTTTCTCTCTCATCATTGTTTATCTCTCTCTCCCTTCCTCTCTGAAATCAATAAAAATATACTTAAAAAAAAATAAAGACTATAGAGAGGAACCAAGATGGCAGCATAGGTAAATACCTGAACTTGCTGCCACACACAACCATATCAAAACTACAACTAAAAGACAAAACAGATATCATCCAGAACCACAGGAAGGCTGGCTGAGTGGAAGTTATACAAATAGAAGGAAAGAGAAAACCACACTGAGACTCGGAGGAGGTGTGGAGGTACGGAAGTGAGGAGGTACGGAGGCGTGCGCAGAAAGGGGCTGGCAACTGGGTACGCTGTTGTCTTTTTCAATCGGGAGGGAGATTCAAGCTCCTGACTGCTCTGACCTCCAGTTCCAGGTGCGAGTCTCTGGGGACCCAGATTCATATGGGGAGAAACTGGACTGTCTGGCATCAGGCAAGAACACGAGGGTGGCTTTCTCTCAGAGGTGCTTGCAGAGATCATTGTTCCTGCATGGTGCTGCAAGACACAGAGACCCAGCGACCTCTTCCGGGCAGGGCTCACGGGCAGCCATTGCTGTTTGCTCCGCCCTGGTGATTCCCTGAGACCCCGCTCCACCCAGTTTACAACCCCACCCAAGCTGTGCATATTGGCTTTTGCATATGAATGGCCTGGCCTTTTGCAATCTAAAACCTAACAAACTGCAGCTTGCATTGCTTCACAGCTGGGACTCATCTGGGCACCTCCAAACCCTGAACAAAGAAGAGGAATCTGCAGATCTCTCTGTAGCCACTGCTGGGTGGCCTTAGGCAGAGCTAAATTTACACCTCCTTGGAGATCCAAGAGCCAGTGTACCCAGTGGTCAGAGTGGGACCATCCAGATTACAACTCCTCAAATCCATAGGAGACACACTCAGGCCCTAGCTGGTTTGGCTCAGTGGATAGAGCATTGGCCTATGGATTGAAGGGTCTCAGGTTAGATTCTGGTCACGGGCACATGCACGATCCCCAGTGGGGGGCCTGCAGGATGCATCTGATCAATCATTCTCATCATTGATGTTTCTATCTCTCTTTCCCTCTCCCTTCTGCTGTGAAATCAATAAATATATATATTAAAAAGAAAAAAAGAGAGACACACTCAGGGGGCAGACTCAGTGAGCGCCAAAGCCCCACTGCAGCAAATCTTGCTCCATAATGGTGTCTCAAGCACAGAAGTTCTCCCATCGTAGACACAGCTGATCCTCACAGCCAATTGGTCTGGAGGTCAATTCCTCCTAGTGACACCAACAGCAATCAAGGCTTAACTACAACAAGACTGTGCACACAGCCCACAAAGGGGTGCACCAAGAGTGTCCACCTCAAGTAACTGGAGAGGCTGAGCCACTGGGCGCTGTAGGACACCTAGCACACAAAGCCACTCTATCAACACAGGGAAGCAGCCAAAATGTGGAGACAAAAAAACATGTCACAAATGAAAGAAATTGGAGGAAATCAAACTATTGGATATAGAGTTCAAAACGTAATACATGGGTTCTATTGTCTGAAAATAAATGATATGCAGGAAGGATTAATAATAAGCTGCTGTGAAGAACTGGGCCTCTGAAGGTCACCATACAGGGAAGACCTCACCAGAAACATGACACACACATGGCAAGAACCACATGAAAGAGAAGATGAATCTCCAACTCAGTCTTCTGCTAACAGTGCTCAGCAGGGCTGGTCTGATGAAGACAGGGGCAAGCTGCGCAGAAGGTTGCTTATGTCTTATACCAAGTAAAATTCAATAAACGAGTAGCAGGGGTTTGAGGACTACTTAAGTATGTATGTGCACCTCATAACACATGTGCAGGTTCATGTAGGAGAAAACTGCAGAGGGAGCAGTGTAGAGGGACAGGTGATGCAAAATGGTGACAAAGGTGAAGGTAGCCAAATGCCAGAAAGTCCAGATGAAATGCAAGTCAGCAATGTGTCAAGTATGGGAAAGAGAAGATAGAAATGGGGTATAGCCATGGCACCTGCCCCTAAACACTGACAGAAATTAGGTGGTTCCTGGTACCATCTGACCACCACCATTATGTCATACCTTCCCACTCAGCATGGCCAGATCTCCTCTGAGACCATCTTGCATTTCACCCTGTGAGGAAACCAGGTTTCTCCCTGATCTTCTACTCTACCAATGCATAAATCCTAAATGTTCCAAGTATTAATGAAAGACAATTGAGGAGAGCAGCCAGCTCTGGCCCGGAGCATTTTGGCCTCAATAGTACTCAGCTAAGGTAATATTACAAACAACAACTGAAGAAGGGTCTTACAAGCATAGCCCACGGTTCATGTAAGTGAAGAACATAACCTGGCACAGGCTGTCAAAAAGCACTTTTCCCTATAGGAAGGGGGAAGAAGGAAATAAATGTGGGTATTGTCACCCTCCCAGGGAGAGGAAGAGTTAGATGGGACCGATTAAGCTGCCTGTAAGACTCCCGATTTCCAGACACTTTCTGCACTTTTTGGGGCAATAGATGTCAGGGATGTTCCTGGAGTCCATTGGTCAGGGCTCTCCACACAGCTCAGCAATGGCAGCCACAGCACATTTGACAAGACAGGGGCGGAAATTAGCAGAACCCGGGGTCTGGCTGTGGGAGAGAGAAAGCTATGTTTTGAGAATAAAGGAAGAAAGGGCATTACCTCAGAACACTGGGACAAGGTGAAGCTCTTACCTGTAGATGAAACAAGTGCAAACACTTCCAGCATCACATCACAGTACAGAAGTCTCTGAGCCTCATCAAGGAGCCCCCACTCCCCATGAGAGAAGGCAATGGCCACGTCCTCAAAGTTCATATCCTGTCGAAATGGGGACAGTTCAGTTCATGATCAGCTTCTCTCCTAGGCTTTTCTCTTGTTATAATTCCCACTCTCCATATCCACCTGCTCCCTCTACTGCCACATCACAGAAAATAACAGGCCTTGCATCCACCAGAGTCACTGTCTCCTTATATTCCTAGTGATACTGTGTCTTCCCATAGCAATAAAGCAGATATCTAGATTGATTATACCTGACCTCAGGGCCTCACATTTAGGGTCAATGCAATGGGTGTCACCAACATAGGATACAGACAAATGTTGGCCATAAAGAGAAATGTGAGTGATTTGACACTGGTCATATGGGGCAAATTGTCCCTCCAAGACCCTAAAAAACATGGCATCACACATCACCCTTTCAATTCGAATCCTAGAGTGCTGAGGCGAACACTTTGTGCTACCTGTTCCACATAATTGTTTGTCCCCCACTTCTCTCATACAGCTTCATTCCCAGAGTCATAGCTTCAAAGACAACACATATACGCCATGAAGAGGAGGGGATGTTTTCTAATCACCTCCTTTTCAACATTCTAACTCACCTCCTCTGTAATGTATTTCTCTCTTACCCTTCTCCCTTCCCCAAGCCAGTAGAGATTTTCAAACCCAGGTGACACTGATGTATGCTATCCCATTCCTATTGATCACTGCCCAACAAAACCCATCTTTTCAGGAATTACCCTAAAATTCCCCATGTTGTATCATCCAGTTATCACCAGAAATGGACTCAACCTTCATTCCCTCTATGTCAACATCAGGGATCTGTGGCCAAGAATTCAAACTCCCTCTCCAAGAGCACATCACTCCTTCTCCCACACCTCCCTCACACCTGCACTCCCGTAGCCCCAGCTCCCATTGACATCTCCTTGGTCTTAGTCATTACTCAGCATGTGTGTTCCAGAGAATGCATGGCAAGTTCAAACAGTATCACGTACTAATCTGATTCTAATTGCCCACACCCAAGACAGCCTTCAGTTCTGCTATGAAGGCCTCCCTCTGTATTTGGTTTCTTCCTTCCACCTCACCCATTGAGAGCCACATCAGATCTCAGTTAACCAGAGCCCACCTCTACTGCTGCTGCACTTGATGTCCCTTCTCCACTCACAGCCTTCAGGACTCAAGTCCAACAGCCTAAGGCCCTCTACCCCCTGCCCAGTGAGTCTCACAGATGCTCACTCATGCCCATAAGCAAATCAACCAAACTGGATGCAACACACCAGGTCACACAAAGGGTCACAAGAAATCCTGGTGAGTGTTTAAGAAGTAAACATGCACCAGCCAGTCTCACCGTTTTTGAATTACTCTTCTACCTCAATTAAAAAAAAAAAAAAGGTGATCTACAACTCCTCCCAGCTCCATAGTCTTTACTATTTTTTTTAGCAGACTTCATCTTGAACTACTCCTCAGAGTTCCAGATGAACTGGTCTCTGAAATACCTCATACCCTAAAAGGCATAAAATAAAAGATTTTATATTCCTGATGAACATGACTTTTCCCACTATGAATTTCTCCATGTCAGTTGATGGTGGTTTCATACCTTCAGGTGCTAAATCCAAACCATTACATCATCTCTGATTCTTACCTCTCTCGAATCTTTGAAATTAGAAAATCCAGGTGACCACACCTAAAACCCTGATCCATGATTAAACTGCTTCTTCCCCATCCCAAAACTCCACTGTGCTCCAGGTACCGTCACACTCACCAAGACCATCACAGCAGCTTCCGTTCTAGTCTCCCTACCACCGTCCTCACACCCATGTTGTGCATCATGCTGCAGCCACAGGAGTCTAATGAGACCTGGGACACATCACCTGCTCTACTGCTCCAATGACCCAATGATCCCACCACCAGCAGAACAGAAACCCAAGTTGTCACAAAGCTCCTCTGGACTTGATTCCTGTCCCACTGTTTCCAGTTCCTATTTTTAAACAATGGACACCTGCTCCTCCCTGATTCAGCTTGGTCTTCACTTCAAGCCTTTGCACATTCTGGATCCTTTGCCTGGAAGGGCCTATCACCCACAATTCCACTGGATGCCAAAATCAGGTGCCAGTCATCTGACTCTTGACCTGGGCTTAGGATTCTGCGCTTGGTGTACCTTCAAGGTCCCCAGGTCCATGGTCCCCCGAGAAAAGAGGCTGGACAGTCCCAGGACCCCACTATCTCAGAGGCCACGATAGTGTGAGGCCCTGACATGAGCCCCACAGACCAGCCCCCTAAGGGGTTCTGCACCTGCAGGAACCTGTGGGAACTAAAGGTGTGTGGAGGGCCTGGCACTCACCTCCAGGACCCAGGGGCTCAGGCCCGAGATCACGTGACCAGGAGACGCCTGCACCCCTCAGGGCGGGTCCTCAGGGCGCACGCCTGCTGGGTGGCTGTAGTTACAGGTCCCCCCTCCCCTGCCTGCTGTCCTCTCCCCTGTAGTCGGCTCTTCCTCGGGGCAGTTGTGGGAACGTTTAGAACCGTGTCTCAGGCCGCGTCCCTCTGTGGTTCACACCCCCACAGCCCCGTCGCCCTGAGGAGGAAAGTGAAACTCCTCCCGGAACCGCCTCTCCTCCTCTCTGTCGCCTTTAGACACGAACCAGGCCTGGCGTTCCCCACCTCCCGGCTCAGCCACCCCACGGCCTTCCCCGGGGCCTCGCAGCCCGTCGCCCTCCTCCCCCTCACCCCCTGCGTCACCCACGGGCACTCACTGCTCTGGGCGCTGCGACCTGGGCTGCGGGAGCTGAGCGGCGCCGGCACCGAGGCTGGAGGGTCAATGGGGTGACGCCGAGTGAACTCTGTCAGCGGGGAGGAGGCGGGAGGCACGGGGACCCCAGACCCGCCGGATGGAGGTCAACCCGCCCCAGACACACCCTGCCCAGCGGGACGCGGCCTCCCACCCCTCCTCCTACTCCCACCAGAGCGCTGAGGCTGTGAGACTGTGAACCCAAAGAAGAGGCCAGAATGGCTGCCAGGACGCCATAGTCCCGCCCTAACCAGATGTGCAGGCATCAGAATTCTCGCTACCTCCTCTAAAGTAGGGGCAGTGCTTTCTGGGTAATGTAGTTTATGCAACCCCAGAGGAGGGCTCATAAGAGCCATTGACCTGGGTGAGTAAGGGGTTGAGGCCCCACAAGTGGTGCTGGAGGAGGAGATGGGCCTGGAGGTCTGCTTACCTGGTCCATACGGACAGATCTCTGAGGGGAGGGGGAAGGGAGGCCTGGAATGGATCAACGAAATAATATTTACAAACAGGGGGAAATGGGGGCCACCTCTAATACTATCCACAATAAAAAATACAGCCCTGACCAGTTTGGCTCAGTGGCTAGAGCACCGGCCTGCAGACTGAAAGGTCCCAGGTTCGATTCCGGTCAAGGGCATGTACCTTGGTTGCAGGCACATCTCCAGTGGGAGGAGTGCAGGAGGCAGCTGACCGATGTTCCTCTCATAAATGTTTCTGACTCTCTATCCCTCTCCCTTGCTCTCTGTAAAAAATCAATAAAATATATTTTAAAAACAATAAAAAATACAAATTAATTTTTAAAAAAATACTATAGCCCAGCTGGTGTGGTTCAGTGGTTGACCATCAACCTATGAATCATTAGGTCATGGTTCTATTCAAGGTCAGTGCACATACATGGGTTTCAGGTTCAATTCCCAGGGAGAGGGGAGGTACAGGAAGCAGCCTACCAGTGATTCTCTCTCATCTTTAATGTTTCTATCTCGCTCTCCCTCTCCTTTCCTCTCTGAACTCAATAAGAAATATTTTTGAATGTATGTTTTCAATCAATTGTACTTAAATCAAAGTTTTAAATAATGTTTAAAACTTGCCCCTTCACAATTGTTTTACTATCTTATTATGAGCGTTCTTGAGTATATTGTTCCTACTGTACCAGTATGTTGGAAATAAAATATCATGGTGAGCTACTGAAGTATCTTATCATGCCCCTGTTCAGTGTCATCATTTTTGGCACTTTGAAGCTGACAATGATGAGAGTATTTACACCAGGAAAATTGAGAAGTACTACAAACCTTGACTTCACTTATTGTACTATTGAATGCTTACTGGTAAACATAGAAAAAAATAGGAAAGCGCGTTAGCAATGCAAATTAACTTATAAGTGTGTGGTACAAATGGAATTTAAGTTGCCTTTAGGATTAAATTTGTGAAAAACATGCCCAGCCAGTATGGTTTAGGAGCTGAGCATCGAATCAGAAACCAAGAGGTTGTTTGTTCAAATCCCGATCAGAGCACATGCCTGGGTTGCAAGTTCAATCTGCAGCGTGGGTCGTGCAGGAGGCACCCATGGATGGTGTTCTTCTGTTCCATGTTTCTATCTCTCTATCAATCTTCTTTCCTCTCTCTAAAAGCCATAAAATCTTATTTTAAAATAAATAAATATATGTGTGGAAAACAATGCTGCTTCCAGTATTCAAAACCTATGATTCCATATGGCAAAGAAGTCATGGAGTCACTGAGGAATGAGAGAAATTCAAACATACATCTTAGGCGATACACAAGACTCCTTTAGCTTAAAATAATGAATTTATTTCAACAATTTTAAAAAGAGTCTGAGGTGACATTTTAACAAAAGACATAAAGACAGTGTAAATCAATGCATGAGAAAAACACTCACCATAAAATCTTCTTAGCTAAATGGAATTAAAAAGAAGGTGAGTTAACACAATATTCATTTCCAGGGCTACTATTTTAAAAGGTTAACCACTGCATGTGCTGGCAGGGTAGCAGAAGAACTGAAATTTTTATATACAGTGGGTTAGTGGGGAGGTAAAAGGAATGATGCTTTTGGGTGAAAGTTCCCCATATCTTAAATGTGGAACTTTCACCTACACTGCATCAGTTTGAGAAGTAAAACATACATCTATATAGAAACTGAAGATAATATTTATAATACCCCAAACCTGGAAATAACCAAAACCATGGATAGACCAATAGATAAATTGGTTACCCATAGAGCACAGTACTACTCAGTAATAAAAAAATTTAACTATCCACACAAACATTAGTGTTGAATCTCAAAATAACTGCGTAACATAGAGGACACCAGTATTTGTTAAAGACTGCACAATTTATAATGCTTATAAACTTATGAACAATATGAACTATTTTATTGTAAAGGAGGGAAAATCCATGACTGCACGGAGGGCCAATAAGGGCATAAAGAGATTATAAAAGGGCAGGAGGAACATACAGGATGTGGCAAAAGTAGGTGAAGAGCTGTTGGTGTGGCAAATAATAAAATAATTAATAAATATTATAGGAAGAAACGCGTCCCTGCCAGTGTGCCTCAGTTGGTTGGCACCAGCCCTTGCCCTGAAAGTCACAGGTTCCATTCCTGCCTGGATGCCCTGTGGGTGGTGTGCAGGAGGCAGCAGTGAGCTGCATCTTTTCCATATCCCCATTTCTCATTCTCTGTCTCCTTCCCTCTCTTTCTAAAGAGTCAATAAATTATTTTAAAGATATATAGGATACTTATTTTTTTTAAACGAGAATAAACTCTTAGTTTTGCATAGTCACATCTTTAAGCCTACTTTTGCCCTAACCTGTATGTGGGTGAGAGACACATTTATTTCACAAGTGATGGGTTTACACCTGGATCCCTATGTCCAAGCTCACAAAATAGTACACGTGGCAAAAGTGCATTTTGTTACATTTCAGTTATAAAGATACTGAAGTAAAGCCTTAAATGTACTTTCAAATAAAGACCTAGATATCCCTGTCTTGACAGGGAATTAAAATATCAACCCTATATGGTCTCTACCGTCTCTCTTCTAATTTCCTGGGGGACCAGCCTTGCCTCAGTGGCAGCAAATGTTGGCAAGCAGTGAAGACTACTGCCATTGGAATCAACAGGAATCACAAAAGACACATCCTGAGACTGATTACACACTTATCCTTCCTCTAGCTCTGAGGTCTTGCCTGCTGAGCAAACCTCAAGGTGAACATCCTAGATGGGCGAGGGGAATCCAAAAAACTTAATTATTTTTTTCTGCCAATTATTTCAGGCACAGGAGACAGTGATGGATGTTCTGAGAATGTCTGTACACAGAGATCACACAAGCCTCAGCCCACAACCATTTCTGGATAAGGGTGAGAAGAGGCACTTTTTATCAGATTTACTCCAGTCTTTCCCACGCACTATGAACACAGTGTTTCTCTACTAATTGTGGTTCAATCTAAACCTCAGTGTCTTACAACAAAAGGCACGAGCCTATGAAATTTTGTACATTATGGCACATGGCAGCTTTACAATATGTGGGAAGAAGACCCCTAAACATTGCTGAGAATTGTGAAATCCATACTGTAAACAGAGAATAGAATTCGTGTTGTTCACAGAAGCACTACAAAGGCCTCCTTTTCTGGGTGACCATTGACATCACCAGTAATAGAGGCACCAGGCTGAAAATTAGAACCACAAAGTCATGCAGTCTTTCTTTCAAGATTTTGGAATGCAATGATTAAAAGCCAATATTGAACAAAGAGTGACTTTCTGTCAGTATGATGTCTCTTCAAAAGCAAAGAAAATTTGGGACCCTACCATATCTGTTTACACCTCCATGCTGAAAGATCACAACTTTCCTTTCAAATCATCCCAGGGAGTCTATAGAACAAACAAAATTATAGGTACAAAAGGAAAAAAACACACCTTTACATATAGATCATAAACCAGTAGAGTGACTTAGAAGCTGAAGCAATTCATCACAGCATAATGTAAGAACCATGTTCCTGAAAGAGATCACACTTTGTAGCTGAGAATGGGTGCTCTGGATGACCCCTGGGTCAGTGTCATTCTCTCATCCAAGATAAAGGAATGAAGATCCTGTCAAGAGCTCAGAGTAACCATGATTTTCTCAAGCACAAGAGACAACATAGAATACATTTCCCCTGAGCACTCCTGGTGGTGATGGGTGCACACTCTTCAGGTGAGCCAGGTGTCACAGGTGAAATCTCTTCAGCCACAAACACTTGCTGTGATATCAAACGGGTAGTAGGTCTGGGCATGTTAACTGGTGCAATGGAGGTCCTTCAAGCCTCACTTATACCTGAAACTTGTGAGGAATCTAGCAGTGTGTATGGTCTCTTAAAAGGGGTTTATATTCAGATAAATATGTCCCAAAGAATCGCCTTCAGTGATGTTATTCTTTGTGAGAAAAATAACACATTATGTGCACATTTAAGGCTTTTCTCCAGTGTGAATTCTGTTGTGCTTATTTAAGCCAGATCTTTCTCTGAAGGACTTCCCACATTCACTACACTCATAAGGCTTGTCCCCAGTGTGAACTCTCTGGTGGCGAATGAGGGTAGACTTATGAACGAAAGCCTTCCCACAATCACCACATGCATATGGACTCTCTCTAGTATGAACTCTCTTGTGGATATGAAGGTGACTATTGGACCTAAAAGATTTCCCACAATCACTACACTCATAGGGCTTTTCTTCAGAATGAACTCTCTGATGTTGAATGAGGCTTGAGCTTTGACTGAAGGACTTCCCACAATCTGTACACTCATATGGCTTTTTTCCAGAATGAACTCTCTTGTGGCTAAGGAGGTGAGCATTTTGCCTAAAGGAATTTCCACAGTCACTACATTCATACGGCTTTTCTCCAGTGTGAATTTTCTTATGTTGAACTAGATTACAGCTATGTCTGAAGGACTTCCCACAATCTGTACACTCATATGGCTTTTCGCCAGTGTGAATTCTGTTGTGCTTATTTAAGCCAGATCTTTCTCTGAAGGACTTCCCACATTCACTACACTCATAAGGCTTGTCTCCAGTGTGAACTCTGTGGTGGCGAATGAGGGTAGACCTATGAACGAAAGCCTTCCCACAATCACCACACGCATATGGACTCTCTCCAGTATGAACTCTCTTGTGGTTATGAAGTTGACTATTGAACCTAAAAGATTTCCCACAATCACTACACTCATAGGGCTTTTCTCCAGTGTGAGTTCTGTGGTGAATATTTAAGTAAGATCTTTTACTGAAGGACTTCCCACAATCTCTACACTCATAGGGCTTTTCTCCAGAATGAACTCTTTGATGTTGAATGAGGCTTGAGCTATGACGGAAGGACTTCCCACAATCTGTACACTCATATGGATTTTCTCCAGAATGAACTCTCTTGTGGATATGAAGGTGACTATTGGACCTAAAAGATTTCCCACAATCACTACACTCATAGGGCTTTTCTCCAGAATGAATTCTCTGATGTTGAAAGAGGCTTGAGCTTTGACTGAAGGACTTCCCACAATCTGTACACTCATATGGCTTTTTTCCAGAATGAACTCTCTGATGTTGAATGAGGCTTGAGCTACGACTGAAGGACTTCCCACAATCTGTACACTCATATGGCTTCTCTCCAGTATGAATTCTCTTGTGACTAAGGAGGTGAGCATTTTGCCTAAAGGAATTTCCACAGTCACTACATTCATACGGCTTTTCTCCAGTGTGAATTTGCTTATGTTGAACTAGTTTAAAGGTACGCCTGAAGGACTTCCCACAATCTGTACACTCATATGGCTTCTCTCCAGTATGAACTCTCTTGTGGTTATGAAGTTGAGTATTGGACCTAAAAGATTTCCCACGATCACTACACTCAGCAGGCTTTTCTCCAGTGTGAACTCTCTGGTGTGTAACCAAGCTAGTTTTGCAGCTAAAAGATTTCTCACATTCACTGCACTCACACGGTTTTTCTCCAGTGTCAACTCTGTGGTATTGAATGAGGAGAGAGCTTTGTCTAAAGAACTTGCCACAATCAGTACATTCATAGGGATTTTCTCTAGTGTGAATATCGCGTTTTTGATTGAGGTTCATGATGCATCTAAAACATTTTCCACATTTGTTACACTCATAATTCACTTCTCCAGAGCAGACACCCTGATGTTGAACAACTTTCTGGTTGCTGCTGACAGTTTTTTCACATTCACCCCAATAATGGTGACATTTTCCACTGAGAAATTCCTGTACAATCTCATTGCTACTGTGTGGCTCCTCAGTCTCGAGAGTTGCTGGGTGCTGTGGAAGATCTGAGATGGCAGGAAAGCCTTTCCCAACCTCCCTACTCATTGAAGGCATCCATGTTAAGTGGAAGCTAAACCTGTTCACAAACGAGGCCCTGTCCATAGCTTCTTTCCAGGGCTTCTCTCCACCAGAAACCCTCTGTTGCTCACGAGGGTTTGCACTGAAACAGAAGCCTCTCACACATGCGTCACTGAAGAAGACTTTCTGCTCCAAGTATGCTGCTTGTGACTCAGTCAGGTGCAGAATATCTTTTAACACTGAGAAACACTTCTTACAGAGATGGGTCCTCTGAGTAGCTGAAGCTGTCTCAGAAGACCTGACCTGTGACTCTCCTTGTAGAGATACATTCTGCTCAGAATGTGTCGCCTTATCTTCCATTTTATGCCAACAACCTACAAACAGAGAATGGTAAAGAAAAAAGAAAAAAAAGAATAGTCACTGTGGTATCAGGGGGAAGTTATAATACAAAAGTGTATTCCACATACTACCCTGTTTCCATGCAATTGTCTCAAAATAAGAGATCTGCAGGAAAGCTTAATAAGAGGTTGCTGTAAAATTATGGACCTCTGAAGCTAAAAAACCAGAAAAGACTTCACCAGAAATATGACAAAAAGATGGCAAACACCACATGGAAGAGAAGCAGAATCTCCTGCTCGTTGTTCTGCTAAGAGTGTCCACCTGTGCTTCTCTGCTGGTGACATGGGATGGCTGTGCAGGAGGATAGTTATGTCTATTTCCAAGTTACATTCAATAAACAAGCATCTGGTGTTGGAGGACTACTTACGTATATACACTGAGTGGCCAGATTATTATGATCTCTGAATGCATAACAATCTGGCCACTCAGTGTACTTCTCTTAAGTACCTCATTTATTTGATATCAAAGATACTGTAAATTGTGCACCTGATCAGTTTTCCCCTTTGCACTGGCTGACAGAAAGCTCAGGGCAAATAGGTGGTTGATCTTCAGCAAAAGTCTACAATACTTTGGGTACCCATTTGAGATACAAATTCATTGAGTGGCCAGATTATTATAACAGAAGTGCAGGACAGTGTTTGTGAACATTGCACAGAGAGCAGTGCAGAGGAACAGGTGATGTAAAAAGGCCACAAAAGGTGAAGGTAGCCAACAGTCTGATGAAACAACAAGTCAGCAAACTGCCAAGTATGAGAAAGTAAAGTTAGAAATGAGTTGTGGCCAGTGGCACCTGCACCTGCACAGTGTTGCCAGGAGCATACTCGTGGTATGATCTGAACACAGCACTGGCACCATACCTTCCCCCAGTTGCCACTCAGAAGTGCCCGGCCTTCTCTGAGTCCATTGTGCATATTCATCATGAGAAAACACCATGTTCTCATTGTACCTTCTATCAGACAAATACCTGGAACCTAAATATTCTGAGTGTTCATGGACAACAGAGGTGAGCAGCACGCCCTGGCCCAGAGCACCTTGGCATGCAACAGTATTTGAGGAAAGAATATTACAGACAATAATTGATGGAGGGCCTGAGAAGAACTGTTCATGGTTCATGTAAGTGAAGAACATAACCTGGCTCAGGCAGTCACCAAGGACCTTAAGCTCGAGGGAAGGGACAAAAGTGGAAGCCACGGATGTGGACATAGTAAACCTCCCAGGAAAAGGAAGAGCAAGGTGAACCTATTGATCTGTCTGTAGAACTCCTGACTCCCAGACACTATCTGCACTTTGGGAGACAATGGGTTCTAGGGATACTCGTGGAGTCCATTCCTCAAGACTCCACACAGCTCAGCACCGGCAGCGGCAGCACGGTTGACAAGAAAGTGGGGGAAGTAGCAGAGTCCATGGACTGGCTGTGGGAGACAAACAGCGACAGATGGAGAATACAGGAAGAGAGGACATCCCCTCAGGAAACGAGGAGAGATGTGAAGGGCTTACCGACAGATGATACAAGTGCAAAAACTTCCAGCATCACATCGCAGTACAGAAGTCTCCGAGCCTCATCCAGGAGCTCCCACTCCTCCAGAGAGAAGGCAATGGCCACGTCCTCAAAGTCCATTTTCTGGCAGATTGGAAACAGTTCAGTCCATGATCAGCTTATTTCCTAGGATTTTACGGTCATCATCCTCCCAATTTAGTGGACCCCTCTACTCTCAACATCTGAAAATATAACAGGTCTTCAAAGTCAGTCTCTCCTTGTATTCCTACGGATACTGTGCTTTCCCACAACAATAAGGCAGACAAGCAGATTGAGGATACCTGTGCTCTGGGCCTCACATTGGGTCTGGTCAATAAGTGGTTGTCATGAACATAGGGAGGGAGAGTTGTGGGCCATAAAGAGAGTGTGAGTGATTTGACACCGGTCTTATCAGGCATCCCCCTGGCAGTGCCCTGGACTGTCCCTCTAAGACACCAAAAACAAGGCATTAAACTTTACCCTTCCAATCTCAATCGAGAGTGCTGAGGCCATCACTTTTCACTACCTGCTCCATATAATTCTTTGAAGCACACTTTCTCTCACACATCTTCATTCCTGGAGGCACGAATTCAAAGATAACACAAATATGCCATGATGAGGGTCAGTTGTTTCCGAATCAGCTTCTTTTCCAAAATTCAAATTCCCCACCTCTGTAATGTGTACCTCCCTTACCCTTACCCTTTCCCATGGCAGTGGAGAGTTTCAAGCCCAGGTGACCCTGATATATGCTATCTCTTTCCATTGGATCACTGTATCAGCCCTCAACACCAACAGGCAAGTGTGCACATACATGGCATCTAAGATTTGGAACTAACATGTAACATGACAACATCCCCTCCTTCAGCAGTAACCCTAAAATTCCCCCATAGGATATCATGAAGACACCACCAGAAAGGGAAATACCCTTCATTCACTTCTATGTCAGTGTCAGTGTACTGTAGCCATGAATTCACACTCACTCTCCAATGACACATCGCCCTTTCTACCACACCTCTCTCACACCACAGCCCTCATAGTCATCTCCCACCACCACAGCCCTCATAGTCATCTCCTTGGCTTCCTAATCTTTAGTCATCTCCCACCACCACAGCCCTCATAGTCATCTCCTTGGCTTCCTAATTTTTAGTCACAGTGTGATGCTGAGAATGCTTGACAAATTCAAACTGAATGAAGTACTAACCCGACACTGACAGCCCACACTGAAGACAGCGCCTTGAGTCCTGATAGGAAGGCTTCCCTCCCTGATTTGTTACTTCAACCTTACCTAGTGAGAACCCATCCGATCTCAGATATCCAGAGCGCACCTTCACTGCTGCTGCACTGGATGTCCCTTCATGAGTCACAGCCTCCATCATTCAAGTGCCATCACCTATGGCCCTCCTTGCCACGCCCAGTGAGTCTCACAGATGATCCCTCATTCCCCTAAGGAAATCCACCAGACTGAATGGAACACCCTAGGGCAGTGGTCAGCAAACTCATTAGTCAACAGAGCCAAGTATCAACAATACAATGATTGATATTTCTTTTGAGAGCCAATTTTTTAAAACTTTAATTATATAGGTAGGTACATTGTTATTAACTTAATTAGGGTACTCTTAAGCTGGCCTTTGCTAAAAACTCAAGGGGCCAAAGAGCCACATGTGGCTCGCGAGCCGCAGTTTCCCAACCACTGCCCTAGGCTCATGGTCACTACAGATTCCTGTTGTGTGTTTAAGAAGTAAATATGCATTAGTTCCAGTCTCAGCCTGTTTGAATTACTCTTCCTTGTGTCCAATTACAAAATGAAAAGGTGATCTAGCCCTAACCAGTTTGGCTCAGTGGATAGAGCATCGGCCTGCAGACCTGCGGCCTGAAAGATCCCAGGTTTGATTCCGGTCAAGGGCATGTACCTGGGTTACGGGCACATCCCCAGTGAGAGGTGTGAAGGAGGCAGCTGATCGATGTATCTCTCTCATGGATGTTTCTAACTCTCTATCTCTCTCCTTCCTCTCTGTAAAAAATCAATAAAATATATATATATTTTTTAAAAAAGACACACACTTTAAAAATAATAAAAATAGGAGATAAACCAAGATGGCGGCATAGGTAAACACCTAAACTGCTGCCTCACACAACAATTTCAAAACTACAACTAAAAGGCAAAATGGACATCATCCAGAATCACAGGAAAGCTGGCTGAGTGGGAATTCTACAACTAGAGGGAAAGAGAAAAGCACATTGACACTTGAGGAGCTACAAAAGGCTGAGATACAGAGATGTGCACGTGCGCGTGGAGAGGCCTGGTGGCTGAGTGCACGGCTGGCTTTCTCAAGTGGGAGGGAGAAGGGCACTCCCAATTGTGCTGAACTCACAGTTCGGGTGAGACTCGGGGGACCCAGACTCATATGGGGTGAATCTGGACTGTCCAGAAAGAGAGAGGCATGCTGGGACTCAGGTGAGCTGCGGAAGGCAGAGGTCCAGAGGCATGCGCACGCAGGGAGGACTGGCGGCTGAGTGCATGGCTGACTTTTTTTTTTTTAAATTTCTTTATTGATTAAGGTATCACATATTTCTGCTCATCCCCCCATTTCCCTCCCGAACCCTTCCCCACACATGCCCCCACCCCCCTGTTGTCTGTGACTACTGGTTAGGCTTATATGCACGCATACAAGTCCTTTAGTTGATTTCTCCTCCTTACCCCCACCCTCTGCTACCTTCCCTGAGGTTTGGCAGTCTGGTTGATGCTTCCCTGTCTCTGGGTCTGTTTTTGTTCATCAGTTTATGTTGTTCATTATTTCCCCTAGATGAGTGAGATCATGTGATACTAGAAATACACTTATAAGAACCGAAAATTGGACAAGCAATAATGGTTATGCTGAGAGGCAAATGAATCAGTGTGTAGTGAGTTTCTTGCGGCTGGCTTTCTTAAGCAGGAGGGAGATGGGGGCTCCCAATTGTGCTGAACTCCAGTTCCGGGCAAGACTCTGGGGACCCAGACTCATTCAGGGAGAAACTGGACTGTCTGGCAGTGGGCAAAACCTGAGGGTGGCTTTTTCTCAGAGGTGCTTGCAGAGATTACCGAGGGACACTGAGACACAGGGGCCTCATAGGGCAGGGCTGACGGGAAACCAAGGCTGTCTGCTCCGCCCTGAGACTCCGCCCCATCCAAGCTGAGCACAGGCTTTTGCAAGCCTTGTCTCATAAGGGTGTCTCCAGCACAGAAGTTCTCCCAGCATAGATACAGCTGATCCTCACAGCCAATTGGCCTGGAGGTCAATCCCTCCCAGTGATACCAACAACAATCAAGACTTAACTGCAACAAGACTGTGCACACAGCCCACAAAGGGGTGCACCAAGAGTGTTCACCTCAGGTAATTGGGGAGGCTGAGTCATTGGGCCCTATAGGACACCTAGCACACGCAAAGCTACTCTACCAACTCAGGGAAGCAGCAAAAATGCGGAGACAAAGAAACAGATCACAAATGAAAGAAATGGAGGAAAACAAATGACTGGATATAGAGTTCAAAACCATGGTTATAAGGTTTCTCAAGAATTTCCCAGAAAAGGCCAATACATTTAGTGAGACCCTTGAGGATATGAAAAGACCAACTAGAAATTAAGCATACACTGACTGAAATAAAAAATATTATACAGAGATCTAACAGCAGACTAGAGGATCACAAGAATCAAGTCAAAGATTTGAAAAACAAAGAAGCAAAAAACAATCAACCGGAAAAGCACAAAGAAAAAAGAATCCAAAAATATGAAGATAGTGTAAGGAGCCTCTGGGACAACTTCAAGCGTACCAACATCAGAATTATGGGGGTGCCAGAAGAAGAGAGACCAAGATATTGAAAACCTATTTGAAGAAATAATGACAGAAAACTTCCCCTACCTGGTAAAAGAAATAGACTTACAAGTCCAGGAAGTGCACAGAACCCCAAACAAAAGAATTCCAAGAGGACCACACCAAGACACATCATAATTAAAATGCCAAGAGCGAAAGACAAAGAGAGAATATTAAAAGCAGCAAGAGAAAAAGTTAATTACCTACAAGGGAGCACCCATACGATTGTCAGCTGATTTCTCAACAGAAACTATGCAGGCCAGACGGGAGTGGCAAGAAATATTCAAAGTGATGAATACCAAGAACCTACAACCAAGAATACTCTACCCAGAAAAGCTATCATTCAGAATTGAAGGTCAGATAAAGAGCTTCACAGATAAGAAAAAGCTAAAGGAGTTCATCAACACCAAACCAGTATTATATGAAATGCTGAAAGGTAGTCTTTAAGAAGAGGAAGAAGAAAAAAGTAAAGATAAAAATTATGAACAACAAATACATATCTATCAACCGGTGAACCTAAAAATCAAGTGAATAAAAAATCTGATGAACAGAATAAACTGGTTGATATAATAGAATCAGGGGCATAGAAAGGGAGTGGACTGACAATTCTCGGGGGGAAAGGGGTGTGGAGGGTGAGGTAAGAGACTGGACAAAAATCATACATCTATGGATGAGGACGGGGGGCGCAGGGGAGAGGTAAGGGCGGAGGGTGGGGTGGGAACCAGGAGGAGGGGGGTTATGGGGGGAGAAAAGAGGAACAATTGTAATAATCTGAACAATAAAGATTAAAATAAAAAAATAGGGATTGTAAAAGCCTAAATAATAAATAAATAAATAGGTGATATACAACTCCTCTCTGGTTCAGACACTCTCTGCTACCATTTAACAAAGTCTTCACCCTGAACTGTTCCTCAGAGTACCAGACACTCATGAGTTGCTCTATGAAATATCTCACACTCTAACAGGCCTAAAAATAAATGATTTTGCATCCCCAATTGAACATTGCTCTTTCTACTATGAATTTCTCCATCTCAGTTGATGGTGCTTCTGTACCTTCAGCTGCAAAATCCAAACCTTCGCGTCATCTTTAACTCTTACCTCTGTCTCTCTTAACCTCCTAATTAGAAAATCCTGGTGGACCAACTTTAAGAACAGAACGGGAATCCGACTGCTTGTAGCACCTCCACAGCCATCATCATGTGCCAGATAACCTCACACTGCCCAACACTATCACAGCCGTTCCCTTCCCAATCCCTTTACAACCTCCCTCACACCCATATTGTTCATCCTGCTGCAGCCACAGGGAGTCTAATGAGACCTGGGTCAGTCACCTGCCTCCACTGCTCCAAATCTCCCATTCCTCCCCTCACCTGCAGAACACTCGTCGGAGCTGTCAAAGCTCCTCTAGACCTGATTCCTGTCCCAGAGTCACCAGTTTCTATTTAAAAGAATGAAGAAGCCCTGGCTAGTTTGGCTCACTGGATGAAGTGTTGGACTGAAGACTGGGGGGTCCCGGGGTTCAATTCCATTCAAAGGCAATTGACGATCCCAAGTGGGAGGGTTGTGGGAGGCGGCAGATCGATGATTCTCTCTCTCTCTCCCTCCCTCCCTCCCTCTTCCTCTATAATATCAATTAAAAATGTATTTAAAAAAATAAAACAAAAAATAAGGCATACCTGCCGATCCCTAAACTACCTCAGTCTTCACTTCATGCCTTTGCACATTCTGGAACCTCTGACTGGGAGGACCTCGAACATCTCATTGCACTGATTGAGAATAACAGGGACCACTCACGTGACCTAGACCTGGACATAGGATACTGGGCTTAGTGTCCCAAGGCCAAAGAACTAGAAGAGTGGTAGGCCAGTCCCAGAACTCCACCATCTCAGAGGTCATAAGAGTGGGAGACCCTGAAATCAGCTGCAAAAATCAGTCCCCCTAAGAGCTTCTGTATTTGAAGGAATCTGTGGAAACTAAAGGTCTGTTGAGAGCCTGGCAACCACTGCCAGGATCCATGGGCTCAGGCTGCTCAGTGCCCTTGCCCAGCCAATGAGGCCACATGACTTCGAGATGCATGAATTGTCTCAAGATTCAGTCCTCAGTGCACACTCTTCCCTCAGTGCATACTCAAAGACATTGCCCGATTGTGTACATACCTTACCTTTTACAGGACTTCTCCTTCCTGTCCCTCCCTGCTGTCCTCTCTCCCTCAGGCTGTTCTTCTTCTGAGATTTTTTGGGAAAAGTTCAGAACCCTATCTCAGACAATGACTCTCTTTTGTTCATGACCATCCATGGCCCCAGTTACCTGAGAATCAACATAGAAAACCTCACACAAAACTTTGCCTCATCTTCTTTGTTGCCTTTAGACACAAAACAAATCCTCCCTGCTCAGTCACACCATCACATCCTTACACTGTGGCATTGCAACCGGTCACCCTCTTTCCGCATCACACCCTGTGTCACTTCATTGCAACTCACTGTTCTGATGCTGCGACCTGGGCTGCAGGACCTGAGAGGCGCCCACGCGCAAGGCTGGAGGGTTGAAACAGCTGAGGCTGAGTAGAACTCTGTAAGCAGAGAGGAGTCTGGGAGATACAGACGCCTCAATACCAGACTGCTTAGGCTCAAAAAGCCTGAGACACACCCTGCAGAGCTCGGACGCTGCCTCTGACACCTCGTTCTGTTGGACACCTGGCGCTCCGAAGCCTCTGTCTCCTTGAACAGACCAAAAAGTCAAAATGGCCACTAGGTAAGCACCCCAGAAGTCCCACCCTCAACCAAGTACACCTAAATAATGTGCTTGTTTTGGGCTTTCATTGGCTAAACACAGCCATTCTTAGGTGCATTGCCCTTTGGGTAATATACTTTTCTAGGCCTCCCAGGTGGAATTAGGATCCAAGTCACTCACTGACCTTTCCAAATATTGGTGTTTGAGAGCAAATATTAGCACTGGGTATTGACAACTTGAGATTTTGGTGACAGGTTTCTCGGGAGTGTTGTCTGCAACTGATCTGTTCATTTGCACACATTTCAGATTCTGTAAAACTCAGAATGCTTCATGAGGAAAAGAGTCTTATTTCCATGTTTCCTGAAGAGGACAACTAAAAATGGCTAAATTATATAAAGATACTTTATTTTTTTAAAATATATTTTTATTGATTTTTTTACAGAGAGGAAGGGAGAGAGATAGTTAGAAACATTGATGAGAGAGAAACATCAATCAGCTGCCTCCTGCACGCCCCCTACAGGGGATGTGCCTGCAACCAAGGTACATGCCCTTGACCGGAATCGAACCCGGGACCCTTCAGTCAGCAGGCTCACGCTCTATCCACTAGGCCAAACCAGTTTCGGCTGATGTAAAGATATTTTAATTGATTTCGAGAGAGAAGAAGGGAGACAAAAGGAGAGAAACACAGATTGGCTGCCTTCTCCATGCCCCCTGAATGGGGATTGCACCCATAACCCCAGCTGGTGCCCTCAAAGGAGAATCTAACTGGCAAATGTTCTGGTCATGGGACAACGCTCAACAAATTGAGCCACTCCAGCCTGGATTTTTTTTTAACATAAAAACAACACATTATTAAGAGAAAAAGCAGGCTATGAGAGAATATATATAATCCTACCCTATTCATTTTAAAATAAAAATTGAAAGGATACATAGGCCAACAAGTTGACATTTCCTACATTGTTAGAATATTTGTAATCAATACACATTGTGAAGCTATGGAGGAAAGAGTTACCGAATGTTTACTACAGGTGCCAGGCCCTGGATTCAATGCTTTACATGCATTATTATTTCAATTAATCCTCTCCACAACCTGTAGTGGTTTAACCATCTATTTAATGGGGAGCAAATCCAGGCTCAGAGACTCAGAATAAATTGCCTGATTGTAGAGTTAATAAGAGGCACGGCTTGAAGTCAAGCCCATGTGTCTCTAACCACAGAGCTCTGGCTTCTAATGTTAGGCTCTGCTGCCTCCTAGAGGGTAGAATAGGGGATGTGTTCATATTAGGGCAGCCTAAATGTTACTGTGGGTAAAGAGCAGCTCGAAAGCTTTAGTGGCTTACACTAAAGAAGGTCTGTTTCTTGTTCATAACACATGTCCACCCTCGTTCTCCTGGTATCGGGATAAAGGTGTAGATACCTGCTAGGTGTTATCAGAGATGGAGAGACATCATGGCCAGATGGAGACATCTTCCAGACTCTTCTGTCAGAGGTGACAGGCTTCACTCCCACCTTACTTCATTGGTCAAACCACATCACAGGCTGCAACCAATATCAGGGTTCATTCAGCCACAGAATGTGACATACTTGATGGGCCCCAGTAGGTCGACCACGTGGTGCCAGCCTCTTGTGGGGGACTGTGCAGGGCCAAGGAGAGGAGTGGGGATTGGTAGGAAATGACAGTGGAAGTCAGTCTGGATGGGTCCCTGTCTCCTCATCCAGGTGGACATTGTCCCCAGGTTGCCCTAATCTGTCACTGGCAAGATTCAAAGGGGTGAACCTCAGAAAAAGGAGTTTGTTCAGATGTCATTGGCAGCAAACTCAGAACCCACTTGTGAGTGTGACCCTGGGTAAATCCCTGGCTGCCTGTGTTCACCATTGTGGTTGAGGTGAAGACCCACATGGTAAGTGTGTTGATTGGGAAGGTAAAGGAGTGCAAGCATCCAGCATCCATGTTCTTTTATTTTATCATTTCAAAATAAATCTTTATGTTCAGATTACAGTTGTTCCTCTTTTTTTCTCCCATAGCTCCCTTCCACCTGGTTCCTACCTCCCTTGCCCTTACCTCCTCCCCCTACTGTCCTCGTCCATAGGTGTGTGATTTTTGTCCAGTCTCTTCCCACACCCCCACACTCCCATCCCCTGGAGAACTGTCAATCCACACCCTTTCTATGCCCCTGATTCTATCATATTCACCAGTTTATTCTGTTCACCAGATTTTTTTGTTCACTTGATTTTTAGATTCACTTGTTGACGCTATAGGTGAGTGTTTAAGAAATAAATATGCACCGGCCACAGTCTCACCTTTTTTGAATTACTCTTCTATCTCCAATTAATAAAAAAAGGTGATCTACAACTCCTCCCTGCTCCATAGTGTTTACTATTTTCTAAAGTAGTCCTCATCTTGAACGACTCCTCAGACTTCCAGATGTCATGAACTGGTCTCTGAAATATCTCATACCCCCTAATAGGAAAAATAAAAGATTTTATATTACTCCTGAACATGACTGTTCCCACTGTGAATTTCTCCATGTCAGTTGATGGTGCTTTCATGCCTTCAGGTGCGAAATCCAAACCTTTACATCATCTCTGATTCTTACCTCTCTCTCCAATCCTCAAAATTAGAAAACCCAGGTGGCCACACCTAAATCACTGATCCCTAAGGCAACTGCTTCTTCTGCATCCACAACCACCACTGAGCTCCAGGTACCATCACACTCACCAAGACCATCACAGCAGCTTCCGTTCTAGTCTCCCTACCACCGTCCTCACACCCATGTTGTGCATCATGCTGCAGTCACAGGAGTCTAATGAGACCTGGGACACATCATCTGCTCTACTGCTCCAATTGCCCCAATGATCCCACCACCAGCAGAACAGAAACCCAAGTTGTCACAAAGCTCCTCTGGACTTGATTCCTGTCCCACTGTTCCCAGTTCCTATTTTTATAACATGGACACCTGCTCCTCTCTGAATCAGCTTGGTCTTCACTTCAAGCCTTTGCACATTCTGGAACCCATGCATAGAAGGACCTATCAATCATCCACAATTCCACTGGATGCCAAAATCAGGTGCCAGTCATCTGACCCTTCACCTGGACTTAGGATTCTGGGCTTGGTGTCTCTTCAAGGTCCCCAGGTGGCTGGACAGTCCCAGGACATCACTACCTCAGAGGTGAGGCCCTGAAATAAGCTCCACAACCCAGTTCCCTAAGTGGCTCTGCACCTGCAGGAACCTGTGGGAACTAAAGGTCTGTGGAGGGCCTGGCACCCACTGCCAGGACCCAGGGGCTCAGGCTGCTCAGGGCCCTGGCCCAGCCCCGGGGCTGGGTGATGCCTGCATGACCTCGGGGCTTTCACAGGACTTCTCCTTCCTGTCCCTCACTGCTGTCCTCTCTTCTAATCTGTTCTTCCTCTGAGCAGTTTTGAGAAAAGGTTAGAACCCTAACTCACACTTTGTCCCGCTTTGGTTCACAGCCATTGATGGCAGCAGCTTCCTGAAAATGAAGTCAAACTCCTCACACAACACTTTGCTTCATCTTCCTTGCTGCCTTTACACTTAAAACAGGCCAAGGTTTCCCCAATCCTCCCTCCTCAGTCACACCACCACGGCCTTACACGGTGGCTTCAGCCTGTCACGCTCTCCCACCCAGTCACACCACGTGGCACCCCAAGCAACTCACTGTTCCGGCGGCGCTGAGACCTGGGCTGCAGGGCGGGACAGGCACCCACACCGGAGGCTGGAGGGTAACTGAGGTGAGGCCGGTTGGACTCTGGAAGCAGAAAGTAGTTTGGGAGGCACGGAGGACTCAATCGCGGCCTGTTGTGACTCAACCAGCCTCAGACACACAACTGCACTGCGGGGACACTGCCTCCAACACCTCCTCCTACTCGCCACCAGAGCGCTGAAGCTTGTGAGTCCCTCAACCCATAGAAGAATTCAAAATGACTGTCGAGAAAGGGATACCGGAAGTCCCGCCCTCACAGGATGCGCATGTCCCAAAATGCCTCTTACCTCCTCTGATGCGGGCGCAGTGCTTTCTGGGTAATGTAGTTTTTCCTATCCCAGAGGCGGGCTGGCATCCCAGCCAATGACCTTGGTGAGCAAGGTGTTGAGGCCCCACGAGTGGTGCTGGAGGAGGAGATGGGCCTGGAGGTCTGCTAACCTGGTCCATACGGACAGATCCACCAAAGAATTTATATAAGGGGGGAATGGGGAGACATCTGTAATACTATCAACAATAAAAATACAGCCCTGACCAGTTTTCTCAGTGGATAGAGCATCAGCCTGTGGACTGAAAGGTCCCAGGTTCGATTCTGGTCAAGGGCATGTGCCTTGGTTGCAGGCACATCCCCAGTGGGAGGTGTGCAGGAGGCAGCTGATCAATGTTTCTACCTCTCTATGCCTCTCCCTTCCTCTCTGTGAAAAATCAATAAAAAATATATTTTTAAAAATTGTTAATATTATAGCCCAGCTGGTGTTGTTCAGCGGTTGAGCCTCGAGCTATGAATCAGGAGGTCATGGTTCTATTCATGGTTGGGGCACACACATGGGTTGCAGGCTCAATTCCCAGGGAGAGGGGAGGTACAGGAAGCAGCCTATCAGGGATTCTCTCTCATCAGTGATGTTTCTGAAAGGATATAGAAGCCTACAGGTTGACATTCCCTACGTTGTCTGAATGTCTAGTCAGTACACATTATGAAGCTGTAGAGCTAACAGTTACTGAAAGTTCACTACATGTGCCACGCCCTGGATTCAATGCTTTATATGCATTATTATTACTTCATTTAATCCTTTCCACACCTGAGATGATTTAACCTACTATTTATGGGGAGGAAACCCGTTGCTCAGAGACTCAAGGTAAATAGCCTGATTGTAGAGTTAATAAAGGCAGGGCTGGAAGTCAAACCCAGGTGTCTCTAACAACAGAGCTCTGGCTTCTAATGTTAGCCTCTGCTTCCTCCTAGTGGGTAGAATAGGGAATACATATCCATTAAGACAGGCTAGTTGTTACAGCGTGCAAAGAACAGCCCCCAAAGCTTTAGTAGCTTATACTAAAGAAGGCTTCTTTCTTGTTCCCACCACATGAACACCCTGGTTCTCCTGGGATGGGATACGGGAGAAGCAGTATGTTGGTACCTGCTAGGTGTTATCAGAGATAAACAGAAGGGATGGCCAGTCTCAGTGGTTCCAGACTCTTCTGTCAGAGGTGACAAGCTTCACTCCCTCCACATTTCCTTGATCACAGCACATCACAGGCTGCAGCCAACATCAGGGATCAGAGCAGATCTGACATCCTTGATGGACCCCAGTAGGGAGACCACATGGTGCCAGCATCTTGTCGGGTACTGCGCAGGGCCAAGGAGAGGAGTGGGGATTGGTAGGAAATGACAGTGGAAGTCAGTCTGGATGGGTCCCTGTCTCCTCATCCAGGTGGACATTGTCCTCAGGTTGCCCTAATCTGTCACTGGCAAGTTTCAAAGGGGTGAACCTCAGAAAAAGGAGTTTGTTCAGATGTCATTGGCAGCAAACTCAGAACCCACTTGTGAGTGTGACCCTGGGTAAATCCCTGGCTGCCTGTGTTCACCATTGTGGTTGAGGTGAAGACCCACATGGTAAGTGTGTTGATTGGGAAGGTAAAGGAGTGCAAGCATCCAGCATCCATGTTCTTTTATTTTATCATTTCAAAATAAATCTTTATGTTCAGATTACAGTTGTTCCTCTTTTTTCCCCCCATAGCTCTCCTCCACCTGGTTCCTACCTCCCCTGCCCTTAGCCCCCCTACTGTCCTCGTCCATAGGTGTGTGATTTTTGTCCAGTCTCTTCCCTCATCCCCCACACTCCCATTCCTTGGAGAATCGGTCCACTCCCTTTCTATGCCCCTGATTCTATCTATTATAATCACCAGTTTATTCAGTTCGTCAGATTTTTTATTCACTTGATTTTTAGATTCACTTGTTGACTCTAAAGGTGAGTGTTTAAGAAATAAATATGCACCGGCCACAGTCTCACCTTTTTTGAATTACTCTTCTATCTCTAATTAATAAAAAAAGGTGATCTACAACTCCTCCCTGCTCCATAGTGTTTACTATTTTCTAAAGTAGTCCTCATCTTGAACGACTCCTCAGACTTCCAGATGTCATGAACTGGTCTCTGAAATATCTCATACCCTAATCGGAAAAATAAAAGATTTTATATTCCTCCTGAACATGACTATTCCCACTATGAATTTCTCCATATCAGTTGATGGTGCTTTCATACCTTCAGGTTCTAAATCCAAACCTTCACATCATCTCTGATTCTTACCTCTCTCTCCCATCCTCAAAATTAGAAAACCCAGGTGGCCACACCTAAATCACTGATCCCTAAGGCAATTGCTTCTTCCCCATCCACAACCACCACTGTGCTCCAGGTACCAACACACTCACCAAGACCATCACAGAAGCTTCCATCCTAGTCTTCCTACCACCGTCCTCACACCCATGTTGTGCATCATGCTGCAGTCACACGAGTCTAATGAGACCTGGGACACATCACCTGCTCTACTGCTCCAATGACCCCAACGATCCCACCACCAGCAGAACAGAAACCCAAGTTGTCACAAAGCTCCTCTGGACTTGATTCCTGTCCCACTGTTCCCAGTTCCTATTTTTAAACAATGGACACCTGCTCCACCCTGAATCAGCTTGGTCTTCACTTCAAGCCTTGGCACATTCTGGATCCTTTGCCTGGAAGGGCCTATCACCCACAATTCCACTGGTTGCCAAAATCAGGTACCACTCATATGACCCTTGAGACCTGGGCTTAGGACTCTGGACTTCCTCTCTCTTCAAGGTCCCCAGGTCCAAGGGAATTAAAGGTCTGTTGAGGGCCTGGCACCCACCGCCAGGACCCATAGGCTCAGGCCGCTGAGTACTATTGCCCAGCCTCCAGGCCAGGTAACCTGCAGTTAGCTGCATCCCCTCAAGGCCTCAGTCTTTAGTGCAAATTCTTGCCAGGTTCATTATCTTTTACAGGACTTCTCCTTCCTGTCCTTAACTGCTGTCCTCTCTCTCCTAGTCTGTTCTTCCTCCGTATAGCTTTGGGAAACGTTTAGAACCCTACATCAGACCACCAACCTTTTTTTTTTTTTGTAATATATTTTTATTGATTTTAGAGAGGAAGGGAGATAGAGAGATAGAAACATCAATGATGAGAGAGAGCCATTGATCGGTTGCCTCCTGCATGCCCCCTAATGAGGATTAAGCCCCCAACACAGGCATGTACCCTTGACCGGAGTCGAACCTGGGACCCTTCAGTCCACAGGCCGATGCTCTATCCATTGAGCAAAACCGGCGAGGGCCAACCTTTATTATTTTTTTTCCACAGCCATTGATGGCCCCACTGTCCTGAGAATGACAGTAAAAAACCTCAGGCAAAACTTCCCCTCATCTTCTTTGTTGCCTTTAAACACAAACACGGCCAGGTTTCTCGAATCCTCCCAGCTCAGTCCCACCACCAAGTCCTTACACAATGGCACTGCAGCCTGTCACACTCTTTCCCCCATCACACCTTCTGTCACCCACAGTGACTCACTGTTCCAGACACAGCTACCTGTGCTGTTGGACCAGACAGGTGCCCACACCTGAGGCTGGAGGGTTAAATGGGGTGACGCTGAGTTGAACTCTGTAAGCAAGAGGAGTCTGGGAGGCAGGGAGGCCCAATCCTGCCTATTGTGGGTCAACAAGCCTCAGACCACTTCACAGCGGGATGCTGCCTGTGACGCCTGGTCCCACTGGAGACCTGGCTCCCGGAAGCCCCTGTCTCTGTGAACAGAGCAAAGAGGTTAAAATGACCACCAGGTAACGACGCTGAAAGCCCCGCCCTAAACCATGTACACGTGGATAATGTGCCACCTGTTCTGGCTTTCATTGGCTAAACCCAGCCATCATTAGGTGCATGGCCCTTTGGGTAATATACTTTGAGGCCTCACAGGTGGAATTGGGATCCCAGTTACTCCCTGACCTTTGCAAATATTGGAACCACCAAGTGGCACTGGGAAATGACCACTTTAGGTTTTGGAGGCTGGTTTCTGGGGAGTGTTGTCTGCAACGGATCTGTTATTTGCACACATTTCTAATTCCGTGAATCTCAGAGTGCTCCTTGAGGTAAAAAAGTATTATTTAACTTATTCCTGCAGACTACAGTCCTAAACTTCAAAATGTGACTTTTAAGAGAGAGAGGAAATGAGAGGGAGAGAGTAAAACACGGATTGGCTGCCCCCTGCTTGCCTCCCACCCACCCACTGGGCATTCAGCCCGGAAACCAGCCTTGTGCCCTCACCAATAATGAACTGGCAACCTCTCCAGGCCCAACCAACTGAGTCCCTCCAGCTGCCAGAGTTTGTATTTTTAACATAAAAGTATCACATTATTAAGAGAAACAGCAGGCTATGAGATACATAATCCTATCCTCTGCATTTACAATCAATATTTGAAAGGATACAGAAGCTAACAGGTTGACATTTCCTATGTTCTCTGGATGTCTGTAATCAGTACACATCGTGAAGCTGTGTTGCTAAGAGTTACTGAATGTTTACTACATGTGTCAGGCCGTGGATTCAATGCTTTATAGGAATTTTTATTTCATCTAATCCTCTCCACAACCTGAGATGGTTTAACCATCAATTTTGTGGAGAGGAAATCCAGGCTCAGAGATTGAACGTAAATAGCCTGATTGTAGAGTTAAGAAAGGCAGGGCTGGAAGTAGTCAAACCCAGGTGTCTCTAACAACAGAGCTCTGGCTTCTAATGTTAGGCTCTGCTGCCTCCTACAGCCGTGGCCAGCAAACTGTGGCTCCTGAGCCACATGCGGTACTTTGGCCCCTTGAGTGTGGCTCTTCCACAAAATACCACAGCCTGGGCAATTCTATTTTGAAGAAGTGGCGTTAGAAGAAGTTTAAGTTTAAAAAATTTGGCTCTCAAAAGAAATTTCAATTGTTCTCCTGTTGATATTTGGCTCTGTTGACTAATGAGTTTGCCGACCACTGTCCTAGAGGGTAGAATCGCTCATGTGTACCTGCTAGAATGGGCCAGATGTTATGGTGGGTAATGAGCAGCCCCAAAGCTTTAGTGGCTTAGAGTAAAGAAGGCATCTTTCTTGTTCATACCACACGAACACCCTGGTTCTTCAGGGTTAAGGAGGAGCCACCATGTAGGCTGTGTTAGGTGTTATCCGAGATGGAGAGAGATCCTGGCCAGTCTCAGCTCTTCCAGGCTCTTCTGTTAGAGGTGACAGGGTTCCCGCCACCTCGTTTCATTGGTCAAAGAACATCACAGGCTTCAGCCAACATCAGGGTCAGCGGCAGAACCTGACCTCCTGGATGGGCCCCAGTGACGTCACCACATGGTGCCAGGCCCTTTTGGGGAAGTGCAGGAACCAAGGAGAGGGGTGGGGATTGGTAGGAAATGACAGAACTCAGTCAGGATGGCTTGCTTTCTCCTCATCCACATACACTTTTTCCCTGAGCTGTCCAAAACCATCACTGGCCAGACTCAAAGGAGTGAACTGCAAAAAGAGAAGTTTGGTCACATGTCATTGGTAGCAAATGCAGAACCCAGTTCTGAGTGTGACCTTGGGTGAATCCCCACTGTCTCGCTTCCCCCACTGTGGAACCCACGTGTTAAAAGAGCTGATTGGGAAGAGGACAGGACGGAACGCATTCCAGCACCTATGTTAAATTCACATCAGTGATGACCAGGCCTACAAGCCTTTTTGTCATTTGCATTGCCCAGGTGAGTGCTCCATCAGGTGGGGCTGATTGGATAAACGCTGATATTAACAACAGTGGTGATCCTGTGGTTTCCATTTCGTCTGTCCAGAAACCTGTGCGAAATGTGGTCCCTTCATGCTTTGCCATCCCCACTGCAGAGAGCACTGAGCCTATTCTGCCTCCTGGCCATGCACACTCAGTAGATGACCAGATTGGAGGTCCAGAAGTGATGCTCAGAGCAGCCCAGGCTCCTTCCTCTATTAGGTGTCAGCTGAGATTTCCCACAGGCAAGGGGGGAACTTTCTCTCCAGAAATTAGGAACCCAAAGGACCCCCAGCCCTCTCTAGGGGTATCCAGTTCCTCATTCACAAAGGGGACTCAGGAGCCCAGGAACCTTCCCCTTCTGCTTTCCCTCATATGCACACACCCATTTATTCATTTTCAGGAAACCAGGATCCTCCCACTCATTCTCAAAGCCCTGGAGTCTTCCCAAAACAGCACCTCCACATTCTATAAAACAATTTCCTTCAGGATTCAAAACCAATGGTCCATGTGGCAAAGGAGTCACTTGAGTCACGGAGGAATGAGGGCAATTTCAGCAGATGCCTGAAATGCTGCACAGTCCTCCTTCAGTTAAAATGATGAATTTATTTAAACAATTTGAAAAAGATCCTCAGCAGACATTTTAACACAGCAGATAAATACACTGCAAGGAAGGTTACAAAAAATGTTCACCATAAAATATTCCTCGGTAGATGGAATTAAAACAAGAGCAAGTTAACATAACATGCATTTCTGAGGTAACTATTTGAAAAGCTTAACCATTGTATGCCCTTGCAGGGTAGCAGAAAATTTGGGATTTTTATAGACTGTAGGTCAGTGGTAAGCCAAAGGCAATGACCATTATGGGTCACAGTTCTTCATATGGTAAATGTAAAACATTCACCTACACAACAGCGTGATAAGTAAAACATATGTCTATACGGAGAACTGAATGCAAACATTCCCAGAAGAGTTATGTATAATACCCCAAACCTGGAAATAACAAATAACATAGATCAATTCATAAAGTGGTTATTCACAGAACCCAGTACTACTCAGCAATTTAAAAAAAAATTTAACTTTTCACAACCATTTTTAATGAATCTGAAAATGATTGTGTGCCATGGAGGAAACCGGTATTTTTTAAAAAACAAAAAAACAAAAAACTACACATCAACTAGTGCCTATAAAATTATGAACACTATGAACTATTCTAGTATAAAGAATGGAAAATCCCTGAGTGCATGGAGGGCCAAGGAAGGCAGAAAAAGAGATTATAACAGGGCAGTAGGAAAATAGTGGGTGTGACAAAGGAAGGTACAGAGTTGTTGGTATGGAAAATAATACAATAATTAATAATAATAAACAGGAATATACTCTGCCCCGGCCAGTGTCCTCAGTTGGTTGGATGTCATCCCATTCACGGACAGGTCTCTGGTTTGATTCCAGGTCAGTGAACATCCCCAAATGGATTTCCAGATGTGGCATGCAGGAGGCAGGAGATCTATGTTTACCTCTGTCTTCCAGTCTCTCTCTCTCCCAAAAAAGAAATTATTTCCAAAAATTTTTTAAAAGAATAATCTCTGTGTTTTCCAGACATACAACTGTAAGCCTATTGTTGCGCCACCCTGTGTATGAGTTACAGGTGGTTTATGTCACATGTGACAGTTTCACAGCTTTCTCTCTAGGTCAGGGCTCTGAAATAGCACACATGAGAAAGGTGCACTTTATTGCATATCAGTTCTGATTTTCAGGGAGGACCAGACTTGCCTCAGTGGCAGCAAATGCTGTCAAGCAGGGAAGAGTATTGCCATTGGAATCAACAGGAATGCTGGCTGGTTACAAAAGACACATCCTGGGTCTGATTACAGGGTTATCCTTCCTCTGGCTTTGAGGTCTTGCCTGCTGAGCAACAATATTGAGGTGAACACCCTAGAGGGGTCAGGGGTCAGGGGGATCCACAAAACCATGAGATTATTGTCTCTGCCACTGACTTCACCTCCAGGAAATAGTGATGGAGGTCCTCAGAAAGTTCTCAAAGATAATACAAGGCACAGGCCCTGGAATAATTTGGTTTATGTCCAGAAGAGGCACTTTTCATCTAGTTTAACTGCAGAGTCTTCCTTGACTATGAAAGAGTGTTTATGTATCAACACTAAAATCACCTCAGAGTCTTACAACCAATGACAACAGCGTATGAAATCTCATACATCGTGACACATGGCCTCTTTGGAGCATGTGGAGAGTAGTTCCCCTTAACATTGCTAAGACTTATGTAATACATACTGTGAACAGAGAATATAATTCATATTGTTCACAGGAGCGCAATAAAGGCCACCTGTTCAGGGCGACCATTGACCTCTACAATAAAAGAGGCACCAGACTGCATTTTAGAACCACAAAGTCATGCACACTTTGTCTCAAGGCATTGGTCGCCAATACAAAATCAGCTAATATTGAACAAAGAGTGATTTTCTGCCATCAAGCTGTGCCTTCCAAAGCACAGAAAGTTTAAGATCGCACCATATCTGTTCACCTCTCCATGCTGACAGAACACTAATTTCCTTTCAATCATGCCAGGGAGAGAATACAACCAACAAAATTAAAGTACAAAAGAAAAATCTCCTTTACATAAAGATCATAAAACAGAGCAGAAGACAGTAACAGGTTTGCAGGTTGATGAAATGGAACTGGAAACACTTCATCACAGCCTAATGTGAGACCCACAATGTCCCTGAAAGAGGTAGCACTTCTTGCTGCAGGAAGTGGGCTCTGGACAAAACCTGGACCAGGTCAATTCTCTGGTCAGAAATAAAGAAATGATGATACATCCAGGAGCTCAGAATATTCATAATTTTCTCAAGCACAACCCCATAGCATGCAGGGGTTGTGACGGATGCACACTCTTCAGGTGAGCCAGGTGTTTGGGGTGAAATATCTTCCAGACAATTTCTTCCACTGACATAAATCCGGTTGTAGTCCTGAATAGATTAGCAAGTGTAATCCAGTTTCTGAAAGTGTCACTTATACCTGAAACTTAGGAGGCATCTAGCAGAGTGTATGTTCTGAAAAAGGGTTTGCATTCAGGTAAATGGGGATAAAGCTTCTCCTCTTAGTGTTGTTATTCTGAGTGAGAAAGCAAAACATTCCCTGCACATTTAAAGCTTTTCTCCAGTGTGTTCTCTCAAGTGTTGAACGAGGAAATATTTGATGCAAAAAGATTTTCCACATTCAATACACTCATGAGGTCCTTTCCAGTGTGAACTCTATGGTGTCAAATGAGAGTAGAGCTTGTGCTGAAGGATTTCCCACAGTCACTACACCCATATGGCTTTTCTCCAGTGTGCATTCTCTGGTGGATAAAGAGGTGATGGTTGTGCCTAAAAGATTTCCCACATTCACTACACTCATAAGGTTTTTCTCCAGTGTGAACTCTGTGGTGTTTAGTGAGGGAAGACCTTACATGGAAGGAATTCCCACATTCACCACATTTGTAAGGTTTTTCTCCAGAGTGAACACTGTGGTCTCAACTGAGAGTAGATCTTTTGCTGAAGGACTTCCACAGTCACTACACTCATATGGTTTTTCTCCAGTGTGAACTCTCTGGTGGATAAGGAGGTGATTGCTTTGCCTAAAAGATTTCCCACATTCACTACATGTGTAAGGTTTTTCACCAGTGTGAACTCTGTTGTGCTTAGTGAGGTGAGAACTTTCACGAAAGGACTTTCCACATTCCCTGCACTTATAAGGTTTTTCTCCGGTGTGAATTCTGTAGTGTTTAATGAGGCTCGAGTTCTCGTGGAAACACTTCCCACAATCACTACACTGATATGGCTTTTCTCCAGTGTGAACTCTCTGGTGGATATGGAGGTGACTTTTCTGCCTAAAAGATTTCCCACATTCAGTACACTCATAAGGTTTTTCTCCAGTGTGAACTCTGTGGTGTTGACTGAAGTGAGACCTTTGACTGAAGCACTTTCCACAATCACTACATTGATGCGGCTTTTCTCCAGTGTGAACTCTCTTGTGGGTAAAAAGGCCATAATTGCACCTAAAAGATTTCCCACATTCACTACACTGATAAGGTTTTTCTCCAGTGTGAACTCTCTTGTGGATAAAGAGGTCAGAATTGCACCTAAATGATTTTCCACATTCACTACATTTGTAAGGTTTTTCTCCAGTGTGAACTCTGTGGTGGTTATTGAGGGAAGACCTTTGATTGAACAGCTTCCCACAGTCACTACAATGATATGATTTTTCTTTGGTGTGAACTCTCCTATGTCTATTGTGGTTAAAGGTAAATCTGAAAACTTTCTCACATGCATTATACTCATATTTCACTTCCCCAGAGCAAGTGCCCTGATGTGGAACAAAGTTCTGGTTGTGGATGGCAGATTTTTCACATTCATCCCATTGGTCATGCCTTTTTCTATTGAGAAATTCCTCTGAAATCTCACCACCACTGTGTGATTCCTCAGTGTTGAGAGGGGCCTGGTGCTGGAGAAGCTCTAACATGGCTGGGAAGTCTTCCCCAAGTTCCCTACTGGTTGAAGGCAGCCCTGTTAAGTAGAAGCTGCACTTGGTCACATATGAGGCCCTGTCCACAGCTTCTTTCCTGGCCTTCTCTCCTCTGGCTTCCCTATGATGATGGGGAGAGTTTGCATTGAAATAGAAGTCTCTCACACATGCATCACTGAAGAAGACTTTCTGCTCAAAGTCTGCTGCTTGTGACTCAGTCAGGTGCAGAATATCTTTGAACACAGAGAAACACCTCCTGCAGAGATGGGTCCTCTGGGTTGCTGGAGCTGTCTTAGAATCACTAACCTGTGACTCTCCTTCTACAGATACACTGTGGTCAGAACAGGCCTCCACATCATGCGTTTTGTGCCAACAACCTGAAAACAGAAAAATGGTGATGAAATGAATGTCGACTGTGGTGACAGGGAGAAGTCTCATTACAAAAGTGTGTCGCACATAACACAATAGTTACATGCTATTGTCTTACGTAAATATCTGAAAGAGATATTGATAAGATGCTGCTGTGAAGATCTGGGCCACTGAATATCATGCAACTGAGAAGATACCAAACAAAATATGAAACAAACATGGCCAGCATCACATGGAACAGAATCTGGATCGTCTGCTCCTGCGTCTGCTAACAGTGCTCTACAGGGCTTGTCTGCTGGTGACATGGGCCAGCTGTGCAGAAGGTTGGCTAAATCTTATTCCATGTAACATTCAAGAAAGAAGCTTGTGTCAGGGTCTAGTGAAACACTTCTGTGCACCTCATTACACATATGCAGGTCAATATTTGAAAATACTGCAGCCATAACCGGATTGGCTCAGTGGATACAGCAATGGCCTGTGGAATGAAGGGCTCCAGGTTTGATTCTGGTCAAGGGCATATACCTTTCTTGTGGCACATCCCCAGTAAGGGGTGTGCCAGAGGCAGCTAATTCAGGTTTCTAACTTTTCTATCACTCTCACTTTCTCTGTGTAAAAAATTCAATAAAATATATTTTTTTAAAAAAGAAAATACTGCAGATGAAAGAGTTCCGAGGAACAGGTGTAGGAAGAGGGCAAGAAGGTGAAGGTAGCCAGAAACCAGGAAGGCACAGAGTAAAAGGTAAGTCAGGGAAGTGTCAAGCATGGGAATGAAAAGGTAGAAATGAACTGCTGCCAGTAGCACCTCAACCTAACCTTGTAGGACATGACCTTGTTACTGGTATGATGTAAACACCACCCTTATGTCAAACCTCCGCCCAATTGCAACTCAGGAGGGCCAGGCAGCCCTTCAGGTCATCCTGCACATTCACCCTGTGAAAAAACAGGGTTCTCCTTGCCTCTTCTACTGTACAAGCACATAGAACACCAATATTCTGAGTTTCATTGCAAGACAACAGAGGTGAGTAGCCATCACTGACTCACAGCAAGACAGGATGCAATAGCATTCAGGGAACAGAATATTACAAACAATGGAAGATCTTTCAAGATCCGCCCATGGTTCATGCAGGTAAAGACCATAACCTGGCACAGGCAGTCACAAACAGCCATTAGCTGGAGGAATGGTGCAGAAGTGGAAGCAACAGATGTGGACATAGACACCCTCCCAGAAACAGAAAGTGCAAGCTGGGCCCATTAAGCTATTTGCAGCAATCCTGACTCCCAGACACTTCCTGCTCTATCTGATGCTATGGGTGTGAAGGATATTCATGGAGGCCTTTGCTCAGGTCTCTCCAAATTACTCAGCACTCTCAGCCACAGCACATTTGACAGGACATGGGGGAAAACAAGGACAGCCCATGGTCTGGCTGTGAGAGCCACATCCAGAGAAAAAAGGAAGAGAGGACACTGGGACAATGTGAAGGTCTTACCTACAGATGAGACCAGGGCAAAAACTTCCAGCATCATCTTGCAGTACAGGAGTCTCTGAGCCTCATCAAGGAGCCCCCACTCCTCCTCAGAGAAGGCAATGGCCACATCCTCAAAGTTCATCTCCTGTCATTAAGTGGACAGTTCAGTCCATGATGAGTTTCTCTCCTAGGATTTTATGTTCATAATACTCCCCAACATCCACATCCATCTGCTCCCTCGAATCCCCACATCAGAAAAGATACCAGGCCTAGGTCCCATCAAAGTCACTCTCTCCTTCTGTTCCTACTGATGCTGTGTCTTCCCCCTCAATAAGGGCAAATGAGCTTATAGATGATACCTGTGCTCTGGAGCTCACATGAAGGCCACACCCCTTTTCAATACAGTGGGTGTCATGAACATAGGGTAGGGAGAGATGTTGTCCATAAGGAGACTGTGAGCGATCTGACACTGTGCTTGACAGGCCATCGCCTTGTTGTCCCTGCATTCAGGGAATGACAAGGTTATTGTATCATTGTTCAACATTTTTTAAAAAAATAAATCTTTATTGTTCAGATTATTACAGGTGTTCCTCTTTTTTTCCCCATAGCTCCCCTCCACCTGATTCCCCACCCCACCCCATGCCCTTGCCCCCCACCACTGTCTTCATCCACAGGAGTAAGATTTTTGTCCAATCTCTTCCCACACCCCTCACACCTGCTTCCCCTGAGAATCCTCAGACCACTCCCTTTCTATGTCCTTGATTCTATTATATTCACCAGTCCATTCTGTTCTTCAGATTTTTCATTCACTTGATTTTTACATTCACTTGTTGGTAGGTATGTATTTGATGTCATTTTGTTGTTCATAATTTTTATCTTTACCCTTTTCTTCTTCTTCCTCTTCTTAAAGAATACCCTTCAGCATTTCATGTAATCCTGGTTTGGTGGCGATGAACTCCTTTAGCTTTTTCTTGTCTGTGAAGCTCTTTATCTGACCTTCAACTCTGAATGATAGCTTTGCTGGGTAGAGTAATCTTCGTTGTAGGTTCTTGCTGTTCATCACTTTGAATATTTCTTGCCACTCCGTTCTGGCCTGCATAGTTTCTGTTGAGAAATCAGCTGACAGTGGTATGGGTACTGCCTTGTAGGTAATTAACTGTTTTTCCCTTGCTGCTTTTAATATTCTCTCTTTGTCTTTTGCCCTTGGCATTTTAATTATGATGTGTCTTGGTGTGGTCCTCTTTGGATTCCTCTTGTATGGGGTTCTGTGCGCTTCCTGGACTTGTAAGTCTATTTCTTTCACCAGGTAGGGAAAGTTTTCTGTCATTATTTCTTCTAATACGTTTTCAATATTTTGCTCTCTCCCTTCTTCTGGCACCCCAAAAATTCGGATGTTGGTTCGCTTAAAGTTGTCCCAGAGGCTCCTTACACTATCTTCATATTTTTGGATTCTTTTTTCTTTTTGTTTTTCTGGTTGGATGTTTTTTGTTTCCACATATTTCAGATCTTTGGTTTGATTCTTGGGGTACGTTGATCTACAGTTGAGTTTCTGTATATTCTTTATTTCAGACAGTGTATGCTTCATTTCTGACTGATCCTTTTCCATTTTTTTGGCATTCTCATTAAGCTCCTTGAAGGTCTCATCAAGTTTCTCAGCGGTTTTAAGAAGATTCTTGAGTAACCTTATAAATGTGGTTCTGAACTCTATGTCATCCAGTAGTTTGCTTTCCTCTGTTTCTTTCATTCGTGACATGTTTCTTTGTCTCCACATTTTGGCTGCTTCCCTGTGTTGATGGAGTAGCTTTGTGTGGTAGGTGATCTATAGGGAGCAGTAGCTCAGCCTCCTCAATCACATGAGGTGGATGCTCTTGGTACAACCCTTTCTTGGCTGAGTGCTAAGTCTTGGTGTAGTTAAGCCTTAATTGCTGTTGGTACACTGGGAGGAATTGACCTCCAGGCCAATTAGCTGTGAGCACTCGCTGTGTCTTACTGGAAGAACTGCTGCACTAAAGACACGCTTATGGGGAAGGACTTGTTTCAGTGGGGCTTTGGTGCTCACTGAGTCTGCCTCTTGAATGTGTCACTTATGGATGTGAGGAGTTGAAATCTGGTGTCTCACACTGACCACTAGGTACACTGGCTTCTGGATCTCCAAGGGGATTCAGGTCAGCTACTGTCTGAGGCCATCCAGCAGGAGCTACAGTGAGAGCTACAGTTTTCTCCTCTTTGCTTGTGGTTTGGAGGTTTTGGAGCTGTCTGAACCTGGCTGTAAGTTTGCTAGGTTAAGCTGCGATAGGGCAGGCCTTTCTTATGCTATATCCGCTGCTTGGAGCTTGGGTGCGTTTGTAGGGTGTGCAGGGCGGGGTCTCAGGGTGTCACTAGGCTAGGGCGTGGCAAACAGCAATGGCTGCCAGTTAGCGGGCTCTGCGGGAGTCCCGTGCCCCAGTGCAGTAAACAATTATTCCTGTGTGCAGCTCTGCAAGCAAGCCACCTTCACTGGCAGACAGTCCAGCCTCTCCCCGTAGGAGTTTGGGTCCCCCGTGTGTCCCCAGAGACTGGATTTCAGAGTAATCGGGGGCTTGTCTCCCTTTGGGTTGAAAAAAGCAATGCCTGCCACCAGCCCGGATCACGCACCTCCGTACCTCAGCTTTTTAGCGCTCGTGCACGTCTCAATGCTCTTTTCTCTTTCCTTCTAGTTGTAGAACTTCCACTCAGCCAGCTTTCCCATGGTTCTGGGTGATAGACGTTTTGTCTTTTAGTTGTAGTTTTGAAATTGTTGTGCGAGGCACCAGTTTAGGTGTTTACCAATGCCGCCATCTTGGGTTCCATTGATCAACCTTTTGAACCCATTCCCAGGGTGCTAAGGCCATCACTTTGCACTACCTGCTGCACATAGTTCTTTGAACCACACTTCTCTCACACAGCTGCATCCCCAGAGGCATAACATAAAAGGGAACACAAATGTGCTGTGATGAATACAGTTTATTTCCTAATCATCTTCTTTTCCAAAATTCTAATCCACCAGCTCTGTAATGTATTTTCTCTCACTCTTCTCCCCTCTCCACACCAATGGAGATTTTCAAACCCAGAGGACAGTGATGTATGCTATCTCAGTCCTATTGATCACTGTAACAGCCCTCACAACAAAAGGCTGGTGTGCACATAAATTACTCCTAAAATCTGAACCAGGTATGTACTACCAGAGCACACCCTCTTTTCAGGAATTAATCTGAAATTCACCATATCATATTATCCAGACAGCACCAAAAATGGACTCAAATTTCATTGCCTCTTATGTCAATGTCAGGGCCCTTTAACTATTAAGGCATATGACTACTCCAAGGGTACATCACTCTTCCTCCCACACCTGCACTCCCACACCCACGACCCCATCGGCATCTCCTTGACTTCCTACTCATTACTTAGCATGTGTGGTGTAGTGACTGCTTGGCAAATCAAAACAGGATTAAGTTCTATGTGAACTCTGAGCATCCACACTCATTGAGGCAGCCTTCAGTGCTGCTATGGAGGCCTCCCTCCCTGATTGTGTTTTCCTTCAACCTCACCTACTGAGAGCCACATCAGATCTCAGATATCCAGAGGCACCTACACTGGAGCTGCACCTGATGTCCCTTCACCAGTCACAGCCTTTAGCCCTCAAGTCCCATCACCTAAGGCCCTCTACCCCATGGCCAGTGAGTCTCACAGATGCCCACTCATGCCCCTAAGCAAATCCACCAGACTGAGAACAACACTCAAGCCTAAGGCTCAATCAAAATCCTGGTGTGTGTTTGACAAGTAAATAGGCAACAGCTGCAGTCTCATCTTGTTTGAATTGCTCTTTGGTCTCCAATTAAAAAAAAACAACAACACAAGATGACCTACATCTGCACCCTCTTACCTACACTCCCGATAATTTTTAAAGAAGATTTCATCCTGGAGAATCCAAGATGGCGGCGTAGGTAAACACCTAAACTGCTGCCTCCCACAACAATTTAAACTGCAACTAAAAGACAAAACGTCTATCAACCAGAACCACGGGAAAGCTGGCTGAGTGGAAGTTCTACAACTAGAAGGAAAGAGAAAAGAGCATTGAGACGTGCACGAGCGCTGAAAAGCTGAGGTACGGAGGCGCGTGATCCAGGCTGGCAGCGGGCGACTGGGAGCGTTGCTTTTTTCAACCTGAACGGAGACAAGCCCCCGATTACTCTGAAATCCAGTCTCTGGGGAGATGCGGGGGACCCAAACTCCTACGGGGAGAAGCTGGACTGTCTGCCAGTGAGAGTGGCTTGCTTGCAGAGCTGCGCACAGGAATAATTGTTTACGGCACTGGGGCACGGGACTCCAGGACGCCATCGGGGACACAGAGCCGGCTACCTAGCAGCCATTGCTGTTTGCCACGCCCTAACCTAGTGACGCCCTGAGACCCCGCCCTGCACAACCTACAAACCCACCCAAGCTCCAAGCAGCCGAGTTAGCATAAGAAAAGCCTTCCCTATCGCAGCTTAACCTAGAAAACTTGCAGCCCGGGTCAGACAGCTCCAAAACCTCCAAACCCCAAGCAAAGAGGAGAAAACTGCAGCTCTCACTGTAGTTCCTGCTGAGTGGCCTCAGACAGTAGCTGACCTGCACCCCATTGGAGATCCAGAAGCCAGTGTACCTAGTGGTCAGTGTGAGACACCAGATTTCAACTCCTCACATCCATAAGTGACACATTCAAGAGGCAGACTCAGTGAGCACCAAAGCCCTACTGAAACAAGTCCTGCCCCATAAGCGTGTCTTCAGCGCAGCAGTTCTTCCATTATAGACACAGGGAGTGCTCACAGCTAATTGGCCTGGAGGTCAATTCCTCCCAGTGTACCAACAGCAATTCAGGCTTAACTACACCAAGACTTTGCACTCAGCCCACAAAGGGGTGTACCAAGAGCATCCACATCAGGTGATTGGGGAGGCTGAGCTACTGCCCCCTATAGGTCACCTACCACACAAAGCCACTCCATCAACACAGGGAAGCAGCCAAAATGCAGAAACAAAGAAACATGTCACGAATGAAAGAAACGGAGGAAAGCAAACTACTGGATGACATAGAGTTCAGAACCACAGTTATAAGGTTACTCAAGAATCTTCTTAAAACCGCTGAGAAACTTGATGAGACCTTCAAGGAGCTTAATGAGAATGCCAAAAAAATGGAAAAGGATCAGTCAGAAATGAAGCATACACTGTCTGAAATAAAGAATATACAGAAACTCAACTGTAGATCAACATACCCCAAGAATCAAACCAAAGATCTGAAATATGTGGAAACAAAAAACATCCAACCAGAAAAACAAAAAGAAAAAAGAATCCAAAAATATGAAGATAGTGTAAGGAGCCTCTGGGACAACTTTAAGCGAACCAACATCCGAATTTTTGGGGTGCCAGAAGAAGGGAGAGAGCAAAATATTGAAAACGTATTAGAAGAAATAATGACAGAAAACTTTCCCTACCTGGTGAAAGAAATAGACTTACAAGTCCAGGAAGCGCACAGAACCCCATACAAGAGGAATCCAAAGAGAACCACACCAAGACACATCATAATTAAAATGCCAAGGGCAAAAGACAAAGAGAGAATATTAAAAGCAGCAAGAGAAAAACAGTTAATTACCTACAAGGCAGTACCCATACCACTGTCAGCTGATTTCTCAACAGAAACTATGCAGGCCAGAACGGAGTGGCAAGAAATATTCAAAGTGATGAACAGCAAGAACCTACAACGAAGATTACTCTACCCAGCAAAGCTATCATTCAGAGTTGAAGGTCAGATAAAGAGCTTCACAGACAAGAAAAAGCTAAAGGAGTTCATCGCCACCAAACCAGGATTACATGAAATGCTGAAGGGTATTCTTTAAGAAGAGGAAGAAGAAGAAAAGGGTAAAGATAAAAATTATGAACAACAAAATGACATCAAATACATACCTACCAACAAGTGAATGTAAAAATCAAGTGAATGAAAAATCTGAAGAACAGAATGGACTGGTGAATATAATAGAATCAGGGACATAGAAAGGGAGCGGACTGGCAATTCTCAGGGGAAGCAAGTGTGAGGGGTGCGGGAAGAGATTGGACAAAAATCTTACTCCTGTGGATGAAGACAGTGGCGGGGGGTAAGGGCATGGGGTGGGGTGGGGAATCAGGTGGAGGGGAGCTTATGGGGAAAAAAAGTGGAACACCTGTAATAACCTGAACAATAAAGATTTATTTAAGAGGAAAAAAAAAGAAGTTTTCATCCTGAACTGCTTCTCAGAGTTGCACACCCTCATGAACTACTCTCTGAAATATCACAAACCCTGAAAGGTAAAAAATAGAAGTTTTGCCGTTCACAATGAACATCACACTTCCTACTATGAATATCTGCATCGCAGTTGATGCTTCCATACTTCCAGCTGTCAAATGCAAACCTCCACCTCGTCCCGGACTCTTCTCCTTCCCTGTCTTATCCTCAAAAATCCAGGTGGCCACACCTAAAACACTGATCCAGAATCCAACTGCTTATTTCCCCTCCATGGCCACCATCATGAGCCAGGTACCACCATACTCACCCAGACCTTCACAGCAGCTTCCATCCTAGTTTTACACCACCTCCCTCTCACCCTACAGCTCATTATGCTTCAACCAAGGGAGTCTACTGAGACTTGGGTCAGTCACTTGCCTCCAAATCTCCCATTGCTGCCGTCACCTGCAGAACGGACACCCACGTTGTTACAAAGCTGCTCAGGATCTGACTCCTATCTATTCTTACCACTTCCCTTTTCTTGAAAAAAAAATTAAAAAGGGTACCTGCAAGTCCCTCCACCAACCCAGTCTTCACTCCAAGCCTTGGCATAATCTGGACATATGCCTGGGAGGACCTCCCATATCCCATTCCACTGGTTGCCAAAACAGGAGCCGCTGATATGACCAAATACAAGGACTTAGAATTCTGGGCTTGGTGTCTCTTCAAGGTCTCCATCTCCAAGGGCTGGAAGAGGTGCTGGACAGCCCCAGGACCCCACTATCTCAGAGGCCATAAGAGTGAGAGGCCCTGGAATCAGCACCACAAACCAGTCGCCCTAAGCAGCCTGCATCTTCAGGAACCTGTGGGAACTAAAGGTCTATAGAGCGCCTGGCGCCCACCGCCAGGATCCATGGGCTTGGGCTGGCCAGCCCCGGGGTCAAGTTACTTTGAGATGCCTGCATTACTTCAGGGCTCTGCCCTCAGTGCTCACTCTTTCCAGGTACCTGATCATTTACAGGAATTCTCCTTCTTGTCCCTAACTGCTGTCCTCTCTCCTGTAGTCGGTTTTCCTCTGAGCAGTTTTGGGAAAAGGTTACAACCCTACCTCACACTATGTCCCTCTTTTGTTCACACCCATCGATGGCAGCAGCTTCCTGAAAATGAAAGGAAAACTCCTAACACAAAACTCTGCTTCACCTTTTTTGTTGTTTGTAGACATAAGACAGACCTGGGTTTGTGGAACCCTCCCAGGTCAGCCACACCACCATATTCTGTCCTTACTGGCTGGCCCTGAAGTCTGTCACCCTCTTTCACCGTGTCACACCCTGTGTCACCCACCTGAGACTCACTCTTCTGGAAGATGTGACCTGGGCTGCAGCACCTAACAGGCTCCCTCACCAGAGCCTGGAGCGTAAATGGGATGAGCTGAGTGGAACTCTGTAAGCAGAGAGGAGTCTGGGAATCAAGGAGGCTCCAATCCCACCAGTTGCTGTCGAACAAGCTTCAGACACACCCTACAGAGCAGAGACACTGCCTCTGAGGCCTCGGTGTGGTTGCAACCCAGAGCGCTGGAGCCTCTGGCAATGGTAAGCGAATAAGGGGGTCAAAATGTCAACCAGGAAGAAGATGCCGAAAGTCACAGCCAAGCAATGAGCACTGCGTAATCCGTCTCTCCTGGGCTTTCACTGGCTAAACCCAGCCATCATTAGGCGCATTGCCTGTTGGGTAATGTACTTTTCCAGGACCGACGGGTGGCATTAGGATGCCAATGACTCGCTGTCCATTGCAGTATTGGCCCTGGGGTCCCGAGTGGTGCTGGGAAATGACAACCTTAGGCTTTGTTGGCTGGTGGCAGGTTTCTGGGGAGTGATGTCTGCAACTGACCTCTTGTTTGGAGACATTATTCCAGATTCCATGAAGCTCAGAATGCTCCCCGAGGTGAAAAGTATTATTTCACTGATTCCTGAAGACTTCAGGCCTAAATGAGTGTATATATTATATATATTTATATATTTGTGATTTTTTTAATTTTAATTTTAGAGAGAGAGAGGAAATGAGATGGAGAGATACAACAATCAGCTGCCTTCTCCAAGCCCTCACCCAGCCCACACGCTCCCCCCCCCCACGGAGTGCCCTCACCTGGAATGTAACTGGCGACCTTTCTGTGCATGAGAGGGTGCTCAACCAATTGTGTCACTCCTGTCTTCAGATTTTCATTTTTTATATGAAAATATGACATTCATAACAGAAAATGCAGGCTATGAGAGACGATATATGATCCTACCCTATTCCTTTAGAAGTAGTATTTGAAAGGATACAGAGAACAACAGGTTGACATTTCCCACATTGCCTGAATGTGTGCAGTCAGTACACATCGTGAAGGGATGGAGCTAACGTTACTGAATGTTCACTACATGTGCCAGGCCCTGGATTCAATGCTTTACCGGCATTGTTATTTCATTTAATCCTCTCCACACCTGAGATGATTTAACCGACTAATTAATGGGGAGGAAATCCAGGCTCAAACACTTAACTTAAATAGCATGATTGAAGAGTTCATAAGGGGAGGCCTGGAAGTCAAACCCAGGTGTCTCCAAAAACAGAGCTCTGGCTTCTAATGTTAGGCTCTGCTGCCTCCTAGAGGGTAGAATAGGGGATGGGTTCCCATTGGGACCGAATAGATGTTATTGTGGGTAATGAGCTGCCCTAAAACTTTAGTGGCTTAGAGTAAAGAAGGCATCTTTCTTGATCATAGCACATGCACACCCTGGTTCTTCAGGGTTAAGGAGGAGCCACCATGTAGGCTGTGTTAGGTGTTATCCGAGATGGATAGAGATCCAGACCAATCTCAGCTCTTCCAGCCTTTTCTGTTAGAGGTGCCAGGCTTCCTTCCACCTCATTTCATTGGTCAAAGAACATCACAGGCTTCAGTCAACTTCAGGGTCATCGGCAGAACCTGACCTCCTGGATGGGCCCCAGTGACGTCACCACATGGTGCCAGACCCTATTGGGGATGTGCAGGGGCAAAGGAGAGGGGTGGGGATTGGTAGGAATGACAGTGGAAGCCATTCAGGATGGCTTGCTTTCTCCTCATCAATATACACTTTTTTCCTGAGCTGTCCAAAACCATCTAGGGCAGACTCAAAGGAGTGAACTGCAAAAAGAAAAGTTTGGTCAGATGTCATTGGTAGCAAACGTAGAACCCAGTTCTGAGTGTGACATTGGGTAAATCCCGCTGTATCGCTTCCCCCACTGTGGAACCCACGTGTTAAAAGAGTTGATTGGGAAGAGGACAGGACGGAACGCATTCCAGCACCTATATTAAATTCACATCAGTCACAACCAGGCCTACAAGCCTCTTTGTCGTTTGCATTGCCCAGGTGAGTGCGGCAGCAGGTGGGGCTCATTGGATAAACGCTGACATTAACGTCTATGGTGATCCTGTGGTTTCCGTGCATCCTGTGCAGGAACCTGTGCTAAATGTGGTCCTTCATGTTTCCCAATTCCACTGCAGAGAGCACTGCACCTATTCTGCCTCCTGGCCCCAGTGTTACCAGGTGGCCACGGAAACTCAGTAGATGACCAGAGATTTGAGGTCCGGGAGTGATGCTCAGAGCAGCCCAAGCACCTTCCTCTATTAGGTGTCAGCCGAAATTTCTCACCGGCAAGGGGGTGACCTGCTCTCCAGGAATTAGGAACCCAAAAGACCCCCAGCCCTCTCCAGGGGTATCCAGTTCCTCATTCGCAAAGGGGACTCAGGAGCCCAGGAACCTTCCCCTTCTGCTTTCCCTCATATGCACACACCCATTTATTCATTTCCAGGAAACCAGGATCCTCCCACTCATCCTCAAAGCCCTGGAGTCCTCCCAGAACAGCACCTCCACACTCTATAAAACAATTTTCCTTCAGGATTCAAAACCGATGGTCCATGTGCAAAGGAGTCACTTGAGTCACTGAGGAATGAAGGAAATTTAAGCAGGTGTCTTAAATGCTGCACAGTCCTCCTTCAGTTAAAATGATAAATTTATTTACACAATTTAAAAAAGATTCTCAGCAGACATTTTAACAAAGCAGATAAATACAGAGCAAAGAAATGTATAAAAATGTTCACCATAAAATATTCCTCAGTAGATGGAATTAAAACAAGAGCAAGTTAACATTATATGCATTTCTGGGGTTACTATTTCAAAAGCTTAACCATTGTATGTCCTTGCAGGGTAGCAGACAATTTGGTATTTTTATAGACTGTGGGTTAGTGGTAAGCCAAAAGGAATGACCATTATGGGTCACAGTTCTTCATATCTTAAATTTAAAACATTCAACTACACAACAGTGTGATAAGTAAGACATATGTCTACATGAATGCATATATTCCCAGAAGAGTTATGTACAATACCCCAAAACTGGAAATAACAAAAAACATAGATCAATTCATAAGGTGGTTATTCACAGAACCCAGTACTACTCAGCAATTAAAAAAATTAACTCTTCACAGCATTTGTATTGAATATCAAAATGACTGTGTGGCATGGAGGATACCAGTATTTGTTAAAATGCACACATCAAATAGTGCCTATAAAATTATGAACAGTATGAACTATTCTACTGTAAAGAATGGAAAATCCCTGAGTGCCTGGAGGGCCGAGGAAGGCAGAAAGAGAGATCTTAACAGGGCCGTAGGAAAATAGTAGGTGTGACAAAAGGAGGTACAGAGTTGTTGGTATGGGAAATAATACAATAATTAATAATGATAAACAGGAATAAACTCTGCCCCGGCCAGTGTCCTCAGTTGGTTGGGTGTCATCCCATTCACGGATAGGTATTTGGTTTAATTCCAGGTCAGTGAACATCCCCAAGTGGATTTCCAGATGTGGCGTGCAGGAGGCAGATCTATGTTTACCTCTGTCTTCCAGTCTCTCCCCCCGCCCCCCCGCAAAAAAAAATGAATAAAATTATTTTCTAAAAATATTTTAAAAATAATAATCTCTGTGTTTTCCAGACATAAAACTGTAAGCATATTGTTGCCCCACACTGTGCATGAGTTACAGGTGGGTTTATGTCACATGTGATAGTTTCACAGCTATATGTCTAGGTCAGGGCTCACCAAATAGCACACATGACAAAGGTGCACTTTGTTGCATGTCAGTTCTGATTTTCAGGGAGGACCAGCCTTGCCTCAGGGGCAGCAAATGCTGTCAAGCAGGGAAGAGTATTGCCATTGAAACCAACAGGAATGCTGGCTGGTTACAAATGACACATCCTGGGGCTGATTACAGGGTTATCCTTCCTCTAGTGTGAGGTCTTGCCTGTGGAGCAACAACCTGGAGATGAACACCCTAAGGGGCCTGGGAAATGCACAAAACCATGAGTTTATTTTCTCTGCTAGTGACACCAGCTACAGGAAATACTGATGGAGGTCCTCAGAAAGTTCTCACAGATCATACAAGCCACAGGACATGAAATAATTTGGATTTAAGTCCAATAGAGGCACTTTTTATCCACTTTTACTGGAGTGTCTGCCATGACTATGAAAACAGTGTTTATCTGCCAAAGTATTTTCACCTCAGAGTCTTACAACAAATGACACCAGCCTAAGAAATCTCATACATCATGACATATGGCCTCTTTGGAGCGTGTAGAGAGTAGTTCCCCTAAACATTGCTGACACTTATGTAATACATAGTGCGAACAGAGAATATAATTCATATTGTTAACAGGAGCACAATAAATGATGCCTGTTCAGGGCAACCATTGACCTCTACAATAAAAAAGGCATCTGACAGCACATTAGAACCACAAACTCTTGCACACTATCTCAAGGACTTGGTCAGCAATACAAAATCAGCCAATACTGAACAAAGAGTGATTTTCTGCCATCAAGCTGTGCCTTCCAAAGCACAGAAAGTTTCAGATCACAAAATATTGTTCACCTCTCCATGCTGACAGAACACAACTTTCCTTTCAATCATCCCAGGGACAGAATAGAACCAACAAAATTAAAGGTACAAATGAAAAAACTCTTTTACATTAAGATCATAAACCAGAGCAGAGGACAGCAAGAGGTTTGCAGGTTGATGAAATGGAACCTGAAACACTTCATCACAGCCTAATGTGAGACCCAAAACGTCCCTAAAAGAGGTAGCACTTCTTGGGGGAGGAAGTGGGCTCTGGACAAAAACTGGGACAGGTCAACTCTCTGTTCAGAAAAAAAGGAATGAAGATTCACCCAGGAGCTCGGAATATTCATAATGTTGTCAAGCACAACCCCAGAGTATGCAGGGGTTGTGACAGATACACACTCTTCAGGTGAGGCAGATGATTGGGGTGAAATATCTTCCAGACAAATTCTTCCACTGACATAAATCCGGTTGTACTACTGAGTAAATTAGCAAATGCAATCCAGTTTCGGAAAGTGTCACTTATACCTGAAATTTGGAGGCATCTAGCAGAGTGTATGTTCTGATAAAGGGGTTTGCATTCAGGTAAATGGGGGTAAAACCTTCTCCTCTACTATTGTTATTCTGAGTGAGAAAGTAAAACATTCCCTGCACATTTAAAGCTTTTCTCTAGTGTGTACCCTCAAGTGTTGAACCAGGAATGATTTGTAGTGAAAAGATTTCCCACATTCAATAGACGCATGAGGCCCTTATCCTGTGTGAACTCTGTGGTGTCAAATGAGAGTAGAGCTTGTGCTGAAGGACTGCGCACGGTCACTACATTCATATGGCTTTTCTCCAGTATGCATTCTATGGTGTTCCATGAGATTGGAATTTTGCCTGAATGATTTCCCACATTCATTACACTCATAAAGTTTTTCTCCAGTGTGAACTCTGTTGTGTTTAGTGAGGTGAATACTCTGATGAAAGGACTTCCCACATTCACTGCACTCACAAGGTTTTTCACCAGTGTGGATTCTGTAGTGTTTAATGAGGTTAGATTTTTGACGGAAGCACATTCCACAATCACTACATTGATATGGTTTTTCTCCAGTGTGAACTCTCTGGTGTACAGTGAAGGCAGACCTATGTCTGAAGGACTTCTCACAATCACTACACTTATAAGGTTTTTCTCCAGTGTGAACTCTCTGGTGTACAGTGAGGCTAGACCTCTTACTGAAGGACTTCCCGCAATCACTACACTCATATGGCTTTTCTCCAGTATGAACTCTCTGATGTACAGTGAGGCTAGACCTATTACTGAAGGACTTCCTGCAATCACTACACTCATATGGCTTTTCTCCAGTGTGAACTCTCTGGTGGATAAGGAGGTAATTGTTGTTCCTAAAAGATTTCCCACATTCACAACACTTATATGGTTTTTCTCCAGTGTGAACTCTCTGGTGTACAGTGAGGTCAGAACTATTACTGAAGGACTTCCCGCAATCACTACACTCATATGGTTTTTCTCCAGTGTGAACCCTCTGGTGTACAGTGAGGATAAACCTTCTACTGAATGACTTCCCACAATCACTACACTTATAAGGTTTTTCTCCAGTGTGAACTCTCTGGTGTACAGTGAGGGCATACCTATTACTGAATGACTTCCCACAATCACTACACTTATAAGGTTTTTCTCCAGTGTGAACCCTCTGGTGTACAGTGAGGCTAGACCTCTTACTGAAGGACTTCCCGCAATCACTACACTCATATGGCTTTTCTCCAGTGTGGACTCTCTGGTGTACAGTGAGGCTAGACCTATTACTGAAAGACTTCCCGCAATCACTACACTCATATGGCTTTCCTCCAGTACGAAATGTGTGGTGTCGATTGAGAGCAGAGCTACTACTGAAGGACTTCCCACAGTCAATACACTCATACGTTTTTTCTCCAGCGTGAACTCTCTGATGGATAAGGAGGTGATTGTTCTGCCTCAAAGATTTCCCACATTCACAACACTTATATGGTTTTTCTCCAGTGTGAACTCTGTTGTGTTTAGTGAAGTGAGAACTCTGATGAAAGGACTTCCCACATTCATTGCAATCATAAAGTTTTTCACCAGTGTGGATTCTGTAGTGTTTAATGAGGCTAGAGTTTTGACTGAAGCACATTCCACAATCACTGCATTGATATGGTTTTTCTCCACCGTGAACTCTCTGGTGGATAAGGAGGTGATTGTTGTGACCAGAAGATTTCCCACATTCACTACACTGATAAGGTTTTTCTCCAGTGTGAACTCTCATGTGGATAAAGAGGTCATAACTGCACGTAAATGATTTTCCACATTCACTACATTTGTAAGGTTTTTCTCCAGTGTGAACTCTGTGTTGTTCAGTGAGGGAAGACCTTTGATTGACAGACTTGCCACAGTCAGCACACCGATAGGACTTTTCTCCAGTGTGCAGTCTCCTACATCTATTGAGGTTAAAGGTACATCTGAAAACTTCCTCACATGCATTATACTCACATTTCTCTTCTTCAGATGAGACTACCTGATGTTGAAAGAGGTTCTGGTTGTGGCTGGAAGCTTTTTCACATTCATCCCATTGGTGATGCCTTTTTCTCTTTAAAAATTCCTCTGAAACCTCAGTGCTACTGGGTGGCTCCTCAGTGTAGAGAGGGGTCTGGCGCTGGAGAATCTCTGAGATGGCTGGGATGTCTTCCCCAACCTCCCTACTGGATGAAGGCAGCCCTGATAAGCAGAAGCTGCACTTGGTCATAAATGAAGGCCTGTCCACAGGTTCTTTCCAGAGATTCTCTCCACTGGCTTCCCTCTGTTGATGGGGAGGGTTTGCACTGAAACAGAAATCTCTCACACATACATTAGTGAAGAAGGCTTTCTGCTCAAAGTCTGCTTCTTGTGACTCAGACAGGTGCAGGATATCTTTGAACACAGAGAAACACCTCCTACAGTGATGGCTCTTCTTAGTTACTGAAGCTGTCTTAGAATCACTAACCTGTGACTCTCCTTGTACAGATACACTCTGCTCAGAACAGGTCTCCGCATCATGCACTTTATGACAACAACCTGAAAACAGAAAAATGGTGATGACATGAATGTTGACTGTGGTGATAGGGAGAAGTCTCATTATGAAAGTGTCACACATATAACACGTTTGTTCCATGCAATTGTCTGACAGTAACATATCTGAAGGAAATATTGTTAAGATGCTGCTGTGAAGATCTGGACCACAGAAGATCACCATACAGGGAAGACCTCATACAATATATGAAACAAACATGGCCAGCCCCACATGGAGCAGAAGCTGGACCATCTGCTCATGCGTCTGCTAACAGGGTTCAACAGGGCTTGTCTGCTGGTGACATGGAAATGTGTGCAGAATGTTGCTTACATCTTATTCCATGTAAAATACAAGAAATGAGAAGCTTTTCGAGGTCTAGTGAAGCACGGCTGTGCACCTCATAACACATATGCAGGTCAATATTTGAGAATACCACAGAGAGATCAGTTCAGAGGAACACGTGATGGAAAAAGGGAAAAAAGTGAAGGTAGCCAGTAACTGGGAAGGCACAGATTAATAGATAAGTCAGGGAAGTGTCAAGCATGGGAATGAAAAGGTAGAAATGAGCTGATGCCACTGGCACCTCAACGTAAACTCTGTTGGACATGAGCACATTCCTGGTATGATCGAAACACCACCCTTATGTCATACCTCCCCCCAGTTTCAAGTCAAGAGGGCCAGGCAACCCTTTAGATCATCCTGCACGTTCACCCTGTGAAGAAACAGGATTCTCGTTGCACTTTCTACTGTACAAGCACATAGAACACAAATATTCTGAGTTTTATTGAAAGACAACAGAGGAGGGTAGGCAACACTGACCCAGAGCAAGATAGCATACAGTAGGATTCAGGGAACAGAATATTACAAACAATGGAAGGGGGTCTTTTAAGAACCGCCCATGGTTCATGCAAGTAAAGACCAAAACCTGGCACACACAGTCACAAAGAGCCTGTAGCTGGAGGAATGGCGCAAAACTAGAAGCAATGCATGTGGACATAGACACCCTCCCAGAGAGAGAAAATGCAATCTGTTTGCAACAATCCTGACCCTCAGATACTTCCTGCACCATTTGAGGCTTTGGGTGTGAGGGATATTCATGGAGGCCTTTGCTCAGGTCTCTCCAAATTGCTCAGCACTCTCAGCCACAGCACATTTGACAGGACATGGGGAAAAACAAGGACAGCCCATGGTCTGGCTGTGGAAACTACATCCAGAGAAAAAAGGAAGAGAGGACATCAGCTCAGGACTCAGAGAGATGTGAAGGTCTTACCTACAGATGAGACCAGTGCAAAAACTTCCAGCATCATCTTGCAGTACAGAAGTCTCTGAGCCTCATCAAGGAGCCCCCACTCCTCTTCAGAGAAGGTGATGGCCACGTCCTCAAAGTTCATCTCCTGTCACAATTGTCACAGTTCAGTCTATGATGAGTTTCTCTCCTAGGATTTACGTTCATAATACTCCCCAACATCCACATCCCTCTGCTTCCTCATCTCCTCTCATTAGCAAAGTTACCAGGTCTAGGTCCCATCAAAGTCACTCTCTCCTCCTGTTCCTACTAATGCTCTGTCTTCCCCCCTCAATAAGGGCTAAGGAGGTTGTAGATGATACCTCTTCTCTGTAGCTCACATGAAGGCAACACCCCTTTTCAATACAGTGGGTGTCATGAACATAGGGTGGGGACAGATGGTGACCAATAAGGAGACTATGAGTGATTTGACACTGTTCTTGACAGGCAATCACCTTGTTGTGCCCTGACTCAGGGTATCACAAGGTTATGGTATCACACTTCAACCTTTTGAACCCAATCCCAGGGTGCTGAGGTCATCACTTTGCACTACCTGCTGCACATATTCTTTGAACCACACTTCTCTCACACAGCTGCATTCCCAGAGGCACAACTTCAAAGGTAACACAAATGTGCCGTGATGAGCAGTTTATTTCCTAATCATTTTCTTTTCCAAAATTCAAATTTACCACCTCTGTAATGTATTTCTCTCTCACCCTCCTCCCTTCTCCAAGCCAGTGGACATTTTCAAGCCCGGAGGACACTGATGTATGCTATCTCATTCCCATTGATCACTGTAACAGCCCTCACAACAAAAGGCAGGTGTGCATATAAATATCACTGAAGCTCTGGACCAGGAATGGACCACCAGAACACACCCTCTTTTCAGGAATTAATCTTAAATTCACCATATTACATTTCTTGATATCACCAGAAATGGACTCAAACTTCATTTCCTCCTATGTCAATGGCAGGGCCCTTTAACTATGAAGGCATATGCCTACTCCAAGGGAACATCACTCTTTCTTCCACACCTCTCTCACACCTCCACTTCCACACCCACAGCCCCCAGGGTGATCTTTTTGACTTCCTACTCATTACTTAGCATGTGTGGTGTAGTGACTGCTTGGCAAATCCAAACAGGATTAAGTTCTACACCAACTCTGAGAGTCCACACTCACTGAAGCAGGCTTGAGTTCTGCTATGGAGGCCTCCTTCCCTGATGGTGTTTTCCTTCAACCTCAGTTACTGAGAACCACATGGGATCTCAGATATCCAGACACCACCTCCACTGGAGCTGTACCTGACCTCCCTTCACCAGTCACAGCCTTCAGCACTCAAGTCCCAACACCTAAGGCCCTCTAGCCCATGCCCAGTGAGTCTCACTCATGCCCACTCATGCCACTCTGCTAATCAACCAGACTGACTACAACTCCCCAAACTAAGGCTCAATCAAAATCCTGGTGTGTGTTTAACAAGTAAATATGCAACAGCTGCAGTCTCTTCTTGTGTGACTCACTCTCTGGTCTCCAATTAAAAAGAAAGAAAATGATCCACAACCCCACCCTGCTCCCTTCATTCCCAACTATATTTTAGAGAAGTTTTTATTCTGAGCTGCTCCTCAGAGTTCTAGACAATAATGAACTGCTCCCTGAAATATCAGAAACTCTAACAGGTAAAATATATAAGTTTTGGTATCCTCAAATACCAAAACTTCCTAATATGAATATGTGCATCTCAGCTGATGGTCCTTCCACATCTCCATCTGCCAGATGCAAACCTTCACATCATCCCTGACTCTTCCCTCTCTCTCAACCTCCAAATTAGAAATCCAGCTGGCCACACCTAAAACACTAATCCGGAATCCAAAGCTTATTTCCCCACCACAGCCACCCTCATGGGCTGGTTACCATCACAGTCACCGAGACTATCCCAGCAGCTTCCATCCTAGTCCTTCACCACCTCCATCCCATCTATATTAGTCATCATGCTGCACCCATTGAGAGTCCAATGAGACCTCGGTAACATGACTTGCCCCTACTGCTCCAAACCTCCCATTGCTCCCATCACCTGTAGAACACACGTCCAGATGTCACAGCGCTCCTGTCCCATTGTTACCAGTTACTAATTTACAAAAAGATTCTTTTTGATTCCTTAATGAGGTCAGTCTTCAATCTAAGCCTTGATATATACAAGACCCTATGCCTGCAAAAACCTCTCACATCCCATCCCACTGGTTACCCAAAATAGCAACCGTGCATATGACCCTAGACCAGGACGTAGAATTCTGGGCTTGGTGTCTCATCAAGGTCCCCAGTCCAAGGCATGAAAGAGTGGCTGGACAGTCCCAGGACACCACTACCTCAGAGGCCACAAGAGTGTGAGGCCCTGAAATAAGCTCCACAACTCAGTCCCCTAAGTGGTTCTGCACCTGCAGGAACCTGTGGGAACTACAGGTGTGTTGAGGGCCTAGCACCCACCGCCAGGACCCAGGGGCTCAGGCTGCTCAGGGCCCTGGCCCAGCCCCGGGGTCAGGTGATGCCTGCATGTCTTGTGGCTTTCACAGGACTTCTCCTCCCCATCCCTCACTTCTGTCCTTTCTGTTCTAGTCTGTTCTTCCTCTGAGAAGTTTTCAGAAAAGGTTAGAACCCTAACTCTCACATTGTCCCCTTTTGTTCACACCCACCATTGGCAGCACCTTCCTGAAAATGAAGTCAAACTCCTCACACAAAACTTTGCTTCATCTTCTTTGTTGCCTTTAGACATAAAACAGACCAAGGTTTCCCCAATCCTCGTCCTCAGTCACACCACCATGGCCTTACACAGTGGCCTTTCAGCCTGTCACCCTCTCCCACCCAGTCAAACCACGTGGCACCCTCAAGCAACTCACTGTTCCAGCAGTGCTGAGACCTGGGCAGCAGGGCTGGACAGGCACCCACATCCGAGGCTGGAGGGTAACTGAGGTGAGGCCGGGTTGGGTTCTGGAAGCAGAAAGTAGTTTGGGAGGCACGGAGGACTGAATCGCGGCCTGTTGTGACTCAACCAGGCTCAGACAACGCTGCACTGCGGGGACACTGCCTCTGAGGCCTCGGGACCCAGCACTGGAGCCTCTGATTCTGTGAACACACTGCCAAGGTCAAATTCACCACCAGGAGAAAGACCCTGGAAGTCAAGCTCCAACAAATGAGCACAGGGATAATGCGCCTCTCCTGGGCTTCCATTGGCTAAACCCAGCCATCCTTAGCGCATGGCCCTTTGGGTAATGTAGCAATCTATTCTCCCATGGGGTACTAGGATCCCAGTCACTCACTGCCCATTGAAAATCTTGTTCTGGGGCGCCCAAGTGACACTGGGGACTGACACCTTTATGTTGTAGGGCTGGTCACAGGTTTCTGGGGAGTGTTGTCTACAAAACTAAATTCTTGTTTGGAAACATTATTTCAGATTCCGTGATGCTTAGAATGCTCCCTCAGGTGAAAAGCATATTTCAATTATTCCCAAAGACTACAAATCTAAATGGATAAATAAATGTAAAGGTATTTTAATTGACTTTTACAGAGAGAAGAAGGAGAGAATGGCTGCCTCCTACATGACCACCTAATGGGATCCAGCCCATAACCACAGCAGGTGCCCTCAAATAAGAACTGAGCTGGCAATATTTCTGTGCATGGGACTACACTCAACAAACTGAGCCACTCTAGCCTGGATTTTTTTTTTAACATCAAAATATGACATTATTAAGAGAAAAATCAGGCCATGAGAAAATAAATGTAATCCTATCCTATTTGTTTAAAAAGAAAATTTGAAAGAATACGTAGGCGAACACATTGACAGTTTCCAAATTGTCTGTATGTCTGTGGTCAGTACACATTGTAGTAAAAAGGAACTAAGAGTTACTGAATGTTTACTAGAGGGGCCAGGCCCTGGATTCAGTGCTTCACCTACATTATTATTTCATTTAATCCTCTTTGAAACCTGAGATGGTTTAACCATCTATTTTATGGGGAGGAAATCCAGGCTCAGAGACTCAATATACAGTAAATCGCCTGATTGTAGAGTTAATAAAGGCAGGGCTGGAAGTCAAACCCAGGTGTCTCCAACAACGGAGTTCTGGCTTCTAATGTTAGGCTCTGCTGCCTCCTAGAGGGTAGAATAGGGGAAGGGTTCCCATTAGGACAGGCTGGATGTTATGGTGGGTAATGAGCAGCCCCAAAGCTTTAGTGGCTTAGAGTAAAGAAGGTCTCTTTGTTGTTCATAGCACATGGACACCCTGGTGCTCCTGGAATCAGGATAAAGAAGGAGCCAACATGCAGGTTCCTGCTGGGTGTTATCAGAGATGGACAGATAGGGCTGACGGTCTCACAGGACACAGACTCTTCTGTTAGACGTGACAGGCTTGACTCCCACCTCATTTCATTGGTCAAAGCATATCACTGGCCGCAGCCAACATCAGGGTGTGTGTAGTAGAGCTTGACCTACTTGATGGGCCCCAGTAGGGCGACCCCAGGGAGCCAGCCTCTTTAGAGGCTGCTCAGGAACCGTGGAGTGGGGATTGGTAGGAAATGACAGTGGAAATCAGTCAGGATGGTTTGCTTTCTCCTCCTCCACCGACACTCTGTCCCCGAGCTGCCTAAAACACAATATTCATTGGAGTGAGCTTCAGAGAAAGGGGTTTGGTCAGATGTTATTGGCAGAAATCTCAGAACCCACTTCTGAGGGTGAATATGGGTAAATCCCTGCTGCCTGGGCTCCCCCACTGTGGTGGGCGTGAAGAGCACATGTTAAGAGAGTTGACTGGGAAGGTTACTGGACCACAAGCATTCCAGTGTCCATGTTCTCTTGTATTCACAGCAGTCACTACCCTGCCTCCAAGCCTCTTTGTCGTTTGCATCGCCCAGGTGAGTGCGCCATCAGGTGGGGCTGATTGGAAAAACGCTGACATTAATGTCCATGGTGATCCTGTGGTTTCTGTTCATTCAGTGCAGGAACCTGTGCTAAATGTGGTCCCTTCATGCTTTCCCATCCCCACTGCAGAGAGCACTGAGCCTATTCTGCCTCCTGGCCACAGTGTTACCGGGTGGCCATGCACACTCAGTAGATGACCAGAGATTGGAGGTCTGGGAGTGATGCTCAGAGCAGCCCAGGCAACTTCCTCCATTGGGTGTCAGCCGAGATTTCCCACGGGCAAGGGGGGGACCTGCTCTCCAGGGATTAGGAACCAAAGCACCCCCAGCCCTCTCCAGGGATATCCAGGTCCTCATTCGCAAAGGGGACTCAGGAGCCAAGGAACCTTCCCCTTCGCTTCCCTCATATGCACACACCCATTTATTTATTCATTTCCAGGAAACCAGGATCCTCCCACTCAAAAACCTGGAGTCCTCCCAGAACAGCACCTCCACACTCTATAAAACAATTTCCTTCAATATTCAAAACCGATGGTCCATGTGCAAAGGAGTCACTTGAGTCACTGAGGAATGAAGGAAATTTAAGCAGGTGTCTTAAATGCTGCACAGTCCTCCTTCAGTTAAAATGATGACTTTATTTAAATAATTTGGAAAAGATTCTCGGCAGACATTCTAACAAAGCAGATAAATACAGTGCAAAGAAATGTATAAAAATGTTCACCGTAAAATATTCCTTGGTAGATGGAATTAAAACAAGAGCAAGTTAACATTATATGCATATCTGGGGTTACTATTTGAAAAGGTCAGCCATTGTATGTTCTTGCAGGGTAGCAGAAAATTTGGTATTTTTATAGACTGTGGGTTAGTGGTAAGCCAAAGGGAATGACCATTTAGGGTCACAGTTCTTCATATCTTAAATATAAAACATTCACCTACACAACAGTGTGATAAGTAAAACATATGTATATATGGAGAACTGAATGCAAACATTCCCAGAAGAGTTATGTATAATACCCCATACCTGGAAATAACAAGAAACATAGATCAATTAATAAAGTGGTTATTCACAGAACCCAGTACTAGTCAGCAATAAAAAAAATTAACTCTTCACACAACCATTTGTATTGAATCTCAAAATGACTGTGTGGCATGGAGGAAACTGGTATTTGTTAAAAAACTACACATCAAATAGTGCCTATAAAATTATGAACACTATGAACTATTCTAGTGTAAAGAATGGAAAATCTCTGAGTGCATGGAGGGCCAAGAAAGGCAGAAAGAGAGATTATAACAGGGCAGTAGGAAAATAGTGGGTGTGAGAAAGAAGTACAGAGTTGCTGGTATGGAAAATAATACAATAATTAATAATAGTAAAGAGGAATAAACTCTGCCTCGGCCAGTGTTCTCAGTTGGTTGGGTGTCATCCCATTCACGGACAGGTCTCTGGTTTGATTCCAGTCAGTGAACATCCCAAATGGATTTGCAGGTGAGGCGTGCAGGAAGCAGCAGACCTATGTTTACCTCTCTCTTCCAATCTCTTTATCTCTCACTCCAAAACAATGAAATTATTTTTTAAAAAAATTTTAAAAGAATAATCTCTGTGTTTTCCAGACATACAACTGTAAGCCTACTGTTGCGCCACCCTGTGTATGAGTTACAGGTGGTTTCTGTCACATGTGACAGTTTCACAGCTTTCTCTCTAGGTCAGGGCTCACCAAATAGCACACATGAGAAAGGTGCACTTCATTGAATGTCACTTCTCATTTGCTAGAGGACCAGCCTTGCCTCAGGGGCAGCAACTGTTGTCAAGCAGTGAAAACTATTGCCATCGGAACCAACAGGAATGCTGGCTGGTTACAAAAGACACATCCTGGGACTGATTACAGCGTTATCCTTCCTCTAGCTTTGAGGACTTGCCTGTTGAGCAACCACCTGGAGATGAACAACCTCAGGGGCCAGGGAAATGCACAAGACCATGAGATTGTTTTGTCTGCTAGTGACGCCAGCTACAGGAAATGCTGATGGAGGTCCTCAGAAAGTTCTCACAGATCATACAAGCCACAGGACATGAAATATTTGGATTTATGTCCAAAAGAGGCACTTTTTATCCAGTTTAAGTGCAGTGTCTGCCATGACTATGAAAACAGTGTTTATCTCCCAAAGTAATTCCACCTCAGAGTCTTACAACAAATGACACCAGCCTAAGATATCTCATACATCATGACATATGGCCTCTTTGGAGCGTGTGGAGCGTAGTTCCCCTAAATATTGCTGACACTTATGTAATACATAGTGCGAACAGAGAATATAATTCATATTGTTCACAGGAGCACAATAAATGCAGCCGGTTCAGGGTGACCATTGACCTCTACAATAAAAGGGGCATCTGACAGCACATTAGAACTACAAGGTCATGCACACTTTCTCTCAAGGCCTTGGCCGACAATACAAAATCAGCCAATACTGAACAAAGAGTGATTTTTTTCAAGCTGTGCCTTCCAAAGCACAGAAAGTTTTAGATCACAACATATTGTTCACCTGTCCATGGTGACGGAACACAACTCCTTTCAATCTTCCCAGGAATAGAATAGAACCAACAAAATTAAAGGTACAAAAGAAAAAACTCCCTTGCATAAAGATCATAAACCCGAGCAAAGTACAGCAAGAGCTTTGCAAGTTGATGAATTGGAACCTGAAACACTTCATCACAGCCTAATGTGAGACTCACAATGTCCCTGAAAGTGGTAGCACTTATTGGTGGAGGAAGTGGCCTCTGGACAAAACCTGGGCCAGGTCAACTCTCTGGCAGAAATAAAGAAATGAAGATTCACCCAGGAACTAAGAATATTCATAATCTTCTCAAGCACAACCCCAGAGTAAGCAGGGGTTGTGATGGATACACACTCTTCAGGGAGGCAGGTGGTAGGGGTGAAATATCTTCCAGACAAATTCTTCCAGTGACATGAATCCGGTTGTAGTCCTAAATAAATTAGCAAGTTCGATCCAGTTTCTGAAAGTGTCATTTATACCTGACATTTGGAAGCATTTTGCAGAGTGTATGTTCTGATGAAGGGTTTTGCATTCAGGTAAATTGGGTAAAAACTTCTCCTCTGGTGTTGTTATTCTGAGTGACAAAGTAAAACATTCCTTGCACATTTAAAGCTTTTCTCCAGCGTGTACTCTCAAGTGTTGAACCAGGAATGATTTGTAGCGAAAAGATTTCCCACATTCAATACATTCATGAGGCCCTTTTCCAGTGTGAACTCTGTGGTGTCGAATGAGAGTAGAGCTTCTGCTGAAGGACTGCGCACAGTCACTACACTCATATGGCTTTTCTCCAGTATGCATTCTCTGGTGTTGCTTGAGATTGGAATTTTGCCTGAATGATTTCCCACATTCCCTGCACTCATAAGGTTTTTCTCCAGTGTGAACTCTCTGGTGTACAGTGAGGATAGACCTATTACTGAAGCACTTCTCACAATCACTGCACTTATAAGGTTTTTCTCCAGTGTGAACTCTCTGGTGTACAGTGAGGCTAGACCTATTACTGAAGGACTTCTCACAATCACTACACTCATATGGCTTTTCTCCAGTGTGAACTCTCTGGTGTACAATGAGGCTAGGCCTATTACTGAAGGACTTCCCGCAATCACTACATTCATATGGCTTTTCTCCGGTGTGAACTCTGTGGTGTTGACTGAGGTGAGACCTTTTACTGAAGCACTTTCCACAATCACTACATTGATGCGGCCTTTCTCCAGTGTGAACTCTCTTGTGGGTAAAGAGGTCATAATTGCGCTTAAATGATTTCCCACATTCAGTACACTTATAAGTTTTTTCTCCAGTGTGAACTCTCTGGTGTACAGTGAGGTGAGACCTATTACTGAAGGACTTCTCACAGTCACTACACTTATAAGATTTTTGACCAGTGTGAACTCTCTGGTGTACAGTGAGGCTAGACCTATTTTTGAAGGACTTCCCGCAAGCACTACACTCATATGGCTTTTCTGCAGTGTGAACTCTCTGGTGTACAGTGAGGCTAGACCTCTTACTGAAGGACTTCCCGCAATCACTACACTCATATGGCTTTTCTCCAGTGTGAACTCTTTTGTGGGTAAAGAGGTCATAATTGTGCCTAAACGATTTTCCACATTCACTACATTTGTAAGGTTTTTCTCCAGTGTGGATTCTGTAGTGTTTAATGAGGCTAGATTTTTGACTGAAGCAGTTTCCACAATCAGTACATTGATACGGTTTTTCTCCAGTGTGAACTCGCAGGTGGATAAGGAGGTGACTGTTGTGGCTAAAAGATTTCCCACATTCACTACACTGATAATGTTTTTCTCTATGGTGAACTCTGTGGTGTTTAGTGAGGGAAGACCTTTGATTGACAGACTTCCCACAGTCACCATACCGATGGGACTTTTCTCCAGTGTGAAGTCTCCTATGTCTATTGAGGTTAAAGGTACATCTGAAAACTTCCTCACATGCATTATACTCACATTTCTCTACTTCAGATGAGACGCCCTGATTTTGAAAAAGGTTGTGGTTGTGGCTGGCAGCTTTTTCACATTTATCCCATTGGTGATGCCTTTTTCTATTTAAAAATTCCTCTGAAACCTCACTGCCAGTGTGTGGCTCCTCAGTGTAGAGAGGGGTTTGGGGCTGGAGAATCTCTGAGATGTCTGGGACGTCTCCCCCAACCTCCCTACTGGATGAAGGCAGCCCTGATAAGCAGCAGCTGAACCTGGTCACAAATGAAGGCCTGTTTACAGCTTCTTTGCAGAGATTCTCTCCAGTGGCTTCCCTCTGTTGATGGGCAGGGTTTGCACTGAAACAGAAGTCTATCACACATGCGTAACTGAAGAAGGCTTTCTGCTCAAAGTCTGCTGCTTGTGACTCAGTCAGGTGCAGAATATCTTTGAACACAGAGAAACACCTCCCACAGAGATGGCTCTTCTTAGTTACTGGAGCTGTCTTAGAATCACTGACCTGTGACTCTCCTTGTACAGACACACTGTGCTCAGAACAAGTCTCTGCATCATGCGTTTTATGCGAACAACCTACGAACAGAAAAGTGGTGATGAAATGAATGTCTACTTTGGTGACAGGAAGAAGTCTCATTACTAAAGTGTTTCGCATATATAACATGTTGGTTCCATGCAATTGTCTGACAATAACATATCTGAAGGAAATATTGATAAGATGCAGCTGTGAAGATCTGGGCCACTGAAGATCACCATACAGGGAAGACTTCATACCATATATGAAACAAACATGGCCAGCCCCACATGGAACATAAGCTGTACCATCTGCTCATGCGTCTGCTAACAGTGTTCAACTGGGCTTCTCTGCTGGTGACATGGAAATGTGTTTACATCTTATTGTTGCTTACATCTTATTCCACGTAAAATTCAAGAAATGAGAAGCTCGTCAAGGCTAGTGAAGCACGTCTGTGCACCTCATAACACATATGCAGGTCAATATTTGAGAATACCGCAGAGAGATCAGTTTAGAGGAACACATGATGGAAAAAGGGCAAAAAGGTGAACGAAGCCAGAAACCAGGAAGGCACAGATTAAAAGATAAGTCAGGAAAGTGTCAAGCATGTGAATGAAAAGGTAGAAATGAGCTGTTGCCAGTGGCACCTCAACCTAAACTCTGTTGGACATGAGCAGGTTCCTGGTATGATCGAAACACCACCCTTATGTCATACCTCCCCCCAGTTGCAACTCAAGAGGGCGAAGCAACCCTTTAGATCGTCCTGCACATTCACCCTGTGAAGAAGCAGGGTTCCCCTTGTACCTTCTACTGTACAAGCACATAGAACACAAATATTCTGTGTTTTATTGAAAGACAACAGAGGAGAGTAGACAACACTGACCCAGGACAAGATAGCATAAACTAGGATTCAGGGAACAGAATATTACAAACAATGGAAGGAGGTCTTTTAAGAACCGCCCATGGTTCATGCAAGTAAAGACCATAACCTGGCACACACAGTCACAAAGAGCCTGTAGCTGGAGGAATGGTGCAGAAGTGGAAGCCATGCATGTGGACATAGACACCCTCCCAGAGAGAGAAAGTGCAAGCTGGGCCGATTAAATTGATTGTAGCAATCCTGACCCCCAGACACTTCCTGCACCATTGGAGGCTATGGGTGTGAGGGATGTTCATGGAGGCCTTTGCTCAGGTCTCTCCAAATTGCTCAGCACTCTCTGCCACAGCACATTTGACAGGACATGGGGGGAAACAAGGACAGCCCATGGTCTGGCTGTGAGAGTTACATCCGGAGAAAAAAGGAAGAGGGGGCATCACCTCAGGACACTCGGAGAGATGTGAAGGTCTTACCTACAGATGAGACCAGGGCAAAAACTTCCACCATCATCTTGCAGTACAGGAGTCTCTGAGCCTCATCAAGGAGCCCCCACTCCTCCTCAGAGAAGGTGATGGCCACGTTCTCAAAGTTCATCTCCTGTCACAATTGTCACAGTTCAGTCTATGATGAATTTCTCTCCTAGGATTTTATGTTCATAATACTCCCCAACATCCACATCCATCTGCTTCCTCGTCTCCTCTCATCAGAAAAGATACCAGGCCTTGGTCCCATCAAAGTCACTCTCTCCTTCTGTTCCTACTGGTGCTGTGTCTTTCCCCTTCAATAAGGGCAAAGGAGCTTATAGATGATACCTCTGCTCTGGAACTCACTTGAAGCCACACCCCTTTTCAATTCAGTGGGTGTCATGAACATAGGGTGGGGAGACATGGTGACCATAAGGAGACTGTGAGTGATCTGACACTGTGCTTGATAGGCAATCACCTTGTAGTCCCCCGACTCAGGATATCACCAGGTTATGGTATCACACTTCAACCTTTTGAACCCATTCTCAGGGTCCTGAGGCCATCACTTTGCACTACCTGCTGCACATATTCTTTGAACCACACTTCTCTCACACAGCTGCATTCGCAGAGGCACTACTTCAAAGGTAACACAAATGTGCCGTGATGAGCAGTTTATTTCCTAATCATCTTCTTTTCCAAAATTGGAATTCACCACCTCTGTAATGTATTTCTCTCTCACCCTTCTCCCCTCTCCATGCCAGTGGAGATTTCCAAGCCCAGAGGACACTGATGTATGTTATCTCGTTCCTATTGATCACTGTAACAGCCCTCACAACAAAAGGCAGGTGTGCACATAAATTTCTCCTAAAATCTGAACCAGGAATGTAGCACCAGAACACACCCTCTTTTCAGGAATTAATCTGACATTCACCATATCATATTATCCAGACATCACCAGAAATGGACTCAAACTTCATTCCCTCTTATGTCAATGTCAGGGCCCTGCATGCATGAATGCACACGCCCTATCCTAGGGCACATCACTCTTCCTCCCACACCTGCACTCCAACACCCACAGCCCATAGTCATCTCCTGACTTCCTACTCATTACTCAGCATGTGTGGTGTAGTGACTGCTTGGCAAATCCAAACAGGATTAAGTTCTACACCAACTCTGAGAGTCCACATTCACTGAAGCAGCCTTGAGTCCTGCTATGAAGGCCTCCCTCCCTGATTGTGTTTTCCTTCAACCTCACCTACTGAGAAACACATCAGATCTCAGATATCCAGAGGCCACCTCCACTGGAGCTGCACCTGACCTCCCTTCTCCAGTCACAGCCTTCAGCACTCAAGTCCCATCACCTAAGGCCCTCTAGCCCATGCTCAGTGAGTCTCACAGATGCCCAATCATGCCCCTAAGCAAATCAACCTAACTGAGGACAGCAGCGCAGGATAAGGCCCCATCAAAATCCTGGTGTGTGTTTAACAAGTGAATATGCAACAGCTGAAGTCTCATCTTGCTTGACTCCTCTTTGGTCTCCAATTAAAAAGAAAGAAAATGATCTATAACCCCACCCTGGTCCCTACATCCACAACTACATTTTAGAGAAGTTTGTATCCTGAACTGCTTCTCAGAGTTCCAGATGCTCATGAACTGCTCTCTGAAATGTCGGAAACCCTAACAGGTAAAATAGAGAACCATTGGTATCCCCAAATAACGTTACACTTCCTAATATGAATATCTGCATCTCAGCTGATGGTCCTTCCATACCTCCAGCTGCCAAATGCAAACCTTCACATCATGCCTGACTCATACCTCTCTCTCTACCTCCAAATTAGAAATCCAGGTGGCCACACCTAGAACACCAATCCAGAATAAAACTGCTTATTTCACCACCACAGCCACCCTCGTGGGCCTGTTACCATCACACTCACCAAGACCATTACAGCGGCTTCCATGCTAGTCTTCCTACTCCCTCCATCGCATGTATCGTTCATCATGCTGCAGCCACAGGGAGTCTGATAAGATTTGGGTTCGAGCCCCGGCCTCCATTGCTCCCATCACCTACAGCACAGACTTCCAAGTTGTCACAAAGCTGCTCAAGACCTGACTCCTGTCCCATTGTTACCATTTCCTAATTACAAAGGGGAAAAAGGGACACTGTAGGTTCCTGAATGAGCTCTGTCTTCACTCAGAGCCTTTGCACACAGGAACCTATGCCTGGAAGATCCTCTCACATCCCATTCCACTGGTTGCCAAAAACAGGGACCATTCATAGGACCCTATACCTGGACATAGAATTCTGGGCTTGGCGTCTCATCAAGGTCCTCAGGTCCTAGGGCAGGAAGAGTGGCTGTACAATCCCAGAACCCCACTACCTCAGAGGCCACAAGAGTGTGAGGCCCTGAAAAAAGCTCCACAACGCAGTCCCCTAAGTGGTTCTGCACCTGCAGGAACCTGTGGGAACTACAGGTGTGTTGAGGGACTGGCACCCACCGCCAGGACCCAGGGGCTCAGGATGCTCAGTGCGCTGGTCCAGCTTCCGGGCTAGGTGAAGCCTGCATCCCTCAGGGCTCAGGCCTCAGGCCTCAGTGCACACCCTACCAGTTACCTTATCATTTACAGAACTTCTCCTTCCTGCCCCTCATATCCTCTCTTTTCCAGTCTGTTCTTCTGAGCAGTTTTGAGAAAGGTTAGAACCCTACCTCACACTCTGTCCCGCTTTGGTTCACAGCCATTGATGGCAGCAGCTTCCTGAAAATGAAGTCAAACTCCTCACACAACACTTTGCTTCATCTTCCTTGTTGCTTTTAGACATAAAACAGACCAAGGTTTCCCCAGTCCTCGTCCTCAGTCACACCACCACGGCCTTACACGGTGGCCTTTCAGCCTGTCACCCTCTCCCACCCAGTCACACCACGTGGCACCCTCAAGCAACTCACTGTTCCAGCGGCGCTGAGACCTGGGCAGCAGGGCGGGACAGGCACCCACATCTGAGGCTGGAGGATAACTGAGGTGAGGCCGGGGTGGACTCTGGAAGCAGAAAGTAGCTTGGGAGGCACGGAGGACTGAATCGCGGAGTGTGTGACTCAACCAGCCTCAGACACACAACTGCACTGCGGGGACACTGCCTCTGAGGCCTCGGGACCCAGCACTGGAGCCTCTGATTGTGTGAACACACTGCCAAGGTCAAACTCACCACCAGGAGAAAGACCCTGGAAGTTAAGCTCCAACCAATGAGCACAGGGATAATGCGTCTCTCCTGGGCGTTCATTGGCTAAACCCAGCCATCCTTAGCGCATGGCCCTTTGGGTAATGTAGCAAGCTAGCCTCGCATAGGACACTAGGATCCCAGTCACTCACTGCTCATTACGAATATTGTTCTGGGGCGTCCAAGTGACACTGGGAAGTGAGAACTTTATTTTTAGGTGCTGGTCACAAGTTTCTGGGGAGTGTTGTCTACAAACCTAAATTCTTGTTTGGAAACATTATTTCAGATTCCGTGACGCTTAGAATGCTCCCTCAGGTGAAAAGTATTATTTCAATTATTCCTGAATACCACAAATCTAAATGGATAAATAAATGTAAAGGTATATTAATTGACTTTTACAGAGAGAAAAAGGAGAGAATGGCTGCCTCCTACATGACCCGCTAAAGGGATCCAGCCCATAACCACAGCAGGTGCCCTCAAATAAGAACTGAGCAGGCAATCTTTCTGTGCATGGGACTACACTCAACAAACTGAGCCACTCCATCCTGGCTCTAAAAAAAAAAAAATCAATATATGACATTATTAAGAGAATAAACAGGCTATGAGAAAATATATGTAATCCTATCCTACTCGTTTAAAAAGAAAATTTGAAAGGATATACAGGCCAACACATTGACAGTTCCTACATTGTCTGTGATAGATAGGGCAGTCCATCTATCTATTTACTACAGGTGCCAGGCCCTGGATTCAATGCTTTACCTACGTTATTATTTCATTTAATCCTCTTTGCAACCTGACATGTTTTAACCATCTATTTTATGGGGAGGGAATCTGGGCTCAGAGAATCAATGTAAATTGCCTGATTGTAGAGTTAATAAAGGCAGGGCTGGAAGTCACACTCAGGTGTCTCCAACAACAGAGCTCTGGCTTCTAATGGTCAGTACACATTGTGGTGAAAAGGAGCTAAGAGTTACTGAATATTTACTACAGGTGCCAGGCCCTGGATTCAATGCTTTACCTACGTTATTATTTCATTTAATCCTTTTTGCAACCTGACATGTTTTAACCATCTATTTTATGGGGAGGGAATCTGGGCTCAGAGAATCAATGTAAATTGCCTGATTGTAGAGTTAATAAAGGCAGGGCTGGAAGTCACACTCAGGTGTCTCCAACAACGGAGTTCTGGTTTCTAATGTTAGGCTCTGCTGTCTCCTAGAGGGTAGAGTAGGGGATGGGTTCCATTAGGACAGGATAGATGTTATTGTGGGTAATGAGCAGCCCCAAAGTTTTAGTGGCTTAGAGTAAAGAAGGTGTCTTTGTTGTTCTAGCACATGGACACCCTGGTTCTCCTGGAATCAGGATAAATAAGGAGCTAGAGAGAGGAGGAATCCAAGATGATGGCATAGGTAAACACCTAAACTGCTGCCTTGCGCAACAATTTAAACTGCAACTAAAAGACAAAACGTCTATCACCCAGAACCACGGGAAAGCTGGCTGAGTGGAAGTTCTACAACTAGAAGGAAAGAGAAAAGAGCATTGAGATGTGCACAAGCGCTGAAAAGCTGAGGTACGGAGGCGCGGGATCTGGGCTGGTGGCAGGCGTTGCTTTTTTCAACCCAACGGGGAGACAAGCCCCCATTACTCTGAAATACAGTTTCTGGGGAGACGCGGGGGACCCAAACTCCTACGGGGAGAAGCTGGATTGTCTGCTACCAGGTTCAAAAGTGAGGGGGGCCTGCTTGTAGAGCTGCGCACAGGAATAATTGTTTATCTGCGCTGGGGCACAGGACGGAACTCAGTCGGAGACACAGAGCCGGCTAACTAGCAGCCATTGCTGTTTGCCACGCCCTAGCCTAGTGATGCCCTGAGACCCCGCCCCACACAACCTACAAACCCACCCAAGCTCCAAGCAGCGGCTTTTGCATATGAATGGACTGCCCTATCTATCACAGCTTAACCTAACAAACTTGCAGCCCGGAGCAGACAGCTCCAAAACCTCCAAACCCCAAGCAAAGAGGAGAAAACTGTAGCTCTCGCTATAGCTCCTGCTGGGTGGACTCAGACAATAGCTGACCTGCACCCCATTGGAGTTCCAGAAGCCAGTGTACCTAGTGGTCAGTGTGAGAAACCAGATTTCAACTCCTCACATCCATAAGTGACACATTCAAGAGGCAGACTCAGCGAGCACCAAAGCCCCACTGAAACAAGTCCTGCACCATAAGCGTGTCTCCAGCACAGCAGTTCTTATAGACACAGCGAGTCCTCACAGCCGATTGGCCTGGAGGTCAATTCCTCCCAGCGTACCAACAGCAATTAAGGCTTAACTACACCAAGACTTTGCACTCAGCCCACAAAGGGGTATACCAAGAGCGTCCACATCAGGTGAATGGGGAGGCTGAGCTACTGCCCCCTATAGGTCACCTACCACACAAAGCCACTCCATCAACACAGGGAAGCAGCCAAAATGCAGAAAGAAAGAAACATGTCACGAATGAAAGAAACGGAGGAAAGCAAACTACTGGATGACATAGAGTTCAGAACCACATTTATAAGGTTACTCAAGAATCTTCTAAAAACCGCTGAGAAACTTGATGACACTTCTGAGGAGCTTAGTGAGACCTTCAAGGACCTTAATGAGAATGCCAAAAAAATGGAAAAGGACCAGTCAGAAATGAAGCATACACTGTCTAAAATAAAGAATATACAGAAACTCAACTGTAGATCAACGTACCCCAAGAATCAAACCAAAGATCTGAAATATGAGGAAACAAAAAACACCCAACCAGAAAAACAAAAATAAAAAAGAATCCAAATATATGAAGATAGTGTAAGGAGCCTCTGGGACAACTTCAAGCGTACCAACATCCGAATTTTGGGGGTGCCAGAAGAAGAGAGAGAGCAAAATACTGAAAACCTATTAGAAGAAATAATGACAGAAAACTTTCCTTACCTGGTGAAAGAAATAGACTTACAAGTCCAGGAAGCACACAGAACCCCAAACAAAAGGAATCCAAAGAGGACCACACCAAGACACATCATAATTAAAATGCCAAGGGCAAAAGACAAAGAGAGAATCTTGAAAGCAGCAAGAAAAAAACAGTTAGTTACCTACAAGGGAGTATCCATACGACTGTCAGCTGGTTTCTCAGCAGAAACTATGCAGGCCAGAAGGGAGTGGCAAGAAATATTCAAAGTGATGAACAGCAAGAACCTACAACCAAGATTACTCTACACAGCAAAGCTATCATTCAGAGTTGAAGGTCAGATAAAGAGCTTCACAGACAAGAAAAAGCTAAAGGAGTTCATCGCCACCAAACCAGGATTACATGAAATGCTGAAGGGTATTCTTTAAGAAGAGGAAGAAGAAGAAAAAGGTAAAGATAAAAATTATGAACAACAGAATGACATCAAATACATACCGACCAACAAGTGAATCTAAAAATCAAGTGAATGAAAAATCTGAAGAACAGAATGGACTGGTGAATATAATAGAATCAGGGACATAGAAAGGGAGTGGACTGACGATTCTCAGGGGAAGCAGGTGTGAGGGGTGCGGGAAGAGATTGGACAAAAATCTTACTCCTGTGCATGAAGACAGTGACGGGGGGTAAGGGCATGGGGTGGGGTGGGGAATCAGGTGGAGGGGAGCTATGGGGGAAAAAAAAGAGGAACACCTGTAATAATCTGAACAATAAACATTTATTTAAAAAAACAAAAAAAAGAAAGAAGGAGCTAAATGTAGCTTCCTGCTGGGTGTTATCAGAGATGGACAGAGAGGGCTGCTGGTCTCACCAATCCCTGACTCTTCTGTTACAGGTGACAGGCTTGACTCCCACCTCATTTCATTGGTCAAAGCATATCACTGGCCGCAGCCAACATCAGAGTGTCTGTAGCAGAGCTTGACCTACTTGATGGGCCCCAGTAAGGTGACCCCATGGTGCCAGACTCTTTTAGGGCTGCTCAGGACCCAAGGAGAAGAGTGGGGATTGGTAGGAAATGACAGTGGAAGTCAGTCAGGATGGTTTGCTTTCTCCTCCTCCACTGAGACTTTATACCCCAGCTGCCCAAAACCAATATTTATAGGATTGAACTTTAAAAAAAGGAGTTTGGTCAGATGTCATTGGCAGAAAACTCAGAACCCACTTCTAAGTGTGATCCTGGGTAAATCTCTGCTGACTGGGATCCCCCACTATGGTGGGTGTGAACAGCACATGTTAAGAGAGTTGACTGGGAAGGTTACTGTACCACAAGCATTCCAGCGTCCATGTTCTCTTGTATTCACAGCAGTCACTACCCTGCCTCCAAGCCTCTTGGTCGTTTGCATTGCCCAGGTGAGTGCGCCATCAGGTGGGGCTGATTGGGAAAATGGTGACATTAATGTCAATGGTGATCCTGTGGTTTCCGTTCATCCTGTGCAGCAATCTGTGCTAAATGTGGTCCTTCATGCTTTCCCATCCCAACTGCAGATGGCACTGAGCCCTTTCTGCCTCCTTGCTCCGGTATTACTGGGTGGCCATGCACACTCAGTAGATGACCAGAGATTTGAGGTCCGGGAGTGATGCTCAGAGCAGCCCAGGCACCTTCCTCTATTTGGTGTCAGCCAAGATTTCCCACGGGCAAGGGGGGGACCTGCTCTCCAGGGATTAGGAACCCAAAGGACCCCCTGCCCTCTCCAGGTGTATCAAGTTCCTCATTCGCAAAGGTGACTCAGGAGCCCAGGAACCTTCCCCTTCTGCTTTCCCTCATATGCACACACCCATTTATTCATTTCCAGGAAACCAGGGTCCTCCCAGTCATCCTCAAAGCCCTGGAGTCCTCCCAGAACAGCACCTCCACACTCTATAAAACAATTTCCATCAGGATTCAAAACCGATGGTCCATGTGCAAAGGAGTCACTTGAGTTACTGAGGAATGAGGGAAATTTAAGCAGGTGTCTTAAACGCTGCACAGTCCTCCTACCGTTAAAATGATGAATTTATTTAAATAATTTGGAAAAGGTTCTCAGTAGACATTTTAACAAAGCAGATAAATACAGTGCAAAGAAATGTATAAAAATGTTCACCATAAAATATTCCTCCATAGATGGAATTAAAACAAGAGCAAGTTAATATTATATGCATTTCTGGAGTTACTAATTGAAAAGGTCAACCAATGTATGTTCTTGCAGGGTAGCAGAAAATTTGGTATTTTTATAGACGTGGGTTAGTGGTAAGCCAACGGGAATGACCAATTTGGGTCACAGTTCTGCATATCTTAAAGGTAAAACATTCACCGACACAACAGTGTGATAAGCAAAACATATGTCTATATAACGAACTGAATGCAAACATTCCCAGAAGAGTTATGTATAATACCCCAAACCTGGAAATAACAAAAAAACATAGATCAATTAATATAGTGGTAATTCACTGAACCCAGTACTACTCAGCAATAAAAAAAATTTAACTCTTCACACAAGCATTTGCATTGAATCTCAAAATGATTGTGTGGCATGGAGGAAACCGGTATTTGTTAAAATGTACACATCAACTAGTGCCTATAAAATTATGAACACTATGAACTATTCTAGTGTAACGAGTGGAAAATCTCTGAGTGCATGGAGGGCCAAGAAAGGCAGAAACAGAGATTATAACAGGGCAGTAGGAAAATAGTGGGTGTGACAAAACAAGGTATAGAGTGGTTGGCATGCAAAATGATACAATAATTAATAATAATAAACAGGAATAAACGCTACCCCGGCCAGTGTACTCAGCTGGTTGGGTATCATCCCATTCCGGGACAGGTCTCTGGTTTGATTCCAGGTCAGAGAACATCCCAAATGGATTTGCACGTGTGGCGTGCAGGAGGCAGCTGACCTATGTTTACCTCTCTCATCCAGTCTCTTTATCTCTCACTCCAAAACAATGAAATTATTTTAAAAAAATTTTTAAAAGAATAATCTCTGTGTTTTCCAGACATACAACTGTAAGCCTATTGTTGCCCCACCCTGTGCATGAGTTACAGGTGGTTTATGTACATGTGACAGTTTCACAGCTTTATCTCTAGGTTAGGGCTCACCAAATAGCACACATGAGAAAGGTGCACTTTGTTGCATGTCAGTTCTGATTTTCAGGGAGGACCAGCCTTGCCTCAGGGGCAGCAAATGCTGTCAAGCAGGGAAGACTATTGCCATCGGAACAAACAGCAATGCTGGCTGCTTACAAAAGACACATCCTGGCACTGATTACACCGTTAGCATTCCTCTAGTTTTGAGGACTTGCCTGTTGAGCAACAACCTGGAGATGAACACCCTCAGGGGCCAGGGAAATGCACAAAACCATGAGATTGTTTTGTCTGCTAGTGACGCCAGCTACAGGAAATGCTGATGGAGGTCCTCAGAAAGTTCTCACAGATCATACAAGCCACAGGACATGAAATAATTTGGATTCAAGTCCAAAAGAGGCACTTTTTATCCAGTTTAACTGCAGTGTCTGCCATGACTATGAAAACAGTGTTTATGTCCCAATGTAATTCCACCTCAGAGTCTTACAACAAATGACACCAGGCTATGAAATATCATACATCGTGACACATGGCCACCTTGGAGCACGTGGAGAGTAGTTCCCCTAAACATTGCTGACACTTATGTAATACATAGTGCGAACACAGAATATAATTCATATTGTTCACAGGAGCACAATAAACGCTGCCTGATCAGGGCGACCATTGACCTCTACAATAAAAGGGGCACCTGACAGCACATTAGAACCACAAAGTCATGCACGCTTTCTCTCAAGGCCTTGGTTGGCAATACATAATCAGCCAATACTGAACAAAGAGTGTTTTTTATCAAGCTGTGCCTTCCAAAGGACAGAAAGTTTTAGATCACACCATATTGTTCACCTGTCCATGCTGACAGAACACAACTTTCCTTTCAATCAACCCATGAATAGAATAGAACCAACAAAATTAAAGGTAGAAAAGAAAATACTCTGTTGCATAAAGATCATAAACCCGAGCAAAGTACAGCAAGAGGTTTGCAGGTTGATGAAATGGAACTGAAACACTTCGTCACAGCCTAATGTGAGACCCACAGTGTCCCTGAAAGTGGTAGCACTTCTTGGTGCAGGAAGTGGGCTTCCGACAAATCCTGGGCCAGGTCAACTCTCTGGTCAGAAATAAAGGAATGAAGATTCACCCAGGAACTAAGAATATTCATAATATTCTCAAGCACAACCCCAGAGTATGCAGAGGTTGTAATGGATACACACTCTTCAGGGGAGGCAGGTGGTAAGGGTGAAATATCTTCCAGACAAATTCTTCCAGTGACATGAATCCGGTTGTAGTCCTAAATAAATTAGCAAGTGCGATCCAGTTTCTGAAAGTGTCACTTATACCTGACATTTGGAGGCATTTTGCAGAGTGTATGTTCTGATGAAGGGGTTTGCATTCAGATAAATTGGGTAAAAACTTCTCCTCTGGTGTTGTTATTCTGAGTGAGAAAGTAAAACATTCCCTGCACGTTTAAAGCTTTTCTCCAGCGTGTACTCTCAAGTGTTGAACCAGGAATGATTTGTAGCGAAAAGATTTCCCACATTCAATACACTCATGAGGCCCTTTTCCAGTGTGAACTCTGTGGTGTCGAATGAGAGTAGAGCTTCTGCTGAAGGACTGCGCACAGTCACTACACTCATATGGCTTTTCTCCAGTATGCATTCTGTGGTGTTGCTTGAGATTGGAATTTTGCCTGAATGATTTCCCACATTCACTGCATTCATAAGGTTTTTCTCCAGTGTGAACTCTCTGGTGTACAGTGAGGCTAGACCTATTTTTGAAGGACTTCCCGCAATCACTACACTCATATGGCTGTTCTCCAGTGTGAACTCTCTGGTGTACAGTAAGGCTAGACCTATTACTGAAGGAATTCCCGCAATCACTACACTCATATGGCTTTTCTCCAGTGTGAACTCTTTTATGGGTAAAGAGGTCATAATTGTGCCTAAATGATTTTCCACATTCACTACATTTGTAAGGTTTTTCTCCAGTGTGGATTCTGTAGTGTTTAATGAGACTAGATTTTTGACTGAAGCACTTTCCACAATCACTACATTGGTACGGTTTTTCTCCAGTGTGAACTCGCTGGTGGATAAGGAGGTGATTGTTGTGACTAAAAGATTTGCCACATTCACTACACTGATAAGGTCTTTCTCTAGTGTGAACTCTCATGTGGATAAAGAGGTCATAACTGCGCGTAAATGATTTTCCACATTCACTGCATTTGTAAGGTTTTTCTCCGATATGAGCTGTGTGGTGTTCAGTGAGGGAAGACCTTTGATTGACAGACTTCCCACAGTCACTACACTGATGGGACCTTTCTCCAGTGTGAAGTCTCGTATGTCTATTGAGGATAAAGGTACATCTGAAAACTTCCCCACATGCATTATACTCATATTGATCTTCTTCAGTTGAGATGCCCTGATGTTGAAAAAGGTTGTTGTGGCTGGCAGCTTTTTCACATTCATCCCATTGGTGATGCCTTTTTCTATTGAGAAATTCCTCTGAAATCTCAGTGCCACTGCGTGGCTCCTCAGTGTCGAGAAGGGCCTGGTGCTGGAGAAGCTCTGAGATGGCTGGGATGTCTTCCCCAACCTCCCTACTGGTTGAAGGCAGCCCTGATAAGCAGAAGCTGCACTTGGTCATAAATGAAGGCCTGTCTACAGCTTCTTTCCAGAGATTCTCTCCAGTGGCTTCCCTCTGTTGATGGGGAGGGTTTGCACGGAAACCGAAATCTCTCACACATGTATCACTGAAGAAGGCTTTCTGCTCAAAGTCTGCTGCTTGTGACTCAGTCAGGTGCAGAATATCTTTGAACACAGAGAAACACCTCCCGCAGAGATGGCTCTTCTTAGTTACTGAAGCTGTCTTAGAATCACTGACCTGTGACTCTCCTTGTACAGATACACTCTGCTCAGAACAGGTCTCTGCATCATGCGATTTATGACAACAACCTAAGAACAGAAAAGTGGTGAGGAAATGAATGTCTACTTTGGTGACAGGAAGAAGTCTCATTACTAATGTGTGTCACACATATAACATGTTGGTTCCATGCAATTGTCTGAAAATAACATATCTGAAGGAAATATTGATAAGATGCTGCTGTGAAGATCTGGAACACTGAAGATCACCATACAGGGAAGACTTCATACCATATATGAAACAAACACGGCCAGCCCCACATGGAACAGAAGCTGCACCATCTGCTCATGTGTCTGCTAACAGTGTTCAACAGGGCTTCTCTGCTGGTGACATGGAAATGTGTTTACATCTTATTGTTGCTTACATCTTATTTCACGTAAAATTCAAGAAATGAGAAGCTCGTCGAGGTCTAGTGAAGCACGTCTGTGCACCTCATAACACATATGCAGGTCAATATTTGAGAATACCACAGAGAGATCAGTTCAGAGGAACACGTGATGGAAAAAGGGCAAAAAGGTGAACGAAGCCAGAAACCAGGAAGGCACAGATTAAAAGATAAGTCAGGAAAGTGTCAAGCATGGAATGAAAAGGTAGAAATGAGCTGTTGCTAGTGGCACCTCAACCTAAACTCTGTTGGACATGAGCACATTCCTGGTATGATCTAAACACTGACCTTATGTCATACCTCCCCCCAGTTGCAACTCAAGAGGGCGAGGCAACCCTTTAGGTCATCCTGCACGTTCACCCTGTGAAGAAGCAGGGTTCCCCTTGCACCTTCTACTGTACAAGCACATAGAACACAAATATTCTGAGTTTTATTGAAAGACAACAGAGGAGAGTAGGCAACACTGACCCAGGACAAGATAGCATAAAATAGGATTCAGGGAACAGAATATTACAAACAATGGAAGGAGGTCTTTTAAGAACCGCCCATGGTTCATGCAAGTAAAGACCATAACCTGGCACAGTCAGTCACAAAGAGCCTGGAGCTGGAGGAATGGTGCAGAAGTGGAAGCCATGCATGTGGACATAGACACCCTCCCAGAGAGAGAAAGTGCAAGCTGGGCTGATTAAATTGTTTGTAAAAATCCTGACCCCAGACACTTCCTGCACCATTGGAGACTATGGGTGTGAGGGATATTCATGGAGGCCTTTGCTCAGGTCTCTCCAAATTACTCAGCACTCTCAGCCACCGCACATTTGACAAGACATGGGGAAAACAAGGACAGCCCATGGTCTGGCTGTGAGAGCCACATCCAGAGAAAAAAGGAAGAGAGGACTTCACTTCAGGACACTGGGACAATGTGAAGGTCTTACCTACAGATGAGACCAGGGCAAAAACTTCCAGCATCATCTTGCAGTAGAGAAGTCTCTGAGCCTCATCAAGAAGCCCCCACTCCTCCTCAGAGAAGGTGATGGCCACGTCTTCAAAGTTCATCTCCTGTCACAACTGGCACAGTTCAGTCCATGATGAGTTTCTCTCCTAAGATTTTATGTTCTTAATACTCTCCATCATCCACATCCATCTGCTCCCTCAACTCCTCTAATCAGAAAAGTTACCAGGCCTAGGTCCCATCAAATCACTCTCTCCTTCTGTTTCTACTGATGCTGTGTCTTTCCCCTTCAATAAGGGCAAAGGAGCTTATAGATGATACCTCTGCTCTGGAACTCACATGAAGCCACACCCCTTTTAAATACAGTGGGTGTCATGAACATAGGGTGGGGAGACATGGTGTCCATAAGGAGACTCTGAGTGATCTGACGCTGTGCTTGATAGGCAATCACCTTGTAGTCCCCCGACTCAAGATATCACCAGACTATGGTATCACACTTCAACCTTTTGAACCCATTACCAGGGTGCTGAGGCCATCACTTTGCATTACCTGCTGCACATATTCTTTGAACCACAGTTCTCTCACAGCTGCATTCCCAGAGGCACAACTTCAAGGGTAACACAAGTGTGCCGTGATGAGCAGTTTATTTCCTAATCATCTTTTCCAAAATTGGAATTCACCACCTCTGTAATGTATTTCTCTCTTACCCTCTTCCCTTCTCCAAGCCAGTGGAGATGATCAAGCCCAGAGGACACTGATGTATGCTATCTCATTCCTAATGATCACTGTAACAGCCCTCACAACAACAGGGAGCTGTGCACATAAATTTCTCCTAAAATCTGAACCAGGAATGTAACACCAGAGCACACCCTTTTTTCAGGAATTAATCTCACATTCACCATATCATATTATCCAGACATCACCAGAAATGGACTCAAACTTCATTCCCTCTTATGTCAATGTCAGGGCCCTGCATGCATGAATGCACAAGCCCTATCCTAGGGCACATCACTCTTCCTCCCACACCTGCACACCAACACCCACAGCCCATAGTCATCTCCTTGACTTCCTACTCATTACTCAGCATGTGTGGTATAGTGACTGCTTGGCAAATCCAAACAGGATTAAGTTCTACACTAACTCTGAGCATCCACACTCATTGAGGCAGCCTTGAGTCCTGCTATGAAGGCCTCCCTCACTGATTGTGTTTTCCTTCAACCTCACCTACTGAGAACCACATCAGATCTCAGATATCCAGACACCACCTCCACTGGAGCTGCACCTGAACACCCTTCTCCAGTCACAGCCTTCAGCACCCAAGTCCCATCGCCTAAGGACCTCTAGCCCATGCCCAGTGATCTCACAGATGCCCACTCATGCCCCTAAGCAAATCCACCAGACTGAAGACAACACTCCAGGCTAAAGCTCAATCAAAATCTAGGTGTGTGTTTGACAAGTAAATATGCAACAGCTGCAGTCTCATCTTGTTTGAATTTCTCTTTGGTCTCCAATTAAAAAAACACACACAAAAGATGACCTACATCTGCACCCTGTTACCTACACTCCCGATACCTTTTAAAGAAGTTTTCATCCTGAACTGCTTCTCACTGGTGCACACCCTCATGAACTACTCTCTGAAATATCACAAACCCTGAAAGGTAAAAAATAGAAGTTTTGCCGTTCACAATGAACATCACACTTCCGACTATGAATATCTGCATCGCAGTTGATGCTTCCATACTTCCATCTGCCAAATGCTAACCTCCACGTCATCCCGGACTCTTCCCCTTCCCTGTCTCATCCTCAAAACTAGAAAATCCAGGTGGCCACACCTAAAACACTGATCCAGAATCCAACTGCTTATTTCCCCTCCATGGCCACCATCATGGGCCAGGTACCATTACACTCACCCAGACCATCACAGCAGCTTCCATCCTAGTCTTTCCACCACCTCCCTCTCACCCTACAGCTCATTATGCTTCAACCAAGGGTGTCTACTGAGACCTGGGTCAGTCACCTGCCTCCACTGCTCCAAATCTCCCATTGCTCCAATCACCTGCAGAACGGACACCCACGTTGTCACAAAGCTGCTCAGGACCTGATGCCTATCTATTCTTACCACTTCCCTTTTTATGAAAAAAAAAAAAAAAGGTTACCTGCAAGACCCTCCACCAACCCAGTCTTCACTCCCAGCCTTGGCATATTCTGGACATATGGCTGGGAGGACCTCCCATATCCCATTCCACTGATTGCCAAAACAGGAGCTGCTCATATGAGCACATACAAGGACTTAGAATTCCGGGCTTGGTGTCTCTTCAAGGTCTGCACCTCCAAGGGCTGGAAGAGGGGCTGGACAGCCCCAGGACCCCACTATCTCAGGGGCCATAAGAGTGTGAGGCCCTGCGATCAGCACCACAAACCAGTCCCCCTAAGAGGCCTGCATCTGCAGGAACCTGTGGGAACTAAAGGTCTAGAGAGCACCTGGCACTCAACCCCAGTACCCATGGGCTCGGGCTGCCAAGCCAGGGGTCAGGTGACTTTGAGATGTCTGCATTACCTCAGGGCTCCGCCCTCAGTGCACACCCTTTCCAGGTACCTGATCATTTACAGGACCCCTCCATCCCGTCCCTAACTGCTGTCCTCTCTCCTGTAGTCGGTTCTTCCTCTGAGCAGTTTTGGGAAAAGGTTACAACCCGACCTCACACTATGTCCCTCTTTTGTTCACACCGATCGATGGGAGCAGCTTCCTGATAATCAAAGGAAAACTCCTCACACAAACTCTGTTTCACCTTCTTTGTTGTTTGTAGACATAAGACACACCTGGGTTTGTGGAACCCTCCCAGGTCAGCCACGCTACCATGTCCTGTCCTTACTGGCTGGCCTAGCAGTCTGTCACCCTCTTTCACCTTGTCACACCCTGTGTCACCCACCTTAGACTCACTCTTCTGGAAGCTGTGACTTGACAGGCTCCCTCACCAGAGCCTGGAGGGTCAATGGGATGAGCTGACTGGAACTCTGTAAAAAGAGAGGAGTCTGGGAAACAAGGAGGTTCCAATCACACCAGTTGCTGCTCAACAAGCTTCAGACACACCCTGCAGAGCGAAAACACTGCCTCTGAGGCCTCGGTGTGGTTTCGACCCAGAGCGCTGGAGCCTGTGGCGATGGTAAGAGAATAAGGGGGTCAAAATGTCCACCAGTAGGAAGATGCCGGAAGTCACAGCCAAGCAATGAGCACTGCATAATCCGTCTCTCCTAGGCTTTCCCTGGCTAAACCCAGCCATCATTAGGCGCATTGCCTGTTGGGTAGTGTGCTTTTCCAGGCCCAACAGGTGGCATTAGGATGCCAATGACTCGCTGTCCATTGCAGTATTGGCCCTGGGGTCCCGAGTGGTGCTGGGAAATGACGACCTTTGGCTTTGGTAGCTGGTTGCATGTTTCTGGGGAGTGTTGTCTGCAACTGACCTCTTGTTTGGACACATTATTCCAGGTTCTAAAAGCTCAGAATGCTCCCTGAGGTGAAAAGTATTATTTCACTGATTCCTGAAGACTTCAGGCCTAAATGTGTGTATATATCGTATATATTTATATATTTCTGATTTTTATGTGAATTTTAGAGAGAGAGAGGAAATGAGATGGAGAGAAAGAAACAGCAATCAGCTGCCTTCTCAAGCCCCAACCTACCCCACACGCCCCCCCCACCCCCCCCCACACTGAGTGCCCTCACCTGGAATGGAACTGCTGACCTTTCTGTGCATGAGAGGATGCTCAACCAGTTGTGTCACTCCTGTCTTCAGATTTTCATTTTTTATATAAAAATATGACATTCCTAAGAGAAAATGCAGACTGTACAAGACTATACATGATCCTACCCTAGTCCTTTAGAAGTAGTATTTGAAAGGATACAGAGGCCAACAGGTTGACATTTCCTACATTGCCTGAATGTCTGCAGTCAGTACACATCGTGAAGGGATGTAGCTAACGTTACTGAATGTTCACTACATGTGCCAGGCCCTGGATTCAATGCTTTACCGGCATTGTTATTTCATTTAATCCTCTCCACACCTGAGATGATTTAACCGACTAGTTAATGGGGAGGAAATCCAGGCTCAGAAACTCAATATACAGTACATTGCCTGATTGTAGAGTTAATAAGGGCAGGCCTGGAAGTCATATCCAGGTGTCTCCAACAACAGAGCTCTGGCTTCTAATGTTAGGCTCTGCTCCCTCCTAGAGGGTAGAATAGGGGATGGGTTCCCATTGGGACAGGCTAGATGTGATGGTGGGTAACCATCAGCCCCAAAGCTTTAGTGGCTTAGAGTAAAGAAGGCATCTTTCTTGTTCATAGCACATGCATACCCTGGTTCTTCAGGGTTAAGGAGGAGCCACCATGTACGTTGTGTTAGGTGTTATCCCAGATGGAGAGAGATCCCGGGCAGTCTCAGCTCTTCCAGCCTCATCTGTTAGAGGTGACAGGGTTCCCTCCCCCTCATTTCATTGGTCAAAGAACATCACCAGCTTCAGCCAACATCCAGGTCAACAGCAGAACCTGACCTCCTGGATGGGCCCCAGTGACGTCACCACATGGTGCCAGACCCTTTTGGGGATGTGCAGGGGAAAGCAGAGGGGTGGGGATTGGTAGGAATGACAGTGGAAGCTGTTCAGGATGGCTTGTTTTCTCCTCATCCACATACACTTTTTCCCTGAGCTGTCCAAAGCCATCACTGGCAAGACTCAAAGGAGTGAACTGCAAAAAGAGAAGTTTGGTCACATGTCATTGGTAGCAAACGTAGAACCCAGTTCTGAGTGTGACCTTGGGTAAATCCCCCAGTCTCGCTTCCCCCACTGTGGAACCCACGTGTTAAAAGAGTTGATTGGGAAGAGTACAGGACTAAACCCATTCCAGCACCTATATTAAATTCACATCAGTCACGACCAGGCCTACAAGCCTCTTTGTCATTTGCATTGCCCAGGTGAGTGCTCCATCAGGTGGCTTATTGGATAAACGCTGACATTAACATCCATGGTGATCCCGTGGTTTCCGTTCATCCTGTGCTGGAACCTGTGCTAAATGTGGTCCTTCATGTTTCCCATCCCCACTGCAGAGAGCACTGAGCCCATTCTGCCTCCTGGCCGCAGTGTTACCAGGTGACCATGCACATTCAGAAGATGACCAGAGATTTGAGGTCCGGGAGTGATGCTCTGAGCAGCCCAGGCACCTGCCTCTTTTAGGTGTCAGCCAAGATTTCCCACGGGCAAGGGGGTGATCTGCTCTCCAGGCATTAGGAACCCAATGGACCCCCAGCCCTCTCCAGGGCTATCCAGTTCCTCATTCGCAAAGGGGACTCAGGAGCCCAGGAACCTTCTCCTTCTGCTTTCCCTCATATGCACACACCCATTCATTCATTTCCAGGAAACCAGGATCCTCCCACTCATCCTCAAAGCCCTAGAGTCCTCCCAGAACAGCACCTCCACACTCTATAAAACAATTTCCATCAGGATTCAAAAACCGATGGTCCATGTGCAAAGGAGTCACTTGAGTCACTGAGGAATGAAGGAAATTTAAGCAGGTGTCTTAAATGCTGCACAGTCCTCCTTCAGTTAAAATGATAAATTTATTTACACAATTTAAAAAAGATTCTCAGCAGACATTTTAACAAAGCAGATAAATACAGTGCAAAGAAATGTATAAAAATGTTCACCATAAAATATTCCTCTGTAGATGTAATTAAAACAAGAGCAAGTTAACATGATATGCATATCTGGGGTTACTATTTGAAAGGTCAACCATTGTATGTTCTTGCAGGGTATCAGAAAATTTGGTATTTTTATAGACTGGGGGTTAGTGGTAAGCCAAAGGGAATGACCATTTTGGGTCACAGTTCTGAATATCTTACATGTAAAACATTCACCTACACAACAGTGTGATAAGTAAAACATATGTATATATGGAGAACTGAATGCAAACATTCCCAGAAGAGTTATGTATAATACCCCAAACCTGGAAATAACAAGAAACCTAGATCAATTAATAAAATGGTTATTCACAGAACCCAGTACTAGTCAGCAATAAAAAAAAATTTAACTCTTCACACAATCATTTGTATTGAATCTCAAAATGATTGTGTGGCATGGAGGAAACCGGTATTTGTTAAAAAAAACTCCACATCAAATAGTGCCTATAAAATTATGACCACTATGAACTATTCTAGTGTAAAGAATGGAAAATCCCTGAGTGCATGGAGGGCCAAGAAAGGCAGAAAGAGAGATTTTAACAGGGCAGTAGGAAAATAGTGGGTGTGACAAAAGAAGCACAGAGTTGTTGGTATGGAAAATAATACAATAATTAATAATGATAAACAGGAATAAACACTGCCCCGGCCAGTGTCCTCAGTTGCTTGGGTGTCATCCCATTCACGGACAGGTCTCTGGTTTGTTTCCAGTCAGTGAACATCCCAAATGGATTTCCAGGTGAGGCGTGCAGGAGGCAGCAGACCTATGTTTACCTCTGTCTTCCAGTCTCTTTATCTCTCACTCCAAAACAATGAAATTATTTTTAAAAATTTTTTTAAAAGAATAATCTCTGTGTTTTCCAGTCACACAACTGTAAGCCTATTGTTGCAACACCTGTGTATGAGTTACAGGTGGTTTATGTCACATGTCACAGTTTCACAGCTTTCTCTCTAGGTCAGGGCTCACCAAATAGCACACATGAGAAAGGTGCACTTCATTGAATGTCACTTCTCATTTGCTGGGAGGACCAGCCTTGCCTCAGTCTCAGCAAATGCTGTCAAGCAGGGAAGACTATTGCCATTGGAACAAACAGCAATGCTGGCTGCTTACAAAAGACACATCCTGGCACTGATTACACCGTTAGCATTCCTCTAGTTTTGAGGACTTGCCTGTTGAGCAACAACCTGGAGATGAACACCCTCAGGGGCAAGGGAAATGCATAAAACCATGAGATTGTTTTGTCTGCTAGTGACGCCAGCTACAGGAAATGCTGATGGAGGTCCTCAGAAAGTTCTCACAGATCATACAGGTCACAGGACATGAAATAATTTGGATTTATGTCCAAAAGAGGCACTTTTTATCCAGTTTAACTGCAGTGTCTGCCATGACTATGAAAACAGTGTTTATGTCCCAATGTAATTCCACCTCAGAGTCTTACAACAAATGACACCAGCCTATGAAATGTCATACATCGTGACACATGGCCACCTTGGAGCACATGGAGAGTAGTTCCCCTAAACATTGCTGACACTTATGTAATACATAGTGCGAACAGAGAATATAATTCATATTGTTAACAGAAGCACAATAAAGACCGCCTCGTCAGGGCGACCATTGACCTCTACAATAAAAGGGGCATCTGACAGCACGTTAGAACCACAAAGTCATGCACACTTTCTCTCAAGGCCTTGGTCGGCAATACAAAATCAGTCAATACTGAACAAAGAGTGATTTTTATCAAGCTGTGCCTTGCAAAGCACAGAAAGTTTTAGATCACACCATACTGTTTACCTCTACATGCTGACAGAACACAACTCCTTTCAATCATCCCTGGAATAGAATAGAACCAACAATATTAAAGGTACAAAAGAAAAAACTCCTTTGCTTAAAGATCATAAACCCGAACAAAGTACAGCAAGAGGTTTGCAAGTTGATGAATTGGAACCTGAAACACTTCATCACAGCCTAATGTGAGACTCACAATGTCCCTGAAAGTGGTAACACTTCTTGGTGGAGGAAGTGGGCTCTGGACAAAACCTGGGCCAGGTCAACTCTCTGGCAGAAATAAAGGAATGAAGATTCACCCAGGAACTAAGAATATTCATAATCTTCTCAAGCACAACCCCAGAGTAAGCAGGGGTTGTGATGGATACACAATCTTCAGGGGAGGCAGGTGGTAAGGGTGAAATATCTTCCAGACAAATTCTTCCAGTGACATGAATCCGGTTGTAGTCCCAAATAAATTAGCAAGTGCGATCCAGTTTCTGAAAGTGTCACTTATACCTGACATTTGGAGGCATTTTGCAGAGTGTATGTTCTGATGAAGGGGTTTGCATTCAGATAAATTCAGTAACAACTTCTCCTCTGGTGTTGTTATTCTGAGTGAGAAAGTAAAACATTCCCTGCACGTTTAAAGCTTTTCTCCAGCGTGTACTCTCAAGTGTTGAACCAGGAATGATTTGTAGCGAAAAGATTTCCCACATTCAATACACTCATGAGGCCCTTTTCCAGTGTGAACTCTGTGGTGTCGAATGAGAGTAGAGCTTCTGCTGAAGGACTGCACACGGTCGCTACACTCATATGGCTTTTCTCCAGTATGCATTCTGAGGTGTTGCTTGAGATTGGAATTTTGCGTGAATGATTTTCCACATTCACTGCACTCATAAGGTTTTTCACCAGTGTGAACTCTCTAGTGTACAGTGAGGATAGACCTATTACTGAAGCACTTCTCACAATCACTGCACTTATAAGGTTTTTCTCCAGTGTGAAATCTCTGGTGTTCAGTGAGGCTAGACCTATTACTGAAGGACATCTCACAATCACTACACTCATATGGCTTTTCTCCAGTGTGACCTCTCTAGTGTACAGTGAGGCTAGGTCTATTACTGAAGGACTTCCCGCAATCACTACACTCATATGGCTTTTCTTCGGTGTGAACTCTGTTGTGTTGACTGAGGTGAGACCTTTTACGGCAGCATTTTCCACAATCACTACACTGATGCAGCCTTTCTCCAGTGTGAACTGTCTTGTGGGTAAAGAGGTCATGTGTGGGCTTAAATGATTTCCCACATTCACTACACTTTTAAAGTTTTTCTCCAGCGTGAACTCTCTGGTGTACAGTGAGAACAGAGCTTTTACTGAAGGACTTCTCACAATGACTGCACTTATACGGTTTTTCTCCAGTGTGAACTCTCTGGTGTACAGTGAGGCTAGACCTATTTTTGAAGGACTTCCCACAATCAGTACACTCATATGGCTTTTCTCCAGTGTGAACTCTCTGGTGTACAGTTAGGCTAGACCTCTTACTGAAGGACTTCCCGCAATCACTACACTCATATGGCTTTTCTCCAGTGTGAACTCTTTTGTGGGTAAAGAGGTCATAATTGTGCCTAAACAATTTTCCACATTCACTACATTTATAAGGTTTTTCGCCAGAGTGGATTCTGTAGTGTGTAATGAGGCTAGAGTTTTGACTGAAGGACTTCCCACAGTCACTACACTTATAAGGTTTTTCTCCAGTGTGAACTCTCTGGTGTACAGTGAGGACAAACCTATTACTGAAGGACTTCTCACAATCACTGCACTTATAACGTTTTTCTCCAGTGTGAACTCTCTGGTGTACAGTGAGGTTAGACCTATTACTGAAGGACTTCTCACAATCACTACACTCATATGGCTTTTCTCTAGTGTGAACTCTCTGGTGTACAGTGAGGTTAGGCCTATTACTGAAGGACTTCCCACAATCACTACATTTATAAGGTTTTTCTCCAGTGTGAACTCTCTGGTGTACAGTGAGGCTAGACCTCTTACTGAAGGACTTCCCGCAATCACTACACTCATATGGCTTTTCTCCAGTGTGAACTCTTTTGTGGGTAAAGAGGTCATAATTGTGCCTAAACAATTTTCCACATTCACTACATTTATAAGGTTTTTCGCCAGAGTGGATTCTGTAGTGTTTAATGAGGCTAGAGTTTTGACTGAAGGACTTCCCACAGTCACTACACTTATAAGGTTTTTCTCCAGTGTGAACTCTCTGGTGTACAGTGAGCTTAGACCTATTACTGAAGGACTTCTCACAATCACTACATTTATAAGGTTTTTCTCCAGTGTGAACTCTCTGGTGTACAGTGAGGCTAGACCTATTTTTGAAGGACTTCCCACAATCACTACACTCATATGGCTTTTCTCCAGTGTGAACTCTTTTATGGGTAAAGAGTTCATAACTGTGCCTAAACAATTTTCCACATTCACTGCACTCATAAGGTTTTTCACCAGTGTGGATTCTGTAGTGTTTATTGAGATTAGAGTTTTGACTGAAGCACTTTCCACAATCACTACACTCATATGGCTTTTCTCCAGTGTGAACTCTCATGTGGATAAAGAGGTCATAACTGCACGTAAATGATTTTCCACATTCACTACATTTGTAAGGTTTTTCTCCGGTATGAACTCTGTGGTGTTCAGTGAGGGAAGACCTTTGATTGACAGACTTCTCACAGTCAACACACCGATAGGACTTTTCTCCAGTGTGAAGTGTCCTATGTCTATTGAGGTTAAAGGTACATCTGAAAACTTCCTCATATGCATTATACTCACATTTTTCTTCTTCAGATGAGACTACCTGATGTTGAAAGAGGTTGTGGTTGTGGCTGGCAGCTTTTTCACATTCATCCCATTGGTGATGCCTTTTTCTATTTAAAAATTCCTCTGAAACCTCAGTACCACTGTGTGGCTCCTCAGTGTCGAGAAGGGCCTGGTGCTGGAGAATCTCTGAGATGGCTGGGATGTCTTCCCCAACCTCCCTACTGGTTGAAGGCAGCCCTGATAAGCAGAAGTGGAATCTGGTCACAAATGAGGCCCTGTCCTCAGCTTCTTTCCAGCCTTTCTCTCCAGTGGCTTCCCTCTGTTGATGGGGAGGGTTTGCACTGAAACAGAAATCTCTCACAGATGCATCACTGAAGAAGGCTTTCTGCTCAAAGTCTTCTGCTTGTGACTCAGTCAGGTGCAGAATATCTTTGAACACAGAGAAACACCTCCCACAGAGATGGCTCTTCTTATTTACTGGAGCTGTCTTAGAATCACTGACCTGTGACTCTCCTTGTACAGATACACTCTGCTCAGAACAGGTCTCCGCATCATGCATTTTATGACAACAACCTATGAACAGAAAAATGGTGATGAAATGAATGTCGACTGTGGTGATAGTAAGAAGTCTCATTACTAAAGTGTGTCGCACATATAACACGTTGGTTCCATGCAATTGTCTGACCATAACATATCTGAAGGAAATACTGATAAGATGCTTCTGTGAAGATCTGGGCTTCTGAAGATCATCATACAGGGAAGATCTCATACAATATATGAAACAAACATGGCAAGCACCACATGGACAGAAGCCGGACCATCTGCTCATGTGTCTGCTAACAGTGTTCAACAGGGCTTGTCTGCTGGTGACATGAAAATGTGTTCCTAAGGTTGCTTACATCTTATTCCACGTAAAATTCAAGAAATGAGAAGCTTGTGTCTAGGTCTAGTGAAGCACCTCTGTGCACCTCATAACACATATGCAGGTTAATATTTGAGAATACCGCACAGAGATCAGTTCAGAGGAACACGTGATGGAAAAAGTGCAAAAACGTGAAGGTAGCCAGAAACTGGGAAGGCACAGATTAAAAGATAAGTCAGGGAAGTGTCAAGCACGGGAATGAAAAGGTAGAAAGGAGCTTCTGCCAGTGGCACTTCAATCGAAATTTGGTGTACATCAGCACATTCCTGGTATGATCTAAAAACCACCCTCATGTCATACCTCCCCCAGTTGCAACTTAGGAGGGCCAGGCAACCCTTTACATCAACCTGCATGTTCACCCTGTGAAAAAAACAGAGTTCTCCTTGCACCTTATCCTGTACAAGCACATAGAACACAAATATTGTGAGTTTTATTGAATGACAACAGAGGTGCGTGTGACCACCACTGACCCAGAGCAAGACAGCAGCCAATAATGTACAGGGAACAGAATATTATAAACAATCGAAGAAAGTCTTTCAAGAACCGCCCATGGTTCATGCAAGTAAATACCATAACCCAGCACGCTCAGTCACAAAGAGCCTTTAGCTGGAGGAATGGTGCAGAAGTGGAAGCCATGGATGTGGACATAGACACCCTCCCAGAAACAGAAAGTGCAAGCTGGGCCCATTAAGCATTTTGCAAAAATCCTTACTCCCAGACACTTCCTGCTCTATGTGAGGCAATGGGTGTGAGGAATATTCATGGCAGCCTTTGCTCAGGTCTCTCCAAATTACTCAGCACTCTCAGCCACCGCACATTTGACAGGTCAAAGGGGAAAACAAGGACAGCCCATTGTCTCGCGCTGAGAGCCACATCCAGAGAAAAAAGGAAGAGAGGACTTCACTTCAGGACACTGGGACAATGTGAAGGTCTTACCTACAGATGAGACCAGGGCAAAAACTTCTACCATCATCTTGCAGTACAGAAGTCTCTGACCCTCATCAAGGAGTCCCCACTCCTGCTCAGAGAAGGTGATGGCCACGTCCTCAAAGTTCATCTCCTGTCACAATGGGCACAGTTCAGTCCATGATGAGTTTCTCTCCTATGATTTTATGTTCATAATACTCCCCAACATCCACATCCATCTGCTCCCTTGACTTCCCACATCAGAAAAGATACCAGGCCTAGGTCCCATCAAAGTCACTCTCTCCTTCTGTTCCTACTGATGTTGTGTCTTCCCCCTCAATAAGGGCAAATGAGCTTATAGTCGATACCTCTGCTCTGGAACTCACTTGAAGCCACACCCCTTTTCAATACAGTGGGTGTCATGAACATAGGGTGGGGAGACATGGTGTCCATAAGGAGACTGTGAGTGATCTGACACTGTGCTTGAGAGGCCATCACCTTGTTGTCCCCCGATTCAGGGTATCACAAGGTTATGATATCATTGTTCAACCTCTTGAACCCATTCCCACGGTGCTGAGGCCATCACTTTGCACTACCTGCTGCACATAGTTCTTTGAACCACACTTCTCTCACAGCTGCATTTCCAGAGGCACAACTTCAAAGATAACACAAATGTGCTGTGATGAGCAGTTTATTTCCTAATCATCTTCTTTCCCAAAACTCAGATTCACCACCTCTGTGATGTATTTCTCTCTCACCCTCTGCTCTTCTCCAAGCCAGTGGACATTTTCAAGCCCAGAGGACAGTGATGTATGCTATCTCATTCCCATTGATCACTGTAACAACCCTCACAACAAAAGGCAAGTGTGCACATAAATTTCACTGAAGCTCTGGACCAGGAATGGACCACCAGAACACACCCTCTTTTCAGGAATTAATCTGACATTCACCATATATTTCCAGACATCGCCAGAAATGGACTCAAACTTCATTTCCTCACGTCAGTGTCAGGGCCCTAGGAAGGCACATGCCCTATCCTAGGGCACATCACTCTTTCTCCCACACCTCTCTCACACCTGAACTCCCACACCTACAATCTCCATGGTGATCTCCTTCACTTTCTACTCATTATTCAGCATGTGTGGTGTAGTGACTGCTTGGCAAATACAAACAGGATTAAGTTCTACACTAACTCTGAGCATCCACACTCATTGAGGCAGCCTTGAGTTCTTCTATGAAGGCCTCCCTCCATGATTGTGGTTTCTTTCAACCTCACCTACTGAGAACCACATCAGATCTCAGATATCCAGGGGCCACCTCCACTGGAGCTACACCTGACCTCCCTTCTCCAGTCACAGCCTTCAGCACCCAAGTCCCATCACCGACGGCCTCGTACCCCATGCCCAGTGAATGTCAAAGATGCCCACTCATGCTTCTAAGCCAACGGTTCTCAACCAGTGGGTCCCGACCCCTTTGGGGGTCGAACGACCCTTTCACAGGGGTCGCCTAAGACATCCTGCATATATCCAGCTATTTACATTACCATTCATAACAGTAGAAACATTACAGTTATGAAGTATCAACAAAAATAATTTTATGGTTGGGGGTCACCACATCATGAGGAACTGTATTAAAGGGCCGCGGCATTAGGAAGGTTGAGAACCACTGGCTAAGCACATCCACCTGATTGAGGACTACAGTAAAGGTTCAATCAAAATCCTGGTGTGTGTTTAACAAGTGAATGTGCAACAGCTGCAGTCTCGTCTTGTTTGACTCACTCTTTGGTCTCCAATTGAAAAGAAAGAAAATGGCCCTGGCCCGATTTTCTCAGTGGATAGAGTGTCAGTCTGCGGACTGAAGGGTCCCAGGTTCGCATCCGGTCAAGGGCATGTACCCTGGTTGCGGGCACATCTCCAGTACGGGGTGTGCAAGAGGCAGCTGATGGATGTTTCTCTCTCATCGATGTTTATGACTCTCTCTCCCTCTCCCTTCCGCTCTGTAAAACATCAGTAAGACATATTTAAAAAAGGAAAAGAAAATGATCTACAACCCCACCCTGCTCCCTACATTCCCAACTACATTTTAAAGAAGTTTTTATTCTGAACTGCTCCTCGGAGTTCCAGACGCTCATGAACTGCTCCCTGAAATATCAGAAACCCTGAGAGGTAAAATATAAAAGTTTTGGTATCCTCAAATAACATTACCCTTCCTGCAATGAATATCTGCATCTCATCTGATGGTCCTTCCATACCTCCAGCTGCCAAATGCAAACCTTCAAATCATCCCTGACTCTTTTTAAAATTTACTTGTTGATTAAGTTGTTACATATGTGTCCTTACTCCCCCATTACCCCTCCCCCATGCTCCCCACTCACAACCCTGACTCTCACCTCTCTCTCAACCTCCAAATAAGAAATCCAGGTGGCCACACCTAAAACACCAATCCGGAACCCAAAGCTTATTTCGCCACCACAGCCACCCTCATGGGCCAGTTACCATCACACTCACCGAGATTATCCCAGCAGCTTCCATCCTAGTGCTTTACCACCTGCATCCCATCTAGGTTAGTCATCATGCTGCAGCCATGGAGAGTCCAATGAGACCTCGGTCACATGACCTGCCCCTACTGCTCCAAACCTCCCATTGCTCCCATCACCTGCAGAACACACATCCAGATGTCTCTGAGCTCCTCTAGCCCTAATCCCGGTGCCATTGTTACCAGTTACTAATTAAAAAAAAAAAGACTTTCTGGTTCCTGAAGGAACTCAGTCTTCAATCAAAGCCTTTACACATACAGGAACCTATGCCTGCAAAAACCTCTCACAACCCATTCCACTGGTTGCCAAAAACAGGAACCACTCATATGACCCTAGACCTGCACTTAGAATTCTGGGCTTGGTGTCTCATCAAGGTCCCCAGGTCCAAGGTGGAGAAGAGGGGCTGGACAGTCTCGGGATCCCACTACCTCAGAGGCCACAAGAGTGTGAGGCCCTGAGATAAGCTCCACAACCCAGTCCCCTAAGCGGCTCTGCACCTGCAGGAACCTGTGGGAACTGCAGGTGTGTTGAGGGCCTGGCACCCACCGCCAGGACCCAGGGGTTCAGGCTGCGCAGGGCCCTGGCCCAGCCCCGGGGCTGGGTGATGCCCGCATCCCTCGGGGCTTTCACAGATTTCTCCTTCCCGTCCCTCACTGCTGTCCTCTCTGTTCTAGTCTGTTCTTCCTCTGAGCAGTTTTGAGAAAGGTTAGAACCCTAACTCACACTTTGTCCCGCTTTGGTTCACAGCCATTGATGGCAGCAGCTTCCTGAAAATGAAGTCAAACTCCTCACACAACACTTTCCTTCATCTTACTTGTTGCCCTTAGACATAAAACAGTCCAAGGATTCCTCAATCCTCGTCCTCAGTCACACCACCACGGCCTTACACGGTGGCTTCTCAGCCTGTCACCCTCTCACCCCCCCCCCCCCCCCCGTCACACCTTGTGGCACCCTCAAGCAACTCACTGTTCCAGCGCTGAGACCTGGGCTGTAGGGCGGGACAGGCACCCACACCCGATGCTGGAGGGTAACTGAGGTGAGGCTGGGTTGGGTTCTGGAAGCAGAAAGTAACTTGGGAGGCACAGAGGACTGAATCGCGGCCTGTTGTGACTCAACCAGGCTCAGACAACCCTGCACTGCGGGGACACTGCCTCTGAGGCCTCGGGACCCAGCACTGGAGCCTCTGATTGTGTGAACACACTGACTGCCAAGGTCAAATTCACCACCAGGAGAAAGACCCTGGAAGTCAAGCTCCAACCAATGAGCACAGGGATAATGCGCCTCTCCTGGGCGTTCATTGGATGAACCCAGCCATCCTTAGCGCATGGCCCTTTGGGTAATGTAGTAATCTAGCCTCCCATGGGGCACTAGGATCCCAGTCACTCACTGCCCATTGCGAATCTTGTTCTGGGGCGCCCAAGTGGCACTGGGAACTGACAACGTTAGGTTTTAGGTGCGGGTCACAGGTTTCTGGGGAGTGTTGTCTACAAAACTGAACTCTTGTTTGGAAACCTTATTTCAGAATCTGGGGCACTTAGAATGCTCCCTTAGATGAAAAGTATCATTTCAATGAAGACTACAAATCTAAATGGATAAATACATGTAAAGGTATATTAATTGACTTTTACAGAGAGAAAAAGGAGAGAATGGCTGCCTCCTACATGACCCGCTAATGGGATCCAGCCCATAACCACAGCATGTGCCCCCAAATAAGAACTGAACTGCCAATCTTTCTGTGCATGGGACTACACTCAACAAACTGAGCCACTCCAGCATGGCTTTTTTTTTTTTTAACATCAAAATAAGACATTGTTAAGAGAAAAAGCAGTCTATCGGAGGATATATATAATCCTATCCTATTGGTTTAAAAAGAAAATTTGAAAGCATACATAGACCAACACATTGACAGTTCCTACATTGTCTGTATGTCTGTGGTCAGTATACATTGTGACATTAAGGAGTTAACAGTTACTACAGGGCCAGGCCCTGGATTCAATGCTTTCCCTACGTTATTATTTCATTGAATCCTCTCTGCAACCTGAGGTGGTTTAACCATCTGTTTTATGGGGAGGGAATCTGGGATCAGAGAATCAATGTAAATTGCCTGATTGTAGAGTTAATAAAGGCAGGGCTGGAAGTCACACTCAGGTGTCTCCAACAACAGAGCTCTGGCTTCTAATGTTAGGCTCTGCTGCCTCCTAGAGGGTAGAATAGGGGAAGGGTTCCATTAGGACAGAATAGATGTTATTGTGGGTAATGATCAGCCCCAAAGCTTTAGTGGCTTAGAGTAAAGAAGGTCTCTTTCTTTTTTTAATTTTTATTTTATTTTTTATTGTTTTAAGTATTACAAATAGTAGTACATATGTCTCCTTTTTTTTCCCCCATTGACCTCCCCCCGACCTCCCCTACCCCCCAGGACATGCCTTCACTTGCCCGAACTCCCCCCCCCCCCCCCCGCCCCAGTGTCTTGTATCCATTGGTTGTGCTTATATGCATGCGTACAAGTCCTTCGGTTGGTCTCTTACAGCCCCCCTCGCCCAACCTCCCCTGTCTTCCCAATGTAGTTTGACAGTCTGTTCAATGCTTCTTTGCCTCTGTATCTTTTTCCCACCATTTCTTTCCTTTAAAAAGTTTTGCCTTTGCAGACTAGAAATAAACATATAAAAACAAAACAAAAGAAATGTTTGAGTCCCAATTTCAATGTCCAACAGTTCTGAGTCCCCGTTTCAATGTCTAACAGTTCCTTATGTGTACATGTCAGCAGTGATATCTGGATGGTGGGCACATGGTGGCAATGCAGGTCCGACCCTCTCTGGTTTGGTCCTAGGTAACCTGCAGCGGTGCACAGCTGCTGACTGCTCGCGTGGCAAGGCGTTGTCAGCGTCTTCCATCTCTGGAATGTTTTTTCCTCTTGTCTTCGTGGTTGGAGCACACCTGTCAATTCCTCTCTGTTGCAGGAATCCACCTGGTCTTGGGGTTGTTTTCTGAAAATATACAAATATATTCTTGACCACAAGTTAATAAAGGAATCTTTTCTATATAATTGATTTGGGATCCTTTTTATTTCTGTTCAAGTGATTTTCCTTTGTCTTATTTAGACACCATGGGTGTTTTTAATGGCCGCCTTGCTGTTAGCATTACAAATGAAAATTAATTTGGTAAAGTAAAAATTTTCCAGATGTAATTTACTTATAGGATATTTTTCCTTACATGATATTGCCCTACTATCCCCCCTTTTTTTTATTAATGGAGGTTTTTGTGAATTTTATAATGCAGTCTTCATAACTTTAAATTTAAATCTTTTTTTTTTTTTTGCCCCAAAATATGACTGCTTTAGGTTCATTGCATAGTCAGGAATTTTACCATGAGATGAACTGCCAATAGAAATTTTAGTTATTACTTTAAGAACAGCTTTTTGTCCAGTACAATTAAATTTACTTGAATATTCACTTATTTCAATTAGCCTATTTAAATTAATCTGAAAACTTGATTACTATTTTACTGTCAAATTTAATACTCTACCAACAATCTTAGTTTACCCTGTAAATATTAGTGGGAAGGATTATTTGCATTCTTGAGTGGGCCCTGAGCATTCCAGATGCTAGGCTGAATTTAGATATAGGGCAGCTGCTGTCGGCCAAGTCTCTTGTCTGTTACCTGGGTCCCCATCTGAGCTGGGCCAAGTCTCTGTCTGTCACCAGTATCTCGATGTGAGCTGGGCCAAGTCTCTTTCTGTTGCCTGGGTCCCGATCTGGGCTGGGTGTGGGAAGCGTGAAGCAGCCATGGGGGCAGGAGACCTCCTTCAGAAGGGGCGAGGGTTCAAGCCCCTGCAATGTTGGGGGGGTGAGGGTATGTGCCCCACTTCTGTTGCCCCCCCAAGTTCTCTCCTGATGGCTCCTCTGCGACTGTGCCTGTCTTAGGTTGTTCCTTCCTTGAGGAATCTTACCCGTCTCTGGCTAACCAGCCATCCTCCGGGGCCAAGCAGGGTGGTGTGAGGTTCAGTTCTGTCTCCTTGGTAGCCTATGCCCCCGTGGCCTCCACACCCAGCACCTGCCTGCTGGCAGGGTCCCGGTGCTGATCACATATCTCGGGGAACTCGGGTTTCTTCTCCAGTGAGGGCCCAGCTCACACCATTGGGTGTGAGACAGATCCATGGTACCAGCCCCCACGAGGCTTTAAGCTCAGCATGAACAGAAAGCTCAGGTAACAGCTGAGGGCAGAAGGTCTCTTTCTAGTTCATAGCACATGGACATCCTGGTTCTCCTGGAATCAGGATAAAGGAGCCAACAGGTATGTTCCTGATGGGTGCTATCAGAGATGGAAAGAGAGGGTGGCCAGTCTCACTGGTATCAGACAATCCTCTTAGAGATGACAGGCTTGACTCCTACCATATTTCATTGGTCAAACCATATCACTGGCTGCAGCCAACATCAGGGTGTCAGTAGCAGAGCCTAACCTACTTGATGGGACCCAGTAAGGTGACCCAATGGTGCCAGCCTCTTTTGAGGGATTGTGCAGGGGCAACGGAGAGGAGTGGGGATTGGCAGGGGAGTGGAAGTTAGTCAGGATGGTTTGCACTCTCGTCCTCCACAGAGACTCTGTCCCCAAGCTGCCCAAAACCCAATATTCATTGGAGTGAGCTTCAGAAAAAGGAGTTTGCTCAGATGTCTTTGGCAGAAAACTCAGAACCCACCTCTGAGGGTGAATCTGGGTAACTCCCTGCTGCCTGGGCTCCCCCACTGTGGTGGGTGTGAAGAGCACATGTTAGGAGAGTTGACTGGGAAGGTAACTGGACCGCAAGCATTCCAGCGTCCATGTTCTCTTGTATTCACAGCAGTCACTACCCTGCCTCCCAGCCTCTGTGTCGTTTGCATTGCCCAGGTGAGTGCGCCATCAGGTGGGGCTGATTGGGAAAACGCTGACACTAATATCAATGGTGATCCCGTGGTTTCAGTTCATTCTGTGCAGGAACCTGTGCTAAATGTGGTTCCTTCGTGTTTCCCATCCCCACAGCAGAGAGCACTGAGCCCATGCTGCCTCATGGCCCCAGTGTTACCGGGTTGCCATGCACATCAGTAGATGACCAGAGATTGGAGGTCCGGGTATGATGGCCTGAGCAGCCCAGGCACCTTCCTCTATTAGGTTCCAGCCAAGATTTCCCACGGGCAAGGGAGTGACATGCTCTCCAGGGATTAGGAACCCAAAGGACCCCCAGCCCTCTCCAAGGGTTTCCAGTTCCTCATTTGCAAATGGGACTTAAGGGGCCTAGGAATCTTCCCCTTCAGCTCTTCCCTATTTGCACATACCCCCTTATAAAATTTCCAGGAAACCAGGATCCTCCCAGTCCTCCTCGAACGCCTAGAGTCCTCCAAAACAGCACCTTCACACTCTACAAGTCCTTTCTGACATCAGAGTCTTCCCCAAGTCCCCACCTTCCCCCAGCCTAGGAATCTATGAACTGACCCTTCACCTCACCCATCCTTGGGGCCTGAGAAGAGACCGACAGGGGGACACCAGAGGCTGGAAGAGCAGGACAGATGGGGCTCAGCCTGGAGGTCAGGTGAGAACATATTATTCTTCCCATCACCCCTGGGGACATTGCCTATGCAGCTTCCTGTTGCCGGGGTGCACAGCCACACAGACGCACAGGGAAACATACAGACAACAGACACAGGGACACACACAGGTACAGAGCACTCACAGCCTGTGGTGGGCGCTCAGGTGCAGAGCTTATGGCCAGGCTCACAGGGACCACGCTGTAGACACCAGTAACACCTTGATGGGAACTTACACACAGCAACACACAGATGAGAAAACACAGGGTCATCCAGCATGTACCACAGGGCATATCCACACACAATGGACACACAGACACACACACCTGGGAAGACTTATACGGACACAGAACACAGACACAAAGAGGACCCAAAGAGACACAGATGCAATTAGGAAAACTCAAAGGGGGTGCAAATTCACACATACAACCAACAGGCAACATGCAAAACAAACTCGCCCAAATGCTGAGTCATACTAATTCACTGTCTTGAAGGAGTCAGTAAGAATTGAGGTGCTGCCTGGCCATGTGGCTCAGTAGCTTGGAGCTTCATTTCATTCGCCCATTCAAATGAACGTGCAGGTTTGATTCCTGGTGAGGGCACATGCCGAGGTTGGGGATTCCATCCCTGGTCGGGTCCTTTATGGGAGGCAACTGATCCATGTTTCCTCTCACATCAATCTTCCTTTTCTTCTCTCTAGTGCGCGCTCGCTCTCTCTCTCTCTCTCTCTCTGTCTCTCTCTCTCTCTCAAATCAATAAACCTATCCTCGAGATTTTAAAAACAAAAATAAAAGGTTTTGAACAACATATTAACCCTAGAACCATCTCTAGAACAGTTATCAGAATACTCTGAACTCAGAAGTCTGTCTTCTTTCCCATAAGAAATTAAGAGAATCAGTAGCACGGATCTCAGTAAACCCCACACTCTTAGTGTCACAGACATGATTCCCACTTTGCATTTATTTAAGCACTAACATCCGATGATTTCAGAATAAAGTCACATTTCTTTTTTGCACGGTTGGTTAGTCTTTGAGTGATGAACATACCTTTCCCATGGGAGCAGCTGTTTCTGAGGGATTCCATCACAGCTTGGGACAACTGGAGTGGGCACAGCTCACAGGGAACTAGGAACTGTGCTTTCCCTGGAGAAACCGCATTTCTAATGTCTAAAAACATGGCCAGGGAAGCAGGAAGCACGAGTCAGCCAACTCCCAGTAATTCCTAAAGCAGAGACTCCTTTTGAGCCCATGAGGAGACTGATGTAGGATTTGTAAGCATGGTTTTTGGAGATAGATGTATTGCAAATGTCTAAGGCTTCTCATCATCTCAAATATTTCATCTATTGCATATTCTGCCCCATTATTGTCACCTTTGGCAAGAATACTGTGACTGGAATCAAACCCGGGACCCTTCAGTCTGCAGGCTGATGCTCTATCCACTGAGCCAAACCAGCTAGTGCTGGCAAGATTTTTGAAGTTCTGTGGAAGGTTACCATCATTACTGTCTCCTTGTACATTTCTGTATTTGCCGTTTTCCTTGTGGTGAGTATACTAAAGTGCCTTACAGATACACTTTAATCATAAATAAGCCAAAATATTTAAGCCACTGGGCTCTTTGTTTGCATTGAGTGCTGTCACTTTCCCGCTGGGCAGTGATTTTGCTGAAGGTTCCCCACATCAGCTCTTACACAGGCAGCCTGGGGCTCAAGGCAAACTGTGAGGCGTCCTGAGAGGAAGGTCAAGTCCTCCCACAGAGCCCACCGCCCAGCCACGACGCCACTTTCTGATGCTGGTTATCCAAACCAGCCCAGGTGACCTCCCAAATGCCCAGGGCATGGTCCCTACAGGCTGCCATCTGGAGCCTGTCACCCCTTCCCAGACTCCACAGGGAGACCCCACTGACCAACCCTGGCCTCACTTTCCCCTGAGCTCCTATCACCTGTCACAGTTTGTTTGGGGGCTGTCCTTCACCAGAACGCCAGGTGCCAAGGGCAGGGGACCCGTACCTCCAGACTCTGGAACAGTCGAGGTCAACAGTGTCCACATGCTTCGTCTTTCCAGGTCTCATCTATGCCCACCATTGGCTGTGGCCCCTCCATCCAGCCTGATTCAAGTTCTCATCACTGGAGCTTCCCCTCAGCCCTCCCACTCAAGGACCCTCCCCCATGTGCTGACAGGAAGCACCCTCACCAACGTGTCCGAGGCCCCCAACCTCTCAGCTCCATCAACCACATACCCTGCACCACACTATCCCCTTTAGCTCAGGGTCCCTCATCTCACTACAGGGGGTCTGCTCCGCACAGGCCATGATGAGCAAGGCGGGCACACCAACCAGAATGCACCCTGCAATGTACTATCACACTGAGACCAATCCTCTCCTGCTGGAAATGCTTGTATTGAAGAATGTTCTCAGCCTTGAAAATACACAGCACCATTTCCTGGAGAATCCTTGTGACCTCCAGGACTGCAGGGAAGTCAGGGGAGAAGGGTGTGTGCTTTATCCTACATAATAAAGAAGTAATATGGTAACTTGTCCATTAAGGTGTCCCAGTCACAACTAGTCAATGGGTTGAGCACACACTGGAGCTGGGGGGCAGGGATGGGGGCGGGGAACTTCCTCCCACAACTGAGGCATGCCCAGGCCTGCCCAGCACTAACATCCAGCCCAGCGCTGAGGTGAAGCTTCCTGCCTGCATCCCTGGACAGGGATGTGAACCTGTCAGCCTGTGTCCCTGATATGGGACATGGTTGTGGCCTGTGTGTATCCTGTTGTCCCATTCCCCCCCCCCCCCCCGCCACCCTCTCCCCCAGCACAGAGCTGCTTAGGTGTCTTGGTGAACTTTGCATAACATAAGAGGAAACCAAGAGGGGAGAGGCTGGTGCTGTGGATTCTCAGCCATTTAGCCACTTGAAAACAGCCCCGTTTGGAATGCGAGGCGGCTGTGCATTCAGCTGAGAAGTGAGGGGTCTGAACACCATCTCTGGGCTCTGGTTGGTGCCAGGCCCAAGCTTCCAAAACCAGAAGGAAAAAACGGAGGGAGGTGCCAGGAGGAATGGAGAACAATCAAAGGAAATGTGGCTAGACTTTCCCCAGCCCTATCCATATCTTTGCTGCCTACAAAAGCCCAGGCCTGGCCACAGTTGTCTCCACCTTTTAGTCCCCTGTCCTCCAACCACAGAGCAAAGAAATAAGGAAGGAGTCCGTGCTGCCTCCAGAAAGTATCTATATACCTGATCGGCCCGTCGCCTCCCGCAGAGGAGTGAGCCTAAGCCGTCAGTAGGACATCATGTGAGGGCTCCAGGACTGTGAGGGGGGGGCATGCCGGGCTGAATGACCCCCCCCCCAGCACAAAATTTCGTGCACCGGACCTCTAGTTTTTAATAAAATCTAAGTAGAAAATTACCGCAAAAATAGACTCAAAGAACACCAGTGGGTCTCAGGGGTATAATTGGGCTTCCTACAGGCGGACTTTCCCTAAGGTGAGCTGATGTGGGGCCCAAAGCATCAGGGGGCTTCTCCCAGAGAAAGTAGATTCATTTGCAGTGGGCCAGGAGCCTGGGAATGGGGAGAGCAGGCTGGAGAGACCTCTGGATGGAGACAGAAGGGCCCTGGACAGCTCCTCTCAGGTGGACACTGAACCCTAATCCCTCCCAGGGACCTGCCTCGGGCTCCTCTCTGCCAGCTCCTGGGCAGGACACAGCGTGCCCAGCTGCAGGGGGAACATCGCGGGCAAAGGCAGGAAACAGTAAGGGAAGGGGGGCTGTGCAGGCAGAGCCCCATCTCAGTGAAGAAGAGCGGTCTTTTTTTTATTGTTTTAGGGAGAGTGGGAGGGGGATGAGAGAGAAACACAGTGACTGCGTGCCTCCCACACCAGACGAAATGGTGGGCTGGGATCCAACCTGCAAAATACAACCACAAAATCATGCCGTCTTTATTTCAAGGCCTTGGGCAGTAATGCCAAGAAAATTGGACAGAAGATTCTATGCCATGAAGCTATCCTTCCTGAAGCACAGAAAGTTTTGAGATCCCCACAATATCTGTTAAGTCTACATGCTGCCACATCACAACTGTGCTTTCCCATCAACCCAGGCAGTCACTAAAACCAACAGAACCAAAGGTACAAAAGCAAAATCACAATTACAAAAACATCACAGAGCAGTGTACAGGGATCAGTTTGTAACACTTCATCACAACTGAAGGTGAGAGCCACAATGTCCCTGAAAGGCAGCACTTCATAGCTGTGGATGGGGGCCTCTGGACGAATCCTGAGTCAGAAGCATTTCCTACTGAGAGAGTAAGAAATGAAGATCCTGCCAAGAGCTCAGAGTCTTCATAATTCACTTAAGCACAAGGGAGAACACAGAATTCCTTTTCCCTGAGCATGCAGGGGTGGTGACTGGTGCACACTGTTCAGCTGAGCCAGGTGGTGGAGGAGGTCACTTCAGCCACAAATACTTGCAGTGACATCAATGAGGTGGAGTCCTCGGAAGATAGCAAGTGCAATGCAGCTCCCTCAAGCCTCACCATGTACCTCAAACTTATGAGGAATTTTCCACAGTGTAAGTTCAGATAAAAGGGGTTTATAGTGAGGTAAATGGATTTAAGTCTCCTTCAGTGTTGTAGAGTGAGAAAGATAAAATATCCCCTGCACAGTTAAGGCTTTTCTCCAATGTGAATTCTCAGATGTGTAACAAGGCTAATTTTTCTGCTAAAACATTTCCCACATTCACTACACTCATAAGGTTTTTCACCAGTGTGAACTTTGTGGTGTAGAATGAGTGAATTCCTTTGGCCAAATGACTTTCCACACTCACTACACTCATATGGTTTTTGTCCTGTATGAACTATGTGGTGTTGCATGAGGGTAGACTTTCGTCTAAAGAACTTACCACAATCACTACATTCAAAAGGTTTTTCTCCAGTGTGAATTCTCTTGTGTTCAGAGAGGCGACACCTTCTCCTGAAAGACTCCCCACAATCAGTACATTCATATGGTTTTTCTCCAGTGTGAACTCTGTGGTGTCGAATGAGGGTACACTTTCGTCTAAAGAACTTCCCACAATCACTACATTCAAAAGACTTTTCTTCAGTGTGAATTCTCTTGTGTTTAGAGAGGTAACAGCTTCTCCAGAAGGACTTCCCACAATCAGTACACTCATAGGGTTGTTCTCCAGTGTGAACTCTTTTGTGGTTAAGGAGCTCATTATTTCTCCTAAAAGATTTCCCACAATCAGCACACACACAGGGTTTTTCTCCAGTGTCAAAACTGTGGTGTTCAGTGAGATGAGAGCTTTGCCTGAGGGACTTTTCACAATCACTATATTAATTCGGCTTTTCCCCAGTGTGAACTCTATGGTGTGAAATGAGGTCAGACCTTTGTCCAAAGAACTTCCCAAAATCACTGCACTCATTGGGCTTTTCCCTACTGTGAATTCTTCCAGGTCGAATGTGGTTAAAGATTCGTTTAAAAACTTCCCCACATTTATTACACTCACATTTGACTTCTCCAGAGCAGGAACTCTGATGCTGAACAATTTTCTGGTTCTGACTGCCAAATTTACCACAATTACAAGTCTGGTGAAGACTTTTTCCACCAAGATATTCCTGTGAAATCTCACTGCCACTGCGTGGGTCCTCAGTGTTGAGAGGGGCCTGGTGATGGAGAAGCTCTGAGATGGCTGGGAAGTCTTCTCTAACCTTCCTATTGTTTGAAAGCAGCCCTGAGAAGTAGAAGATGAACTTGGTCACAAATGAGGCCCTGTCCACAGCTTCGTTCCAGGGATTCCCACCACTGGCTTCCCTCTGCTGCTGGTGAGTGTTTGCACTGAAACAGAAGTCTCTCACACATGCATCACTAATGAAGGCTTTCTGCTCAAAGTCTGCTGCTTGTGACTCAGTCAGGTGCAGAATATCTTTGAACACTGAGACACACCGCTTACACAGATGGGTCCTCTGGGATGCTGGAGCTGTCTTACCAGCCGTGACCTGTGACTCTCCTTGCATAGATATGGTCTTCTCAGGACACAGCTCCTCATCATCTGTTTTATGCCAACAACCTGAAAAGAGAAAATTGTGGAGGAACGGAATGTTACTGTGCTGACAGGGCAAGTCCTATTGCTAAAGTGTTTTACACATAATAAATGGGTTCTCTGCAGTTGTCTTAAAGTAAGAGACAGGAAAGATTAATAAGAGGCTGCTGTGACGATCTGGGCCTTTGAAGTTCACAAAACAGAGAAGACCTCACCAGATACATGACACACACATGGCAAGGACCACATGGAAGAGAAGATGCATTTCCGGCTCAGTCCCCTGCTAACAGTGCTCAGTAGGGCTGGTCTGCAGATGACAGGGGCAAACTGTGCAGAAGGTTGGTTATGTCTTATTCCAAGTAAAATTCAATAAATGAGTAGCAGGCATTCGAGGCCTACTTAAGCATGTATGTGCACCTCATAACACATGTGCAGGTCCATGTAGGAGAATACTGCAGAGGAAGCAGTGTAGAGGGACAGGTGATACAAAAAGGTGACAAAGGTGAAGGTAGCAAAATGCCAGGAAGTCACAGATGAAATGAAAATCACCAAAGTGTCAAGTATAGGAAAGAGAAGATAGAAATGGGCTGTAGCCAGTGGCACCTGTCCCTAAACACTGATGGAAATTAGGTGGTTCCTGGTACCATTTGACCACCACCATTATGTCATACCTTCCTCCTCTGACACCATCTTACATGTTCACCCTGTGAGGAAACCCGGTTTCTCCCTAACTTACTCTACCAATGCATAAACCCTAAATATTCCAAGTATTAATGAAAAACAACGGAGGGGACCAGCCAGCTCTGGCCCACCCACAATAGTACTCAGCTAAGGTAATATTACAAACAATTGAAGAAGGGTCTTACAAGAATAGCCCACGGTTCATGAAAGTGAAGAACATAACCTGGCACAGGCTGTCATAAAGCACGTTTCCCTACAGGAAGAGGAAGAAGGGAATAAATGTGGGTATTGTCACCCTCCCAGGGAGAGGAAGAGTTATATGAGACCCATTAAGCTGCCAGGAAGACTCCCCATTCCCAGACACTTTCTGAGCTTTTGCAGGCAATGGGTGTCAGGAATGTTTGTGGAGTCCATTGGTCAGGGCTCTCCACACAGCTCAGCAAATGGCGACCACAGTACATTTGACAAGAGAGGGGCAGAAATTAGCAGAATCCATGGTTTGGCTGTGGGAGAGAGAAAGCTGTTTTGAGAATAAAGGAAGAAAGGGCATCACCTCACAACACTGGGACAATGTGAAGCTCTTACCTACAGATGAGACAAGTGCAAACACTTCCAGCATCACATCGCAGTACAGAAGTCTCTGAGCCTCATCAAGGAGCTCCCACTCCTCCTGAGAGAAGGCAATGGCCAAGTCCTCAAAGTCCATATCCTGTCGTATTGGGGACAGTTCAGTCTATAATAAGCTTCCCTCCTAGGGTTTTACTTTCGTCATACTTCCCACTCTCCATGTCCATCTGCTCCCTCCACTCCCCACATCACAAAAAAGAGCAGACCTTGCACCCAACAGAGTCACTCTCTCCTTATATTCCTACTGATACTGTGTCTTCCCACATCAATAGAGCAGATGCCCAGATTGATGATACCTAACCTCAGGAACTCACATTAGGGTCAATGCAATGAGTGAAACCAACACAGGGGAAAGATAAATGTTGGCCTAAAGAGAAATGTGAGTGAATTGACACTGGTCTTGTGGAGCAATAGCCTTGTTGTCCCACAGATTCTCCTTCCAAGACCGCGACAAACTCGTCACCCTTTTGATTCCAATCCTAGAGTGCTGAGGCCAACACTTCACGCTACCTGTTCCACATAAGTCTTTGTATCCCACTTCTCTCATACAGCTTCAGTCCCAGAATCAAAACACAAAGACAACACATATACGCCATGAAGAGGAGGGGATGTTTTCTAATCCACTTCTTTTCAACATTCTAACTCACCTCCTCTGTAATGTATTTCTCTCTTACCCTTCTCCCTTCCCCAAGCCAGTAGAGACTTTCAAGCCCAGGTGACACTGATGTATGCTATCCCATTCCTATGATCACTGCAATAGCCCAACATTAGGCAGCTGTGCACCTACATGACATCTAAATTCTGGACATGGCATGTAGCGTCATAACACCCGTCTTTTCAGGAATTACCCTAAAACTCCCCATGTTGTATCATCCAGTTATCATCAGAAATGGACTCAACCTCAGTCCCTCTATGTCAATATCAGGGATCTGTGGCCATGAATTCACATTCCCTCTCCAAGAGCACATCACTCCTTCTCCCACACCTCCCTCACACCTGCACTCCCGTAGCCCCAGCTCCCATAGACATCTCCTTGGTCTCAGTCATTACTCAGCGTGTGTGTTCCAGAGAATGTATGGCAAGTTCAAACAGTATCACGTACTAACCTGACTCTGAATGCCCACACCCAAGACACAGCCTTCAGTTCTGCTACGAAGGCCTCTCTCTAAAATGGTTTTTTTTCCTTCCACGTCACCTACTAAGAACCATATCAGATCTGTTATCCAGAGCCCACCTCTACTGCTGCTTCACCTGATGTCCCTTCTCCACTCACAGTCCTCAGTACTCAAGTCCCACTGCCTATGGCCCTCCACCCCATGCCCAGTGAGTCTCACAAATGCCCACTCAGGCCCATAAGCAAATCAACCAAACTGGATGCAACCCACCAGGCTACACAAAGGGTCACAAGAAATCCTGGTGAGTGTTTAAGAAGTAAATACGCACCAGCCAGTCTCACCTTTTTTGAATTACTCTTCTACCTCGAACAAAATAAAGTAAAAAGGTGATCTACAACTCCTCCCTGGTCCACAGCCTTTACTATTTTTTTACATAGGCTTCATCTTGAACTACTCCTCAGAGTTCCAGATGGTTATAAACTGGGCTATGAAATATCTCATACCCTAATAGGAAAGAATAAAAGATGTTATATTCCTCATGAACATGACTGTTCCCACTATGAATTTCTCCATGTCAGTTGATGGTGCTTTCATACCTTCAGGTGCTAAATCCAAAGCTTTACATCATCTCTGATTCTTACCTCTCTCTCCAATCCTCAAAATTAGAAAATCCAGGTGGCCACACCTAAATCACTGATCCATGATGGAACTCCTTCTTCCACATCCCCAACCACCACTGAGCTCCAGGTACCATCACACTCACCAAGGCCATCACAGCAACTTCCACTGTAGTCTTCCTACCACCGTCCTCACACCCATGTTGTGCATCATGCTGCAGTCACAGGAGTCTAATGAGACCTGGGACACATCACCTGCTCTACTGCTCCAATGACCCAATGATCCCACCACCAGCAGAACAGAAACCCAAGTTGTCACAAAGCTCCTCTGGACTTGATTCCTGTCCCACTGTTGCCAGTTCCTATTTTTAAACAATGGACACCTGCTGGTCCCTCAATCAGCTTAGTCTTCACTTCAAGCCTTGGCACATTCTGGAACCCATGCATGGAAGGACCTATCAATCAGCCACAATTCCACTGGATGCCAAAATCAGGTGCCACTCATATGACCCTTGACCTGGACTTAGGGTCGGGGCTTGGTGTTCCTTCAAGGTCCCCAGGTCCAAGGTCCCCCGAGAAGAGAGGCAGGACAGTCCCAGGACCCCACTATCTCAGAGGCCACGATAGTGTGAGGCCCTGACATCAGCCCCACAGACCAGCCCCCTAAGCGGCTCTGCACCTGCAGGAACCTGTGGGAACTAAAGGTCTGTGGAGGGCCTGGCACCCTCCGCCAGGACTCAGGGGCTCAGGCCCGAGGTCACGTGACCAGGAGACTCCTGCACCCCTCAGGGCGGGTGCTCAGGGCGCACTCCTGCTGGGTTGCTTAGTCACAGGGTCCCCCCCCCCCCATTCCTGCTGTCCTCTCCCCTGTAGTCGGCTCTTCCTCTGGGCAGTTGTGGGAACGTTTAGAACCGCATCTCAGGCCGCGTCCCTCTGTGGTTCACACCCCCACAGCCCCGTCGCCCTGAGGAGGAAAGTGAAACTCCTCCCGGAACCGCCTCTCCTCCTCTCTGTCGCCTTTAGACACGAACCAGGCCTGGCTTTCCCCACCTCCCAGCTCAGCCACCCCACGGCCTTCCCCGGGGCCTCGCAGCCCGTCGCCCTCCTCCCCCTCACCCCCTGCGTCACCCACGGGCACTCACTGCTCTGGGCGCTGCGACCTGGGCTGCGGGAGCTGAGCGGCGCCGGCACCGAGGCTGGAGGGTCAATGGGGTGACGCCGAGTGAACTCTGTCAGCGGAGAGGAGGCGGGGAGGCACGGAGACCCCAGTCCCGCCGGTTGGGGGTCAACCCGCCTCAGACACACCCTGCCCAGCGGGACGCGGCCTCCCACCTCCTACTCCCACCAGAGCGCTGAGGCTGTGAGTCTGGGAACCCACAAGAGCAATCAAAATGGCCGCCAGGGCGAAGAAGCAGGAAGTCTAGCCATAATCGGATGTGCAGGCACCGAAATGATCCTAACCCCTGACTCTGGGCGCAGTGCTTTCTGGGTAATGTAGTTTTTGCAAAGGGCCAGAGGAGGGCTCATCCCAGCCAATGACCTTGGTGAGTAAGGTGTTGAGGCCCCACAAGTGGTGCTGGAGGAGGAGATGGGCCTGGAGGTCTGCTTACCTGGTCCATACGGACAGATCCACCGAAGAATGTATATAAGGGGGCATGGGGGACATCTGTAATACTATCAACAATAAAAATACATATTTTTAAAACAGTTTTTAAACCCTTTAGCCCAGCTGGTATAGCTCAGTGGTTGACCATCGACCTATGAACCAGGAGGTCATGGTGGTATTCATGGTCAGGGCACATACATGGGTTGCAGGCTCAATCCCAGGGAGAGCGGAGGTACAGGAAGAGGCCTATCAGTGATTCTCTCCAATCATTGATCTTTCTATTTCTCTCCTCCTCTCCCTCATTTCTTGAAATCAATAAAAGTCTTTTTGAATGTATGATTTATATGAATTGTGCTTAAATGAAACTTTAAAAAAGGTTTAAAACTTGAGGGTTGCCAAAGGTTTTCCTGTGTCATTATGAAAGCTCTGGAACATGTTTGTTGCAATTGTATCACTATGTTGGCAATAAAATACAATGATGTGCTTCTGAAATATCTTAGCATGTGCATATTCACTGCTATCTCTTTGGAAGTTTAAAACTGACCATGGTGAGAGTATTTAAGCCAGGGGAATTGACAAATACTACAAACCTAGACTTCACTTAATGCATTAATAAATGCTTAGTCTTAAATAAGAGTGGCTTTGAATTTTTGTAATGCAGATTAAATTTGTAAGTATATGGTATAATTTTAGCTCAGTTGTACATAGCATTAAAAATGAGTAAAACGATTTCCTTCAGGATTCAAAACTGATGGTTCCTTGTGACAAAGGAGTCACTTGAGTCACTGAAGAATGAGGGAAATTTCAGCAGATGTGTGAAATGCTGCACAGTCCTCCTTCAGTTAAAATGATAAATTTATTTAAACAATTTGAAAAAGACTCTCAGCAGACATTTTAACAAAGAAGATAAATACAGTGCAAAGAAATGTATTAAAATGTTCACCATAAAATATTCCTCCGTACATGGAATTAAAACAAGACCAAGTTAATATTATTTGCATTTCTGGGGTTACTATTTAAAAGGCTTACCCATGCTATGCCCTTTCAGGGTAGCAGAAAATTTGGGTTATTTATAGACTGTGGGTTAGTGGCTAGACAAAGGGAATGACCATTTTGGGTCACAGTACTGCATATCTTAAATGTAAAACATTCACCTACACAACAGTGTGATAAGTAAAACATATGTCTATATGGAGAACTGAATGCAAATATTCCCAGAAGAGTTATGTATAATACCCAAAACTGGAAAAAACAAAACACATAGATCAATTAATATAGTGGTAATGCACAGAATCCAGTATTACTCAGCAATAAAAAGAAATTTAACTCTTCACACAAGCATTTGTAATGAATCTCAAAATGATTGTGTGGCATGGAGGAAACTGGGATTTGTTAAACACATCAAATAGTATAAAATTATGAACAGTATGTCCTATTCTATTATAAAAAATGGAAAATCCATGAGTGCATGTAGGGCCAAGAGAGGCAGAAAGAGAGATTATAACAGGGTACTAGGAAAATAGTAGGTGTGGTAAAAGAAGGTATAGAGTTGTTGGTATGGAAATAATACAATAATTAAAAATAATAAACAGGAATAAACTCTGCTCCGGCCAGAGTCCTCAGTTGGTTGGGTGTCATTCCATTCACGGACAGGTCTCCGGTTTGATTCCAGTCAGTGAATATCCACAAATGGATTTCCAGTTGTAGTGTGCAGGAGGCAGCAGACCTATGTTTATTTCTCTCTTCCAAAAAATGAATAAAATTTTTTCTAAAATATTTTTTCAAAAAAAAATCTGTGTTTTCCACACATACAACTGTAAACCTATTGTTGCCCCACCCTGTGCATGAGTTCCCGGTGGTTTCTGTCACATGTGACAGTTTCACAGCTTTCTCTCTAGGTCAGGGCTCACCAAATAACACACATAAGAAAGATGCACTTTGTTGCATGTCAGTTCTCATTTCCTGGGAGGACCAGCCTTGCCTCAGTTGCAGCAAATGTTATCAAATAGGGGAGACTGTTGTCATTGGAACCAACAGGAATGCTGGCTGTTAACAAAGGACACATCCTGGGGCTGATTACAGGGTTCTCCTTCCTCTAGCTCTGAGGACTTGCCTGTTGAGCAACAACCTGGAGATGAACACACTAAGGGGCCAGGGAAATGCACAAAACCATGATATTGTTTTGTCTGCTAGTGACGCCAGCTACAGGAAATGCTGATGTAGGTCCTCAGAAAGTTCTCACAGATCATACAGGTCACAAGACATGAAATAATTTGGGTTTCTGTCCAAAACAGGCACTTTTTATCCAGTTTAACTGCAGTGCCTACCATGAATATGAAAACAGAATTTATGTCCCAAACTAATTCCACCTCAGAGTCTTACCACAAATGACACCAGTCTATGAAACCTCATACATCATGACACATGGCCTCTTTGGAGCGTGTGGAGAGTAGTTCCCCTAAACATTGCTGACACTTATGTAATACATAGTGCGAACAGAGAATATAATTCATATTGTTCACAGGAGCACAATAAACGCTGCCTGTTCAGGGCGACCATTGACCTCTACAATAAAAGGGGCATCTGACAGCACATTAGAACCACAAAGTCATGCACACTTTCTCTCAAAGCCTTGGTCAGCAATACAGAATCAGCCAGTATTGAACAAACAATGATTTTCTGCCATCAAGCTGTGCCTTCCAAAGCACAGAAAGTTAGAGATCACACTATATTGTTCACCTCTCCATGCTGACAGAACACTAATTTCCTTTCAATCATCCCAGGGAGAGAATAGAACCAACAAAATTAAAGTACGAAAGAAAAAGCTCTGTTACATAAAGATCATAAACCAGAGCAAAGGACAGCAAGAGGTTTGCAGGTTGATGAACTGGAACCTGAAACACTTCATCACAGCCTAATGTTAGACCCACAATGTCCCTGAAAGAGGTAGCACTTCTTGGTGCAGGAAGTGGGATCGGGGCAAAATGTAGGCCCGGTCAATTCTATGGTCAGAAATAAAGGAATGAAGATTCATCCAGGAGCTCTGAATATTCATAATTTTCTCAAGCACCACAACAGAATATGCAGGCGTTGTTACGGATACAAACTCTTCAGGTGAGCCAGGTGGTAGGGGTGAAATATCTTCCAGGCAAATTCTTCCAGTGCCATCAATCCGGTTGTAGGCCTGAGTAGAATAGCAAGTGTGATGCAGTTTCTGAAAGTGTCACTTATACCTGAAACGTAGGAAGCATCCAGCAGAGTGTATGTTCTGACAAAGGGGTTTGCATTCAGGTCAATGGGGATAAAGCTTCTCTGGTGTTGTTCTTCTGAGTGGGAAGGTAAAACATTCCCTGCACATTTAAAGCTTTTCTCCAGTGTGTTCTCTCAGGTGTTGGAGGAAGAGAGATTTGTAGCAAAATTATTTCCCACATTCAATACACTCATGAGGCCCTTTTCCAGTGTGAACTCTGTGGTGTTGAATGAGAGTAGAGCTTCTGCTGAAGGACTGCGCACAGTCACTACACTCATATGGCTTTTCTCCAGTGTGCATTCTCTGGTGTTCCATGAGAGTGGAATTGAGCCTGAATGATTTCCCACATTCACTATACTCATAAGGTTTTTCTCCAGTGTGAATTCTGTAGTGACTAATGAGACCAGATTTTTGACTGAAGCCCTTCCCACAATCACTACATTGATAAGGTTTTTCTCCAGTGTGAACTCTCTGATGTACAGTGAGGATATACCTATTACTGAAGGACTTCCCGCAATCACTACACTCATATGGCTTTTCTCCAGTGTGAACTCTCTTGTGGATAAAGAGGCCATATTTGCGCCTAAACGATTTTCCACATTCACTACATTTGTAAGGTTTTTCTCCAGTGTGAACTCTCTGATGTCGAATGAGAGTAGAGCTTCTGCTAAAGGATGTTCCACAGTCAATACACTCATACGGTTTTTCTCCAGTGTGAAGTCTCTGGTGGACAAGGAGGTGATTGTTGTGCCTAAAAGATTCCCCAAATTCACTACACTCATATGGTTTTTCTCCAGTGTGATCTCTGTAGTGTGTAATGAGGTTAGAGTTCTCATGGAAACACTTCCCACATTCACTACATTGATATGGCTTTTCTCCAGTGTGAACTCTCTTGTGGATAATGAGGTGACTTTTCTGCCTAAAAAATTTCCCACATTCACTACACTCATAAGGTTTTTCTCCGGTGTGAACTCTGTGGTGTCGAAAGAGGTTAGAGATTTTATTGAAGCACTTCCCACAATCACTACACTGATGCGGCTTTTCTCCAGTGTGAACTCGCTTGTCGGTGAAGAGGTCGTAATTACGAATAAATGATTTTTCACATTCACTACACTGATAAGGTTTTTCTCCAGTGTGAACTCTGTGGTATTTAGTGAGGGAAGACCTTTGATTGAACAGATTCCCACAGTCAGTACACTGATAGGACTTTTCTCCAGTGTGAACTCTGCTATGTCTATTGAGGTTAAAGATACATGAAAACACTTTCCCACATGTATTACACTTATAATTGACTTCTCTAAAGCAGACGCCCTGATGTTGAACAAGGTTTTGTTTGTGGCTGTCAGCTTTTTCACATTCATCCCACTGGTGATGCCTTTTGCTATTGAGAAATTCCTGTGAAATCTCACTATAACTGTGTGGCTCCTCAGTGTTGAGAGGGGCCTGGTGATGGAGAAGCTCTGAGATGGCTGGGAAGTCTTCCCCAACCTCCCTACTGGTTGAAGGCAGCCCTGATAAGTAGAAGCTGAACCTGGTCACAAATGAGGCCCTGTCCACAGCTTCTTTCCAGGGCTTCTCTCCACTGGCTGCCCTCTGTTGATGGGGAGGGTTTTCACCAAAACAGAAGTCTCTCACACATGCATCACCGAAGAAGCCTTTCTGCTCAACGTCTGCTGCTGGTGACTCAGTCAGGTGCAGAATATCTTTGAACAAAGAAAAACATCTCCCACAGAGATAATTCCTCTGAGTTGTTGCAGCTGTCTGAGAAGCACTGACCTGTGACTCTCCTTGTACAGATACACTATGCTTGGAACAGGTCTCCACATCATGCGTTTTATACCAACAACCTGAAAACAGAAAAATGGTGATGAAGTGAATGTTGACTGTGGTAACAGGGAGAAGTCTCATTACAAAAGTGTGTTGCCCAAAACACGTTGGTTCCATGCAATTGTCTGACAGTACATATCTGAAGGAAATATTGGTAAGATGCTGTTGTGAAGATCGGGGCCACGGAGGATCACCATACAGGGAAGATCTCATACAAAATATGTTACAAACATGGCCAGCACCACATGGAACAGAAGCTAGATTGTCTGCTCATGCGTCTGCTAACAGTGTTCAGCAGGGCTTGTCTGCTGGTGACATGAAATGTGTGCAGAATGTTGCTTACATCTTATTCCACATAAAATTAAAAAAAACGAGAAGCTTGTTTCGGGGTCTAGTGAAGCACGTCTCTGAACCTCATAACACATATGCAGGTCAATATTTGAGAATACTGCAGAGAGAGCAGTTCACAGGAACATGTGATGAAAGAGGGCAAAAAGGTGAAGGTAGCCAGAAACCAGGAAGGCACAGATTAAAAGATAAGTCAGAGAAGTGTCAAGCATGGGAATGAAAAGGTAGAAATGAGCTGCTGCCAGTGGTACCTCAACATAAACTTGTTGGACATGAGCATGTTCCTGGTATGATTTCAACAGCATCCTTATGTCATACCTCCCCCCAGTTGCAACTCAGGATGGCTAGGCAACCCTTTCCATCAGTGGTTCTCAATCTTTCTAATGCCATATCCCTTTATTACAGTTCCTCATGTTGTGGTGACCCCCAACAATAAAATTATTTTCGTTGCTACTTCATAACTGTAATTTTGCTACTGTTATGAATCGTAATGTAAATATCAGTAGCGACCCACAAGTTGAGAACCGCTGCTGTAGAGTCTAAGACCATCGAAAATCACAGATATTTATATTACGATTCATAACAGTAGCAGAATTACAGTTATGAAGTAGTAACGAAAATAATTTTATGGTTGGGGTTCACCACAACATGAGGAACTGTATTAAATGGTCGTGGCATTAGAAAGGTTGAGAACCACTGTTTTAGATCATCCTGAATGTTCACCCTGTGAAAAACCAGGGTTCTCCTTGCACCTTCTACTGTACAAACACATAGAACACAAATATTCTGAGTATTAGTGAAAGACAACAGAAGTGAGTAGGCTGTGAGAGCTATATCCGGAGAAGAAAGGAAGAGAGGGCGTCACCTCCGGACACTAGGAGAGATGTGAAGGCCTTACCTACAGATGAGACCAGTGCAAAAACTTCTACCATCATCTTGCAGTACAGAAGTCTCTGAGCCTCATCAAGGAGCCCCCACTCCTCCTCAGAAAATGTGATGGCCACGTCCTCAAAGTTCATCTCCTGTCACAATTGGCACAGTTCAGTCCATGATGAGTTTCTCTCCTATGATTTTATATTCATAAGACTCCCCAACATCCACATCCATCTGCTCCCTCAAATCCCCTCATCACAAAAGTTACCAGGCCTAGGTCCCATCAAAGTCACTCTCTCCTTCTGTTCCTACTGATGCTGTGTCTTCCCCTTCAATAAGGGCAAATGAGCTTGCAGATGATACCTGTGCTCTGGAGCACACGTGAAGGCCACACCCCTTTTCAACACAGTGAGTGTCATGAACATGGGGTGGGACAGATGGTGTCCATAATGAGAGTGTGAGTGATTTGACACTGTTCTTGACAGGCAATCACCTTGTTGTCCCCTGACTCAGGGTATCACAAGGCTACGGTATCACACTTCAACCTTTTGAACCCATTCCCAGGGTGCTGAGGCCATCACTTTGCACTACCTGCTGCACATATTCTTTGAACCACACTTCTCTCACAGCTGCATTCCCAGAGGCACAACTTCAAGGGTAACACAAGTGTGCTGTGATGAGCAGTTTATTTCCTAATCATCTTTTCCAAAATTGGAATTCACCAGCTCTGTAATGTATTTCTCTCTTACCCTCTTCCCTTCTCCAAGCCAGTGGAGATGATCAAGCCCAGAGGACACTGATGTATGCTATCTCATTCCTAATGATCACTGTAACAGCCCTCTCAACAACAGGGAGCTGTGCACATAAATTTCTCCTAAAATCTGAACCAGGAATATAACACCAGAGCACACCCTCTTTTCAGGAATTAATCTCACATTCACCATATCATATTATCCAGACATCACCAGAAATGGACTCAAACTTCATTCCCTCTTATGTCAATGTCAGGGCCCTGCATGCATGAATGCACACGTCCTATCCTAGGGCACATCACTCTTCCTCCCACACCTGCACTCCAACACCCACGGCCCATAAGTCATCTCCTTGACTTCCTACTCATTACTCAGCATGTGTGGTGTAGTGACTGCTTGGCAAATCCACACAGGATTTAGTTCTACACCAACTCTGAGAGCCCACATTCATTGAGGCAGCCTTGAGTCCTGCTATAGAGGCCTCCCTCCCTGATTGTGTTTTCCTTCAACCTCACCTACTGAGAACCACATCAGATCTCAGATATCCAGATACACCTACACTGGAGCTGCACCTCATCACCCTTCTCCAGTCACAGCCTTTACCCCTCAAGTACCATCACCTAAGGCCCTCTAGCCCATTCCCAGTGAGTCTCACAGCTGCCCACTCATGCCCCTAAGCCAATGGTCGGCAAACTCATTAGTCAACAGGGCGGCAAACTGTGCCTCATGAGCCATATGTGGCTCGCAAGCCGCAGTTTGCCAACCACTACCTAAGTAAATCAATCAGACTGAGGACAACAGCACAGGATAAGTCTCAATCAAAATCCTGGTGTGCGTTTAACAAGTGAATATGCAACAGCTGCAGTCTCATCTTGTTTGACTCACTCTTCGTCTCCAATTAAAAAGAAAGAAAATGATCCACAACCCCACCCTGCTCCCTACATTCCCAACTATATTTTAAAGAAGTTTTTATTCTGAACTGCTCCTCAGAGTTCCAGATGCTCATGAACTACTCCCTGAAATATCAGTAACCCTAACAGATAAAATATAAAAGTTTTGGTATCCCCAAATAACATTACACTTCCTACTACGAATATCTGCATCTCAGCTGATGGTCCTTCCATACCTCCCGCTGCCCAATGCAAACCTTCACATCATGCCTGACTCATACCTCTCTCTCTACCTCCAAATTAGAAATCCAGGTGGCCACTCCTAAACACTAATCCAGAATTCAACTGCTTATTTCAGTGCCACAACCACCATCATGGGCCAGTTACCATCAAATTCATCAAGACTATCACAGCGGCTTCAATCCTAGTCTTCTTACCGCCTCCATCCCATCTATCGTTCATCATGCTGCAGCCACAGGGAGTCTAATAAGATTTGGGTTAGAGCCCCGACCTCCATTGCTCCCATCACCCACAGCACAGACTTCCAAGTTGTCACAAAGCTGCTCAAGACCTGACTCCTGTCCCGTTGTTACCATTTCCTAATTACAAGGGGAAAAAGGGACACTGTAGGTTCCTGAATGAGCTCCGTCTTCACTCAGAGCCTTTGCACACAGGAACCTATGCCTGGAAGATCCTCTCACATCCCATTCCACTGGTTGCCAAAAACAGGGACCATTTATAGGACCCTATACCTGGACATAGAATTCTGGGCTTGGTGTCTCATCAAGGTCCCCAGATCCCAGAAAAGGAAGAGTGGCTGTACAATCCCAGAACCCCACTACCTCAGAAGTCACAAGAGTGTGAGGCCCTGAAATGAGCCCCACACCCCACCGCTCTACGCGGCTCTGTGCCTGCAAGAACCTGTGTGAACTAAAGGTCTGTTGAGGGCCTGGCACCCACCGCCAGGACCCAGGGGCTCAGGCTGCTCAGCGCCCTGGCCCGGGCGCCCGGGGCCGGGTGACGCCTGCATCCCCCAGGGCTCAGGATTCAGGCCTCAGTGCACACCCTACCAGTTACCTTATCATTTACAGAACTTCTTCTTTCCGTCCCTCACTGCTGTCCTCTCTGTCCCAGTCTGTTCTTCTGAGCAGTTTTGAGAAAAGGTTAGAACCCTACCTCATACTATGTCCCTCTTTGGTTCACAGCCATTGATGGCAGCAGCTTCCTGAAAATGAAGTCAAACTCCTCACACAAAACTTTGCTTCATCTTCCTTGTTGCCCTTAGACATAAAACAGACCAAGGTTTCCCCAATCCTCCCTCCTCAGTCACACCACCACGGCCTTACACGGTGGCCTTTCAGCCTGTCACCCTCTCCCATCCAGTCACACCACGTGGCACCCTCAAGCAACTCACTGTTGCAGCTGTGGTGAGACCTGGACTGCAGGGCGAGACAGGCACCCACACCCGAGGTTGGAGGATAACTGAGGTGAGGCCGGGTTGAACTCTGCAAGCAGAAAGTAGCTTGGGAGGCACGGAGGACTCAATCATGGCCTGTTGTGACTCAACCAGCCTCAGACACACAACTGCACTGCGGGGACACTGCCTCTGAGGCCTCGGGACCCAGCACTGGAGCCTCTGATTCTGTGAACACACTGCCAAGGTCAAATTCACCACCAGGAGAAAGACCCTGGAAATCAAGCTCCAACCAATGAGCACAGGGATAATGTGCCTCTCCTGAGCTTTCATTGGCTAAACCCAGCCATTCTTAGCGCATGGCCCTTTGGGTAATGTAGCAAGCTAGCCTCTTGTGGGGCACTAGGATCCCAGTCACTCACTGCCCATTGCGAATATTGTTCTGGGGCGCCCAGGTGCCACTGGGAACTGACAACGTTAGGTTTCAGGGCGGGTCACAGGTTTCTGGGGAGTGTTGTCTACAAAACTGAACTCTTGTTTGGAAACATTATTTCAGATTCTGGGGCACTTAGAATGCTCCCTCAGGTGAAAAGTATTATTTCAATTATTCCTGAAGAGTACAAATCTAACTGGATAAATACATGTGAAGGTATATTAATTGACTTTTACAGAGAGAAGGAGAGAATGGCTGTCTCTTACATGACCCCTAATGGGATGCTAACCACCTGGATTTCTAATTGGGATGCACGTGCCCTCAAGGACTGAACTGCCAATCTTTCTATGCATGGGACTACACTCAACAAACTGAGCCACTCCACCCTAGATTTTTTAACATCAAAATATGACAAAGCAGGTTATGAGAAATATATACGTAATCCTATCGGTTTAAAAAGAAAATTTGAAAGAATACATAGGCCAACACAATGACAGTTTCTACATTGTCTGTATGTCTGTGGTCAGTATACATTGGGGCGATAAGGAGCTAAGAGTTACTGAATGTTTACTAGAGAGGCCAAGCCCAGATTCAATGCTTTACAACCATTATTATTTCATTTAATCCTCTTTGCAACCTGAGATGGTTTAACCATCTACTTAATGGGGAGGAAATCCAGGCTCAGAAACTCAATATAAATTGCCTGATTGTAAAGTTAAGAAAGGCAGGGCTGGAAGTCAAACCCAGGTATCTCTAACAACAGAGCTCTGGCTTCTAATGTTAGACTCTGCTGCCCCCTAGAGGGTAGAATAGGGGATGGGTTCCCATTAGGACAGGCTAGATGTTATTGTGGGTAATGAGCAGCCCCAAAGCTTTAGTGGCTTAGAGTAAAGAAGGTCTCTTTGTTGTTCATAGCACATGGACACCCTGGTTCTCCTGGAATCAGGATAAATGAGCAGCCAACATGTAGGTTCCTGCTGGGTGTTATCAGAGATGGACAGAGAGGGCTGCCCGTCTCACCAGTCCCTGACTCTTCTGTTAGAGGTGGCAGGCTTGACTCCCACCATATTTCATTGGTCAAACCACATCACTGGCTGCAGTCAACATCAGGGTGTCAGTAGCAGAGCCTAACCTACTTGATGGGCCCCAGTAAGGTGACCACATGGTGCCAGCCTCTTTTGGGGCTGCTCAGGTACCAAAGAGAAGTGGGGATTTGTAGGAAATGACAGTGGAAGTCAGTCAGGATGGTTTGCTTTCTCCTACTCCACAGAGACTTTATCCCCGAGCTGCCCAAAACCCAATATTCATTGGAGTGAGCTTCAGAAAAAGGAGTTTGCTCAGATGTCTTTGGCAGAAAACTCAGAACCCACCTCTGAGGGTGAATCTGGGTAACTCCCTGCTGCCTGGGCTCCCCCACTGTGGTGGGCGTGAAGAGCACATGTTAGGAGAGTTGACTGGGAAGGTTACTAGACCACAAGCATTCCAGCGTCCATGTTCTCTTGTATTCACAGCAGTCACTACCCTGCCTCCAAGCCCCTTTGTCGTTTGCCCAGGTGAGTGCGCCATCAGGTGGGGCTGATTGGAAAAACGCTGACATTAACGGCCATGGTGATCCTGTGGTTTCCGTTCATCCTGTGCAGGAACCTGTGCTAAATGTGGTCCCTTCATGTTTCCCATCCCCACTGCAGAGAGCACTGAGCCTATTCTGCCTCCTGGCCCCAGTGTTACCAGGTGGCCATGCACACTCAGTAGATGACCAGAGATTTGAGGTCTGGGAGTGATGCTCAGAGCAGCCCAAGCACCTTCCTCTATTAGGTGTCAGCTGAGATTTCCCACAGGCAAGGGGGGTACCTGCTCTCCAGGGATTAGGAACCCAAAAGACCCCCAGTCCTCTCCAGGGGTATCCTTCCCATCACCCCTGGGGACATTGCCTATGCAGCTGCCTGTTGCCAGGGTGCACAGCCACACAGACTCACATGGAAACATACAGACAACAAACGCAGGGACACACACAGATACAGAGCACTCACAGCCTATGGTGGGCCCTCAGGTGCAGAGCTTATGGCCAGGCTCACAGGGACTCACGCTGTAGACACTAGTAACACCTTGATGGGAACATACACAGCGACACACAGATGAGAAAACACAGGGTCACTCAGCATGTACCACAGGGCATATCCACACGCAATGGACACACACCTGGGAAGACTTATACGGACACAGAACACAGACACAAAGAGAACCCAAACAGACACAGATGCAATTAGGAAAACTCAAAGGGGAATCAAATTCACACATACAACCAACAGGCAACATGCAAAACAAACTCGCCCAAATGCAGAGTCATACTAATTCACTGCCTTGAAGGAATCAGTAAGAATTGAGGTGCTGCCCTGGCCATGTGACTCAGTTGCTCAGAGCTTCATTTCACACACCTTTCCAAATAAAATACAGATTTGATTCCTGGTGAGGGTACTTACCTAGGTTGCGGATACCATCCCCTGTCGGGTCATATATGGGAGGCAACCGATAGATATTTCCTCTCAAATCAATGTTCCTTTTCTTCCCTCTTTTGCTCCCTTCACCTCTCTCTCTCAAATCAATACATATCTTCCGGTGAGAATTTAAAAACAAACAAAATATTTAAGGTTTTGAGTTTTGAAGAACATAGTGTTAACTCTAGAATCTGGAGCCTGTCACCCCTTCCCAGACTCCACAGGGAGACCCCACTGACCATCCCTGGCCTCACTTCCCCCTGAGCTCCCATCACCTTTCCCAGCTACCTTGCCCCCTTGTGTGTGGGCTGCCCTTCACTAAAACAACCATCCAGCCTGATTCAAGTTCTCATCACTAGAGCCACCCCTCAGCCTTCCCACTCAAGGACCCTGCCCCATGTGCTGACAGAAAACACCCTCACCAACCCTGTCCAAGCCCCATCAACCACACACACAAGCATCACACTGTCCCCTGGAGCCCAGGGTCCCCCATCTCACTACAGGGAAGGGGTCTGCTCTGCACAAACTATGATTAGCGAGGTGGGTGCACCCACCAGAATGCACCCTGCACTGTGTTATCTGTTGAGACCAGACCTCTCCTGCTGGGAACGCTTGTATTGCAGAAAGTTCACCTTGCAAATACACAGCACCCTTTCCTGGAAAACCCATGCAACCTCCAGGATGGCAGATAAGTGAGGCTGAGGAGGGTGTATGCTTTATTTTTAATAAAATCCAAGTAGAAAATTGCCCCAAAAATACAAAAGGAGACTCAAAGAACATCAGTAGGTCTCAGAGGTGTATGTGGTCTTGCTAGAGGCAGACTTTTCCTAAGGTGAACTGATGTGGGGCCCAAAGCCTCAGGGGGCTTCTCCCAGATAAAGTACATTCAGTTGCAGTGGGCCAGGTGCCTGGGGATGGGGAGAGCAGGCTGGAGAGACGTCTGGTTGGAGACAGAAGAGCCCTGGCCAGCTCTTCTCAGGCAGACACAGAACCCCAATCCCTCCCAAGTACCTGCCTTGGGCTCCTCTCTGCCAGCTCCTGGGTAGGATATGGCGTGCCCAGCTGCAGGGGGAATATCTCGGGCAAAGGCAGGAAAGATTGAGGAAAGGTGAGCTGTGCAGAGGCCCATCTTAGCGAAGAAGGGTGGGTGGGTTTTGTTTTTTTTTGAGAGTGGGAGATGAGAGAGGAAGAAACACAATGACTACATGCCTCCCACAACAGCTGAAATGGTGTGCTGGCGATCAAATGTGCAAAATACAACCAAAGAGTCATGCGGTCTTTATTTCAAGGCCTTGGGCAGTAATGCAAAGAAAACTGGACAAAGGAGGATTCTCTGCCATGAAGCTATCCTTTCTGAAGCACAAGAAGTTTGAGATCCCCACAATACCTGTTAACTCTACATGCCGACCCATCACAATTGTGCTTTCAAAGCAACATAGCAGTGAAAAGAACCCACAAATTTAAAGGTACAAAAGCAAAATCACAATTACAAAAACATCATATACCATAGCAGTGTACAGCAATCAGTTTGCAATAATTCATCACAACAGAAGGTGAGAGCCACAATGTCCCTGAAAGAGGTAGCACTTCTTAGCTGAGAATGGGGTTTTGGACAAATCCTGGGTCAGGTGAATTTCCTAGTCAGAGAGAAAGGAATGAAGATCCTGCCAAGAGCTCAGAGTCTTCATAATTCACTTAACCTCAAGGGAGAACATAGAATTTCTTTTCCTGAGCACACAGGGGTGGTGACTGATGCACACTGTTCAGCTGAGCCAGGTGGTGGAGGATGTCACTTCAGCCATAAATACTCGCAGTGACATAAATCAGGTAGGAGTCCTCAGAAGATAGCAAGTGCAATGCAGCTCCTTCAAGCCTCACTTGTACCTCAAACTTATGAGGAATTTCTCACAGTGTATGTTCAGATAAAAGGGGTTTATAGTCAGATAAATGGATTTAAGTCTCCTTCAGTGTTGTAGTGAGAAAGATAAACCATCCCCTGCACAGTTACGACTTTTCTCCAATGTGATTTCTCAGATGTCTAACAAGGCTAGGTTTGCAGCGAAAACATTTCCCACATTTACTACACGCATATGGCTTTTCTCCAGTATGCACTCTGTGGTGTTGAATGAGGGTAGACTTTTGCCTAAAGAACTTCCCACAATCACCACATTCAAAAGGTTTTTCACCAGTGTGAATTTTCTTATGTTCAGAGAGGTGACAGCTTCTCTTGAAGGACTTTCCACAATCAGTACACTCATAAGGCTTTTCTCCAGTGTGAACTCCCTTGTGGTCAAGGAGGTTAATATTGTAGCTAAAAGACTTTCCACAATCAGTACACTCATAGGGTTTTTCTGCAGTGTGAACTCTCTTGTGGTCATTAATATTGTAGCTAAAAGACTTCCCAGAATCAGTACACTCATATGGTTTTTCTCCACTGTGAACCCTCTTGTGGGTAAGGAGGTCATTATTGGTCCTAAAACATTTCCCACATTCACTACACTCATAAGGTTTTTCACCAGTGTGAAATCTGTGGTGTAGAATAAGTGAATTCCTTTGCCGGAATGACTTTCCACAATCACTACACTCATAAGGCTTTTCTCCAGTATGAACTCTACAGTGTTTAGTGAGGTTCCCCTTTAGTCTAAACAACTTCCCACAATAACTGCATTCAAAAGGTTTTTCTCCAGTGTGAACTCTCTTGTGGTTAAGAAGTGAATTATTGATCCTAAAAGATTTCCCACAATTAGTACACTCATAGGGTTTTTCTCCAGTGTGAACTCTCTTATGGTTAAGGAGGTTAATATTGCTGCTAAAAGATTTCCCACAATCAGTACACTCATAGGGTTTTTCTCCAGTGTGAACACGGTGGTGTTCAGTGAGTTGAGAACTTTGCCTGAAGGACTTCCCACAATCACTACACTGATATGGCTTTTCTCCAGTGTGAACTCTCTTGTGGTTAAGGAGGTTACTATTGTTCCTAAAGGATTTCCCACAATCAGTACACTCATAGGGTTTTTCTCCAGTGTGAACACGGTGGTGTACTGTGAGTTGAGACCTTTGCCTGAAGGACTTTCCACAATCACAACACTGATATGGCTTTTCTCCAGTGTGAACTTTCTTGTGGTTAAGGAGCACATTATTGCTCCTAAAAGATTTCCCACAATCAGTACACTCATAGGGCTTTTCTCCAGTGTGAACACGGTAGTGTTCAGTGAGGTGAGACCTTTGCCTGTAGGACTTCCCACAAACAGTACACTCATAGGGCCTTTCTCTAATGTGAAGTCTTCCATGTTGAATGAGGTTAAAGCTTCCTCTAAAAACTTGCCCACATTTGTTACTGTCATAGTTCACTTCTCCAGAGCAGGCATCCTGATGCTGAACAACTTTCTGGTTGTGGCTGCCAAATTTTTCACAGTCACAAGTCTGCTGAAGACTTTTTCCACCAAAATATTCCTGTGAAATCTCATGGCCACTATGTAGCTCCTCAGTGTTGAGAGGGGCCTCCTGCAGGAGAAAGTCTGAGATGACTGGGAGGACTTTCTCAATCTCCCTACTGGTTGAAGGCACCCAAGGTAAGTAGAAGCTGCAAATGGTCACAAACGAGGCCCTGTCCACAGCTTCTTTCCAGGGCTTCTCTCCACAGGCTTCCCTCTGTTGCTGGTAAGGGTTTGCACTGAAACAGAAGTCTCTCACACATGTGTCACTGAAGAAGCCTTTTTGCTCAAAGTCTGCTGCTTGTGATTCATTCAGGTGCAGAATATCTTTTAACACTGAGACACACCGCTTACACAGAAGGGTCCTATGGGTTGCTGGAGATGCCTTAGAAGCCCTGACCTGTGATTCTCCTTGTACAGATGCACTCTGCTCAGGACAGAAATCCTCATCGTCCATTTTATGCCAGCAACCTGAAAACAGAGAAATGAGGAGGAACTGATTGTTGACTGCTGTGACAGGGGAAGTCCCATTGCCACAGCATTTTGCATGTAATACATGGGTTCTATGCAATATTCTGAAAATAACAGATGTTCAGGAAGGATTAATAAGAAGCTGTTGTGAAGGACTGCACCTCTGAAGGTCACAAAACAGGGAAGACCTCACCAAAATAAATGACACACACATGGCAAGGACTACATGAAAGAGAAGATGAATCTCCAACTCAGTCTTCTCCTAACAGTGCTCAGCAGGGCTGGTGTGCTCATGACAGGGGCAAGCTGTGCAGAAGTTTGGTTATGTCTTATTCCAAGTGAAATTCAATAAATGAGTAGCAGGGGTTCGAGGACTACTTAAGCATGTATGTGCACCTCATAACACATGTGCAGGTCCACGTAGGAGAATATTGCAGAGAAAGCAGTGCAGAGGGACAGGTGATGCAAAAAGGTGACAAAGGTGAAGATAGCCAAATGCAAGGAAGATAGCCACAAGGCAAGTCACAGATGAAATGCAAGTCAACAAAGTGTCAAGTATGGGAAAGAGAAGGCAGAAATGGGCTGTAGTCAGTGGCCCCTGCCCCTAAACCCTGTTGGAAATTAGCTTGTTCCTGGTACCATCTGACCACCACCATTAGGTCAGACCTTCCCCAGTTGTCACTCAGCAGGGCCAGACCTCCTCTGAGACTATCTTGCATGTTTACCATATGAGCAAACGAGATTTCTCCCTGAATCTTCTACTCTACCAATGCATAAACTCTAAATATTCCAAGTATTAATGAAAGACAACAGAGAAGAGCAGCCAGCTCTGGCCCGGACCATTTTGGCCTCAATAGTACTCAGCTAAGGTAATATTACAAACAACAACTGAAGAAGGGTCTTACAATAGCAGCCCATGGTCAATGTAAGTGAAGCACATAACCTAGCACAGGTTAGGTCAAAAAGCACCGTTCCCTAGAGGAAGGGGGAAGAAGGGAATAAATGTGGATATTGTCACTCTTCCAAGGAGAGGAAGAGAAAGATGGACCCATTAAGCTGCCTGTAAGAATCCCAATTCCCAGTCACTTTCTACACTTTTTGAGGCAATAGGGGTTAGGGATGGTACCATATTCCATTGGTAAGGGCTCTCCCCACAGCTCAGCTCCAGTAGCCACAGCACATTTGACAAGACAGGGGCAGAAATCAGCAGAACGCTCACCTCAGGACACTGGGACAATGTAAAGCTCTTACCTGCAGATGAGGCAATTGCAAACACTTCCAGCATCACATCGCAGTACAGAAGTCTCTGAGCCTCATCAAGGAGCCCCCACTCCTCCTGAGAGAAGGCTATGGCCACGTCCTCAAAGTTCATATCCTGTCGTAATGGGCACAGTTCAGTCCATGATCAGCTTCTCTCCTAGGCGTTTACTTTCGTGATACTTCCCACTCTCCATAACCATCTGCTCCGTCCACACCCACATCACAGAAAATAGCAGACCTTGCATCCAACAGAGTCACTCTCTCCTTATATTCCTACCGATACTGTGTCTTCCCATAGCAATAAAGCAGATGCCCAGATTGATTATACCTGACCTCAGGGCCTCAAATTTAAAGTCAATGCAATGGGTGTCACCAATATAGGGTACGGGTAAATGTTGGCCATGAGGAGAGATGTGAGTGATTTGACACTGGTCTTGTGGAGCAATATCCTTGTTATCCAACACATTCTCCCTCCAAGACCCAAAAAACATGGCATCACTCATCATACTTTTGATTCCAATCCTAGGGTGCTGAGGCCACCAGTTTGTTCTACCTGCTCCACATAATTCTTTGTATCCCACTTCTGTCATACAGCTTCATTCCCAGAGACACAGCTTCAAAGACAACACATATATGCCATGAAGAGGCGGGGATGTTTTCTAATCAGCTTCTTTTCAACATTCTAACTCACCTCCTCTGTAATGTGTTTCTCTCTTACCCTTCTCCCTTCCCCAAGCCAGTAGAGACTTTCAAGCCCAGGTGACACTGATGTATGCTATCCCATTCCTATGATCACTGCAATAGCCCAACATTAGGCAGCTGTGCACCTATATGACATCTAAATTCTGGACATGGCATGTAGCGTCATAACACCCGTCTTTTCAGGAATTACCATTAAATTCCCCATGTTGTATCATCCAGTTATCATCAGAAATGGACTCAACCCTCTATGTCAATATCAGGGATCTGTGGCCATGAATTCACATTCTGTCTCCAAGAGCACATCACTCCGTCTCCCACACCTCTCTCACACCTGCACTCCCCGTAGCCCCAGCTCCCATAGGCATCTCCTTGGTCTTACCCATTACTCAGCATGTGTTCCAGGGAATGCATGGCAAGTTCAAACAGTATCAAGTACTTACTCTGAATGCCCACACCCAAAGCACAGCCTTCAGTTCTGCTACGAAGGCCTCCCACCCAACTTTTTTTTTCCTTCCACCTCACCCATAGAGAACCACATCAGATCAAGTTATCCAGAGCCCACCTCTACTGCTGCTGCACTTGATGTTCCTTCTACACTCACAGCCCTCAGTACTCAAGTCCCACTGCCTATAGCCCTCTACCCCATGCTCTGTGATTCTCACAAATGCCCACTCAGGCCCATAAGCAAGTCAACAAAACTGGATACAACAAACCAGGCCACGCAAAGGGTCACAAGAAATCCTGGTGACTGTTTAAGACAGTGGTTCTCAACCTGTGGGTCGCGACCCCTTTGGGGGTCAAATGACCCTTTCACAGGGGTCACCAAAGACATCCTGCACATCAGATAGAACTACTCCTCAGAGTTCCAGATGGTCATGCAATGGTCTCTGAAATATCTCATACCCTAATAGGAAAGAATAAAAGATTTTATATTCCTCATGAACATGACTGTTCCCACTATGAATTTCTCCATGATGGTGCTTTTATACCTTCGGTTGCGAAATCCAAACCTTCACATCAGCTCTGATTCTTACCTCTCTCTCCAATCCTCAAAATTAGAAAATCCAGGTGGCCACACCTAAATCACTGATCCATCATGCAACTGCTTCTTCTACATCCACAACCACCGCTGTGCTCCAGTTCCCATCACACTCACCAAGACCATCACAGCAGCTTCCGTTCTAGTCTTCCTACCACCTTCTTCACACCCATACTGTGCATCATGCTGCAGTCACAGGGAGTCTAATGGGACCTGGGACACATCACCTGCTCTACTGCTCCAATTGCCCCATTGATCCCACCACCAGCAGAACAGAAACCCAAGTTGTCACAAAGCTCCTCTGGACTTGATTCCTGTCCCACTGTTTCCAGTTCCAATTTTTAAACAATGGACACCTGCTCAGCCCTGAATCAGCTTAGTCTTCACTTCAAGCCTTTGCACATTCTGGAACCTATATATGAAAGGACCTATCACCCACAATTCCACTTGATGCCAAAATCAAGTGCCAAGCATCTGACCCTTGACCTGGACTTAGGATTCTGGGCTTGGTATCTCTTCAAGGTCCCCAGGTCCAAGGCCCCCCGAGAAGAGTGGCTGGACAGTCCCAGGATCCCACTGTCTCAGAGGCCACGATAGTGTGAGGCCTTGACATGAGCCCCACAGACCAGCCCCCTAAGTCGCTCTGCACCTGCAGGAACCTGTGGGAACGAAAGGTCTGCGGAGGGCCTGGCACCCACCGCCAGGACCCAGGGGCTCAGGCCCGAGGTCTCGTGAGCAGGAGATGCCTGCATCCCTCGGGGCTCAAGGTCCCTCTGTGGTTCACACCCCACAGCCCCGTCGCCCTGAGGAGGAAAGTGAAACTCCTCCCGGAACCGCCTCTCCTCCTCTCTGTCGCCTTTAGACACGAACCAGGCCTGGCGTTCCCCACCTCCCGGCTCAGCCACCCCACGGCCTTCCCCGGGGCCTCGCAGCCCGTCGCCCTCCTCCCCCTCACCCGCTGCGTCACCCACGGGCACTCACTGCTCTGGGCGCTGCGACCTGGGCTGCGGGAGCTGAGCGGCGCCGGCACCGAGGCTGGAGGGTCAGTGGGGTGACGCCAAGTGAACTCTGTCAGCGGAGAGGAGGCTGGGAGGCACCGAGACCCCAGTCCCTCCGATTGGGGGTCAACCCACCTCAGACAACGCTGCCCAGCGGGACGCGGCCTCCCACGTCTTCTTCTTCTGGCGATCGGCGCGCTGCAGTCTGTGAGCCGGTGAACAAGCTGGAGAAAATGTCCGCCAGGAAGACTCCGGAAGTCCCTCCCTAACCTGATGCGGAGGCCCTTTGTTGCCACTTGCGTAGGCGCATTGCTTTCTGGGTAATGTAGTTTTCTCAACCGCCCAGGAGAGGTCTGTCTTTCCAGCCCAGGAACTTGAGGAACCAGATGTTGTGGCGCTGCCAGTGGCGCTGGGAAAGAAGGAAGGAGATGGGACCAGAGGCCTGGTTACCTGGGACAGACTGATGGACCTCCCGGGGGAGGGGGGAGGACTGGGAGAGACCCCCAAAGAACATACACACGGGGGAAATGGGAGACATCTGCAACATCATCAACAACAAAAAATCCTATGTATTTAAAAAATATTTGAAAAGAAGGTTGCCCAGCTGGTGGGGCTGAGTGGTTGATCGTCATCCTATGATCCAGGAGGTCAGGGTTGTATTCCTGGTGATGGCACAGACATGGGTTGCGGGGTCAATTCCCTGTGTGGGCGGGGACTTGCAGTAGGCAGCTAATCAGTGATTCTCTTATTATTGATGTTTCTCTCTCTCTCGCTCCACTTCTGTCTCTAAAATATATACGTGTGTGTGTGTGTGTGTATATATATATATATATAGAGAGAGAGAGAGAGAGAGAGAGAGGTAATATGCTAAATTGTCCATTATGTTGTCCCAGTCACGAATAGTCTGTGGCCGGAGACAGGGGCGGGGACTTGTGACCCCAGCGCTGACATCACGCTGCCTGCGTGCATCCAAGTTTAGGGATGTGACATGCCTGCCTGTGTCCCCATTCAGCACTGCTGTGACGCTGAAGAAGGGGGAGGGGGAGGAGCTGGGGTTGACGGGGAACCTCAGGCCGTGCCCCCCTCCCCCCCGCCCCATGAGGCTTGATGGGGGACCTCAGGCCACACACCCCCACCCACCACAGGGCCAGGACAAGTCAGGCCATGCCCCCAGCCACAGCATGGGGCCTGGGTACCTCAGTATGCACCCCTGCCCCACGGGTCTTGACAGGGGACCTCAGGCCTTGCCCCCCGGCCCGGCACCAGGCCCAGGGACCTGAGGCTGCGCCCCCCCCACCCCCACCCAGCACCAGGCCCAGGGACCTGAGGGTGTATCCCTTTCCCAGAGGGGTTGTTGGGGGTGGGCCTGGCCATGTCTGCATCTCACCCAAAGGGGGTGGGGCCAGCTGGGTCTGGGTCTCCTGCGTTTTTGAAGTGCATGCGGGTGGTGGGCAGGGACTTGACTCTAGGTCCTGTGGCACGCCCCAGACTCTGACAGGAAGGAGATTTTATATACATTTTACTAATTTTCTTTCATTTCTGACACTTTTATTATAAAGGGCAAGTAGCAATATTAAAATATTTCTTCTGCCCTAACCGGTTTGGCCCAGTGGATAGAACGTCACCCTTCAGACTGAAGGGTCCTGGGTTCAATTCCGGTCAGGGGCATGTGCCTTGGTTGCCAGCGCATCTCCAGTGGGGAGGTGTGGAGGCAGCTGGTCGATGTTTCTCTCTCATCGATGTTTCTAGCTCTCTATCCCTCTCCTTTCCTCTCTGTAAGAGATCAATAAAAATATATTTAAATATATATATATATATATATATATATATATATATATATATTCCTAATTAATACCCTTTCGTTGTGCACAAATTTTGTGCACTGGGCCACTAGTGTGTGTGTGTGTGTATACAGACACACACACACATAGTATATGTATCTATATATATGAAAGCCTAAGTGACCGTTTTTACCGGTGGACCAAATAACTGGTCAACCAGATGCTATGATGCACAGTAACCACACGGGGCAGAAGCTAAAGGTAGGAGCTGCCCCCAGGTGGTCAGTACGCTCCCAGAGCCAACCTCCTGTGGCTTGCCAACCTCCTACGGTCCCTCCCCCTGGACTGGGTGAGATGGCCCAAATTGGCCCAGATTGTCGGCCAGGCCGAGGGACCCCAATCATGCATAAATTCAAGCACCCAGACTCTAGTATATATATTTAAAAGTATATACATAGAAGTCCTGGCTGGTTTGGCTCAGTGGATAGAGTTTGGCCTGTGGACTGAAGGGTCCTGAGTTCAATTCCAGTTGGGGCACATGCCTGGGTTGCAGGCACAATCCCCAGTAAGAGGCATGCAAGAGGCAGCCAATCAGTAATTCTCTGTCATCATTGATGTTTCCATCTCTCTCCCTCTCCCTTACTCTCTGAAATCAATAAAAATATATTTTAACAAGGGTGTATACATATGTGCATAGCCCACGGACACAGACAACAATGTGGTGAGCTCCTCCAAGCAATGGGGGCAGGATAGAAAGAGGCAGCTGATCAATGATTCTCATCTTTGATGTTTCTCCATCTCCCTCTCTCTAAAAAATCAATAAAAACATTTTTTTAAAAAAAGGAATAGTGTTGCCCAAACTGGTTTGGCTCGGTGGATAGAGCATGGGCCTGAGGACTGAAGGGTCCCAGGTTCGATTCCGGTCAAGGGCATGTAACTCGGTTGCGGGCACATCCCCAAGTGGGGGGTGTGCAGGAGGCAGCTGATGGATGTTTCCCTCTCATCTATGTTTCTGACTCTCTAACCCTCTCCCTTCCTGTTAAAATAAGAAAATCAGCTGAAACCGGTTTGGCTCAGTGGATAGAGCGTCGGCCTGCAGACTGAGAGGTCCCAGGTTTGATTCCAGTCAAGGGTATGTACCTGGGTTGCGGGCACATCCCCAAGTGAGAGGTGTACAGGAGGCAGCTGATCGATGTTTCTCTCTCATCTGTTTCTGACTCTCTATCCCTCTCCCTTCCTCTCAGTGAGAAAATCAATAAAATATATTTAAAAAAAAAACTCAGTAAAACAATTTTCCATCAGGATTCAAAACCAATGATTCCATATGGAAAGGGAGTCACCTGAGTCACTGAGGAATGAGGGAATTTAAGATGTCTTAAATGCTGCACAGTCCTCCTTCAGTTAAAATGATAAATTTATTTAAACAATTTGAAAAAGATTCTCAGCAGACATTTTAAAAAAGTAGATAAAGACAGTGTAAAGAAATGTATAAAAAATGTTCACCATAAAAAATTCTTAGGTAGATGGAATTAAAACGAAAGCGAGTTAACATTATATGCATTTCCGGGTTACTATATGAAAAGGTTAAGCATTGTATGTCCTTGCAGGGTAGCAGAAAAAATGGGATTTTTATAGACTGTGGGTTAGTGGGAAGGCAAAGGGAATGACAATATTGGCTCATAGTTCCCCATATCTTAAATGTAAAACATTCACCTACACAACAGTGTGATAAGTAAAACATATGTCTACGTGGAGAACTGAATGCAAATATTCCCAGAAGAGTTATATATAATACCCCAAAACCTAAAAATAACAAAAAACATAGACAGATCAATAGATAAATTGATTATTCACAGAACACAGTACTACTCAGAAATAAGTAGATTATCTCTTCAAATAAGCATTTGTGTTAAGTCTCAAAATGACTGTGTACATGGAGGAAATGAGTATTTGTTAAGGAGTACACACCAAGTAGTGCCTATAAAAGTATGGACAGTGTGAACTATTTCATTGTAAAGAAAATCCATGACTGTATGGTGGGCCAGGGAAGGCAGAGAGAGATTACAACAGGGTATTAGGAAAATATAGGATGTGGCAAAAAGTAGGTTTAGAGTTGTTGGTATGGAAAATAATACAATAATTAATAATAATAAACAGGAATAAATGCTGCCCCGGCCAGTGTCCTCAGTTGGTTCGATGTCATCCCATTCACGGACAGATCTCTGGTTTGATTCCAGTCAGTGAACATCCCCAAATGGGTTTCCAGGTGTGGTGTGCAGGAGGCAGCAGACCTATGTTTACCTCTCTCTTCCAGTCTCTTACTCTCTTTCCCCCGAAAAAATAAAAGTATTTTCTAAAAAATTTATTTAAAAGAATAATCTCTGTGTTTTATTTATATCTCAAATATACAACTGTAAGCCTATTGTTGCCCCACCCTGTGTATGAGTTACAGGTGGTTTATGTTAGATGTGACAGTTTCACAGCTTTCTCTCTAGGTCAGGGCTCACCAAATAGCACACATGAGAAAGGTGCAGGTTGTTGCATGTCAGTTCTCATTTCCTGGAGGACCAGCCTTGCCTCAGTGGCAGCAAATGTTGGCAAGCAGTGAAAACTATTGTTATTGGAACCAACAGGAATGCTGACCGGTTACAAAAGACACATCCTGGGGCTGATTACAGGGTTATCCTTCCTCTAGCTTTGAGGTCTTGCCTATTCAGCTACAGTCTTGAGGTGAACACTCTAGGGGGCAGAGTAATCCACAAAACCATGAGATTATTTTGTCTGCTAGTGACTCCAACTACAGGAAATAGTGATGGAGGTCCTCAGAAAGTTCTCACAGATCATACAAGGCACAGGCCCTAGAATAATGTGGATTTATGTCCAGAAGAGGCACTTTTCATCTTGTTTAACTGCAGTTTCTGCCATGACTTGAAAACAGTGTTTCGGTCTCAATACTAATTCCACCTCAGAGTCTTACAACAAATGACACCAGCCTATGAAATCTCATACATCGTGACACATGGCCACTTTGGAGCACGTGGACAGTAGTTCCCCTAAACATTGCTGACACTTATGTAATACATACTGTGAACAGAGAATATAATTCATATTGTTGACAGGAGCACAATAAACGCTGCTGGTTCAGGGCGACCATTGACCTCTACAATAAAAGAGGCACCAGACAGAAAATTAGAACCACAAAGTCATGCACACTTTGTCTCAAGGCATTGGTCGGCAATACAAAATCAGCCAATACTGAACAGAGTGACTTTCTGCCATCAAGCTGTGCCTTCCAAAGCACAGAAAGTTTGAGATCACACCATATTGTTCACCTGTCCATGCTGACAGAACACAACTTAACTTTCAATCAACCCAGGGAGAGGAACCAACAAAATAAAAGATACAAAATCAACCCAGGGAAAGGAACCAACAAAATGAAAGGTACAGAAGAAAAAACTCCTTTACATAAAGATCATAAACCAGAGCAGAGGACAGCAAGAGGTTTGCACGTTGATGAATTGGAACCTGAAACACTTCATCACAGCCTAATGTGAGACCCACAATGTCCCTGAAAGAGGCACTTAGCACTTAGCTGAGGATGGGTGCTCTGGACAAAACCTGGATCAATTCTCTGGTCAGAAATAAACAAATGACGATTCCTCCAGGAGCTCAGAATATTCATAATTTTCTAAAGCAGAAGCCCAGAGCACGCAGGGGTTGTGACGAATGCACACTCTTCAGGTGAGCCAGGTGGTAGGGGAGAAAGAGCTTACACACAAATACTTGCAGTGACATCAATCTGGCTGTAGGCCTGAGTAGATTGCAAGCGCAATGCAGTTCCTGAAAGTGTCACTTATACCTGCAACTTAGGAGGCATCTAGCAGAGTGTATGTTCTGATAAAGGGGTTTGCATTCAGGTAACAGGGGTAAAGTTTATCCTCTGGTGTTCTTCTGAGTGAGAAAGTAAAACATTCCCTGCACATTTAAAGCTTTTCTCCAGTGTGTACTCTCATGTGTTGAACGAGGGCATATTTGTAGCGAAAAGATTCCCCACATTCACTGCACTCATAAGGTTTTTCACCAGTGTGAACTCTGAGGTGTTGAGTGAGGTGAGACCTTTGACTGAAGCACTTTCCACAATCACTACATCGATAAGGCTTTTCTCCAGTGTGAATTCTCTGGTGGGTAAGTAGGTAACAGTTGTACATAAAAGATTTCCCACATTCACTACACTCATAACGTTTTCCTGCAGTGTGAACTGTGAGGTGTTGAATGAGGTTAGAGCTTTGACGGAAGCACTTCCCACAATCACTACATCGATGTGGCTTTTCTCCAGTGTGAACTCTCTTGTGGATAAGGAGGTGAGTATTTTCTTTAAAAGATTTACCACATTCACTACACTTATATGGTTTTTCTCCTGTGTGAACTCTCTGGTGTTTAATGAGGGAACGCCTTTCATGGAAGGACTTCCCACATTCACTGCACTCATAAGGTTTTTCTACAATGTGAATTTTGCGGTGTCTACTGAGGTTAGAGTACTGACTGAAGGACATCCCACAATCACTACACTGATATGGCTTTTCTCTAGTGTGAACTGTCTGGTGGGTAAAGAGGACGTAACTGCGGCTAAATGATTTTCCACATTCACTACATTTGTAAGGCTTTTCTCCAGTGTGAACTCTCTTGTGGATAGAGAGGTCATAACTGCACCTAAATGATTTTCCACAATCACTGCATTTGTAAGGCTTTTCTCCAGTGTGAACTAGTCTGTGTCTATTGAGATTAGAGACATATGTAAAAACTTTTCCACATGTATTACACTCATATTTCCCTTCTCCAGAGCAGACGCCCTGATGTTGAACAAGATTCTGGTTGTGGCTGGTAGCTTTTTCACAATCATCCCATTGGTAACCACTTTTTCTATTGAGAAATTCCACTGAAATCTCACTACGACTGTGTGGCTCCTCAGTGGTGAGAGGGGTCTGGCGCTGGAGAATCTTTGAGATGGCTGGGAAGTCTTCCCCAACCTCCCTCCTGGTTGAAGGCAGCCGTGATAAGCAGAAGCTGAACCTGGTCACAAATGAGGCCCTGTCCACAGCTTCTTTCCAGGGCTTCTCTCCACTGGCATCCCTCTGTTGATGGGGAGGGTTTGCACTGAAACAGAAGTCTCTCACACATGCGTCACTGAAGAAGGCATTCTGCTCAAAGTCTGCTGCTTGTGACTCAGTCAGGTGCAGAATAACTTTGAACACAGAGAAACACCTCCAGCAGAGACGGGTCCTCTGGGTTGCAGGAGCTGTCTTATGAGCACTAACCTGTGACTCTCCTTGTATAGATAAATTCTGCTCAGAACAGGTCTCTGCATCATCCGTTTTATGCCCACAACCTGAAAACAGAAAAATGGTGATAAAATGAATGTCGACTGTGGTGACAGGGAGAAGTCTCATTACAAAAGTCACACATCAAACGTTGGTTCCATGATATTGTCTGGCAATAAAATATCTGAAGGAAATATTTATAAGATGCTGCTGTGACGATCTCAGCCACTGAAGATCGTCATACAGGGAAGACCTCAAACAAAATATGAAACAAACATGGCCAGCACCACATGGAATAGAAGTTGGATCTTCTCCTCATGTGTTTGCTAACAGTGTTCAACAGGGCTTGTCTGCTGGTGACATGGGCCAGCTGTGCAGAAGGTTGCTTACATCTTATGCCACGTAAAATTCAAGAAATAAGAAGCTTATGTCGGGGTCTAGTGAAACACTTATGTGCACTTCATAATGTTACAGAGAACCGGAATAAATCAAACAATACTCGGAGAGTTTGGATTCCCACTTTATTCACCGGTGGGCTTAGAGAAAACGAATTCAAATTCTAAGCTAGGATACAAGCAGAATTTCCCTTTTTATTAAAGAGCCAGCCCTATGTGCCTCGCTGCTGGCCTTGAAAACAACACAGTTCTATCCCATTAAAAAATGCACCGGGCATGGCATTGAGAGTATGGGCATATCTAGTCTCTGGCCTACAAGATCAGACAGCTAAGTTTATCTTCCTCATTAATCAAGCAGGCTAAAGCAGGCTACAAAGCAAAGTTATTTTTTTAAAATAAGAGTCCATCTAAAAAAAAAAACAGCAGAGAATTCCAAAGAGTAGTTTTACAAAATACGGGTTAGCCTTCTCAATAACACATATGCAAGTCATTTTTGAGAATACCGCAGAGAGATCAGTTCAGAGGAACAGGTGATGGGAAAAGGGCAAAAAGGTGAAGGTAGGCAGAAACCAGGAAGTCACAGATTAAAAAATAAGTCAGGGAAGTGTCAAGCAAGGGAATGAAAAGGTAGAAATGAGCTGCTGCCAGTGGCACCTCAACCTAAACTCTGTTAAACATGAGCACATTCCTAGTATGATCTAAACATCACCCTTATGTCATACACTCCCCCCAGTTGCAATCAAAAGGGCCAGGCAGCCCTAACCAGTTTGTCTCAGTGGATAGAGCATCAGCCTGTGGACGGAGGGTCCCAGGTTCAATTCCGGTCAAGGGCATGTACCTTGGTTGCAGGCACATCCCGAGTAGGGGGTGTGCAGGAGGCAGCTGATCAATGTTTGTCTCTCATCAATGTTTCTAACTCTCTATCCCTCTCCTTTCCTCTCTATAAAAAAAAAAAATCAATGAAATAAATTTTAAAAAAAAAGAGGGCCAGGCAACCCTTTAGATCATCCTGCACGTTCACCCTGTGAATAAAACAGGGTTCTCCTTGCACCTTCTACTGTACAAGCACATAGAACACAAATATTCTGTTTTATTGAAAAACAACAGAGGTGAGTAGCCAACACTGGCCCAGAGCAAGACAGCATGCAGTAGGATTCAGGAAACAGAATATTACAAACAATGGAAGAAGATCTTTCAAGAACCACCCATGGTTCACGGAAGTAAATACCATAACATGGCACAGTCAGTCACAAAGAGCCTGTAGCTGGAGGAATGGTGCACAAGTGGAAGCCATGGATGTGGACATAGACACCCTCCCAGAGAGAGAAGTGCAAGCTGAGCCCATTAAGCTGTTTGCAATAATTCTGACCCCCAGACACTCCCTGCACCATTTGAGGCTATGGGTGTGAGGGATATTCATGGAGTCATTTGCTCTGGGCTCCCCAACCACTCAGCTCTCTCAGCCACGGCACATTTGACAGATTAATGGGATAAAATAGAAGATCCCCTGGTCTGGCTGTGGGAGAGAGAAAGCTATGTTTAGAGAATAAAGGAAGAGAGGGCATCACCTCAGGACACTGGGACAATTTGAAGATCTTACCTGTAGATGAGACAAGTGCAAACACTTCCAGCATCACATGGCAGTACAGGAGTCTCTGAGCCTCATCAAGGAACCCCCACTCCTCCTGGGAGAAGGCAATGGCCACGTCCTCAAAGTTCATAACCTGTCATAAGGGAGACAGTTCAGTCCATGATCAGCTTTTTTCCTAGGCTTTACTTTCATCATACATCTCACTACTCATATCCATCTGCTCCCTCTACTCCCCCAAGACAGAAAATAGCAGACCTTGCATCCACCAGAGTCACTCTCTCCTTAAATTCCTACTGATCCCATGTCTTCCCACAGCAATAAAGCAGATGCCCAGATTGATTATATCTGACCTCAGGGCCTCACATTTACGGTTAACGCAATGAGTGTCACCAACATAGGGTACAGATTAACGTTGGCCATGATGAGAGATGTGAGTGATTTGACACTGGTCAAGTGGGGCAATATCCTTCTTGTCCCACAGAATCTCCTTCCAAGAGCCTGAAAAACAAGCACCACTCGTCACACTTTCGATTCAATCCTAGGGTGCTGAGGCCAACACTTTGCGCTACCTGTTCCACATAATTCTTTGTATCACACTTCTCACATACAGCTTCTTCCCAGAATCACAGCTTCAAACACAACACATGTATAGGTCTTGTAGAGGAGGCGATGTTCCTAATCCACTTCTTTTCAACATTCTAACTCACCTCCTCTGTAACTTATTTCTCTCTTACCCTTGTCCCCTCCCCAAGCCAACAGAGAGTTTCAAGCCCAGGTGACACTGATGTATGCTATCCCATTCCTATTGATCACTGCATTAGCCCAACAACAACAGGCCGGTGTGCACCTATAAGACACCTAAATTGTGGACCTGGCATTTAGCGACACAACACCCGTCTCTCAGGAATTACCCTAAAATACCCCATGTGGTATCATCCAGTTATCACCAGAAATGGACTCAACCTTCATTCCCTCTAGGTCAACATCAGGGATCTGTGGCCATGAATTCACACTCCCTCTCCAAGAGCACTTCAGTCCTTCTCCCACACCTCCCTCACACCTGCACTCCCGTAGCCCCAGCTCCCATAGGCATCTCCTTGGTATTAGTTATAACTCAGCATGTGTGTTCCAGAGAATACATGGCAAGTTCAAACAGTATCAAGTAGTAACCTGACTCTGAATGCCCACACCCAAGACACAGCCTTCAGTTCAGCTATGAAGGCCTCCATTCCACTTTTTTCCTTCAACCTCACCTGAGAACCACATCAGATCTGAGTTATCCAAAGTCCATTTCATGTCCCTTCTCCACTCACAGCCTTCAGGACTCAAGTCCCACTGCCTGTGGCCCTCCACCCCATAAGCAAATCAACCAAACTGGATGCAGCACACCAGGCCACAAAAGGGTCACAAGAAATCCTGGTGAGTGCTTAAGAAGTAAATATGCACCAGCCAGTCTCACCTTTTTTGAATTACTCTTCCACCTGCAATAAAATAAAGTGAAAAGGTGATCTACAACTCCTCCCTGGTCCATACTCTTTGATATTTTTTTAAGTAGTCATCATGAACTACTCCTCAGAATTCCAGATGGTCATGAACTGGTCTCTGAAATATCTCATACCCTAATAGGAAAGAATAAAAGATGTTATATTCCTCATGAACATGACTTTTCCCACTATGAATTTCTCCATGTCAGTTGATGGTGCTTTCATACCTGCAGGTGCTAAATCCAAATCTTTACATCGTCTCTGATTCGTACCCCTCTCTCTAATTCTCAAAATTAGAAAATCCAGGTGGCCACACCTAAATCACTGATCCATGATGGAACTGCTTCTTCCACATCCACAACCACCACTGAGCTCCAGGTACCGTCACACTCACCAAGACCATCACAGCAGCTTCCGTCCTAGACTTCCTACCACCGTCCTCACACCCATGTTGTGCATCATGCTGCAGTCACAGGAGTCTAATGAGACCTGGGACACATCATCTGCTCTACTGCTCCAATGACCCCAATGATCCCACCACCAGCAGAACAGAAACCCAAGTTGTCACAAAGCTCCTCTGGACTTGATTCCTGTCCCACTGTTTCCAGTTCCTATTTTTATAACATGGACACCTGCTCGTCCCTCAATCAGCTTGGTCTTCAAGCCTTTGCACATTCTGGAATCCATGCATGGAAGGACCCATCACCCACAATTCCACTGGATGCCAAAATCAAGTACCTCTCATATGACCCTTGACCTGGACTTAGGGTTCTGGGCCTGGTGTCCCTTCAAGGTCCCCAGGTCCAAGGTCCCCAGAGAAGAGAGGCTGGACAGCCCCAAGACCCCACTACCTCAGAGGCCAGGATAGTGAGGCCCCGACATCCACCCCACAGACCAGGCCCCTAAGCGGCTCTGCACCCGGAACCCAACACCAGGACCCAGGGGCTCAGGCCCGAGGTCACGTGACCAGGAGACGCCTGACCAGGAGACGCCTGCACCCCTCCGTGCGGGTCCTCAGGACACACTCCTACTGGGTAGCTGTAGTCACAGCCCCCCCCCCCCTCCTCCTCCTCCCCTTCCTCTGGGCAGTTGTGGGAACGTTTAGAACCGCATCTCAGGCCGCGTCCCTCTGTGGTTCACAGCCCCACAGCCCCGTCGCCCTGAGGAGGAAAGTGAAACTCCTCCCGGAACCGCCTCTCCTCCTCTCTGTCGCCTTTAGACACGAACCAGGCCTGGCTTTCCCCACCTCCCGGCTCAGCCACCCCACGGCCTTCCCCGGGGCCTCGCAGCCCGTCGCCCTCCTCCCCCTCACCCCCTGCGTCACCCACGGGCACTCACTGCTCTGGGCGCTGCGACCTGGGCTGCGGGAGCTGAGCGGCGCCGGCACCGAGGCGGGAGGGTCAATGGGGTGACGCCGAGTGAACTCTGTCAGCGGAGAGGAGGCGGGGAGGCTCGGAGACCCCAGTCCCGCCGGTTGGGGTTCAACTCGCCTCAGACACACCCTGCCCAGCGGGGCGCGGCCTCCAGCGCCTCCTCCTACTTCTGGCGATCGGCGGGCTGAAGCCCGTGAGCCGGTGAACAGCCTGGAGAAGTCAAAATGTCCGCCAGGAAGAAGACTCCGGAAGTCCCGCCCTAATTGCATGCACTGGCACCAAATACCTTGTGCGTACGCGTTGCTTTCTGGGTAATGTAGTTTTCTCAGCCGCCCAGGAGAGGGCTCGCTTTCCAGCCCAGGAACTTGAGGAACCAGGTGTTGTGTCGCTGCCAGTGACGCTGGGGAAGGAGGAGATGGGACCAGAGGCCTGGTTACCTGGGACAGACTGACGGACCTCCCGGGGGAGGGGGGAGGACGGGGAGAGACCCCCAAAGAACATACACACGGGGGAAACGGGAGACATCTGTAATATTATCAACAATAAAAAATACATGTTAACATATATTTCAAAAGAATATACTCTACCCGGTGTAACTGAGTGTTTGAGCATCAACCTGTGATGCAGGTCACAGTGCTATTCCTGGTCAGGGCACATCCATAGGTTGCTTAATTCCCAGTGGGTTACAGGGACATACAACAGGCAGTTAATTAGTGATTCTCTATCATCATCGATGTTTATATTTCTTCCTCTCCTTCCCCTCTGAAATCAATCAATCTCTCTCTCTCTCTCTCTCTCTCTCTCTCTCTCTCTCTATATATATATATATATATATATATATATATATATACACACACACACACATATATATACACACACACATATAGATATATATATGTATATATAAACACATATATACTAGAGGCCCGGTGCATGAAATTCATGCACTCAGGGATGGGGGAGGTTTCTCAGTCCAGCAGTCGGACATCCTTACCGCTGCTGCAGAGGTGGGAGAGGCTCCTGCCACCGCCACTGCACTCCCCAACCATGAGTGTGTTCCTGTGGGAGCACACTGACCACCAGGGGGCAGCTCCTGCATTGAGTGTCTGTCCCCGGTGGTCAATGCCCATCACAGCGACCAGTCATTCCCAAGTTCAATCAATTTGCATATTAGCCTTTTATTATATAGGAGATATATATATATACATATAGATAGATAGATATTTACATAAATTTACTGATTTCAGAGAGTAAGGGAGAATGAGAGAGAAACATCAACGAAGAGAGACCTTCTGCATGCCCCCCACTGGGGATCGAGGCCATTACCCAGGCATGTGCCTCCAGCTGGAATCGAATCCGGAACTCTTGAGTCCACAGGCTAATGCTCCATCCATTGAGGCAAGCCGGCCAGGGCAAAACTATATTTAAAAAATATACAGCTTTACTTTGTTCACTTTTCTTATAAATTGCACACTAGTGAATGTTCTATCAGATAGCTTTTTAGGCAGTTGACTGGTGGAGTTCAGGTGTGCCAATGTATGAACTATTCAGTCGATGGGGAGAAGAATTCCTGATCTGAGCTCTCTAGGTGAGACTTCACAAAATAAGATGAATGTGTTGTTACCTAAAAGGCATGGATTGGCCCTAACGGGTTTGGCTCAGTAGATAGAGCGTCGGCCTGCAGATTGAAAGATCCCAGGTTCGATTCCAGTCAAGGGCATATACCTTGGTTGCGGGCGCATCCCCAGTAGGAGGTGTGCAGGAGGCAGCTGATGGAGGTTTCTCTCTCATGGATGTTTCTAACTCTAACCTTCTCCCTTCCTCTCTGTAAAAAAAAATCAATAAAAAATATTTTTAAATAAATAAATAAATAAACGAACAGGTCACAGTTCCATAATTAGGCTGATGGGGAAAAAAATTTAGAAATGTGGATAGACAATAATAGAATTAAGTGGTTAATTTTCACTTATAATCATATAGGAACAGTGTGTTGAACCAAAAGCTCATTCAAATAGCCATTTATTTCCAGGAGCCACATCAGTGGAGCCACTGTGGAACTGCGAGGCCTAGACTCAGCCCTCAAATCTGGTGCAGGCCCTAACCGGTTTGGCTCAGTGGATAGAGCGTCAGCCTGCAGACTCAAGGGTCCCAGGTTCGATTCAGGTCAAGGGCATGTACCTTGGTTGCAGGCACATCCCCAGTGGGGAGTGTGCAGGAGGCAGCTGATCAATAGTTCTCTCTCATCAATGTTTCTAACTCTCTATCCCTCTCCCTTCCTCTCTGTAAAAAATCAATAAAAAATATTTTTTAAAAAAAAATCTGGTGCAGACTCTTAGCCCCACCCCTTCTTTGTTAAGGAAACAGACTCAGCCAAGTCCCAAACCGGTCAGCAGGTGCACTCCTCTCACCAGGCGAGGCTGTACCCTCAGACTCTCTCGCAACACGTGTACAACAGATGGGGGCAGTTTCCGTTTATATTGTGTTCTCTGATTTTTCCACTACCGTTCAGGTGGTAGAGGTCACTTCAGCCACAAATACTTGCAGTGACATCAATCATGAAGGAGTCCTTGGAATTTCACAAGTGCAATGCATTACAAACACAGTGTTTCTCTCCCAATTGTGGTTCAATCTAAACCTCAGTGTCTTACAGCAAATGACACCAGCTTATGAAATGTTATACACTATGGCACATGGCTGCTTCACAGTATGTGGGTAGGAATCCCCCGAAACAGTGCTGAGAGTTGTGTAATAAATGCTGAGAACAGAGAATACAATTCATATTGTTCACAGAAGCAGAACAAAGGCCTCCTTTTCTGGGTGACCATGACATCACCAATAATAGAGGCACCAGGCGGCACATTAGAACCACAGAGTCATGCAGACTCTCTCTCAGGGCCTTGGTCGGCAACACAAAATAAGCCAATACTGGACAAAGAGTGCTGTTCTGAAATCAGGCTGTGCTTTCCAAAGCACAAAAAGCTTGGGACCCCACCATATCTCTTCACCTCTCCATGCTGACAGAGCAATACTTTCCTTTCAATCATCCCAGGGAATTAAAAGAACCAACAAAATTAAAGGTTGAGAAGAAAAAAAACCCTTTAGAAAAAGATCATAAACCAGAGCAGAGGAATGCCAAGAGGTTTGCAGGTCGGTGAACTGGAACCTCAAACACTTCATCACAGCCTAAAGTGAGACCCACAGTGTCCCTGAAAGAGGTAGCACCTCTTAGCTGAGGATGAGGCCTCTGGATGAAACCTCGGTCAGGTGCATTTCCAACTCAGAGAGAAAGGAATGAAGATACAGCCAAGAGCTCAGAGTCTTCATAATTCACTTAAGTACAAGAGAGAACACAGAATTCCTTTTCCCTGAGCACACAGGGGTGATGACTGGTGCACAGTGTTCAGCTGAGCCAGCTGGTAGAGGAGGTCACTTCAGCCACAAATACTCGCAGTGACATCCATGAGGTGGAGTCCTCGGAAGTTAGCAAGTGCAATGCAGCTCCTTCAAGCCTCACTTGTACCTCAAACTTATGAGGAATTTCCCACAGTTTATGTTCAGATAAGAGGGGTTTATAGTGAGGTAAATGGATTTAAGTCTCCGTCAGTGTTGTAGACTGAGAAAGATAAAACATCCCCTGCACAGTTAAGGCTTTTCTCCAATGTGAACTCTCAGGTGTCTAACAAGGCTAGTTTTGCAGCTAAAACATTCCCCACATTCACTACACTCATGGCTTTTCTCCAGTGTGACTTCGATAATGGTCCATGAGTGAATGTCTTTCTGTAAAGGACTTTCCACACTCACTACACTCATATGGCTTTTCTCCGGTATGCACTCTGTGGTGTTGATTGAGGGTAGACTTTCGTCCAAAGAACTTCCCATGATCACTACATTCAAAAGGTTTTTTCTCCAGTGTGAACTCTCTTGTGGTTAAGGAGGTTATTATTGTTCCTAAAATATTTTCCACAGTCAGTACACTCATAGGGCTTTTCTCTAGTGTGAATTATTCCATGTTGAATGAGGTGAAAGATTCGTTTAAAAACTTTCCCCATGTTTGTCACACTCATATTTCACTTCTCCAGACCAGGCACCCTGATGCTGAACAACTTTCTGGTTGTGGCTGCCAAATTTTTGACAGTTGCAGGTCTAGTGAAGACTTTTTCCACCAAGATATTCCTGTGAAATCTCACTGCCACTGTGTGGCTCCTCAGTGTTGAGAGGGGCCTGGTGCTGGAGAAGCTCTGAGATGGCTGGGAAGTCTTCCCCAAGTTCCCTCCTGTTTGAAGGCAGCCCTGATAAAGAGAAGCTGCACCTGGTCACAAACGAGGCCCTGTCCATGTCGTCTTTCCAGACCTTCTCTCCACCGGAATCCCTCTGTTGCTGGTGAGGGTTTGCACTGAAACAGAAGTCTCTCACACATGCGTCACTGAAGAAGGCTTTCTGCTCAAAGTCTGCTGCTTGTGACTCAGTCAGGTGCAGAATGTCTTTGAACACTGAGACACACCGCTTACACAGAAGGGTCCTCTGGGTTGCTGGAGCTGTCTCAGAAGCCCTGACCTGTATAGATATGCTCTGCTCAGGACAGACCTCCTCATCATCCGTTTTATGCCAACAAACTGAAATCAGAGAAATGAGGAAGAACTGACTATTGACTATGGGGACAGGGGAAGTACCATTGCTAACGTGTTTTGCACATAATATATGGTTTCTCTGCAATTATCTAAAAATAAGAGACAGGAAAGATTAATAAGAGGCTGCTGTGATGGTCTGGGCCTCTGAAGGTCACAAAAAAGGGAAGACCTCACCAGAAACATGACACACACATGGCAAGGACCACATGGAAGAGAAGATGCATCTCCAGCTCAGTCCCCTGCTAACAGTGCTCAGCAGGGCTGGTCTGCTGATGACAAAGGCAAGCTCTGCAGAAGGTTGGTTATGTCTTATTCCAAGTGAAATTCAATAAATGAGTAGCAGGTGTTCAAGACTACTTACGCATGTATGTGCACCTCAGAACACATGTGCAGGTCCATGTAGGAGAATACTGCAGAGGGGGCAGTGCAGAGGGACAGGTGTACAGGTGATGCAAAAAGGTGACAAAGGTGGGAGAACCAAGATGGCGGCATAGGTAATCACCTATACTTGCTGCCTCTCACAACCACATCAAAACCCTACGAAATGGTAGAACAACTACCACCCAGAAACATGGAAAGCTGGCTGAGTGGAAGTACCACAACTCGAGAGGTAAAGAAGGCACATTGAGATCGGTCAGAGGTGTGGAGGCACGGAAAGTGTTGGCATCTGCATGTGCCGTTCTTTAAACTGGAGGGAGATACAAGCTCCTGCTTGCTCTGAACTCCAGTTCCGGCCGAGACTCAGGGGGACCCAGCCACATAAGGGGAGAAACTGGTCTATCTGGCATCGGGACAGGAACACGAGGGCGGCTTACTCTTAGAGGTGCTCGCAGCGATCATTGTTCCTGCACGGGGGTGCGGATGTGGAGACCCAAAGACCTCTCTGGTGCAGGGCTGACTGGCAGCCATTGCTGTTTGCTCCCCCCTGGTGATTCCCACAGACCTTGCCCCATCTGATTTACAACCCCACCCAAGCCGTGAGCATTGGCTTTTGCATATGAATGGCCTGTCCTTTCGCCTAAAACCTGTCAAACTGCAGCTGGGTCAGAGAGCCCGAAAGCTTCCAAAAGAAGGCCCAAGGCCCGGCAGCAGTAGCAGCCTTGCTTCACAGCTAGGCCTCGTCTGGGCACTTCCAAGCCCCATAGGAAGAGGAGGAATCTGCAGATGTCTCTGTAGCTCCTGCTGGGCAGCCCCAGACAATGGCTCACCTTGCACCTCCTTGGAGATACAAGAGCCAGGGTACCCAGTGGTCAGAGTGAGAACATACAAGATTACAACTCTTCACATCCATAAGAGACACACTCAAGGGGAAGACTCAGTGAGCACCAAAACCCAACTGAAACAAGTCCTGCCCCATAAGGGTGTTTCCTATGCAACAGATCTTCCAGTGTAGACACAGCTGGTCATTACAGCCAATTGGCCTGGAGGTCTATTCCTCCCAGTGACACCAACAGCATTCAAAGGTTAACTACAACAAGACTGTGCAAACAGCCCACAAAGGGGTGCATCAAGAGTGTCCACCTCAATGAAATGGGGAGGCTGAGCCACTGGGCCCTATAGGACACCAACCACACAAGACCACTCTATCGACTCAAGGTGACTTAGCAGCTACCCTGTACATAGAAACAAACACAGGGAAGCAGCCAACATGCGGAGACATAGAAACAAGTCACAAATGAAAGAAATGGATGAAAGCAAAATACTGGATATAGAGTTCAAAACCACGGTTATATGGTTATTCAAGAGTCTTCTAGAAACTTCCGAGAAATGTAGTGAGACCCTCAAAGACTTGAAAAAGGACCAATCAGAAATTAAGTATACACTGACTGAAATAAAGAATAATATACAGAGATTCAACAGCAGACTAAAGCATCCCAAGAATCAAGTCAAAGATTTGAAATAGGAAGAAGCAAAAAACACCCAACCAGAAAAGCAAAATGTAAAAAGAATCCAAAAATATAAAGATAGTGTGTAAGGAGCCTCTGGGACAACTTCAAGCGTACCAACATCCGAATTATGGGGGTGCCAGAAGAAGAGAGAGAGCAAGATACTGAAAACCTATTTGAAGAAATAATGACAGAAAACTTCCCCTACCTGGTAAAATAGACTTTCAAGTCCAGGAAGCACAGAGAACCACAAACAAAAGGAATCCAAAGAAGACCACACCAAGACACATAATTAAAATGCCAAGGGCAAAAAACAGAGAATTTTAAAACAAGAGAAAAACAGTTAGTTACCTACAAGGGAGTACCCATATGACTGTCAGCTGATTTCTCAACAGAAACTATGCAGGCCAGATGGGAGTGGCAAGAAATATTCAAAGTGATGAATAGCAAGAACCTACAACCAAGATTATTCTACCCAGCAAAGCTATCATTCAGAATTGAAGGTCAGATAAAGAGGCAGCTTAATGGGTCCCATCTTCCTCTTCCTCTCCCTGGGCGGGTGACATTACCCACATTTATTCCCTTCTTCTCTCTTTCTCTAGGGGAAGGTGCATTATGACAGCCTGTGCCAGGTTATGTTCTTCACTGACATTAACCTTGGGCTATTCTTGTAAGATCCTTTTTCAATTGTTTGTAATATTACCTTAGCTGAGGACTATTGTGTGCCAAATTGCTCTTGGCCAGAGGTGGCTGCTCTCCTTCGTTGTCTTTCTTTATCTTTTCTAAAATATATTTTATTGATTTTTTACAGAGAGGAAGGGAGAGGGATAGAGAGTTAGAAACATCGATGAGAAACATCGATCAGCTGACTCCTGCACACTCCCTACTGGGTATGTGCTCGCAACCAAGGTACATGCCCTTGACCAGAATCGAACCTGGGTCCCTTGAGTCCGCAGGCCAATGCTCTATCCACTGAGCCAAACCGGTTAGGGCCATTATCTTTCATTAATACTTGGAATATTTAGGGTTTATGTATTGGAGGCCTCTACCCATGCCCTGCGAGTCTCACAGATGCCCACTCAGGCCTGTAAGCAACCCTCCCGGCTTGTTCCCGCACCCACGGCACGGCAGCCCCTCACCCACCTTTCCCCTCACAACCTGTGCCACCCAAGAGGACTCACTGTTCTGGACGCTGCAACCTCCTCTGCAGGACCTGAGAGGGCCTGCACCCTAGGCAGGAGGGTTCAATGGGGTGAAGCTGAGTCAATCTCTGTCAGCAGAGAAGAGTCTGGGAGACACGGGGACCCAAATCCGGAGGGTTGGGCGTCAACACGCCTCAGACACACCCTGCCCAGCGGGGACGCTGCCTCCCACACCTCCTCCTACTCCCACCAGAGCGCTGAAGCTTGAGTCTGTGAACCCACAGAAGAGGTCAAAATGGCCGCCAGGGGGAGGACGCAGGAAGTCCCACCCTACCCGGATTTGCAGGCACCAAAATGCTCCTTATTCCTCTGAGGCTGGCACAGTGCTTTCTGGGTAATGCAGTTTTCTCAACCCCAGAGAAAGGCTGGCATCCCAGCCAATGACCTTGGTAAGTAGGTGTTGAGGCCCCACAGGTGGGGCTGGAGGAGATGGGACTGGAGGTCTGCTTACCTGGTCCATACTGACAGATCTCTCAGGGGAGGGGCAAGGGAGGCCTGGAACAGTTCCACCAAAGAATATATATAAGGGGAAATGGGAGACATCTCTAATACTACCAACAATAAAAAAATACATATACTTAAAAAATTTTAAATACTATAGCCCAGCTGGTATGGTTCAGTGGTTTAGCATAGACCTATGAACCAGGAGGTCATGGTTCTATTCAAGGTCAGGGCACATACATGGGTTGCAGGCTCAATTCCCAGGGAGAGGGGTGGTACAGGAAGCAGCCTATCAGTGATTCTCTCCTCATCACTGATGTTTCTATCTCTCTCTTCCTCTCTGAAATCAATAAAATATATTTTAAATGTCTTTAATCAATTATACTTTAAAGTTTTAAATAATGTTTTCCTATATTATTAGAAATAGTTCGATGTATTATTAGGAGTGTTCTTGAACATATGTGTTCCTACTATATCAGTATGTTGGAAATAAAACATCATGATGTGCTACTGAAGTATCTTAAGCCCATGTTCAGTGCCATCATTTTGGCAGTTTGAAGCTGACAATGATGAGAGTATTTACACCAGGAAATTGACAAATACTACAAACCTTGACTTCATTTAATGTACTATTGAATGTTTAAACTTAGAAAAGAATGGAAAAGCATGTTAGCAATGCAGGTTGACTTATAAGTGTATCAGAAAAGTGGGACTTAAATTGTGGGAAATATGCCCAGCTAGTGTCGCTCAGCTGTTGAACACTGAACCAGGAACCGAGAAGTTCTTGGTTCAAATCCCAATCAGGGCACATGCCTGGTTGCAAGCTCGATCTCCAGTGCGGATTGTGCAGGAGGCACCCATGGATGATGCTCTTTTGTCTCTCTATCATCTTCCTTCCTCTCTAAAAGCCATTAAAATGTATTTTAAAATAAGTAAATAAATCTGTGAAAAACAATTTTATTTCCAGAATTCAAAACCTATGGTTCCATACAGAGTCAAAGAAGTCATGGAATCACTGAGGAATGAGAAAAATTCAAACATATGTCTTAGATGCTACACAGGACCCCCTTTAGCTAAAAATAATAAATTTATGTAAACAATTTGAAAAAGATTCTGACATTTTAACAAAAGACATAAATATGCATGAGAAAACCCTCTCCATAAAAATTTCGTAGATCAATGGAATTAAAATAAAAGTGAGTTAACACTGTATTCATTTCCAGAACTACTATTTAAAAAGGTTAACCATTGCATGTGCTGGCAGATAGCAAAAAACTGGAATTTTTATTTACTGTGGGTTAGTGGGAAGGCAAAGAGAATGACCCTTCTGGGTCACAGTTCCGCATATCTTAAATGTAAAACATTCACATACATGGCAACAGTTTGAGAAGTAAAACATACATCTATATGGAGAACAGAAAGCAATATTCCTAGCAGGTCTATTTATAATACCCCAAATCTGGAAATAACCAAAACCACAGATAGACAAATAAAGTGGTTACCCATAGAGCACAGTACTACTCAGCAATAAAAATATTTAACTATCCACACAAACATTAGTGTTGAATCTCAAAATAACTGTGTAGCATGGAGGACACCAGTATTTGTTAAAGACTGCACCAGTTATAATGCTTATAAACTTATGAACAATATGAACTACTTTATTGTAAAGGAGGGAAAATCCATGACTGCATGGAGGGCCAAGAAAGGCATAAAGAGAGATTATAAAAGGGCAGTAGGAAAATACAGAATGTGGCAAAAGTGGGTGTAGAATTGTTGGCATGGAAATTAATACAATAATTAATAAATATTACAAGAAGAATTGCTTCCCTGCCAGTGTGCCTCAGTTGGTTGGGCACCATTCCTTCCCTCAAAGTCACAGGTTCCATTCCTGCCGGGGTGCCCTGTAGGTGGTATGGAGGAGGCAGCAGTTAGCTGCATCTTTTCCATATCGCCATTTTTCATTCTTTGCATCCTTCCCTCTCTTTCTAAAAAGTCAATAAATTATTTTAAAGATAGATAAAATACTTATTTGAAAAAAGGGAATAAACTCTTAGTTTTGCAGTCACATCTCTAAGCCTACTTTTCCCCTAACCTGTATATGGGTGAGAGATAAGTTTATTTCACAAGTGATGGTTTTACAGCTTGATCCCTATGTCCAAGTTCACAAAACAGTACACATGAGAAAAGTGCATTTTGTTACATTCCAGTTATAAAGATACCGAAAGAAAACCTTAAAATACTTTCAAATAAAGACCCAGATATCCCTTCTTGATAGGAAATTAAAATGTCAACCCCTATATGGGCTCTACCATCTCTCTCGTAACTTCCTGAGAGGACCAGCCTTGCCTCAGTGGCAGCAAATGTTGTCAAGCAGTGAAGACTACTGCCATCTGAATCAACAGAAATGTTGACTAAGTTACAAAAGACACATCGTGGGACTGATTACAGGCTTATCCTGCCTCTACATTTGAGGTCTTGCCTGCTGAGCAAACCTCAAGGTGAACACCCTAGATGGGCGAGGGGAACCCAAAAAAACTGTTACATTATTTTTTCTGCCAATGATTTCAGCCACAGGAAACAGTGATGGAGGTTCTGAGAATGTCTGTACACAAAAATCGCAGAAGCCACAGCCCACGACCATTTCTGGATAAGGTTGAGAAGAGGCACTTTTTATCAGATTTACTCATGTTCCCACTCACTATGAACACCGTGTTTCTCTACTAATTGTGGTTCAATATAAACCTCAGTGTCTAAAAACAAATGGCACCAGCTTATGAAATTTTATACATTAGGGCACATGGCAGCTTTACAGTATGTGGGAAGAAGCCCCTTAAACATTGCTGAGAACTGTGAAATCCATACTGTGAACAGAGAATATAATTCGTGTTGTTCACAGAAACACTACAAAGGCCTCCTTTTCTGGGTGACCACTGACATCACCAACAATAGAGGCACCAGGCTGCAAATTAGAACCACAAAGTCATGTGGTCTTTCTTTCAAGATTTTGGAATGCAATGATTAAAAGCCAATATTGGGCCCTGACTGGTGTGGCTCAGTGGATAGAGCGTCAGCCTGTGGACTGAAGGGTCCCAGGTTCGATTCCAGTCAAGAGCATGTACCTTGGTTGCGGGCACATCCCCAGTAGGGGGTGTGAAAGACGCAGCTTATCAATGTTTCTCTCATCGATGTTTCTACCTCTCTATCCCTCTCCCTTCCTCTCTGTAAAAAATCAATAAAATACATTTTTTTTTGAAAAAGCCAATATTGGGCCCCTAACCGGTTTAGCTCAGTCAATAGAGCATTGGCCTGCAGACTGAAGGGTCCCAGGTTCGATTCCGGTCAAGGGCATGTAGCTTGGTTGCAGGCACATCCCCAGTAGGGGGTGTGCAGGAGGCAGCTGATCGATGTTTCTCTCTCATTGATGTTTCTAGCTCTCTGTCCCTCTCCCTTCCTATGTAGAAAAATCAATCAAATATAGGGAGGAAAAAGCCAATATTGGACAAGGAGTGATTTTCTGTCAGTATGGTGTGTCTTCAAAAGCAAAGAAAATCTGGGACCCCACCTTATGTTTACATCTCCATGCTGAAAGATCACAACTTTCCTTTCAAATCATCCCAGGGAGTCAAAAGAACAATCAAAATTATAGGTACAAAAGGAAGAAAAAAAAAAACACCTTTACATAAAGATCATAAACCAGAAGAGAGGACTCTAAGCAGATTGCAGTAGAGTGACTTAGAAGCTGAAGCAATTCATCACAGCATAATGTGAGAACCATGTTCCTGAAAGAGATCACACTTTGTAGCTGAGAATGGGTGCTCTGGATGACCCCTGGGTCAGTGTCATTCTCTCATCCGAGATAAAGGAATGAAGATCCTGTCAAGAGCTCAGAATAATCACAATTTTCTCAAGCACAAGAGACAACATAGAATACATTTCCCCTGAGCACTCCCGGTGGTGATTGGTACACAGTTTTCAGGTGAGCCAGGTGTCAGAGGTGAAATCTCTTCAGCCACAAATACTCATCGCGATATCAATCAGGTAGTAGGTCTGGGCATGTTAGCTAGTGCAATGGAGGTCCTTCTAGCCTCACTTATACCTGAAACTTATGAGGAATCTAGCAGAGTGTATGTTCTCTTAAAAGGGTTTATATTCAGATAAATAGGTCCTAAAGAATCACCTTCAGTGATGTTATTCTAAGTGAGAAAAATAACACATGATGTGCACATTTAAGCCTTCTCTCCACTGTGAATTCTTTGGTGTTGAGGGAGGGTAGAGCTTTGACTAAATGACGTCCCACAGTCACTATACTCATGAGGCTTTTCTCTAGTGTGAGATCGCCGATGTTTAATGAGGGTAGAGCTTCGACTGAAGGACTTCCCACAATCTGTACACTCATAGGGCTTTTCTCCAGTGTGAATTCTGTGGTGCTTACTTAAGCCAGATATTTCACTGAAGAACTTCCCACATTCACTACACTCATAAGGCTTGTCTCCAGTGTGAACTCTGTGGTGGCGAATGAGGACAGACCTATCAATGAAAGCTTTCCCGCAATCACCACACTCATATGGCCTCTCTCCAGTATGAACTCTCTTGTGGATATGAAGGTAACTATTGAACCTAAAAGATTTCCCACAATCACTACACACATATGGCTTTTCTCCAGTGTGAACTCGCTGATGCTTCATGAGGGTAGATCTATGACTGAAGGACTTCCCACAATCTGTACACTCATATGGCTTTTCTCCAGTATGAACTCTCTTGTGGATATGAAGGTGACTATTGGACCTAAACGATTTCCCACAATCAGTACACTCATATGGCTTTTCGCCAGTATGAATTCTGTAGTGCTTATTTAAGCCAGATCTTTCACTGAAAGACTTCCCACATTCACTACATTCATAAGGCTTGTCTCCAGTGTGAACTCTGTGGTGGAGAATGAGGGAAGACCGATCAATGAAAGCCTTTCCACAATCATCACACGCATATGGCCTCTCTCCAGTATGAACTCTCTTGTGGATATAAAGGTAACTATTGAACCTAAAAGATTTCCCACAATCACTACACTCATATGGCTTTTCTCCAGAATGAACTCTCTGATGTTGAATGAGGCTTGAGCTACGACTGAAGGACTTCCCACAATCTGTACACTCATATGGCTTCTCTCCAGTATGAATTCTCTGGTGGTTAAGAAGGTGAGAATTTTTCCTAAAGGAATTTCCACAGTCACTACATTCATACGGCTTTTCTCCAGTGTGAATTTGCTTATGTTGAATTAGGTTAAAGCTACACCTGAAGGACTTCCCACAATCTGTACACTGATATGGCTTCTCTCCAGTATGAACTCTCTTGTGCTTACGAAGTTGACTATTGGACCTAAAAGATTTCCCACAATCAATACACTCAGCTGGCTTTTCTCCAATGTGAACTCTCTGGTGTGTAACCAAGCTAGTTTTACGGTTAAAAGATTTCTTACGTTCACTGAACTCACACGGTTTTTCTCCAGTGTCAACTCTGTGGTGTTGAATGAGGAGAGAGCTTTGTCTATAGAACTTCCCACAATCAGTACATTCATAGGGATTTTGTCCAGTGTGAATATCGCTTTTTTGATTGAGGTTCATGATGCACCTAAAACATTTCCCACATTTGTTACCCTCATAATTCACTTCTCCAGAGCAGATGCCCTGATGTTGAACAACTTTCTGGTTGCTGCTGACAGCTTTTTCACATTCACCCCAATAATGGTGACATTTTCCACTGAGAAATTCCTGTGCAATCTCACTGCTACTGTGTGGCTCCTCAGTCTCGAGAAGTGCTGGATGCTGTGGAAGATCTGAGATGGCAGGAAAGCCTTTCCCAACCTCCCTACTCATTGAAGGCATCCATGTTAAGTGGAAGCTAAACCTGTTCACAAACGAGGCCCTGTCCATAGCTTCTTTCCAGGGCTTCTCTCCACCAGAAACCCTCTGTTGCTCACGAGGGTTTGCACTGAAACAGAAGCCTCTCACACATGCGTCACTGAAGAAGGCTTTCTGCTCCAAGTCTGCTGTTTGTGACTCAGTCGGGTGCAGAATATCTTTTAACACTGAGACACACTTCTTACAGAGATGAGTCCTCTGAGTAGCTGGAGCTGTCTCAGAAGACCTGACCTGTGACTCTCCGGGTAGAGATACATTCTGCTCAGAATGTGTCACCTTATCTTCCATTTTATGCCAACAACCTACAAACAGAGAATGGTAAAGAAAAAAAAGAATAGTCACTGTGGTATCAGGGGGAAGTTATAATACAAAAGTGTATTCCACATACTACCCTGTTTCCATGCAATTGTCTCAAAATAAGAGATCTGCAGGAAAGCTTAATAAGAGGTTGCTGTAAAATTATGGACCTCTGAAGCTAAAAAACCAGAAAAGACTTCACCAAAAATATGACAAAAAGATGGCAAACACCACATGGAAGAGAAGTAGAATCTCCTGCTCGTTGTTCTGCTAAGAGTGTCCACCTGTGCTTCTCTGCTGGTGACATGGGATGGCTGTGCAGGAGGATAGTTATGTCTATTTCCAAGTTACATTCAATAAACAAGCATCTGGTGTTGGAGGACTACTTACGCATATACACTGAGTGGCCAGATTATTATGATCTCTGAATGCATAACAATCTGGCCACTCAGTGTACTTCTCCTGAGTACCTCATTTATTTGATATCAAAGATACTGTAAATTGTGCACCTGATCAGTTTTCCCCTTTGCACTGGCTGACAGAAAGCTCAGGGCAAATAGGTGGTTGATCTTCAGCAAAAGTCTACAATACTTTGGGTACCCATTTGAGGTACAAATTCATTGAGTGGCCAGATTATTATGCATTCAGAGATCATAATAATCTGGCCACTCAGTGCATTTGCCCTTCATAACACAAGTGCAGGACAGTGTTTGTGAACATTGCACAGAGAGCAGTGCAGAGGAACAGGTGATGTAAAAAGGCCACAAAAGGTGAAGGTAGCCAACAGTCTGATGAAACAAGTCAGCAAACTGCCAAGTATGAGAAAGTAAAGGTAGAAATGAGTTGTGGCCAGTGGCACCTGCACCTGCACCTGCACAGTGTTGCCAGGAGCAGACTCGTGGTATGATCTGAACACAGCACTGGCACCATACCTTCCCCCAGTTGCCACTCAGAAGTGCCCGGCCTTCTCTGAGTCCATTGTGCATATTCATCATGAGAAAACACCATGTTCTCATTGTACCTTCTATCAGACAAATACCTGGAACCTAAATATTCTGAGTGTTCATGAAGGACAACAAGCCCTGGCCCAGAGCACCTTGGCATGCAATAGTATTCGAGGAAAGGATATTACAGATAATAAGTGACGGAGGGCCTGAGAAGAACTGTTCATGGTTCATGTAAGTAAAGACCATAACCTGGCTCAGGCAGTCACCAAGGACCTTAAGCTCAAGGGAAGGGACAAAAGTGGAAGCCACGAATGTGGACATAATAAACCTCCCAGGAAAAGGAAGAGCAAGGTGAACCTATTGATCTGTCTGTAGAACTCCTGACTCCCAGACACTATCTGCACTTTGGGAGACAATGGGTTCTAGGGATGCTCGTGGAGTCCATTCCTCAAGACTCTCCACACAGCTCAGCACTGGCAGCCGCAGCACGGTTGACAAGAAAGTGGGGGAAGTAGCAGAGTCCGTGGACTAACTGTGGGAGAGAGAGAGAGCGACAGGTGGAGAATATAGGAAGAGAGGACATCACCTCAGGACACGAGGAGAGATGTGAAGGGCTTACCGACAGATGAGACCAGTGCAAAAACTTCCAGCATCACATCGCAGTACAGAAGTCTCTGAGCCTCATCCAGGAGCTCCCACTCCTCCAGAGAGAAGGCAATGGCCACGTCCTCAAAGTCCATATTCTGGCAGATTGGAGACAGTTCAGTCCATGATCAGCTTATTTCCTAGGATTTTACAGTCATCATCCTCCCAATTTTGCGGACCTCTCTACTCCCAACATCTGAAATTATACCAGGTCTTCAAAGTCAGTCTCTCCTTGTATTCCTACGGATACTTCGCTTTCCCACAACAATAAGGCAGACAAGCAGATTAAGGATACCTGTGCTCTGGGCCTCACATTGGATCTGGTCAATAAGTGGTTGTCATGAACATAGGGAGGGAGAGTTGTGGGCCATAAAGAGAGTGTGAGGGATTTCACACTGGTCTTATCAGGCATCCCCCTGGCAGTGCCCTGGACTGTCCAAGACTTCAAAAAACATGGCATCACACTTTACCCTTCCAATCTCAATAGAGAGTGCTGAGGCCATCACTTTTCACTACCTGCTCCATATAATTCTTTGAAGCACACTTTCTCTCACACATCTTCATTCCTGGAGGCACGACTTCAAAGATAACACAAATATGCCATGATGAGGATCAGTTGTTTCCGAATCAGCTTCTTTTCCAAAATTCAAATTCCCCACCTCTGTAATGTGTGCCTCCCTTCCCTTACCCTTTCCCATGGCAGTGGAGATTTTCAAGCCCAGGTGACCCTGACATATGCGATCTCTTTCCAATGGATCACTGTATCAGCCCTCAACACCAACAGGCAAGTGTGCACATACATGGCATCTAAGATTTGGACCTAGCATGTAACATGACAACATCCCCTCCTTCAGTAGTAACCCTAAAATTCCCCCATAGGATATCATAAAGACACCACCAGAAAGGGAAATACCCTTCATTCACTTGTATGTCAGTGTCAGTGTGCTGTAGCCATGAATTCACACTCACTCTCCAAGGGCACATCACCCTTTCTACCACACCTCTCTCACACCACAGCCCTCATAGTCATCTCCCACCACCACAGCCCTCATAGTCATCTCCTTGGCTTCCTAATCTTTAGTCATCTCCCACCACCACAGCCCTCATAGTCATCTCCTTGGCTTCCTACCCTTTACTCATAGTGTGGTGCAGAGAATGCTGGGCAAATTCAAACTGAATGAAGGACTAACCCGACACTGACAGCCCACACTGAAGACAGCACCTTGAGTCCTGATAGGAAGGCTTCCCTCCCTGATTTGTTCCTTCAACCTTACCCATCCGATCTCAGATATCCAGAGCGCACTTTCACTGCTGCACTGGATGTCCCTTCATGAGTCACAGCCTCCATCATTCAAGTGCCATCACCTATGGCCCTCTTTACCACGCCCAGTGAATCTCACAGATGACCCCTCATGCCCCTGAGGAAATCCACCAGACTGAGTGAAACACTCTAGGCTCATGGTCACACAGATTTCTGTTGAGTGTTTAAGATGTAATTATGCACTAGCTCCAGTCTCAGCCTGTTTGAATTACTCTTCCTTGTGTCCAATTACAAAATAAAAAGGTGATCTAGCCCGAACCAGTTTGGCTCAGTGGATAGAGTGTCGGCCTGCGGACTGAAAGGTCCCAGGTTCGATTCCAGTCAAGGGCATGTGCCTTGGTTGCGGGCACATCCCTGGTGGGGGGCGTGCAGGAGGCTACTGATCAATGTTTCTCTCTCATCAATGTTTCTGGCTCTCTGTCCATCTCCCTTCCTCTGTGTGGAAAATTAATAAAATATATTTAGAAAAAACTTATTTCTTCTTTTTAAAAAGAAGAAACCCACTTTTAAAATAAATAAATAAATAAAAAGGTGATCTATAACTCCTCCCTGGTTCATACACTCTCTGCTACCATTTCACAAAGTCTTCATCCTGAACTGTTCCTCAGAGTACCAGACACTCATGAGTTGCTCTATGAAATATCTCACACTCTAACAGGCCTAAAATAAAAGGATTTGCATCCCCAAATGAACATTGCTCTTTCTACTATGAATTTTTCCATCTCAGTTGATGGTGCTTCCGTACCTCCAGCTGCAAAGTCCAAACCTTCATGTCATATTTAACTGTTACCTCTGTCTCTCTTAACCTCCTAATTAGAAAATCCTGGTGGACCAACTTTAAAAACAGAACCAGAATCTAATTGCTTCTAGGACCTCCATGGCCATCATCATGTGCCAGATAACCTCACACTGCCCAACACTATCACAGCCGTTCCCTTCCCAATCCTTTTCCTACCTCCCTCACACCCATATTGTTCATCATGTTGCAGCAACAGGGAGTCTAATGAGACCTGGGTCAGTCACCTGCCTCCATTGCTCCAAATCTCCCATTGCTCCCATCACCTGCAGAACAGACTCCCAATTTGTAACAAAGCTCCTCTAAATCTGACTACTGTCCCATTGTTTCCAGTTCGTCCTTTTTTAAGAAAATCAACACCTTCTCATTCCTGAATGAGTTCCATCTTCACTCTGAGTCTTTGCACACACAGGACCCTATGCCTGGAAAAACCTCTCACATCCCATTCCACTGGTTGCCAAAAACAGGGACCACTCACATGACACTAGACCTGGACTTAGAATTCTGGGCTTGGTGTCTCATCAAGGTCCCCGTGTAAAAAGGCTGAAATAGTGTCTGGACTGTCCCAGGGCACCCCTATCTCAGAGGCTACAAGACTGTGAGGCCCTGAAATAAGTTCCACAAACCAGTCCCCTAAGCATTACTACGTCTGCAGGAATCTGAGGAAAGAGGAAGGTCTGTTGAGTCTGGTCAACCCTGGACCAGGTGACCTTGAGATGCCTGCATTTCCTCAGGGCCTCAGTCCTCAGTGCACACCCTTTCTAGTGACCTTATCATTTACAGGACTTCTTCCTGTCCCTAAGTGCTGTCCTCTCTCTGCCAGTCTTCTCGTTCTTCCTCTGAGCAGTTTTGGGAAAAGGTTAGAATCCTGCCTCAGACAACGTCTCTCTTTTGTTCACAAGCACCAATGCTGGCACTCCCTGAAAATGAAAGAAAAACTCCTCACACAAAACTTTCCCTCATCTTTCTTGTTGCCTTTAGACACAAAACAGACCTGAGTTTCCCAAATCCTCCCAGCTCAACCACACCACCACGTCCTTCCTGGCTGGCATTGCCGCCTGTCACCCGCTTTCACTGTGTCACACCGTCTGTTACCCACCAGAGACTCACTGTTCTGTAAGCTGAGACCTGGGCTGCAGGACCTGACACTGGAAGGTACATGAGGTGAGCTGAGTGGAATTCTGTAAGCAGGAGTCTGGAAAGCAAGGAGGCTTCAATCCCACCTGCTGTGGCTCAACAAGCCTCAGACACACCACTTAGAGCAGGGACACTGCCTCTGATGCCTCGTTGTGGCTTTAAGGCAGAGGACCAGAGCCTCTGACTGTGGTAACAGAAGAAAGAGGTCGAAATGTCCACCAGGAGAAAGATGCTGGACGTCACACCCAAACCAATGGGCACCTGGGTAATGCGCCTCTTCTGGGCCTTCACTGGCTAAACTCAGCCATCCTTGGGCCCATTGCCCTTTGGGTAACCTACTTTTCCAGGCCCCCCAGGTGCCATTAGGATCCCAGGCACTGACTGGCCATTGCAGTGTTGGTTTGGGGACGCTGAGTGGCGCTGGGAAATGACAACTTGAGGTTCTGGTGGCTGTTATAGGCTTTTGTGGAGTGTTGTCTGCAACTGATCTCTTGTTTGGAGACATTATTTCAGATTCTGTGAATCCCAGAATGCTCCCTGAGGTGGAAAGTGTTATTTCATTGATTCCTGAAACCACAAATCTAAGTGAATACATATAGTGATATATTTAAAAATTTTTATTTGTATTTTAGAGAAATGAACTGAGATGGAGAAACACCCATCAGCTGCCTCGTGCATGCCCCCAACCCACCGTGAATACAACTGGGAGACCTGGTTTGTGCCCTGACCAGGAACTGAACTGGCAACCTTTCTGTGCATGGGAAGATGCTCAACCAACTGTGCCACTCCAGCTGTCAGATTCTTTATATTTAACATAAAAATATCACATTATTAAGAGAAAAAGCAGGCTATAAGAGAATATACATAATTCCATCCTACTCGTTTCAAAGCAGTGTTTGAAGGGTTACAAAGGCCAAAAAATTGACATTTCCTACATTGTCTGGATGTCTGTGGTCAGTACACATTGTGAAGCTAAGGAGCAAAGAGTTACCGAATGTTTACTACAGGTGCCAGGTCCGGATTCGATGCTTTACCTGCATTGTTATTTCATTGAATCCTCTCTGCAAACTGAGATGGTTTAACCATCTATTTAATGGGGAGGAAATCCAGGCTCAGAGACTCAATATACAGTAAATTGCCTGATTGTAGAGTTAATAAAGGCAGGGCTGGAAATCAAACCCAGGTGTCTCTAACAACAGAGCTCTGGCTTCTAATGTTAGGCTCTGCTGCCTCCTAGAGGGTAGAATAGGGCATGCGTTCCCACTAAAACGGGCTAGATGTTATTGTGGGTAACAAACAGGCCCAAGCTTTAGTGGCTTATACTAAAGAAGGTATCTTTCTCGTTCATACCACATGAACACCCTCGTTTCCCTGGGACTGGGATAAAGTAGAAACACCATGTTGGTACCTACTACGTGTTATCAGAAATGGAAAGGGAGGATGGCTAGTCTTAGTGTTTCTAGACACTTCTGTTAGAGGTAACAGAGTTCACTTGCACCACATTTCACTGGTCAAAATACATCACAGGGCTGCCGCAAACACCAAGGGCTCAGTAGGAGAACCTGACATACTTGATGGGCCCCCTTAAGGCCACTGCATAGAACCACCCTCTTTGGGGCTGTGAAGGGTCCGGGAGTGATGCTCTGAGTAGACGCAGGCACCTTCCTCCACTTATTCTTGTCTTGTGTATTAATTTGCACGACAGCCCTTTCCCCAAGCCTTTGAACCCGAAAGCCACGGGGGCCGTGGCTTTTCACACACATTGTCCTCTCCATCACCCCAGAAGAGAATGCCCATGCATTTGCTTGTTTCTAGGGTGCAGAGACACACAAACTCACAGGAAACATACAGACACCACAAGCACAGAAACACACAGGTACAGAACACTCCAGCATCACATCACAGTTCAGACGTCTCTGAGCCTCATCAAGCATCCCCCACTCCTCCTGAGAGAAGACAATGGCCACAACCTCAAAGTTCATATCCTGTCATGAAGGGGAAAGCTCAGTCCATGATCAGCTTCTTTCCTAAGATTCCAAGTATGCAATATCTCTGACCCTCCACATTCATCTACTGCCTCTGCTCCCACACTGGAGAAGATAGCAGGCCTTGGTCCCATGAAAGCCACTTGCTTCTTAAATTCCTACAGATAATTTGTCTTTCCACAATAATAAAGGCAGTTGAGCAGAGAGAAGATACCTGAGCTCTGGGCCTCACCTGTAGGCCACACTGATGTTGTCAATAGAGTGGGTGACAAGAACATAGGGTAGGGAGTGCCTGACTGGTTTGGCTCAGTGGATAGAGCGTCAGGCCATGGACTGAGGGGGGGGGGGGGGGGGTCCCAGGTTTGGTTCCGGTCGAGTGCATGTATCTTGGTTGCAGGCTTGATCCCCAGTGGCGGGGCATGCAGGAGGCAGCTGATCGATGTTTCTAACTCTCTATCCCTCTCCCTTCCTCTCTTTAAAAAAGTCAATAAAAAAATATATTTAAAAAAAGAACATAGGGTAGGGAGAAATATTGGCCATAAAGAGACTGTGAGTGATTGACACTGGTTATGTCAGGCAATACCCAAAAAGTCCCCCAGAAGATCACTCCAGACACCAAAAACATGGCATCACTCTTACAACCCCAAACCCAGGGTGCTGAGGCCATCACTTTGTACTACCTGATGCACATAGTTCTTTTAATAATACTTCTCTCACACAGCTTCATTCCCACTGGGACAACTTCAAAGATAACACAATTTTCCGTGGCGAGGACAGCTTGTTTCCTAATCACCTTCTTTTCCAAAATTGAAGTTCATCTCCTTCATAATCTGTTTCTCTTTTCCCCTTCTCCCTTATCCATGCCAGTGTAGATTTTCAAGCCCAGGTAACACTGATGTGTGCTATCTCGTTCCTACAGATCACTGTGCCAGCCATCACAACAAATGGAAGGAGGGTAGATAAATGGCATCTAAGCTACGGACCTGGTAGTTGCACCACAACACCCCTCTTTTCAGGAAATTAGCTCAAAACTAACTCCCCTTAATGTATCAGCCAGATCCCACCAGAAATGGGTCCACCCTTCATCACTCTCCTGTCAATGTCAGGGTCCTGTGGCCATGAATTCACACTCCCTCTCCACGTGCACATCACTCTTTCTACCACACCTCTCTCACATATGCATTCCCACAGCCCCCGCCCCCACAGGCATCTCCTTGGCCTATTACTCATTACTCAGCAGGTGTGGTCAGGAGAATGCTTGCCAACTTCAAACAGGATCCAGTATGGCCCAGACTCTTGAGAGTCCACACTCCTAGTGGTAGCCTGGAGTCCTGCTATGCAGGCTGCTCTCCATGACCACTTTTTCCTTCAACCTCACCTACTGAGAACCACAATCAGATCTCAGACACCCAGAGCGCACCTGCCCTGGTGCTGCACTTGATGTCCCTTCACCAGTCACAGCCCACATCTCCCCACTTATCCGTCACTCAAGTCCCAGCCCCGGTGGCCCTCTGCACCAAGCCCAGTGAGTCTCACAGGTGACCACTCAAGCCTCTAAGCCAGTGGTTCTCAACCTTCCTAATGCCGCGACCCTTCAATACAGTTCCGCATGTTTTGGGGACCCCCAACCATAAAATTATTTTCGTTGCTACTTCATAACTATAACGTAGCTACTGTTATGAATCGTAATGTAAATATCTGTGTTTTCCGATGCTCTTAGGTGACCCCTGTGAAAGGGTCGTTCGACCCCCAAAGGGATTGCGACCCACAGTTTGAGAACTGCTGCTCTAAGCTAACCCACAAGACGGACTGCAAAGCCCCAGGCCACAACAAGGGTCACAGCAAAATCCTGGTGAGTGTTTAGAGAAGTAAATATGTACCAGCCTAATTCATCTCCAATTCATCTCATGTCCACTCATCTTTTAAAGGCCTTGGCCACCGGGAAACCATTATCTCTCAACACTCTACATGACCACCTCTGTCCCTTTGCTGTGCTGTGACAACCACCGCCCACTAACAGGGGCCCCAAAAGAAACCAGTCCTCAGGGTCACACTGATCCTCTGAGCTACTAAGACCATTACCATCCTGACAATGATTCCCTGTACTAAAGTGATTCACAGTCCTGGCTGATGTGTCTCAGTTGATTGTCAACCCACGCACTGAGAGGTCGCAGATACACACCAGTCCCAGTCAAGTCCCCTGCCTGGGGTTGGGACTGGATTCCCGTAGCGGTCATGCAGGAGGGAACTGATCCTTGTTTCTTTCTCATGGATGTTTCTGTCTCTCTCCCTCTCCTTTCCTTTCTACATCTAAAATCAGAATAAAAGTGTACATAGATATATTTTTATTTTTTAAATTTTGTTATTTTAAAGATATATTCTTATTGCTTTCAGAGAGGAAAGTAGAGGGAGAGTCAGAAACATCAATGATGAGAATCATTGATCGGCTGCCTCCTGAAAGCCCCTACTGTGGGTTGAGTCCCCAACCCCAGCATGTGCCCTTCACCAGAATCAAACCTGGGACCCTTCAGTCTGTAGGCCGACGCTCTAGCCACTGAGCGAAACCAGCTAGGGCGAAAAATATGTATATTTATATTTTTAAGTGCACCTGCCAGTGGCTGAGCCAGCTCAGTCTTCACTCCCAGCCTTTGCACATCCTGGTCCCTGCGATGAGGACCTCCCACATCGCACTCCACCCTTTGCCAAAACCAGGGTCCACTTCCTAAAGCCCTAGTCGTGGCCTCCGGATTCTGGGCTGAGTGTCTGCCGGTCCCAGGGCAGGAAGAGGGGCCGGACAGCCCCAGGACCCACAACTCAGAGGCCACGAGAGTGAGGCCCTGACATCAGCCCCACAACCCAGCCCCCTAAGCGGCTCTGCACCTGCAGGAACCTGTGGGAACGAAAGGGCTGTGGAGGGCCTGGCACCCACCGCCAGGACCCAGGGGCTCAGGCTGCTCGGGGCCCTGGCCCAGCCCCGGCGCCGGCTGATGCCCGCATCCCTCGGGGCTCAAGGTCCCTCTGTGGTTCACACCCCCACAGCCCCGTCGCCCGGAGGAGGAAAGTGAAACTCCTCCCGGAACCGCCTCTCCTCCTCTCTGTCGCCTTTAGACACGAACCAGGCCTGGCTTTCCCCACCTCCCGGCTCAGCCACCCCACGGCCTTCCCCGGGGCCTCGCAGCCCGTCGCCCTCCTCCCCCTCACCCCCTGCGTCACCCACGGGCACTCACTGCTCTGGGCGCTGCGACCTGGGCTGCGGGAACTGAGCGGCGCCGGCACCGAGGCTGGAGGGTTCGATGCGGTGACGCCAAGTGAACTCTGTCAGCGGAGAGGAGGCGGGAGGCACGGGGACCCCAATCCAGGGTGTCGGGGCTCAACAGGCCTCAGACACACCCTGCCCAGCGGGACGCGGCCTCCCGCGTCTCCTCCTTCTGGCGATCGGAGCGTTGAAGCCCCTGAGCCAGCGAACAGCCTGAAGAAGTCAAAATGTCCGCCAGGAGGAAGACTCCGGAAGTCCCGCCCTAACCTGATGCGGAGGCCCTTTATCGCCCACTCGCGTAGACGCATTGCTTTCTGGGTAATGTAGTTTTCTCAACCGCCCAGTAGAGGGCTCGCTTTGCAGCCCAGGAACTTGAGGAACCAGGTGTGGCGCTGCCAGTAGCGCTGGGGAAGGAGGAGATGGGACCAGAGGCCTGGTTACCTGGGACAGACTGACGGACCTCCCGGGGAGGGGGGAGGACGGGGAGAGACCCCCAAAGAACACATACACACGGGGAAATGGGAGACATCTGTAACACCGTCAACAATAAAAAATACACATTTAAAAAAATATTTCAAAAAAAGGTCGCCCAGCTGGTGTTGCTGAGTGGTTGAGCGTCAACCTATGATCCAGGAGGTCAGGATTCTATCCTGGTCATAGCACAGACGTGCGTTAGGAGTTCAATTCCCGGTGTGGGGGGACTTGCAGGAGGCAGGTAATCAGTGATTCTCTCTCATTATTGACCCTTTTCTCTCTTTCTCTTCCTCTAAAATATTATATATATATATAAAATATTATATATATAATATATATATATATATATATACACACACACACACACACACACACATATATATATTTATCATGGACACAGATTATAATGTGGTGAGCTCCTACAAGCAATGGGGCAGAGTAGAGGGAAACAAAAGGGGAGCAGGGAGAGGGAACATGGGGGACATCTGTAATCATTTCAAAAATTAAAAATAATAGTGCACCCAGCAGGTGTGGCTCAATGGGTGGTGGTGGGCCCATGAACCAAGAGATCACTGGTTCGATTCCTGGTAGGGTACATGCCCAGGTTGGGGGCTCCATCCCCAGTAAGGGATGTGCAGGAGGCACATGAGATCCATGATTCTCATCTTTGACTGGAATTGAACCCAGGACCCTTCCTTCCTCAGGCAGACTCTCTATCCACTGAGCCAAACCGGTTAGGGCTCACACCGATGTTTTAAAAAAAGAAATAAATGATTGAAAAACAAGATTGAACTAACTCAACAACACCAAAGTGAGCGTGGGCCATCACGTTTCCTCCCAACCCTTGGAAGGAAAGTCAGGCCTTGGTCTGTCTTTATAGAGGGTGTCCCAGGCATAACTTTGTTCGGGAACAGGAAGCAGCCTGGACCGGGTCGGCCTCAGGTTGGCCTGGTATGTCTGTTCTTGATTTCATGCAGAAAAGATTTCACAACATGAGTTCAGGAGATGTTGCAGGTATGTTTGTTGAAGCTGGGGATAATGGGGGGGAAATGTGGGCCCTAGGATGGAACAAGCAACAGCAGAGACTCCACGGGGCTCCTCTGGCTCTAGGAACACTGTGGGAAATCATGGAGCCAAAGCGGGGCTGCTGTGAGCTCGCTGGACCTTGAGTGCAGGTCCAGGCGCTCAGCCTGGGATGAGCTGCTGCAACTCACTGCTGCCCTGGTTGCAGGTCAGGTGGGGACCCTTAAGAGTTCAGAAGAGCCTGGCCGGTGTGGTTCAATGTCAACCTATGAACCTGGAAGTCAGAGTTTGATTCCAGGTCAGGCCACATGCCAGGGTTGTGGGCACAATCCCCATGGTGGGTTGTGCAGGAGGCAGCCCACCAGTGATTCTCTGTCACCATTGATGTTTCTGTCTCTCCCTCTTCCTTCCTCTATGACAGCGGTTCTCAACCTATGGGTTGTGACCTCTTTGGGGTAGAAAAATTACAGTTATGAAGTAGCAACGAAAATAATTTTATGGTTGGCGATCACCAGAACATGAGGAACTGTATTAAAAGGTTGCATCATTAGGAAGGTTGAGAACCACTGCACTATGAAATCATTAAAAAACATATTTTGAATTTTTGTTTTAAATCAATTATAGAGTATTAAAAAAATGTTTAAAACTTGCCACTTCTGAACTATTATGAACTAGTGGCCCAGTGCATGAAATTTGTGCACTGGGGGAGGTGTCCCTCAGCCCGTCCTGCGCCCTCTCACAGTCTGGGACGCCTCGTGGGATGTCCAACTGCCCATAGGCGGACATCCCTCTCACAATCCGGGATCCCTCACTCCTTACCGACTGCCTGCTTGATGCTCCTTACCGTTTGGCTCGCTGCTCCTCCGCGATGCTGTGGAGGTGGGAGAGGCTTCTGGCACTGCCACTGCGCTCACCAGCCATGAGCCTGGCTTCTGGTTTGCCAGCTAAATTCTCAGGGGGCGGGGGCAGGGCATCCAGAATGCAGCTAATCAATGACTCTCTCGATCACTGATGTTTCCATCTCTCTTTCCTTTTCTCTTTCTCTCTCAAAAACAATAGAAATATTTTTAAAAGAATACCTATAATAATAAATGCATAATGTCCTAATTAGACCAGACATCCTTCCATCCTTCCAGACGAAACAGGGGCTGCGAGGGAAATCTGGGTCCCAGGTGCCAGAGGGAAGCTGGTACCGGCAGCCAGGGGAAGGAAAGTCTATTCTTGCACGAATTTTGTGCATTGGAGCTCTAGTATATACATATATGCATAGCCTATGGGCATAGACAATAAGGTGGTAAGGGCCTAGAAGTGGTGGTGGAAGGTAGAAAGAGGCAAAGGGGGAGGGTAGGAAATATGTTATAGTCAACAATATAAAAAATGTGTTAAAATTTAATTGACCCAACAAAACCAAAGTGAGTGTGGGCCATCAGTTTTTCTACCAACCCTTGTAAGAAAAACCATGCCTTGGTCTGTCCTTATAGAGGGTGTCCCAGGCATCCCTGTGTTGGGGAACAGGAAGCAGCCTGGAGTGGTCTGGTCTCAGGTTGGCCTGGAGTGTTTGAGTTCTTGACTTCATGCTGAAAAGATGTCACAACGTGAATTCAGATTTCCAGGCACGTTTGTTGAAGCTGGAGATAATGAAAACAAAGGTAGGCCCTAGGATCGAACAAGCAACAGCAGAGACTAGGCGGGGCTCCTTTGTCTCTAAGAACATTGTGGGAAATGAGTGAGCCAAAGCGGGGCTGCGGGTAGCTCTCTGGACGATCAGAGAAAAGGGGGCCTTGAGCACAGGTTCAGGCGGTCAGCCAGGGAGGAGCTGCTGCTGCTATTGCTGACTCAGTTGTAGGTCAGGTGGGACCTTTACAAGCTTCGAAGAGCCCAGCATGTGGCCCAGTGGTTGAGCATCGACCTATGAACCAGGAGGTCACAGTTTGATTCCCGGTCAGGACACATGCCTAGGTTGTGTGCTCTATCCCCATTGTGTGGTGTGCAAGAGGCAGCTCATCAATGATTCTCTCTCATCATTGTTGTTTCTCTATCTCCCTCTCCCTTCCTCTCTGAAATCAACAAAAATGTATTTTAAAAAATAAAGAAAATAGAGTGGAACCAAGATGGCGGCACAAACACCTGAATTTGCTGCCACACACAGCCACATCAAAACTACAACTAAAAGACCAAACAGATATCATCCAGAACCACAGGAAGGCTGGCTGAATGGAAGTTATACAAATAGAAGGAAAGAGAAAAGCACACTGAGACTCGGAGGAGGTGTGGAGGTACGGAAGTGCGGAGGTACGGAGGCGTGCGCAGAAAGGGGCTGGCAACTGGGTACGCTGTTGTCTTTTTCAACCGGGAGGGAGATTCAAGCTCCTGACTGCTCTGACCTCCAGTTCCAGGCACGAGACTCTGGGGACCCAGACTCACATGGAGAGAAACTGGACTGCCTGGCATCGGACCGGATCATGAAGGTGGCTTTCTCTCAGAGGTGCTTGCAGGTTCCTGCAAGGTGCCACAAGACACAGACACCTGGGGACCTCTTCGGGGCAGGGCTGATGGGCAGCCATTGCTGTTTGCTCCACCCTGGTGACTCCTTGAGACCCCACCCCACCCAATTTACAACCCCACCCAAGCTGTGCACAGAGGCTTTTGCATCTGAATGGCCTGCCTTTTGCAATCTAAAACCTAACAAACTGCAGCTGGGTCAGAGAGCCTCAAAAGGAAGGCCTAAGGCTGGACAGCAGCTTGCGTTGCTTCACAGCTGGGCCTAATCTGGGCACCTCCAAAACCTGAACAAAGAAGAGGAATCTGCAGATCTCTCCATAGCTCCTGCTGGGTGGCCTCAGGAAGTGGCTAACTTTGCACCTCCTTGGAGATGCAAGAGCCAGTGTACCCAGTGGTCAGAGTGAGACCATCCAGATTACAACTCTTCACATCCATAAGAGACACAATCAGGTGGCAAACTCAGTGAATGCCAAAGAACCACTGAAGCTAATCTTGCTCCATAAGGGTGTCTCCAGCACAGGAGTTCTCCCATTGTAGACACAACTGACCCTCAAGGCCAATTGGCCTGGAGGTCAATTCCTCCCAGTGATATTAACAGCAATAAAGGCTTAACTACATAGTGTGCACACAGCCCACAAAGGGGTGCACCAAGAGTGTCCACCTTTGGTAATTAGGGAAGCTGAGCCACTGGGCCCTATAGGACACCTAGCACACAAAGCCACTCTATCAACACAGGGAAGCAACCAAAATGCAGAGACAAAGAAATAGGTCACAAATGAAAGAAATGGAGGAAAGCAAGCTATTGGATATAGAGTTCAAAACCATGGTTATAAGGTTACTCCAGAATCTTCTAGAAACCTCTAAGAAATTTAGTTAGACCCTCAAGGATATGAAAAAGGACCAGCTAGAAAGCATACAGTGACTGAAAACTTACCTAATAATAAACATGTAAATTGACCGTACCTCCCCTTTGCCCACAGCCAATCAGAGTATGCAAATTAACCCATCAAAGATGGAGGTTAATTTGCATACATACCTGGGTCCTGGGAACCTCCTAGCACCCAGGTCACTCCCAGCCAGCCATCAGAGGGGCCAAGCCTGCTATTGGAGGGGTGGCGTTGGGTGGAGACGGGGGGACACCTCCCAAGCCTAAAGCTTGGGGTTTGGGAATGGGCTGAGCCTGTGACCAAACGCAGACCACCCAGAAGGCAGCGCTGGGTTGCCCAGCTACAGGCTGGTGACCCAACACTGACTGCTCAGGTGGTTGAGACCCAGAAAGTGAGTCAGAGTCTGATCTGCAGCATCAGTGGAAGCTGTTGATCAGTGTACTCACCTCTCTTTCTCTCCCTCTTTCTTTCTGATCAACTCCAGCAGCCAGGCTTTTCTTTCCATCCAGGCCTCTTTGATCGGGCCCAGAGATAGGCCTGGAGATGCTGACTGGCATAGGAACCAACAAATCAGAAGCAAAGTTGGGAGCTGTGGGGAACCAGTGGCTGCCTAGGAGGTGGAGTTTCCGACACTGAATAGCATAGGAACTGACCAATGAGAACCAAAGGTGGGTGCTGTGAGAAGTCAATGGCTGTCTAGGAGGCAGAACTTTTGACGCTGACTGGCATAGGAACCGACCAATCAGAACCAAATCTGGGTGCTATGGGGAGCCAATGGCTGCCTAAGAGGTGGAGCTTTTGACACTGACTGGCATTGAAACTGACCAATGAGAACCAAATTGGCCAGCAGAGGGCAGTTGGAGGCGACATCAGGCCTGCAGGCGAGGGCAGTTAGGGGTGATTAGGCTGGCAGGCAGAAGCAGTTAGGGGCTATCAGGCAGGCAGGCAGGTGAGCAGTTAGGAGCCAGTGGCCCCAGATTGTGAGAGGGATGTCTGACTGCTGATTTAGGCCCAATCGCTGCCTAAAATGGCAGCTGGACATACTCAAGGGGTCCCCAGTTGGAGAGGGTGCAGGCTGAGTTGAGGGAATGCCCCCTCCATGCATGAATTTCGTGCACCGGGCCTCTAGTAAAGAATAATATACAGAGATCCAACAGCAGACTAGAGGATCCCAAGAATCAAGTCAAAGATTTGAAATAGGAAGAAGCAAAAAACACCCAACCAGAAAAGAAAGAAGAATCCAAAAATATGAAGATAGTGTAAGGAGCCTCTGGGACAACTTCAAGCGTACTGACATCCGAATTATAGGAGTGGCAGAAAAAGAGAGAGAGCAAGATATTATAAACCTATTTGAAGAAATAATAACAGAAAACTTCCCCTATCTGGTGAAAGAAAGAGACAAGTCCAGGAAGCACAGATAACCACAAACAAAAGGAATCCAAAGAGGACCACACCAAGATACATTATAATTAAAATGCCAAGGGCAAAAGACAAAGAGAGAATCTTAAAAGCAGCAAGAGAAAAGCAGTTAGTTACCTATAAGGGAGCACCCATATGACTGTCAGCTGAATTCTCAACAGAAACTATGCAGGCCAGAAGGAGTGGCAAGTTATTCAAAGTGATGAATAGCAAGAACCTATAACCAAGATTACTCTACCCACCAAAGCTATCATTTAGACTTGAAGGGCAGATAAAGAGCTTCACATATAAGAAAAAGCTAAGGAATTCATCACCACCAAACCAGGACTCTATGAAATGCTAAAGGTTATTCTTTAAGAAGAGAAGAAAAAGGTAAAGATAAAAATTATGAACAAAGTGACAACAAATACGTATCTATCAAGTGAATCTAAAAATCAAGTAAATAAAAAGTCTGATGAACAGAATAAACTGGTGAATATAATAGGATAATAAGATCAGGGGCATAGAACTGGAGTGGATTGACAATTCTCGGGGGGGAAATGGGTGTGGGGTGTGTGGGAAGAGACTGGACAAAAATTGTACACCTATAGATGAAGACAGTGGGGGTGGTAAGGGCATGGGTGAGGTGGGTCCCAGGTGGAGAGGAGCTATGAGGGCAAAAAGAGGAACAACTGTAATTATCTGAATAAAGATCTATTAAAAAATTAAATTAAATAAAAAAATAAATATAATTTTAAAATTGCACTTAGTATTAAGTTTTTGAAGAACTTTTTTTTTTTCTGTGCTGGGCCACACTTTATTTGGAGTTTTCAACCAAAGTAGCTCCCAGCTGAGCCACATGATATGTGCGAAGGTCCACCAGAAAGCTGGGCCTCGCAGTGTGTAAAAAAGGGCCCCCACGGGCCAGAGCTGTGCAATCATAAAAAAAAAAAGGAGAAATTGTCCCCCAGGAAGCCTGGCTGGAATATACACTGCCCTAAGGCAGGCCCTATGCCAACGCTGCCACTAGTTCTGGGTCCTTTTTCTCCAAGGATTGTGCTTCTTTTCCAAGTCCTTAACACCAGGGGCCAGATGCACTCCTCGGTGCAAGGAGGCCTGGCCAGCAGTGAGGTTTGAGGGTTCTCTCTCTCACACATGCAGACAGCCCCCAACATATACTCCCCCACTGGCCTCAGCCGCACCAGAAAACTCAGGGCTTCTCTGAACCCCCAGTCCACCCACGTCACATTCAAGGGGAGGGATACTGTCCTGAGACAGACAAGGCCTCCAAGCCCTAGGGACTCAGCAGGCTGGAGAGGCAGTGCCATTCATTTCACACCTCAAGGCAGGTGTTTGTGGTGCCTGATTGTGCACATGTGCATCTGGGTGTGACCCATTTGTGTCTGTGTATGTGAGTGTGTGTTTGGCCAAAGGTGAGGGCTGAGGCTGGGGCAGGCACTTCTGTGATTCAGGGCACATTGACTTTGAAGGAGCTTCCGGAGACACTTTCGTCACCCCACTGGACAATGAGGATGTAGTCCCCTTTCTCCTTGACGGTGTAGTTGAAGTTGTTATACCCGGTTGACTGTGTGCTTCACGTATACCTCCTCACAGGGGGCTTTGAGTTCTTCCCTGCTGAGAACACCTTGAGATGAACATCCTAGAGAAGCCACAAAAGGCTACAAAACTGTTCGTTTCCTCTGCCAATGACTTCAGTCACAGGAAACAGTGATGGAGGTCCTGAGACTGTCTGTACGCAGAGATCACAGAATCCAATGACCCTGACCATTTGTGGATAAGGGTGAGAAGAGGCGCTTTCCATCTGATTTACTGCAGTCTTTCCCACTCACTATGAACACAGTGTTTCTGTCCTAATTGCGTTTCACTCTAAACCTCGGTGTCTTACAGCAAATGGCACCAGCCTATGAAATTTTATACATTATGGCACATGGCTCCCTTACAGTATGTGGGAAGGAATCCCCCGAGACACTGCTGAGAATTATGTAATAAATGCTGTGAACAGAGAATAAAATTCATATTATTCACAAAAACACTAAGGCCTCCTATTCTGGGTGACCATGACATCACCAATAATAGAGGCACCAGGCTGCAAATTAGAACCACAAACTCATGCAGACTTATTCTCAAGGCCTTGGTCGGCAACACAAAATAAGCCAATATTGGACAAAGACTGCTGTTCTGAAATCATGCTGTGCTTTCCAAAGAACAAAAGGTTTGGGACCCCACCATAACTCCTCACCTCTCCATGCTGACAGAGCACTATTTTCCTTTCAATTATCCCAGGGAATGAAAACAACCAAGAAAATTAGAGGTACACAAGAAAAAAACACCTTTATAAAAGATCATAACCCAGAGCAGAAGACAGCAAGTGGTTTGCAGGCTGTTGAATTGGAACCTGAAACAATTCATCATGGCATAAAGTGAGAACTACAATATCCCTGAAAGAGGTAGCACCTCTTAGCTGAGAATGGGTGCTCTGGATGAAACCCGCGTCCATTTAACTCTCTACTCAGAGAGAAAGGAATGAGGATCCTGCCAAGAGCTCAGAGTCTTCATAATTCACTTAAGCACAAGTGACAACACAGAATTCCTTTCCCTGAGCACCAGGGGTGGTGACTGATGCACACTGTTCAGCTGAGCCAGGTGGTAGAGGAGGTCACTTCAGCCACAAATACTAGCAGTGACACCAATGACGTAGCAGTCCTTGGAAGATAGCAAGTGCAATGCAGCTCCTTCAAGCCTCACTTGTACTTCAATCTTATGAGGAATTTCCCACAATGTATGTTCAGATAACAGGGGTTAATACTCAGGTAACTGGATTTAAGTCTCCTTCAGTGTTGTAGAGTGAGAAAGATAAAACATCCCCTGAACATTTAAGGCTTTTCTCCAATGTGAATTCTCAAATGTCTACTAAGGCTAGTTTTACGGCTAAGACATTTCCCACATTTATTACACTCATACGGCTTTTCTCCAGTGTGAACTCTGTGGTGGTCCATGAGCGAACTTCTTTCTCTAAAGGACTTTCCACAATCACTACACTCATACGACTTTTCTTGGGTATGAAGTCTGTGGTGTCGAATGAGGGTAGACTTTCGTCTAAAGAACTTCCCACAATCACTACATGCAAAAGGTTTTTCACCAGTGTGAATTCTCTTGTGTTCAGAAAACTTATAGCTTCTCCTGAAGGACTTACCACAATCAGTACACTCATATGGCTTTTCTCCAGTGTGAACTCTGTGATGTAGAATAAGTGAACTCTTTTGGCCAAATGACTTCCCACAATCACTACACTCATACGGCTTTTCTCCAGTATGAACTACGTGGTGTTGAATGAGGGTAGACTTTTGTCTAAAGAACTTACCACAATCACCACATTCAAAAGGTTTTTCTCCAGTGTGAATTTTCTTGTGTTCAGAGAGGAAACAGCTTCTCCTGAAAGACTTCCCACAATCAGTACACTCATATGGCTTTTCTCCAGTGTGAACACTCTTGTGTTCAATGAGGTTACTATTGTAGCTAAAAGATTTCCCACAATAAGTACACTCATATGGCTTTTCCCCAGTGTGAACTCTCTGGTGTCGAACGAGGGTAGACTTTCGTATAAAGAACTTTCCACAATCACTACATTCAAAATGTTTTACACCAGTGTGAATTCTCTTGTGTTTAGAGAGGTAACATCTTCTACTCAAGGACTTCCCACAATCACTAAACTCATAAGACTTTTCTCCAGCGTGAACTCTCCTATGTCTACTGAGATTAAAGATACATTTGAAAACTTTCCCACATGTATTACATTCATAATTCACTTCTCCAGATGAGACGCCCTGATGTTGAACAAGGTTCTGGTTGTGGCTGGCAGCTTTTTCACATTCATCCCACGGGTGACGCCTTTCTCTATTGAGACATTTCTGCGAAATCTCACTGCCACTGTGTGGGTCCTCAGTGTCGAGAGGGGCCTGGTGCTGGAGGAGCTCTGAAGCGGCTGGGAAGTCTTCCCCAACCTCCCTACCGGTTAAAGACAGCCCTGATAAGGAGAAGCTGAAGTTGGTCACAAATGAGGCCCTGTCCACAGCTTCTTTCCAGGACTTTTCTCCACTGGCTTCCCTCTGTTGCTGGTGAGAGTTTGCACCAAAACAGAAGTCTCTCACACATGCGTCACTGAAGAAGCCTTTCTGCTCAAAGTCTGCTGCTTGTGACTCATTCAGGTGTAGAACATCTTTGAACACAGAGAAACACCTCCCACAGAGATGGGTCCTCTGGGTGGCTGGAGCTGTCTTAGAAGCACTAACCTGTGACTCCACTTGTACAGATACGTTCTGCTCAGAACAGGTCTCCGCATCATGTGTTTTATGCCAACAACCTGAAAACAGAAAAATGGTGATGAAATGAACGTCAACTGTGGTGACAGGGAGAAGTCTCATTACAAAAGTATGTCGCTCTTAATACATTGGTTCCATAATATTGTCTGACAATAAAATATTTCAAGAAAATATTGATAAAATACTGCTGTGAAGATCTGGGACACTGAGGATCATAAAACAGGGAAGACCTCAAACAAAATATGAAACAAACATGGCAAGCACCACATGGGACCATCTGCTCATGCGTCTGCTAACAGTGTTCAACAGGGCTTGTCTGCTGGTGACATGGGCCAGCTGTGCAGAAGGTTGCTTACATCTTATTCCACGTAAAATTTAAGAAACAAGAAGCTTGTTTTGGGGTCTAGTGTAGCACGTCTGTGCACCTCATAACACACATGCAGGTCAATATTTGAGAATACTGCAAATAGAGCAGTTCACAGGAACAGGTGATGAAACAGGGACAAAAAGGGGAAGGTAGCCAGAAACCAGAAAGGCACAGATTAAAAGATAAATCAGGTAACTGTCAAGCATGGGAATGAAATGGTAGAAATGAGCTGTTGCCAGTGGCACATCAACCTAAAATCTGTTCGACATGAGCTGGTTCCTAGTATGATCTAAACACCACCCTTATGTCATTCCTCCCATGAGTTCCAACTCAAGAGGGTCATGCAACCCTTTAGATCATCCTGCATGTTCACCCTGTGAAAAAAACAGGGTTCCCCTTGTACCTTCTACTGTACAAGCACATAGAACACAAATATTCTGAGTTTTATTGAAAGACAACAGAGGTGAGTAGCCAGCACTGACCCAGAGCAAGACAGCATGCAATAGTGTACAGGGAACAGAATATTACAAAGAATGAAAGGGGGTCTTTCAAAAACTGCCCATGGTTCATGCAAGTAAAGACCATAACCTGGCACAGTCAGTCACGAAGACACTTTAGCTGGAGGAATGGTGCAGAAGTGCAAGCCATATATGTGGACACAGACACCCTCCCAGAAAGAGAAAGCGCAAGCTGGGCCCATTAAGCTGTTTGCAGAAATCCTGACCCCCAGACACTCCCTGCCCTATCTGAGGCTATGGGTGTGAGGGATACTCATGGAGTTCTTTGCTCTGGACTCTCTACACACTCAGGTCTCTCATCCACAGCAAATTTATAGGATAATGGGATAAAACAGAAGAGCCCATGATCTGACTATGGGAGAGAGAAAGCTACATTTGGAGAATAAAGCAAAGAGAACACTAGGAGAATTGTGAAGGTCTCACCTGCCCCTAAACACTGATGGAAATTAGGTGGTTCCTGGTACCATCTGACTACCACCATTATGTCATTCCTTCCCCCAGTTGTCTCTCAGCATGGCCAGATCTGCTCTGAGACCATCTTGCATGTTCATCCTGTGAGGAAACCAGGTTTCTCCAGGATCTACTCTACCTATGTATAAACCCTAAATATTCCAAGTATTAATGAAAGACAACGGAGGGGAGAAGCCAGCTCTGGCCCAGTGCAATTTGGCCTGCAATAGTACTCAGCTAAGGAAATATTACAAACAACAACTAAAGAAGGGTCTTACACGAAAAGCCCATGGTTCATATAAGTAAAGAACATAACCCGACATAGGCTGTCATAAAGCACCTTTCCCTACAAGAAGAGGGAAGAAGGAAATAAATGTGGGTATTGTCACCCTCCGAGAGGAAGAGTTAGATGGGACCCATTAAGCTGCCTGTAAGACTCCCAATTCCCAGACACTTTCTGCACTTTTTGAGGCAATGGGTGTTATGGACGTTCCTTAGAGTCCATTGGTCAGGGCTCTCCACACAACTCAGCTCCAGTAGCCACAGCACATTTGACAAGACAGGGGCGGAAATCAGCAGAACACTCACCACAGAACACTGGGACAATGTGAAGCTCTTACCTACAGATGAGACAAGTGCAAACACTTTCAGCATCACATTGCAGTACAGCAGTCTCTGAGCCTCATCAAGGAGCCCCCACTCCTCCTGAGAGAAGGCAATGGCCACGTCCTCAAAGTCCATATCCTGTCACAAGGGAGACAGTTCAGTCCATGATCAGCTTCTCTCAGAGGCTTTTACTTTCGTGATACTTCTCACTCTCCATATCCATCTGCTCCCTCTACTCCCCACATCACAGAAAATAGCAGGCCTTGTATCCACCAGAGTCACTCTCTGCTTATATTCCTACTGATACTGTGTCTTCCCACAGCAATAAAGCAGATGCCCAGATTGATTATAATGACTTCAGGGCCTCACATTTAGGGTCAACACAATGGGTGTCACCAACATAGGGGACAGATAAATGTTGGACATAAAGAGAGATGTGAGTGAATTGACACTGGTCGTGTGAAGCAATATCCTTGTTGTCCCACAGATTCTCTTTGCAAGACCCCGAAAAGCAACCATAACTCGTCACCCTTTCGATTCCAATCCTAGGGTGCTGAGACCAACAGTTTGTTCTACCTGTTCCACATAATTATTTGTAACCCACTTCTCTCATACAGCTTCATTCCCAGAGACACAGCTTCAAACACAACACATGTATATGTCTTGTAGAGGAGTGGATGTTTTGTAATCAGCTTCTTTTCAACACTCTGACTCACCTCCTCTGTAATGAATTTCTCTATCACCCTGCTTCCTTGCCCAAGCCAGTAGAGACTTTCAAGCCCAGGTGACAATGAATGGGATGTATGCTATCCCATTCCAATGGATCACTGCATCAGCCCAACAACAACAGGCAGCTGTGCATCTATATGACACCTAAATACTGGAACTGGCATATAGCGTCACAACACCCGACTTTTCAGGAACTACACTAAAATTGACCATGTTGTAATCATCCAGTTATCACCAGAAATGGACTCAACCTTCATTCCCTCTAGGTCAATATCAGGGATCTGTGGACCAGAATTCACACTCCATCTCCAAGAGCACATCACTCCTTCTCCCACACCTCTCTCACACCTGCACTCCCACAGCCCAGCTCCCATAGACATCTCCTTGGTCTTAGTTATAACTCAGCATGTGTGCTCCAGAGAAGGCATGAAAAGTTCAAACAGTATCACGTACTAACCTGACTCTGATTGCCCACAACCAAGACACAGCCTTCAGTTATGCTATGAAGGCCTCCCTCCCAACTTGTTTTTCCTCCCACCTCACCCATTGAGAACCACATCAGCTCTGTTATCCAGAGCCCACCTCTACTGCTGCTGCACCTTGATGCCCCCTCTCCACTCACAGTCCTCAGTACTCAAGTCCCACTGCCTATGGCCCTCTACCCCATGCCCAGTGAGTCTCACAGATGCCCACTCAGTCCCATAAGCAAATCAAACAAACTGGTTGCAACACACCAGGCCACACAAAGGGTCACAAGAAAACCTGATGAGTGCTTAAGAAGTAAATACACACCAGCCACAATCTCAACTTTTTTGAATTACTCTTCAATATAAAATAAAATTACTCTTCAATAAAATAAAAATTTTTTAAAAAGATGATCTACAACTCCTCCCTGCAACGCAGTCTTTACTATTTTTTTAAGTAGTCTTCATCTTGAACGACTCCTCAGAGTTCCAGATGGTCATGCACTGGTCTCTGAAATATCTCATACCCTAATAGGAAAAATAAAAGATTTTATATTCCTCATGAACATGACTGTTCCCACTACGAATTTCTCAATGTCAGTTGATGGTGCTTTCATACCTTCAGGTGCGAAATCCAAACCTGATTCTTACATCATCTCTGATTCTTACCTCTCTCTCCAATCTTCAAAATCAGAAAATCCAGGTGGCCACACCTAAATCACTGATCCATGATGCAACTGCTTCTTCCACATCCACAACCACCGCTGAGCTCCAGGTACCATCACACTCACCAAGGCCATCACAGCAGCTTCCATCCTAGTCTTCCTACCACCGTCCTCACACCCATGTTGTGCATCATGCTGCAGTCACAGGAGTCTAATGAGACCTGGGACACATCACCTGCTCTACTGCTCCAATTACCCCAATGATCCCACCACCAGCAAAACAGAAACCCAAGTTCTCACAAAGCTCCTCTGGACTTGATTCCTGTCCCACTGTTCCCAGTTCCTATTTTTAAACAATGGACACCTGCTCCACCCTGAATCCACTTGGTCTTCACTTCAAGCCTTTGCACATTCTGGAACCCATGCATGGAAGGGCCTATCACCCACAATTCCACTGGATGCCAAAATCAAGTACCTCTTATATGACCTTTGACCTGGGCTTAGGATTTTGGACTTAGTTTCCCTTCAAGGTTCCCAGGTCTAAGGTTCCGGAGAAGAGAGGCTGGACAGTCCCAGGACCCCACTATCTCAGAGGACACGATAGTGTGAGTCCCTAACATGAACCTCACAGACCAGCCCCCTAAGGGGCTCTGCACCTGCAGGAACCTGTGGGAACTAAAGGTCTCTGGAGGGCCTGGCACCCACCGCCAGGACCCAGGGGCTCAGGCCCGAGGTCACGTGACCAGGAGACGCCTGCACCCCTCAGGACGGGTCCTCAGGGCGCACTCCTGCTGGGTGGCTGTAGTCACAGGTTCCCACCCTCCCCCTCCCTGCTGTCCTCTCCCCTGTAGTCGGCTCTTCCTCGGGGCAGTTGTGGGAACGTTTAGAACCGCATCTCAGGCCGCGTCCCTCTGTGGTTCACACCCCACAGCCCCGTCGCCCGGAGGAGGAAAGTGAAACTCCTCCCGGGAACCGCCTCTCCTCCTCTCTGTCGCCTTTAGACACGAACCAGGCCTGGCGTTCCCCACCTCCCGGCTCAGCCACCCCACGGCCTTCCCCGGGGCCTCGCAGCCCGTCGCCCTCCTCCCCCTCACCCCCTGCGTCACCCACGGGCACTCACTGCTCTGGGCGCTGCGACCTGGGCTGCGGGAGCTGAGCGGCGCCGGCACCGAGGCTGGAGGGTCAATGGGGTGACGCCGAGTGAACTGTCAGCGGAGAGGAGACGGGAGGCACGGAGACCCCAGTCCCGCCGATTGGGGGTCAACCCGCCTCAGACAACCCTGCCCAGCGGGACGCGGCCTCCCACGCCTCCTACTCCCACCAGAGCGCTGAGGCTGTGAGTCTGGGAACCCACAGAAGAGGCCACAATGGCCGCCAGGTGGAGGACGCAGGAAGTCCCGCCCTAATCGGATGTGCAGGCAACAAAATGGTCCTAACCAGTCAGACTAAGTCGCAGTCCTTTCTGGGTAATGTAGTTTTTGCAAAGGGCCAGAGGAGGGCTTATCCCAGCCAATGACCTTGGTGAGAATTGGTGTTGAGGCCCCACAAGTGGTGCTGGAGGAGGAGATGGCCTGGAGGTCTGCTTACCTGGTCCATACTGACAGATCCACCGAAGAATGTATATAAGGGGGCATGGGGGACATCTGTAATACTATCAACAATAAAAGTACATTTTTAAAAAATATATTTGATTGATTTTTTACAGAGAGGAAGGGGGAGAGATAGAGAATTAGAAACATTGATGAGAGAGAAACATCGATCAGCTGCCTCCTGCACGCCCCCCACTGGGGATGTGCCCTCAACCCAGGTACATGCCCTTGACCGGAATCAAATCTGGGACCCTTCAGTCCGCAGGCCGAGGCTCTATCCACTGAGCCAAACCAGTTTTGGCAATACATTTTTTTTATTTTATTTAAATACTATAGCCCAGCTTTCTTGAGAATCCAAGATGGCGGCGTAGGTAAACACCTAAACTGCTGCCTCCCACAACAATTTAAACTGCAACTAAAAGACAAAACCTCTATCACCCAGAACCACGGGAAAGCTGGCTGAGTGTAAGTTCTACAACTAGAAGGAAAGAGAAAAGAGCATTGAGACGTGCACGAGCGCTGAAAAGCTGAGGTACGGAGGCGCGTGATCCGGGCTGGCTGCGGGCAACTGGGTGCATTGCTTTTTTCAACCCGAACGGAGACAAGCCCCCGATTACTCTGAAATCCAGTCTCTGGGGAGACTCGGGGGACACAAACTCCTACAGGGAGAAGCTGGACTGTCTGCCAGTGAGGGTGGCTTGCTTGCAGAGCTGCGTGCAGGAATAATTGTTTACTGCACTGGGGCACGGGACTCGCGGATGCCTGCGGGGACGCAGAACCGGCTAACTAGCAGCCATTGCTGTTTGCCACACCCTAACCTAGTGACACCCTGAGACCACGCCCTGCACAACCTACAAACCCACCCAAGCTCCAAGCAGCGGAGTTAGCATAAGAAAGGCCTGCCCTATCGCAGCTTAACCTAGCAAACTTGCAGCCTGGGTCAGACAGCTCCAAAACCTCCAAACCCCAAGCAAAGAGGAGAAAACTGCAGCTCTCACTGTAGCTCCTGCTGAGTGGCCTCAGACAGTAGCTGACCTGCACCCCATTGGAGATCCAGAAGCCAGTGTACCTAGTGGTCAGTGTGAGACACCAGATTTCAACTCCTCACATCCATAAGTGACACATTCAAGAGGCAAACTCAGTGAGCACCAAAGCCCCAGTGAAACAAGTCCTGCCCCATAAGCGTGTCTTCAGCGCAGCAGTTCTTCCATTATAGACACAGGGAGTGCTCACAGCTAATTGGCCTGGAGGTCAATTCCTCCCAGCGTAACAACAGCAATTAATGCTTAACTACACCAAGACTTTGCATTCAGCCCACAAAGGGGTGTACCAAGAGCGTCCACATCAGGTGATTGGGGAGGCTGAGCTACTGCCCCCTATAGGTCACCTACCACACAAAGCCACTCCATCAACACAGGGAAGCAGCCAAAATGCAGAAACAAAGAAACATGTCACGAATGAAAGAAATGGAGGAAAGCAAACTACTGGATGACACAGAGTTCAGAACCACATGTATAAGGTTACTCAAGAATCTTCTAAAAACCGCTGAGAAACTTGATGACACTTCTGAGGAGCTTATTGAGACCTTCAAGGACCTTAATGAGAATGCCAAAAAAATGGAAAAGGACCAGACAGAAATGAAGCATACACTGTCTAAAATAAAGAATATACAGAAACTCAATTGTAGATCAACGTACTCCAAGAATCAAACCAAAGATCTGAAATATGTGGAAACAAAAAACATCCAACCAGAAAAAGAAAAAGAAAAAAGAATCCAAAAATATGAAGATAGTGTAAGGAGCCTCTGGGACAACTTCAAGCGTACCAACATCTGAATTTTGGGGGTGCCAGAAGAAGAGAGAGAGCAAAATACTGAAAACCTATTAGAAGAAATAATGACAGAAAACTTTCCTTACCTGGTGAAAGAAATAGACTTACAAGTTCAGGAAGCGCACAGAACCCCATACAAGAGGAATCCAAAGAGGACCACACCAAGACACATCATAATTAAAATGCCAAGGGCAAAAGACAAAGAGAGAATATTAAAAGCAGCAAGAGAAAAACAGTTAATTACCTACAAGGGAGTACCCATACGACTGTCAGCTGATTTCTCAACAGAAACTATGCAGGCCAGAAGAGAGTGGCAAGAAATATTCAAAGTGATGAACAGCAAGAACCTACAACCAAGATTACTCTACCCAGCAAAGCTATCATTCAGAGTTGAAGGTCAGATAAACAGTTTCACAGACAAGAAAAAGCTAAAGGAGTTCATCGCCACCAAACCAGGATTACACGAAATGCTGAAGGGTATCCTTTAAGAAGAGGAAGAAGAAGAAAAAGGTAAAGATAAAAATTATGAACAACAAAATGATATCAAATACATACCTACCAACAAGTGAATCTAAAAATCAAGTGAATGAAAAATCTGAAGAACAGAATGGACTGGTAAATATAATAGAATCAGGGACATAGAAAGGGAGTGGACTGACAATTCTCAGGGGAAGCAGGTGTGAGGGGTGCGGGAAGAGATTGGACAAAAATCTTACTCCTGTGGATGAAGACAGTGGCGGGGGGTAAGGGCATGGGGTGGGGTGGGGAATCAGGTGGAGGGGAGCTATGGGAAAAATAAAAGAGGAACACCTGTAATAATCTGAACAATAAAGATTTATTTAAAAAATAAATAAAAATAAATACTATAGCCCAGCTGCTGTCGCTCAGTGGTTGACCATCAACCTATGAACCAGGAGGTCATGGTACTATTCATGGTCAGGGCACATACATGGGTTGCAGGCTCAATTCCCAGGGAGAGGCGAGGTACAGGAAGGAGCCTATCAGTGATTCTCTCTCATCATTGATGTTTCTATCTCTTTCTTTCTCTCCCCCTCTGAAATCAATAAAAATTTTTTTCGAATGTATATTTTAAATCAATTATACTTAAAACAAAGTTTTAACTAGTTTAAAACATGCCCCTTCCAAATTGTTTTACTAGTTTATAATGAATTGTTTTACTAGTTTATAATGAATGTTCTTGAGCATATTTGTTCCTACTCTGTCAGTATGCTGGAAATAAAACATGAGCTACTGAAGTATGTTATCCTGCCCATGTTCAATGCCATCAATTGGGCACTTTGAAGCTGACAATGATGAGAGTATTTACACCCGGGGAAATTGACAAATACCTGGACTTCGCTTATTGTACTAATGAATGCTTAAGCTTAGAAAAGAACGGAGAAGAATGCTACCAATGCAGATTAATTTAAAAGTGTGACTTACAAGTGGGATTTAGGATTAAATTTGTGAAAAACATGCCCAGCCAGTGTGGTTCAGCTATTGAGCATCACACCAGGAACCAGGAGGTTGTTGGTTAGAATCCTGCTCAGGGCACATGCCTGGGTTGCGAGCTCCATCTCCAGTGTGGGTTGTGCAGAAGGCAGCCCATCCGACATGTTCCTCTTGCTCTTCGATGATTCTATCTATCAACCTCCCTTCCTCCCTCCAAAAGCAATAAAAACAGATTTTAAAATAAACAGGGAGCCGCTGTGAAAGCTTGCAGGTCTGTGGTGGGGCCAGGCCACAGTAATGGCCCTGCAGGCAGGGAGCACTCAGTGGCTTGGCCTTGTCCTGCTCTTAGCTCTGCTCACTGACAGTGCAGCCTCACTCATCTGGGATCTCCGGGAGCCCCACGGACAGGATGGCAAATCTGCCGGCACCTGAGGGGCAACCTCTAGGCCACTGGTCACTTCATGGGCAAGAAGCGTCTGGAGCCCCCCGGCTCAACCCTACTGGAGACCGCTCCCCACGTCTCTCTTGGGGACCAGAGACTGCAGATAAGGCATCATCTGCTCAGGATCCTCCTGCTGAAGCAGCTCTGGGCATGAGCCCCAGTGGCCCAGCACCTCACCCCCAGGACAGGAGGCCGCTGGTGCACGTGCTGCAGAAGTGACGCCATTAATGAGGCAGGCACAGCCACGTGGCTTAGACTGTGCGCACCCCAGGAAGGTGCTGGCCCCATCTGGATGTAAGTTCTGAGCTCAAATCCCTGTTAATTCATTACTGTGATTTCTCATTGGACCACCAGGAATATCACCAGTGCAGACACAAATTATGTCTCTGCTGTAGTTTTTGCTTGCCTGTTGAAGTGAATAAAACCCTGCTCTTTACAAAATAAATGAATGAATGAATCAATTAATTAATTAATTAATTTGTGGAAAACAATTTTGCTTCCAGTATTCTAAACTTATGGTGCCAAATGGCAAAGAATTCATGGAATCATTGAGGAATGAGTGAAATTCAAACATACACGTTAGATGCTATACAGGACCCCTTTAGCTGAAAATAATAAATTTATTTAAATAATTTGAAAAGACTCTGAGCTGACATTTTAATAAAAGAGATAAAGACAGTGTAAACAAACACATGAGAAAACACTCACCATAAGAATTTCTTAGCTAAATGGAATTAAGAACAAAGTGAGTTAACACTAAATTCATTTCCAGGGCTACTATGTAGAAAGGTTAACCACTGCACGTGCTGGCAGGGTAGCAGAAAAACTGGAATTTTTATATACAGTGGGTTAGTGGGAAGGCAAAGAGAATGACCCTTCTGGGCCACAGTTCCACATATCTTAAATGTAAAACATTCACATACATGGCACAGTTTGAGAAGTAAAGCGTACATTGATATAGAGAACTGATGGAAATATTCCCAGCAGATTTATTTATAATACCCCAAACCTGGAAATAACCAAAACCATAGACAGACCAATAGATAAAGTGGTATCCATAGAACACATTACTACTCAGCAATAAAAAAATTTAACTATCCACTTAAACATTAGTGTTGAATCACAAAATAACTGTGTACAATGGAGGAAGCCAGTATTTGTTAAAGACTACACACCTTCTAGTGCTTATAAACTTATGAACAATATGAACTATTCTATTGTAAAGGGAGGAAAACCCATGACTGCACGGAGGGCCAATAAGGGCAGGAAGAGAGATTGTAAAAGGGCAGGAGGAACATACAGGATGTGGCAAAAGTAGGTGTAGAGCTGTTGGTGTGGCAATTAATACAATAATTAATAAATATTACAAGAAGAATTGCTTCCCTGCCAGTGTGCCTCAGTTGGCTGGGCACCATCCCTTCCCTAAAAGTCACAGGTTCCATTCCTGCCTGGATGCCCTGTGGGTGGTGTGCAGGAGGCAGCAGTGAGCTGCATCTATTCCATATTACCATTTCTCATTCTCTGTCTCCCTCCCTCTCTTTCTAAAAAGTCAATAAATTATTTTAAAGATATATAAGATACTTATATTGCCCGAACCCAGTGGTTGGCAAACTGTGGCTCGCGAGCCACATGCGGCTCTTTGGCCCCTTGAGTATGGCTCTTCTACAAAATACCATGGCCTGGGCAAGTCTATTTTGAAGAAGTGGACTTAGACGAAGTTTCAGTTTAAAAAATTTGCCTCTCAAAAGAAATTTCAATCGTTGTACTGTTGACATTTGGCTCTGTTGACTAATGAGTTTGCCGACCACTGCCCTAACCTGTATGTGGGTGAGAGATAAGTTTATTTCACAAGTGATGGGTTTACATCTTGATCCCTACGTCCAAGCTCACAAAACAGTACACATGAGAAAAGTGCATTTTGTTACATTTCAGTTATAAAAAGACCTAAATGAAGCCTTAAAATACTTTAAAATAAAGACCTAGATACTCCTATCTTGTTAGAAAATTAAAATGGGAACGCTATATGGGCTCTACCATCTCTCTCCTAATTTCCTGAGAGGACTGGCCTTGCCTCAGTGGCAACAAATATTGTCAAGCAGTGAAGACTACTGCCATTGGAATGAAAAGGAATCACAAAAGACACATCGTGGGACTGATTACAGGCTTATCCTGCCTCTAGCTTTGAGGTCTTGCCTGCTGAGCAAACCCTGAGGTGAACACGCTGGATGGGCAAAGAGAATCCAAATAAGTATTACATTACTTTTCTGCCAATGATTTCAGCCACAGGAGACAGTGATGGAGGTCCTGAGAACGTCTGTACACAGAGATCACACAAGCCACAGCCCACGACCATTTCTGGATAAGGTTGAGAAGAGGCACTTTTTATCAAATTTATTCCAGTCTTTCTCACTCACCATGAACACAGTGTTTCTCTACTACTTGTGTTTCAATATAAACCTCAGTGTCTTACAACAAAAGGCACCAGCCTATGAAATTTTATACATTATGGGACATGGCTGCTTCACAGTATGTGGGAATAAGCCCCCTAAACATTGCTGAGAATTGTGAAATCCATACTGTGAACAGAGAATATAATTCATATTGTTCACAGAAGCAGTACAAAGGCCTCCTTTTCTAAGTGACCATGTATGACATCACCAATAATAGAGGCACCAGGCTGCAAATTAGAACCACAGAGTCATGCAGACTCTCTCTCAGGGCCTTGTTCGGCAAAACAAAATAAGCCAATATTAGACAAAGCATGCTGTTCTGAAATCAGGCTAGGCTTTCCAAAGCACAAAAAGGTTGGGACCCCACCATAACTCCTCACCTCTCCATGCTGACAGAGCACTACTTTCCTTTTTATCATCCCAGGGAATTAAAAGAACCAACAAAATAAAAAATAGAAAAGAAAAAGAGAGAAAAAAAAAACCTTTACAAAAAGATCATAAACCACAGCAGAGGACAGCAAGAGGTTGGCAGACTGGTGAACTGGACCAATTCATCACGGCATAATGTGAGAACCACAATGTCCTTGAAAGAGGTGCCACTTCCTAGCTGAGGACTGGGGCTCTGGATGAAACCTGGGTCCGGTCAATTCTCTAGTCAGAGAGTAAAGAATGAAGATCCTGCCAAGAGCTCAACGAATTCATAATTCACTCAAGAACAAGTGAAAACACAGAATTCCTTTTCCCTGAGCACCAGGGGGGTGTGACTGATGCACACTGTTCAGGAGAGCCAGGTGGTGAGGAGGTCACTTCAGCCACAAACACTCGCAATGACATCAATGAGGTGGAGTCCTCGGAAGTTAGCAAGGGCAATGCAGCTCCTTCAAGCCTCACTTGCACGTCAAACTTATGAGGAATTTCCCAGAGTGCGTGTTCACATTAAGAGGGGTTTATATTCAGTTAAATGGATTTAAGTCCCTTTCAGTGTTGTGCAGTGCGAAAGATAAAACATCCCTTGCACAGTTAAGGCTTTTCCCCAATGTGAACTCTCAGATGCCTAATAAGGCTAGGTTTGCAGCTAAAACATTCCCCACATTCACTGCACTCATGAGGCCTTTCTGTAGTGTGATTTCTCTGGTGGTACATGAGCAAAAGTCCTTGTCTAAAGGACTTTCCCCAATCACTACACTCCTACTGCTTTTCTCTGGCATGAATTCTGTGGTGTTGAATAAGGTTACACTCTCGTCTAAAGAACTTCCCACAATCACTACACTCATACGCTTTTCTCCAGTATGAACTATGTGGTGTTGAATTAGGGTATCCTTTAGTCTAAAAAACTTCCCACAATCACTGCATTCAAAAGGTTTTTCACCAGTGTGAATTCTCTTGTGTACAGAGGTGAGAGCTTTGCCTGAAGGACTTTCCACTATCACTACACTCATATTGGGTTTTCTCCAGTGTGAACTCTGTGGTGTGAAATGAGGTCAGACCTTGGTCCAAAGGACTTCCCACAATCAGTATACACATAGGGCTTTTCTCTAGTGTGAGTTCTGTGGTGGTCCATGAGCGTAGGTCTATGTCTAAAGGACTTTCCACAATCACTGCACTGAAATGGCTTTTCTCCGGTATGAACTCTGTAGTGTCGAGTGAGGGTAGACTTTCGTCTAAAGAACTTCCCACAATCACTACATTCAAAAGGTTTTTCACCGGTGTGAATTCTCTTGTGTTCAGAGAGGTCACTGATTCTCCTGAAAGACTTCCCACAATTAGTGCACTCATAGGGTTTTTCTCCAGTGTGAACTCTCTTGTGGTTAAGGAGCGTATTATTGCTCCTAAAATATTTCCCACAATCAATACACTCATAGGGTTTTTCTCCAGTGTGAATTCTCTTGTGGTTAAGGAGCTTACTCTTTCTCCTAAAAGATTTCCCACAATCAGTACACTCATAGGGTTTTTCTCCAGTGTGAACACGCTGGTGTTCAGTGAGCTGAGAGCTTTGCCTGAAGGACTTTCTGCAATCACTACACTCATATGGCTTTTCTCCAGTGTGAACTCTGTGGTGTAAAATGAGGTCGTACCTTTGTCCAAAGGACTTTCCACAATTAGTACACTCATACGGCTTTTCTCTACTGTGAATTCTTCCATGTCGAATGAGATGAAAGATTCGTTTAAAAACTTTCCCACAGTTGTCACACTCATATTTCACTTCTCCAGAGCAGGCACCTTGATGCTGAACAACTTTCCGGTTGTGGCTGCCAAATTTTTCACAGTTACAAGTCTGGTGAAGACTTTTCCCACTAAGATATTGCTGTGAAATATCACTGCCACTGAGTGGGTCCTCAGTGTTGAGAGGGGCCTGGTACTGGAGAAGGTCTGAAATGGCTGGGAAGACTTTCCCAATCTCCCTTCTGTTTGAAGGCATCCCTGATAAAGAGAAGCTGAACCTGGTCACAAAGGCCCTGTCTACAGCTTCTTGCCCAGGCTTCTCTCTTCTGGCATTCCTCTGTTGCTGGTGAGGGTTTTCACTGAAACAGAAGTCTCTCACACATGCGTCACTGAAGAAGGCTTTCTGCTCAAAGTCTGCTGCTTGTGACTCAGTCAGGTGCAGAATATCTTTGAACACTGAGACACACCGCTTACACAGAAGGGTCCTCTGGGTTGCTGTAGCTGTCTCACAAGCCCTGACCTGCGACTCTTCTTGTACAGATATTCTCTGCTCAGGACAGACCTCCTTATCATCCGTTAAATGCCAACAACCTGAAAAGAGAGAAATGAGGAGGAAATGAATGTTGACTGTGGTGACAGGGGAAATCCCATTACAAAAGTTGTTACACATAATACATGGATTCTATGCAACTGACTGAAAATAAGAGATGTGCAGGAAGGATTAATAAGAGGCTGCTGTGAGGGTCAGGGCCTTTGAAGTTCACAAAACAGGGAAGACTTCATCAGAAACATGACACATACATGTCAAGGACCACGTGGAAGAGAAGTTGCATCTCTAACTCAGTCTCCTGATAACAGTGCTCAGCAGGGCTGGTCTACTGATGACAGGGGCAAGCTGTGCAGAAGGTTGGTTATGTCTTATTCCAAGTAAAATTCAATAAAGGAGTAGCAGGGGTTCCAGGACTACTTAAGCATGTATGTGCACCTCATAACACATGTGCAGGTCCATGAATGAGAATACTGCAGAGGGAGCAGTGCAGAGGGACAGGTGATTCAAAAAAGTGACAAAGGTGATTGTAGCCAAACGCCAGGAAGTCACACATGAAATGCAAGTCAGAAAAGTGTCAAGTATGGGAAAGAGAAGGCAGAAATTGGGTATAGCCAAGGCACCTGCTCTGTTGGAAATTAGGTGGTTCCTGGTACCATCTGACCACCACCATTATGTCATACATTCCCCCGAGTTGTCACTTAAGATGGCCAGATCTCTTCTGAGACCATCTTGCATGTTCATCCTGTGAGGAAACCAGGATGATTCTCCGGGATCTACTCCACCGATGCATAAACCCTAAATATTCCAAGTATTAATAAAAGACAACAGAGGAGAGCAGCCAGCTATGGCCCAGAGCAATTTGGTCCGCAATAGTGCTCAGCTAAGGTAACATTACAAACAACAATTGATGAAGGGTCTTACAAGAATAGCCCACGGTTCATGTAAGTGAAGAACATAACCTGGCACAAGCTGTCACAAAGCATGTTTCCCTAGAGAAGTGGTCGGCAAACTCATTAGTCTACAGAGCCAAATATCAACAGGACGATTGAAATTTCTTTTGAGCCCAATTTTCTAAACTTAAACTTCTTCTAACGCCATTTCTTCAAAATAGACTTGCCCAGGCTGTGGTATTTTGTGGAAGAGCCACACTCAAGGGGCCAAAGAGCCGCATATGGCTCGCAAGCTGCGGTTTGCCGACCACTACCCTAGAGGAAGGGGGAAGAAGGGAATAAATGTAGATATTGTCACCCTCCGAGGGAGAGGGAGAAGATTGGACCCATTAAGCTGCCTGTGAGACTCCTGATTCCCAGACACTTTCTGCACTTTTTGAGGCAATGGGTGTCAGGGATGTTCATGAAGTGAATTGGTCAGGGCTCTCCACACAGCTCAGCAATACAGGTCAGCAATGGCAGTCACAATGCATTTGACAGAAGAGGGGCAGAAAGTGGCAGAACCCATAGCTGTGGGAGAGGGAAAGCTATGTTTTGAGAATAAAGGAAGAAAGGGCATCACCTCACAACTGGGACAATGTGAAGCTCTTACCTACAGATGAGACAAGTGCAAAAACTTCCAGCATCACATCACAGTACAGGAGTCTCTGAGCCTCATCAAGGAGCCCCCACTCCTCCTGGGAGAAGGCGATGGCCACATCCTCAAAGTCCATATCCTGTCATAAGGGAGACAGTTCAGTCCATGAGCAGCTTCTCTGCTAGGCTTTTACTTTCGTCATATGTCCCACTGTCCATATCCATCTGCTCCCTCTACTCCCCACATCAGAGAAGATAGCAGGCCTTGCATCCACCAGAGTCACTCTCTCCCTATATTCCTAGTGATACTGTGCCTTCCCACAGCAATAAAGCAGATGCCCAGATTGATTATACCTGACCTCAGGGCTCACATTTAGGGTCAATGCAATGGCTGTCACCAATATAGGATACAGACAAATGTTGGCCATAAGGAGATATGTGAGTGACTTGACACTGGTATTCTGGGGCAATATTCTTGTTGTCCAACATATTCTCCCTCCAAGACCCCAAAAACAAGCATCACTAGTCACCCTTTCGATTCCAATCTAGGTTGCTGAGGCCAACACTTTCCACTACCTGTTCCACATAATTCCTTGTATCCCACTACTCACATACAGCTTCAATCCCTGAGTCACAACACAAAGACAATACATATATGCCATGAAGAGGAGGGGGTATTTTCTAATCACCTTCTTTTTAACTTTCTAACTCACCTCCTCTGTAATGTATTTCTCTCTTACCCTTCTCCCTTCCGCAAGCCAGTGGAGACTTTCAAGCCCAGGTGACACTGACGTATGCTATCCCATTCCTATTGATCACTGTATCAGCCCAACAACAGGCAGGTGTGAACCTACATGACACCTAAAGTCTGGACCTGGAATGTAGGGTCACAACACCCATCTTTTCAGGAATTACCCTAAAATTCCCCATGTTGTATCATCCAGTTATCACCAGAAATGGACTCAACCTTCATGCCCTCTAGGTCAACACCACAGATCTGTGGCCATGAATTCACACTCCCTCTCCAAGAGCACATCACTCCTTCTCCCACACCTCCCTCACACCTGCACTCCCTTAGCCCCAGCTCCCATAGGCATCTCCTTGGTCTTAGTTATAACTCAGCATGTGTGTTCCAGAGAATACATGGCAAGTTCAAACAGTATCAAGTAGTAACCTGACTCTGAATGCCCACACCCAACACACAGCCTTCCGTTCTGCTATGAAGGCCTCCCTCCCAACTTCTTTTTATCCTTCCACCTCACCCATTGAGAACCACATCAACTCAGTTATCCAGAGCCCACCTCTACTGCTGCTGCACTTGATGTCCCTTCTCCACTCACAGCCCTCAGTACTCAAATCCCACTGCCTATGGCCCTCTACCCCATGCCCAGTGATTCTCAGAGATGCCCACTCAGGCCCATAAGCAAATCAACCAAACTGGATGCAACACACCAGGCCACACAAAGGGTCACAAGAAAACTTGATGAGTGCTTAAGAAGTAAATACACACCAGCCACAATCTCAACTTTTTTGAATTACTCTTCTACCTCCAATAAAATAAAATAAAAAGGTGATCTACAACTCCTCCCTAGACCACAGTCTTTACTATTTTTTTAAGTAGTCTTCATCTTGAACTACTCCTCAGAGTTCCAGATGGTCATGCACTGGTCTCTGAAATATCTCACACCGTAAAAGAAAAAAAACAAAAGATTTTATATTCCTCATGAACATGACTGTTCCCACTATGAATTTCTCCATGTCAGTTGATGGTGCTTTCATACCTTCAGGTGCTAAATCCAAACTTTTACATCATCTCTGATTCTTACCTCTGTCTCCAATCCTCAAAATTAGAATATCCAGGTGGCCACACCTAAATCACTGATCCATGATGCAACTGCTTCTTCCACATCCACAACCACCACTGAGCTCCAGGTACCATCACACTCACCAAGACCATCACAGCAGCTTCCATCCTAGTCCCCCTACCACCGTCCTCACACCCATGTTGTGCATCATGCTGCAGTCACAGGAGTCTAATGAGACCTGGGACACATCACCTGCTCTACTGCTCCAATGACCCAATGATCCCACCACCAGCAGAACAGAAACCCAAGTTGTCACAAAGCTCCTCTGGACTTGATTCCTGTCCCACTGTTCCCAGTTCCTATTTTTAAACAATGGACACCTGCTCCTCCCTGAATCATCTTAGTCTTCACTTCAAGCCTTGGCACATTCTGGAACCCATACATGGAAGGACCTATCACCCACAATTCCACTGGATGCCAAAATCAGGTGACACTCATGTGACCATTGACCTAGACTTAGGGTTCTGGGCTTGGTGTCCCTTCAAGGTCCCCAGGTCCAAAATCCCCGAGAAGAGAGGCTGGACAGTCCCATGATAGTGTTAGGCCCTGACATGAGCCCCACAAACCAGCCCCCTAAGCGGCTCTGCACCTGCAGGAACCTGTGGGAACGAAAGGTCTGCGGAGGGCCTGGCACCCACCGCGAGGACCCAGGGGCTCAGGCCCGAGGTCACGTGACCAAGAGACGCCTGCACCCCTCAGGGCCGGTCCTCAGGGCGCACTCCTGCTGGGTGGCTGTAGTCACAGAGTTCCCTCCTCCCCTCCCCCTCCCTGCTGTCCTCTCCCCTGTAGTCGGCTCTTCCTCGGGGCAGTTGTGGGAACGTTTAGAACCGCATCTCAGGCCGCGTCCCTCTGTGGTTCACACCCCCACAGCCCCGTCGCCCTGAGGAGGAAAGTGAAACTCCTCCCGGAACCGCCTCTCCTCCTCTCTGTCGCCTTTAGACACGAACCAGGCCTGGCGTTCCCCACCTCCCGGCTCAGCCACCCCACGGCCTTCCCCGGGGCCTCGCAGCCCGTCGCCCTCCTCCCCCTCACCCCCTGCGTCACCCACGGGCACTCACTGCTCTGGGCGCTGCGACCTGGGCTGCGGGAGCTGAGCGGCGCCGGCACCGAGGCTGGAGGGTCAGCGGGGTGACGGGGAATGAACTGTCAGCGGAGAGGAGGCGGGGAGGCACGGAGACCCCAGTCCCGCTGGTTGGGGGTCAACCCGCCTCAGACACACCCTGCCCAGCGGGACGCGGCCTCCCACCTCCTCCTATTCCCACCAGAGCGCTGAGGCTCCTGAGTCTGTTAACCAACAAAAGAGGGAAAAATGTCCGCTAAGAGGAGGACGCAGGAAGTCCCGCCCTAACCGGACGTGCAGGCACCAAAATGCTCCTAACACAGCTTACTCTTGCGCAGTGCATTCTGGGTAATGTAGTTTTTTTTAAAGGCACAGAGTTAGGCTCATCCCAGCCATTGACCTTGGTGAGAATTGGTGTTGAGGCCCCACAAGTGGTGCTGGAGGAGGAGATGGGACTGGAGGCCTGCTTACCTGGTCCATACTGAGAGATCTCTCAGGGGAGAGGGGAGGCAGGCCTGGAATGGAGCCACCAAAAAATATACACTGAGTGGCCAGATTTTTATGATCTGTGAAGGCATAATAATCTGGCCACTTAGTGTATATGTATTTATATATTAGAGGCTGGGTACATGAATTCGTGCATGGGTTGGGTCTGGCCAGCCCGCCCAGGTGGAGGGGACGTGGGCGGTTGGCCAGCCTGCCTGCTGGTTGAATTCCTGGTCCAGGGGACAATTTGCCTATTAGCCTTTCATTATATAGGATATACACTGAGTGGCCAGATTATTGTGTTCAGAGATCCTCATCATCTGGCCACTCAGTATATATACAAGGGAAAAGGGGAGACATGTATAATAATAGTAATGACAAAAAATACATACATTAAAAAAATGTTAATACTATAGCCCACCTGGTGTGGCACAGTGGTTGAGCATCAACCTATGAAACAAAGTCATGGTTCTATTCATGGTCAGGGCACATACAGGGGTTGCAGTCTCAATTCCCAGGGAGAGAGGAGGTACAGGAAGCTTGGACTTAGCCATAACCGGTTTGGCTCGGTGGATAGAGCATCAGCCTGCAGACTGAATGGTCCCAGGTTCGATTCCGGTCAAGGGCATGGACCTTGGTTGTGGGCACATCCCCAATGGGAGGTGTGCAGGAGGCAGCTGATCAATGTTTCTAACTCTCTATCCCTCTCTCATCCTCTCTGTAAAAAATCAATAAAATATATTTTTAAAATAAATACATAAATAAATGCTTAGACTTAAATAAGAGTGGCTCTGAATGTTAGCAATGGAGCTTAAATGTGTAAATATATGTTGGCTTCAGTTGTAAATAGCATTAAAACTGAGTAAAACATAGGTAATACCTTAATCAATAAAAACATTAAATAATTTAAAAAACTGAGTAAAGCCCTGACCAGTTTAGTTCAATGATTAGAGCATCGGCCTGTGGACTCAAGCATCCCAGGTTCAATTCCGGTCAAGGGCATGTACCTTGGCTGCCAGCACATCCCCAGTAGGGGGTGTGCAGGAATCAGCTGATCGATGTTTCTCTCTCATCGATGTTTCTAACTCTCTCTACCTCTCCCTCCCCCTCTGTAAAAAAATCAATAAAAAATATTAAACCCTAACCGGTTTCGCTCAGTGGCTAGAGCGTCGGCCTGCGGACTGAAGGGTCCCGGGTTCGATTCCAGTCAAGGGCATGTACCTTGGTTGCGGGCACATCCCCAGTAGGTGGTGTGCAGGAGGCAGCTGATTGATGTTTCTCTCTCATCAATGTTTCTAACTCTCTATCCTTCTCCCTTCCTCTCTGTAAAAAAAAAAAAATCAATAAAATATATTTTAAAAATATTTTAAAAACTGAGTAAAACAATTTTCTTCTAAGATTCAAAACCTATGGCTACATATGGCAAAGGAGTCACTTGAGTCACTGAGGAATTCGGGAAATTCAAGCATATGTCTGAGATGCTGCACAGTCCTCCTACAATTAAAATAGTAAATTTATTTAGACAATTTGAAAAAGATTCTCAGCAGATATTTTTTAAAAATATATATATTTCATTGATTTCTTACAGAGAGGAAGGCAGAGGGTCAGAGTTAGAAACATCGATGAGAGAGAAACATTGATCAGCTGCCTCCTGCACAGCCCCCCACTGGGGATGTGCCCGCAACCAAGGTACATGCCCTTGACCGGAATCGAACCTGGGACCCTTCAGTCCCTACACCGACGCTCTATCCACTGATCCAAAACAGTTAAGTCTCAACTTAACTGTTTTGGATCAGTTCAACAAAACATAAATACTGGGCAAATAAATGTATGAAAAAATGTTCACCATAAAAAATTCTTAGGTAGATGGAATTAAATGAAAGCGAGTTAACATTATATGCATTTCCGGGATAACCATTTGAAAAGGTTAACCAGTGTTTGTCTTTGCAGGGTAGCAGAAAAATTGAAATTTTTATTTATTGTTGGTTAAGGGGAAGGCACAGGGAATGACCATTTTGGCTCACAGTTCCACATATCTTAAATATAAAACATTCACCTACACAACAGTTTGATGAGTAAAACATATGTCTATACAGAGAACTGAATGCATATATTCCCAGAAGATTTATTTTTAATACAACAAAACCTAAAAATAACAAAAAACAAATACAGATCAACAAAGACATTATTTGGGTCATTTCAAAGAGAGCTTATGGGACTAAAACCAGGAGCTCTTAACTCTGTGATCTAAAATTGAAGTTCTCCATAGGATGTAATAGACACTCTCAATAGTGTCTATTTTGTCCTGAAGAGATATATGATTTTAAAAAAAAGAGATTATTCACCGAACACAGTACTACTCAGAAATAAGGAAATTATCTTTTCACATGAGCATGTGTGTTGAACCTCAAAATGACTGTGCACATGGAGGAAACCAGCATTTGTTACAGAGTACACGCCAAGTATTGCCTATAAAAGTATGACCAATAAGAAATATTTTACTGTAAAAAAGGAAAATCCCTGAGTGCATGGAGGGTCGAGAAAGGCAGAGAGAGATTGTAACAGGGTATAAGGAAAATACAGCGTGTGGAAAAAGAAGGTTTAGAGTTGCTGGTGTGGAAAATAATACAATAATTAATGATAATAAAGGAATAAACACCGCCCGGGCCAGTGATCTCAGTTGCTTGGGTGTCATCCCATTCACTGACAGGTCTCTGATTTGATTCCAGGTCAGTGCACATCCTCAAATGGAACCCCAATAGTGGGCAAGCAGGAGGCAGCAGACCTATGTTTCTCTCTCTCTTACTCTCTCTTCTTCTCTCTCCCCCCCAAAAAGGAATAAAATTATTTTCTAAAGTATTTTTTAAAAGAATAATCTTTGTGTTTTCTGAACTTACAAATGTGAGCCTATTATTGCCCCACCGTGTGTATGAGTTACAGGTGGTTTATGTCACATGTGACAGTTTCACAGCTTTATCTCTAGGTCAGGGCTCACCAAATAGCACACATGAGAAAGGTGCACTTTGTTGTATGTCAGTTCTGATTTTCAGGGAGGACCAGCCTTGCCTCAGTGGCAGCAAATGCTGTCAAGCAGGGAAGACTATTGGCATTGGAACCAACAGAATTGCTGGCTGGTTACAAAAGACACATCCTGGGGCTGATTACAGGGTTATCCTTCCTCTAGTTTGAGGTCTTGCCTGTTGAGCAACAACCTCGAGGTGAACACCCTAGAGGGGTCAGGGGTCAGGGGAATCCACAAAACCATGAGATTATTGTCTCTGCCAGTGACTTCACCTCCAGGATATACTGATGGAGGTCCTCAGAAAGTTCTCAAAGATCATACAAGGCACAGGCCCTGGAATGATGTGGACTTATGTCCAGCACTTTTCATCCAGTTTAACTGCAGTGTCTGCCATGACTATGAATACAGTGTTTATGTCCCAAAATAATTCCACCTCAGATTCTTACAACAAATGACACCAATGTATGAAATCTCATACATCGTGACACATGGCCTCTTTGGAGTGCGTGGAGAGTAGTTCCTTAAACATTGCTGACACTTATGTAATACATAGTGCGAACAGAGAATATAATTCATATTGTTCACAGGAGCACTATAAAGCTTGCCTGTTCAGAGCAACCACTGACCTCTACAATAAAAGAGGCACCAGACAGCACATTAGAACCACAAAGTCATGCACACTTTCTCTCAAGGCCTTGGTCAGCAATACAAAATCAGCCAATACTGAACAGAGTGATTTTCTGCCATCAAGCTGTGTTTTCCAAAGCACAGAAAGTTTGAGATCACAACATATTGTTCACCTCTCCATGCTGACAGAACATAACTTTCCTTTCAATCATCGCAGGAAGGGAATAGAACCAACAAAATTAAAGGTACAAAAGAAATAATTCCTTTACATTAAGATCATAAACCAGAGCTGAAGACAGGAAGAGGTTTGCAGGTTGATGAAATGGAACCTGAAACACTTCATCACAGCCCAATGTGAGACCCACAATGTCCCTGAAAGAGGCACTTAGCACTTCCTGTTGGAGGAAGTGGGCTCTGGACAAAACCTGGGCCAGGTCAATTCTGTGGTCAGAAATAAAGGAATGAAGATTCACCCAGGAGCTCGGAATATTCATAATGTTGTCAAGCACAACCCCAGAGTATGCAGGGCTTGTGAGGGATGCACATTCTTCAGGTGAGCCAGGTGGTAGGGGTGAAAAAGTTTCCACACAAATACTTGTGAGACATCAATCAGGTTGTAGGCCTGAGTAGATTAGCAAGTACGATGCAGTTTCTGAAAGTGTCATTTATACCTGAAACGTAAGAGGCATTTAGCACAGTGTATGTTCTGAAAAGGGGTTTGCATTCAGGTAAATGTGGGTAAAAGCTTCTCCTCTGGTGTTGTTCTTCTGAGTGAGAAAGTAAAACATTCTCTGCACATTTAAAGCTCTTCTCCAATGTAAACTCCCTGGTGCTCTGTGAAAGTGGAGATTTGCCCAAATGACTTCCGACAATCACTACACTCTTACGGTCTTTCACCAGTGTGAACTCTGAGGTGTTGAAGGAGGTTAGAGCTTTGACTGAAGCACTTCCCACAATGACTACATTCATAAGGTTTCTCACCAGTGTGAACTCTGACGTGCAGAACGAGGCTAGAGCTTTGACTGAAGCACTTTCCACAATGCCTACATTCATAAGGTTTTTCACCAGTGTGAACTCTGTGGTGTTGAATGAGGCTAGTGCTATGACTGAAGCACTTACCACAATCATTACATTGATACGGCTTTTCTCCGGTGTGAACTCTCTTGTGCATAACGAGGTGTGTAGTTTCCTTAAAAGATTTACCACATTCACTACACTTATGTGGTTTTTCTCCAGTGTGAACTTTGTTGTGTTTATTGAGGGAAGACCTATGATGGAAGTACTTCCCACATTCACTGCACTCATAAAGTTTTCGTCCGGTGTGAATTGTGCGGTGTCTACTGAGGTTAGAGTACTGACTGAAGGACATCCCACAATCACTACATTGATATGGCTTTTCTCCAGTGTGCACTCTCTGGTGGGTAAAGAGGACAGAACTGCGGCTAAATGATTTTCCACATTCACTGCATTTGTAAGGCTTTTCTCCAGTGTGAACTCTCTTGTGGATAAGGAGGTAATGATTGCACTTAAATGATTTTCCACATTCACTACATTTGTAAGGTTTCTCTCCAGTGTGAACTCTGTGGTGTTTAGTGAGGTGAGATCTTTTAATGAAAAGTTTCCCACAGTCAGTACATTCATAGGACTTTTCTCCAGCGTGAGCTCTCCTATGTCTATTGAGGTTAAAGATACATGAAAACACTTTCCCACATGTGTTACACTCATATTTCACTTCTCCAGAGCAGACACCCTGATGTTGAACAAGATTCTGGTAGTGGCTGTCAGCTTTTTCACATTCATCCCACTGGTGATGCTGATGCCTTTTGCTATTGAGAAATTCCTCTGAAATCTCACTACGACCGTGTAGCTCCTGAGTGTTGAGACGGGCCTGGTGCTGGAGAAGATCTGAGATGGCTGGAAAGTCTTCCCCAACCTCCCTACTGGTTGAAGGCAGCCCTGATAAGGAGAAGCTGCACCTGGTCACAAATGAGGCCCTGTCCACAGCTTCTTTCCAGGGCTTCTCTCCACTGGCTTCCCTCTGTTGCTGGTGTAGGTTTGCACCGAAACAGAAGTCTCTCACACATGCATCACTGAAGAAGGCATTCTGCTCAAAGTCTGCTGCTTGTGACTCAGTCAGGTGCAGAATGTCTTTGAACACAGAGAAACATCTCCGGCAGAGATGGGTCCTCTGGGTTGCTGAAGCTGTCTTAGAAGCACTGACTTGTGACTCTCCTTGTACAGATACGCTCTGCTCAGAACAGGTTTCCACATCATCTGTTTTATGCAAACAACCTGAAAACAGAAAATGGTGCCGAAATGAATGTGGACTGTGGTGATAGGAAGAAGTCTCATTACAAAAGTTTGTCCCACATCACACGTTTGTTCCATGTAACTCTCTGAGGGTAACATCTGTGGGAAGGATTGATAAGATGCTGCTGTGATGATCTGAGCACTGAGGATCACCATACAGGGAAAATCTCCAAAAAAATATGAAACAAACATGGCCAGCACTACATGGAACAGAAGTTGGATCGTCTGCTCATTCTGCTAACAGTGGTCAACAGGTCTAGTCTGCTGGTGACATGGGCCAGCTGTGCAGAAGGTCGCTTACATCTTATTCCACGTAAAATTCAAGAAATGAGAATCATGTGTCAAGGTCTAGTGAAGCACGTCTGTGCACCTCATAACACATATGCAGGTCAGTATTTGAGAATACTGCAGATAGAACAGTTCAGAGGCATAGGAGATGGAAAAGGGGCAAAACGGTGAAGGTAGCCAGAAACCAGGAAGGCACAGATTAAAATATAAGTCAAGGCGGTGTAAAGCATGGGAATGAAAAGGTAGAAATAAGCTGTTGCCAGTGGCACCTCAACATAAACTTGTTGGACATGAGCAGGTTCCTGGTATGATCTAAACACCGCCCTTATGTCATAGTTCCCGCAAGTTGGAATTCAGGAGAGCCAAGCAACCCATTAGATCATGCTGTATGTTCACCCTGTGAAAACAACAGGGCTCTCCTTGCACCTTCTCCTGTACAAGCACATAAATCACTAATATTCTGAGTTTTATTGACAGACAACAAAGGTGAGTAGGCAGCACTGGCCCAAAACAAGACAGCAAGCAATAGTATTCAGGGAACAGAATATTACAAACAACAGAAGGAGGACTTTCAAGAACCACCCATGGTTCATACAAGTAAAGACCATAACCCAGCCAAAACCAGTTTGGCTCAGTGGAAAGAGCGTCAGCCTGCAGACTGAGGGGTCCGGATTTGATTCCGGTCAAGGGCATGTACCTGGGTTGCAGGCACATCCCCAGTGGGGGGCGTGCAGGAGGCAGCTGATCGATGTTTCTCTCTCATCGATGTTTCTAACTCTCTATCTCTCTAACTTCCTCTCTGTACAAAAATCAATAAAAAAAAAAAAAAAAACATAACCCACCACAGTCAGTCACAAAGAGCCTGTAGCTGGAGGAATGGTGCAGAAGTGGAAGCCCTGGATGTGGACACAGTCACCCTCCCAGAGAAAGTGCAAGCTGGGCCCATTAAGCTGTTTGCAACAATCCTGACTCCCAGACACTTCCTGTCCTATGTGAAGCTATGGGTATGAGGGATATTCATGGAATCCTTTGCCCCCCCGCCCCGCCACACAGCACTCTCAGCCACGGCACATTTGACAGGATAATGGGATACAATGGAAGAGCCCATGGTCTGGCTGTGGGAAAAAGAAAGCTGTTTTGATAATAAAGGAAGAGAGGACATCACCTCAGACCACTTGGTCAATGTGAAGCTCTTACCTACAGATGAGACAAGTGCAAACACTTCCAGCATCACATCACAGTACAGGAGTCTCTGAGCCTCATTAAGGAGCCTCCACTCCTCCTGGGAGAAGGCAATGGCCACATCCTCAAAGTCCATATCCTGTCGTAATGGGGACAGTTCAGTCCATGATCAGCTTCTCTCAGAGGCTTTACTTTCATCATACATCCCATTCTCCATATCCATCCTCTCCTTCTACTCCCCACATCACAGAAGATAGCAGACGTTGTGACCACCAGAGTCACTCTCTCCTTATATTCCTACTGATACTGTGTCTTCCTACAGCAATAAAGCAGATGTCCAGATTAATTATACCTGACCTCAGGGCTCACATTTAGGGTCAACGCAATGGGTGTCACCAACATAGGGGACAGATAAATGTTGGCCATAAAGAGAGATGTGATTTGACACTGGTCTTGTGGGAAAATGTCCTTGTTATGTAACACATTCTCCCTCCAAGACCCCAAAAAACAGGCATCAATCATCACCCTTTCAATTCCCATCCCAGGTTGCTGAGGCCAACACTTTTCCCGACATGTTCCACATCAATGTTTGTATCCCACTTCTCTCATACAGCTTCATTCCCAGAGTGAGAGCTTCAAAGACAACACATATACGCCATGAAGAGGAGGGGTTGTTATCTAATCAGCCTCTTTTCAGCGTTCTAACTCACCTCCTCTGTAATGTATTTCTCTCTTACCCTTCTCCCCTCCCCAAGCCAGTAGAGACTTTCAAGCCCAGGTGACACTGATGTATGCTATCCCATTCCTATTGATCACTGCATCAGCCCAACAACAACAGGCAGGTGTGCACCTATATGACACCTAAATTGTGGACCTAGCATGTAGCATCACAACACCCCTCTTTTCAGAAATTAGCCAAAAATTCCCCGAGTTGTATCATTCAGTTATCACCAGAATGGACTCAACCTTCATTCCCTCTAGGTCAACATCAGGGATCTGTGGCCATGAATTCACACTCCCTCTCCAAGAGCACTTCAGTCCTTCTCCCACACCTCTCTCACACCTGCACTCCCACAGCCCCAGCTCCCATAGGCATCACCTTGGTCTTAGTCATTACTCAGCATGTGTGCTCCAGAGAAGGCATGGCAAGTTCAAATAGTATCAAGTAGTAACCTGACTCTGAATGCCCACACCCAAGACAGCCTTCAGTTCTGCTATGAAGGCCTCCCTCCGAATTCGGTTTCTTCCTTCCACCTCACCCACTGAGAACCACATCAGATCCAGTTATCCAGAGCCCACCTCTACTGCTGCTGCACTTAATGTCCCTTCTCCACTCACAGCCCTCAGTACTCAAGTCCCACTGCCTATGGCCCTCTACCCCATGCTCAGTGAGTCTCATAGATGTCCACTCAGGCCCATTAGCAAATAAACCAAACTGGATGCAGCACACCAGGCCACACAAAGGGTCACAAGAAATCCTGGTGAGTGCTTAAGAAGTAAATATGCACCAGCCACTCTCACCTTTTTTAATTAGTCTTCTACCTCCAATAAAATAAATTAAAACGGTGATCTACAACTCCTCCCTGCTCCATACTCTTTACTATTTTTTTAAGTACTTTTCATCTTGAACTACTCATCAGAGATCCAGATGGTCATGAACTGGTCTCTGAAATATCTCATACCCTAATAGAAAAAACAATAGATTTTATATTCCTGATGAACATGACTTTTCCCACTATGAATTTCTCCATGTCACTTGATGGTGCTTTCATACCTGCAGGTGCTAAATCTAAACCTTTGCATCAACTCTGTTTCTTACCTCTCTCCCCCAACCTCAACATTAGAAAACCCAGGTGGCCACAACTAAATCACTGATCCATGATGCAATTGCTTCTTCCACATCCACAACCACCACTGAGCTCCAGGTACTGTCACACTCACCAAGACCATCACAGCAGCTTCCATCCTAGTCTTCCTACCACCGTCCTCACACCATGTTGTGCATCATGCTGCAGTCACAGGAGTCTAATGAGACCTGGGACACATCACCTGCTCTACTGCTCCAATGACCCAATGATCCCACCACCAGCAGAACAGAAACCCAAGTTGTCACAAAGTTCCTCCGGACTTGATTCCTGTCCCACTGTTGCCAGTTCCTATTTTTAAACAATGGACACCTGCTGGTCCCTCAATCAGCTTAGTCTTCACTTCAAGCCTTGGCACATTCTGGAACCCATGCATGGAAGGACCTATCAATCAGCCACAATTCCACTGGATGCCAAAATCAGGTGCCACTCATCTGACCCTTGACCTGGGCTTAGGGTTCTGGGCTTGGTGTCCCTTCAAGGTCCCCAGGTCCAAGGTTCCCGAGAAGAGAGGCTGGACAGTCCCAGGACCCCACCATCTCAGAAGCCACGATAGTGTGAGGCCCTGACATCAGCCCCACAGACCAGCCCCCTAAGCGGCTCTGCACCTGCAGGAACCCGTGGGAACTAAAGGTGTGTGGAGGGCCTGGCACCCACCGCCAGGACTCAGGGGCTCAAGCCCGAGGTCACGTGACCAGGAGACGCCTGCACCCCTCAGGACGGGTCCTCAGGGCGCACTCCTGCTGGGTGGCTGTAGTCACAGGGTCCCACCCCCATTCCTGCTGTCCTCTCCCCTGTAGTCGGCTCTTCCTCGGGGCAGTTGTGGGAACGTTTAGAACCGCATCTCAGGCCGCGTCCCTCTGTGGTTCACACCCCCACAGCCCCGTCGCCCGGAGGAGGAAAGTGAAACTCCTCCCGGAACCGCCTCTCCTCCTCTCTGTCGCCTTTAGACACGAACCAGGCCTGGCGTTCCCCACCTCCCGGCTCAGCCACCCCACGGCCTTCCCCGGGGCCTCGCAGCCCGTCGCCCTCCTCCCCCTCACCCCCTGCGTCACCCACGGGCACTCACTGCTCTGGGCGCTGCGACCTGGGCTGCGGGAGCTGAGCGGCGCCGGCACCGAGGCTGGAGAGTCAATGGGGTGACGCCGAGTGAACTGTTAGCGGAGAGGAGGCGGGAGGCACGGAGACCCCAGTCCCGCCGGTTGGGGGTCAACCCGCCTCAGACAACCCTGCCCAGCGGGACGCGGCCTCCCACGCCTCCTACTCCCACCAGAGCGCTGACGCTGTGAGTCTGTGAACCCACATAAGAGGCCACAATGGCTGCCAGGAGGAGGACGCAGGAAGTCCCGCCCTAACCGGATATGCAGGCACCAAAATGCTCCTAACCCTGCTTGCTCTGGCGCAGTGCTTTCTGGGTAATGTAGTTTTTGCAAAGGCCCAGAGGAGGGCTCATCCCAGCCAATGACCTTGGTGAGAATTGGTGTTGAGGCCCCACAAGTGGTGCTGGAGGAGATGCGACAGGAGGTCTGCTTACCTGGTCCATAAGGACAGATCCAGCAAAGAATGTATATAAGGGGGGTTTGGGGGACATCTGTAATACTATCAACCATAAAAAATACAGATGTGAAAAAAATGTTTTTAAATACTATAGCCCAGCTGGTGTTGCTCAGTGGTTGAGCATCGACCCTTGAACCAGGAGTTCATGGTTCTATTCAAGATCAGGGCACATACATGGGTTGCAGGCTCCATTCCCAGGGAGAGGGGAGGGATAAGAAGCATCCTATCAGTGATTCCCTATCGTCATTGATGTTTCTGTCTCTTCCTCTCCCTTCCTCCCTAAAATTAAGTAAAAATAGTTTTTGGATGCATGATTTAAATCAATTGTACATAAATCAATCTTTAAAAAAGGTTTAAAATTTGAGGCTCCCCAAAAACTTTTCTGTGCTATTATGAAAGTTCTGGAGCACATTTGTTGCAACTGCATCAAATGTTGGACATAAAATACAATGATGTGCTACTGAAATGTCTTATCATGTGCATATTCACTGCTGTCTCTTTGGCAGTTTAATACAGACCATGGTGAGAGTTTTTATGCCAGGAAAGTTGACAAATACTACACACCTAGACTTCATTTAATTTATTAATAAATGCTTAGACTTAAATAAGAGTGGCTCTGAATGTTACCAATGCAGCTTCAATGTATAAGTATATGGTATAGTTGACTTCAGTTGTACATAGCATTCATCATATAAAAAAATTAAAATAAATAATTTAAAACACTGAGTAAAACAATTTTTCTTCTAGGATTCAAAACCTATGGCTCCATATGGCAAAGGAGTCACTGGAGTCACTGAGGAATGAAGAAAATTCAAGCATATGTCTTAAATGCTGCACAGTCCTCCTTCAATTAAAAGAATAAATTTATTTAAACAATTAGAAAAGGACTCTCAGCAGACATTTTAACGAAACACATAAATACAGTGCAAAGAAATGTATGAAAAAAAATGTCCACCATAAAAAATTCTTAGATAGATGGAATTAAAACAAAAGCAAGTTAATATTATATGCATTTCCGGGGTTACTATTTGAAAAGTTTAACCAGTGTATGCCCTTGCAGGGTAGTAGAAAAATTAGTGTTTTTACATACTGTGGGTTAGTGGCAAACCAAAGGGAATGACCATTTTAGGTCACAGTTCTGCATATCTTTTTTTTTTTAATATATTTTACTGATTTTTTTACAGAGAGGAAGGGAGAGAGATAGAGAGTTAGAAACATCGATGAGAGAGAAACATCAATCAGCTGCCTCCTGCATGCCCCCTATTGGGGATATGCCTGCAACCCAGGTACATGCCCTTGACCCGAATCAAACCTGGGACCTTTCAGTCTGCAGGCTGACGCTCTATCCACTAAGCCAAACCGGTTTCGGCTCTGCATATCTTAAATATAAAAATTTCACCTACACACAGTGTGATAAGTAAAACATATGTCTATATAGAGAACTGAATGCAAATATTCCCCAAAGAGTTATATATAATACCCCAACCTGGAAATAACAAAAAACATACTCAGGCCCTATCCGGTGTGGCTCAGTGGATAGAGTGTCCACCTGTGTACTGAAGGGTCCCAGGTTTGATTCTGGTCAAGGACATATACCTTGGTTGGGGACATATCCCTAGTGCAGGGTATGCAGGAGGCAGCTGATCGATGTTTCTCTCTCATTGATGTTTCTAACTCTCTATCCCTTTCCATTCCTCTCTGTAAAAAATCAATAAATATATTTTTAAAAATACATCAACAGATAAAGTGATTATTCACCGAACACAGTACTACTCAGAAATAAGTAAATTATCTTTTCACATGAGCATGTGTGTTGAACCTCAAAATGAGTGTGCACATGGAGGAAACCAGTATTTGGTACCGAGTACACACCAAGTATTGCCTATAAAACAACATGAACTACTCTATTGTAAAAAAGGAAAATCCCTGAGTGCATGGAGGGCCGATTAAGGCAGAGAGAGATTATAACAGGGCAGTAGGAAAATATAGCGTGTGGCAAAAGAAGGTATAGAGTTGTTGGTATGGAATTACACAACAATTAATAATAATAAACAGGAATAAACACCGCCCGGGACAGTGATCTCAGCTGCTTGGGTGTCATCCCATTCACTGACAGGTCTCTGGTTTGATTCCAGGTCAGAGAACATCCCCAAATGGATCCCCAGTAAGGGACATGCAGGAGGCAGCAGACCTATGTTTATCTCTCTCTTCCAGCCTGTTACTATCTCTTTCCCAGAAAAAGACTAAAATTATTTTCTAAAATATTTTTTAAAAGAATAATCTCTGAGTTTTGCAAACATATAACTGTAAGCCGATTGTTGCCCCACCCTGTGTATGAGTTACAGGTGGTTTATGTACATGTGACAGTTTCACAGCTTTCTCTCTAGGTCAGGGCTCACCAAATCGCATACATGAGAAAGGTTCACTTTGTTGCATGTCAGTTCTCATTTCCTGGGAGGACCAGCCTTGCCTCAGTGGCAGCAAATATTATCAAATAGGGAGACTATTGGCATTGGAACCAACAGGAATGCTGGCTGTTAACAAAGGACACATCCTGGGGCTGATTACAGGGTTATCCTTCCTCTAGTTTGAGGTCTTGCCTGTTGAGCAACAACCTTGAGGTGAACACCCTAGAGGGGTCAGGGGTCAGGGGAATCCACAAAACCATGAGATGATTGTCTCTGCCAGTGACTTCACCTCCAGGAAATACTGATGGAGGTCCTCAGAAAGTTCTCAAAGATCATACAAGGCACAGGCCCTGGAATAATGTGGATTTATGTCCAGAAGAGGCACTTTTTATCCAGATTAACTGCAGTGTCTGCCATGAATATGAAAACAGTGTTTATGTCCCAAAATAATTCCACCTCAGAGTCTTACAACCAATGACACCAAACTATGAAATTTCATGCATCATGACACACGGCCTCTTTGGAGCACGTGGAGTGTAGTTCCCCTAAACACTGCTGACACTTATGTAATACATACTGCGAACAGAGACTATAATTCATATTGTTCACAGGAGCACAATAAACGCTGCCGGTTGAAGGCAACCATTGACCTCTACAATAAAAGGGGCATCTGACAGCACATTAGAATGACAAGGTCATGCACACTTTCTCTCAAGGCCTTGGTCGGCAATAGAAAATCAGCCAATATTGGAACAAAGAGATTTCCATCAATCTGTGCCTTCCAAAGCACAGAACATTTGGGACCTCACCATATCTGTTCACCTGTCCATGCTGATAGAACACAAATTTCTTTTCAGTCATCCCAGGGAGAGAATAGAACCAACAAAATTAAAGGTACACAAGAAAAAAACTCCTTTACATAAAGATCATAAACCAGAGCAGAGGACAGCAAGAGGTTTGCACGTTGATGAATTGGAACCTGAAACACTTCATCACAGCATAATGTGAGACCCACAGTGTCCCTGAAAGAGGTAGCACTTCTTGGCTGAGGATGGGGGCTCTGGATGAAACCTGGGCCAGGTCAATTCTCTGGTCAGAAATAAAGAAACGAAGATTCATCCAGGAGCTCGGAATATTCATAATCTTCTTAAGCACAACCCCAGAGCATGCAGGGGTTGTGAGGGATACACACTCTTTAGGTGAGCCCGGTGGTAGTGGTGAAATATCTTCCAGACAAATTCTTCCAGTGACATCAATCAGGTTGTAGGCCTGAGTAGGTTAGCAAGTACAATGCAGTTTCTAAAAGTGTCACTTATACCTGAAACTTAGGAGGCATCTAGCAGAGTGAATCCTATATAATAAAAGCCTAATATGTTAAGTGTCTGGTTGTCCAGTCAACCGTTCATCCAATCACAATGTAATATGCTAATAATATGCTAAGGCCACTTAACCGCTCTCTATAACGTGCACTGACCACCAGGGGGCAGACACTCAGACCAGTAGGTTTGCTTGCTGCAGGGGTCTGGCCGATCGGGACTGGGCAAGATGGGGCTGGACATGCCCTGGAGCCCTTCCACGGCCCCTCCCCAGCCAGCCAATCTTATCACAGGGACTGGGAGAGATGGCCCCAATCACTGGCCAGGCAGAGAGATCCCACCTGTGCATGAATTCATGCACCGGGTCTCTAGTGTTCTGATAAAAGGGGTTTGCATTCAGGTAAATGGTGGTAAAAACTTCTCCTCTGGTGTTGTTATTCTGAGTGAGAAAGTAAAAACATTCCCTGCACATTTAAAGCTTTTCTACAGCGTGTACTCTGAATTAAGCTGAAATTCACCATACTCTACTGTCAGCAGGGAATGGACTTAACCTTCATCCCCTCTTATGTCAATGTCAGGGCCCTGCATGCATGAATGCACACGCCCTCTGCAAGGGCACACCACTCTTCCTCCACACCTGTCTCTCACCTACACTCCCACACCCACAGCCCCCATAGTCATCTCCTTGACTTCCTACTCATTACTCAGCATGTGTGGTATAGTGACTGCTTGGCAAATCCAAACAGGATTAAGTTCTACACCAACTGTGAGAGTCCACACTCATTGAGGCAGCCTTGAGTCCTGCTGTGAAGGCCTCCCTCCCTGATTGTGTTTTCCTTCAACCTCACCTATTTAGAACCACATCAGGTCTCATATATTTAGACGCCACCTCGACTGGTACTGGACCTGATGTTCCTTCACCAGTCACAGCCTTCATCACTCAAGTCCCATAGCCTATACCCCTCTACCCCATGCCCAGTGAGTCTCACAGATGCCCACTCATGCCCCTAAGCAAATCAACCAGACTGATGACAACACCCCAGCTAAGGCTCACAACAGAATCCTGGTATTTAACAAGTAAATATGGAACAGCTGCAGTCTTACTGTGCTTGAATTGCTCTTTGGTCTCTAATTAAAAAGAAAAAAAAGGGAAAAGAAGACCTACAACTCCACCCTGGTCTCTCCACTCCCAGCTACCTTTTAAAGAAGCTTTCATTCTGAACTGCTCCTCAGAGTTCCAGACCCTCAGGAACTGGTCCCAGAAATATTGCAAACCCTTAGAGGTAAAAAGTAAGAGTTTTATTATCTCCAATGAACATTACCGTTCCTACATTTCAGCTGCATCTCAACTGATGGTCCTTCCATACCTCCAGCTGCTAAATGCAAACCAAGTCATCCCTGACACTTACCTCTATCTCAACCTTCAAATCAGATAATCCAGATGGCCACACCTTAAAACACCAATCCAGAACCCAAATCTTATTTCGCCTCCACAACGACCATCATGGGCCAGTTACCTTCACACTTAACAAGACTCACAGCAGCTTCTGTCCTAGTCTTTCTACCACCTCCATCCCATCTATATTGCTCTCTGCTGCAGCCACAGGGTGTCTAATGAGACCTGGGTCAGTCACCTGCCTCCATTGCTCCAAATCTCCCATTGCTCCCATAACCTGCAGAACAGACTCCCAATTTGTAACAAAGCTCCTCTAATTGTGACTACTGTCCCATTGTTTCCAGTTCCTCATTTTCCAAGAAAATGGACACCATCTGGTTCCTGAATGAACTCGTCTTCACTCAGAGCCTTTGCACACACAGGACCCTATGCCTGGAAAAACCTCTCACATCCCATTGCACTGGTTGCCAAAAACAGGGGCCACTCACACAACGCTAGACCTGGACTTAGAATTCTGGGTTTGGTGTCTCATCAAGGTCCCCAGGTCCAAGGCATGGAAGAGTGGCTGGACAGTCCCAGGGCACCACTATCTCCAAGGCCAAAGGAGTGTGAGGCCCTGAAATAAGTTCCACAAACCAGTCCCCCTAGGTGTTCTCCATTCAGAGGAATCTATGGAAAGAGAGAGGTCTGTTGAGAGTCTGGTAACCACCGCCAGGATTCATGGGCTCAGGCTGCTCAGTGCCCTTGCCCAGCCCCTGGGCCAGGTGGCCTCAAGATGCTTGCATTGCCTCTGGGCCTCAGTGCACACTCTTCCCAGGTTCATTATCTTGCAAAGGACTTCACCTTCCTGTCCCTAAGTGCTGTGCTCTCTCTGCCAGTCTTCTCGTTCTTCCTCTGAGCAGTTTTGGGAAAAGGTTAGAATCCTGCCTCAGACAATGTCTCTCTTTTGTTCACAAGCACCAATGCTGGCACTCCCTGAAAATGAAAGAAAAACTCCTCACACAAAACTTTCCCTCATCTTTCTTGTTGCCTTTAGACACAAAACAGACCTGGGTTTCCCGAATCCTCTCAGCTCAACCACACCACCACGTCCTTCCTGGCTGGCATTGCCGCCTGTCACCCTCTTTCACCGTGTCACCCCGTCTGTTACCCACCAGAGACTCACTGTTCTGTAAGCTGAGACCTGGGCTGCAGGACCTGACACTGGACCGTACACGAGGTGAGCTGAGTGGAATTCTGTAAGCAGGAGTCTGGAGAGCAAGGAGGCTTCAATCCCACCTGCTGTGGCTCAACAAGCCTCAGACACACCACTTAGAGCAGGAACACTGCCTCTGATGCCTCGTTGTGGCTTTAAGGCAGAGCACCAGAGCCTCTGACTGTGGTAACAGAAGAGGTCGAAATGACCACCAGGAGAAAGATGCTGGACGTCACACCCAAACCAATGGGCACCTGGGTAATGCGCCTCTTCTGGGCCTTCACTGGCTAAACTCAGCCATCATTGGGCCCATTGCCCTTTGGGTAACATACTTTTCCAGGCCCCCCAGGTGCCATTAGGATCCCAGTCACTGACTGGCCATTGCAGTGTTGGTTTGGGGACGCTGAGTGGCGCTGGGAAATGACAACTTGAGGTTTTGGTGGCTGTTATAGGCTTTTGTGGAGTGTTGTCTGCAACTGTCTCTCTGCAAGTGTCTCTTGTTTGGAGACATTATTTCAGATTCCGTGAATCCCAGAATGCTCCCTGAGGTGGAAAGTGTTATTTCATTGATTCCTGAAACCACAAATCTAAGTGAATATACATAGTTGCATATTTAAGATTTTTTATTTGACTTTTAGAGAGAAATGAACTGAGATGGAGAGAAACACTGATCAGCTGCCTCCTGCTTGCCACCCGCCCCACCACACATCCAACTGGGAGACCTGGTTTGTGCCCTGACCAGGAATTGAACTGGCAACCGTTCTGTGCATGGGAAGATGCTCAACCAACTGTACCACTCCAGCTGTCAGATTTTTTTAAAAATATATTTTACTGATTTTTTTACAGAGAGGAAGGGAGAGGGATAGAGAGCTAGAAACATCGAAGAGAGAGAAACATCGATCAGCTGCCTCCTGCACACGCCCCACTGGGGATGTGCTTGCAACCATGGCACATGCCCCTGACCGGAATCGAACCCGGGACCCCTCGGTTCACAGGCTGACGCTCTATCCACTGAGCCAAACCGGTCAGGGCCAGCTGTCAAATTTTTTATATTTAACATAAAAAATATCACATTATTAAGAGAAAAAGCAGGCTATGAGAATATACATAATCCCACTCTGTTTCAAAGCAGTATTTGAAGGGTTACATAAGCCAACAAGTTGACATTTCCTACATTGTCTGTGGTCAGTACCCATTGTGAAGCTAAGGAGCTAAGAGTTATTGGATGTTGACTACAGGTGCCAGGCCCTGGATTCGATGCTTTACCTGCATTGTTATTTAATTCTCTCTGCAACCTGAGGTGGTTTAACCATCTACTTTATGGAGAGAAAATCCAGGCTCAGAGTCAACGTAAATTGCCTGATTGTAGAGTTAATAAAAGCAGGGCTGGAAGTCAATCACATGTGTCTTCTAATAACATAGTTCTCGCTTCTATTGTTAAGCTTTGCTGACTCGTAGAGAGTAGAATTGCTAATGTATACCCACTAGAATGAGCTAGATGTTATGGTGCGAAGCCATCAGCCCCAAAGCTTTAGTGCCTTATACTAAAGCAGGTATGCTTCTTCTTCATGCCACATGAACACTCTGGTTCTCCTGGGACCAGGAGAAAGAGAAGGACCATGTAGGTACCTACTAGGTGTTATCACAGAAGGACAGAGAGGGTGGCCCATCTCAGTGTTTCCAGACTCTTCTGTTAGAGATGACAAGCTTCACTCCCATCTCCTTTCATGGGTCAAAGCACATCACTGGCTTCAGCAAATTTCAGAGGGTTGGGAGGATAAATTGACATTCCTTTATTTTTATTGATTTCTCGGGAGAGGGAGGGGGAGGGAGAAGGAGAGATAAACTTCAGTGATGAGAGAGCATCATTGATTGGCTGCCTCCTTATGCCCCCACTGGGCCATGAGCAGGAATTGAATCTTGACCTCCAGGTTCATAGGTCGATGTTCAACCACTGAGCCATACTGGCCTGGCAGTAAAACTGACCTCTTGATAGGCCACCACAGGGTGCCAGCCTCTTTGGGGGCTATACAGGACCAAGGAGAGGAGTGGGATTTGGTAGGAAATGACAGTGGTAGTCAGCCCGGATGGCTTGCTGTCTCCTCATCCAGGTGGACTTTGTCCCTGAGCTGCCCAAAAATGTCACCGGCAAGAGTGAAAGGAGTGAACTTCCAAGGAGTGATTTGGTCAGACGTCTTTGACAAGCAAACTCCGAAGCCACTTCTGAGTGTGACCTTGGGTAACTTCCTTGCTTCCTCAGTTCCCCCACTATGGTCCTGGTGAAGACCCACAGGTCCAGAGAGTTGTCCTGGAAGGCTACAGGACTGCAAGCATTCCAGTGTCCACGTTCTTTCCCATTAATATCAGTCACGACGCTGCTTCCAAGTCCCTGTATGTTTTGCATGGCCCAGGTGAGCGCTCCATCGGGTGTGGCTGATGGGGAAAATGCCGCCAGTAACATCACTGGTGATCCCGTGCTTTCCGTTTGTTCTGTGCAGGAACCTGTGCTCTAAGGTCCCTCCATAGTTCTCGTCACCAAGTGCAGCGATCACTGGGCCTAATTCTCCCTCCTGGCCCGTGTCCCGGGTGGCCATGCACACCCAGTAGATGACCTGAGCCTAGAAGTCCCAGAATGACGCTCCATGGAGCGCCAGGCACCTTTCTCCATTAGGGGCCAGCCTAGCTTTCACCTGGACAAGGGACCCCTCTCCAGGGATGTCCACTGCCTCATGACTAGCGGGGGTTAGGAGCTTAGAAGTCTTTCCCCTCAGCTTCCCCCACATGCACCCATCCACTCATTCCTTCCCAAGGGACCTGGATGCCCCAGCTCCTCCACGAAGCCTAGTGTCCTTCACAAACTTTCCCCATGCACACTCTAGCACTCCAGTCTGCCATCAGTCTTCCCCAATCCCCGGCCTGCCCTCCCCACCCCCCGGCTTCCCACAGACTGGGGTTCTATGAACTGACCCTTTTCTTAATCTAGTCCTGGTGATTGTGATGGGCCCTCCAGGAGGAAACCAGAGGCTGTAATAGCAGCAGCAGACGGGGCTCACCTGGGATTGGCGAAACAACACATGTTGCCCTCTATCCTGCCTCTCTGGAGATTGCCTGTGCAGTTGCCTCTTGTCAGGGTGCCCAGACTCAGAGAGAAACATACAGATAACACAAGCACAGAAACACGCAGGTACAGGGCACCCCCAGCCTCAGTGGGGCACTCGGGTGTCCGGCTTATGTCTAGGGTCAGAGTGTAGACAGGGACAATACTCTGAGGGGAACACACACACACACACACACGATATTCCATTTGCAGGAAACCCTCTCACCAATCCTGTGCCAACCTCTCTAACCCCTCAACTTCACATCCCATAGTACAGTGGTCAGCACACTGCGGCTTGCGAGCCACATGCCCCTTGAGTGTGGCTCTTCCACAAAATACCGCATGCGGACACGCACGTACAGTGCGATTGAAACTTCGTGGCCCATGTGCAGAAGTCGGTTTTCGGCTCTCCAAAGAAATTTCAATCGTTGTCCTGTTGATATTCGGCTCTGTGGACTGATGAGTTTGCCGACCACTGCCATAGTATATTGTCCCACAGTGTGTGGTCCATCTCCTCACTTGAGGAGCAAGGCTTTTCTCTGCACAGGGCCAACTGGAGGGGGGAGACCACCTGCAGTTCATCCCCCAAAGTGGTAGCACGGCCTTCTGGAAACGCTTGTATTGCAGCAGGTTCTCCCCACTGAAAACACACAGCGCCAATTCCTGGAGAATCCATGCAACCTCCGGGACTGGCTGGGGGGCGGAATTTCTAATAAAATCAAAGCAGAAACTTACCCAGATGTGCAAAAATAGAGATTCAAACAAAGCCTGTGGGGCTCAGGGGTGTGGGTATGTTGGTGGGAGGTAGGACTTCCCTGCAGGGCACGGCTACAGTGTTTGGACAGGTCCAAGCCTCAGACTGACGAGAGGGCACAGTCCTCTGGTGGCCACGCGCAAGTCCCAGCCTGGAGGGCAGAGCCCGCCCAGCACAATGACAGCCAACAGCTGTAGTTGTCAGCTTGATTCTATGGTCCCAACACTGTGGCCCCACCTGCCTGAGTGATAGAGGCTGCAAGTAAACAAAGCTTGATCAGGTGCAGGTAGTTGAGTAGGATCGAAACTGAGAAAGTTGTAAACATCTTGGCCACGCCCTTCGCCTCGTGGCATCTGGCTGTAAAATAAAGGCACGGCGTGTGGGCGTGGACGCTGTCTCTCCATGAGGGAGCAGCTCCCACCCAGCCCCAGCTTTATTCTCTCGTCTGTCTTTTCTAAGCCTTTCAGCCGCCCCCACTCAGGGTCAGTGAACCTGGCTGAGCTGGCGTGGTGCATCAGGTGCCCTGGGGCTGAGTATGCCATGGCCGTGTCGGCTCATCGCACTTCCCAAAGGTGAACAGACTTGGGGGCCCAAAGCAGTAGGGGCTGCTCCCAAACACCTGGGAGGAATCTGGGCTCCTCAACCACCTGAGTCCAAAATGGCCCAGTCTCAACCCCCAGCCGAAAGGTGCAGAGGCCACAAGGGCCGTGTCCAGGCCCAGAGCTTCACCAGGCCCCTTCGGTTTTAGTCTCAGGAAGCACAGATGCCATCATCCCCTGAGGGTGACTGTGCAGCTCAGCCCCAGTCCCCACCCTCCACACTGACAGCAGGGGCCCCTCCCCTCCTGTTCTCTCCCTGTGTCCTCTGCCCGCATGAGAACCCTGCTGGCTGGTTCACCTTGGGGTCCCCAGCGGTGTGGGTGGTCACATGTGTGGACAGATTTGGTGAAAAACAGACACAAAGGTATTGATTGGCGAGAGAGGACATGGGGAAGGGAGGGAAACACCCATTTGTTGTTTCACTGTTTATATATTCCTGGTTTGATTCTTGCATGGGCCCTGACTGGGAATGGAACCGGCAACCTTGGCACTATTGAGATGCTTTCACAAACTGAGCTACCTGGCCAGGGCAAAATATACCATGGATTATGAGTAAAATAATCACTAATGTACCTGAGCCTACATAAACTACCCATGATGACAGATAGTGATAGAAAGCTAGAATTCATGGGGATTCCTAAGTGTTTTCTTTATGTGGATAGATTATGAAATAAGCTGTTACAAAGGCAGATTATGCCCTTGCATCAGTAATTTCATGTGCCAATTAGAAAGCACTGAAAAGGGGAGGAGGAATTTGGCTTCATGGATACAGGTAGGTACGGAAACTTCAAAAGTGTAAGTTTAAAAACGTGTTTTAGCCTGGCCAGTGTTGTTCCGTGGTTGGGCACCAACCTATGAACCGAGAGGTCAGGGTTCAAATTCCTGGTCATGGAACATGATCAGGTTTTGGGCTCCATCCCAGCAGGAGGTGTGCAGGAGGCAGCCTAACAATGATACTTACTCTCTCATCATTGATGTTTTTACCTCTTTCTTCCTCTTTGATATCAATAAAAATACATACTGCTGCCTGGCCTCCTGGCTCAGTGGTTGAGTGTCGACGTATAAACCAGGAGCTAAAGTTCAAGTCTTGGTGGGGACTCATTCCCGGGCTGTGGGCTTAATAACCCAGTGTGCAGTGTGCCAGAGGCAGCGGATCAATGATTCTCTCTCATCATTGATGTTTCTATTCTCTCTCCCTCTCCCTTCTCTGAAATCAATAAAAATATTTTTTAAAAATATGTATGTAGTTAAAATGTATGTTTTAAATCAATTACACTTATATCGAATTTTAAAAAACATAGAAAACTTGCCACTTTTTTTTTTTTCAATTGGCAATAATCGCACCTCGGATAAACCTCATTAGCCACTGCACAAAGCTAATTTTAGCATTTTATTAGGAATGTTCTTGAGCACATTCACTGCTACTGTATCAGCATGTTGGAAATAAACTACAACGATGTGCTACTGAAATATCTTCCCATGTCCATGTTCAAGGACATCATTTTGGCAGTTGGAACATGGTGGCAATGGGAGTATTTACACCAGGGAAATGAACAAATACTACAAACCTATACTTCACTTAATGTACTATTGAATGCTTAGACTTAAAAATGAGTGGTGGAGAATGTTAACAATGCACATTAAACAAGTGTATGGTACAAATGGGCTATACATTGTTAATAGACTAAAAACTGAGAGAGAAAATTGTCTTTCTATAATTTAAAACCAATAGTTCCATACAGCAAAGAAGTCACATGAGTCATTGAGAAATGAGTGAATTTCAAACACGGGCCTTAGCTGCTGCACTGTCCTTCTATTGGTTAGAAGAGTGGATCGCAAACTCATTAGTCAACAGAGCCAAATATCAACAGTACAACAATTGAAATTTCTTTCGAGAGCCAAATTTTTTAAACTTAAACTTCTTCTAATGCCACTTCTTAAAAATAGACTCGCCCAGGCCATGGTATTTTGTGGAAGAGACACACTCAAGGGGCCAAAGAGCCGCATGTGGCTCGTGAGCTGCAATTTGCCAACCACTGGATTACAATAATAAACTCACTGTAAAAGTAGGCAAAAGACTCTGAGCAGACATTATAACAAAGGAAATGAAGACAGTGTAAATAAATGTGTAAAGAAGTGCTCACCATCAAAAATTCTTAGGGAAACATTATTGAAACAAAAATGAGCTCACAGTATACACAATGCGGGCCTACTAGTTGAAAAAATTAACCATGGGATGTGCTGGCAGGTTCAGGGAAAAACCGGAATTTTCATTACTGTGGGTGGGTGGGAGGCAAAGGGAATGACCATGTGTGGTCACAGTTCTGCATAAAACATTCACCGACACTGCAATAGTTTGGTAAGTAAAACATTAACCTGTAGAAAGAACTGAACACAAATATTCCCAGCAGATTTATTTATAAAACCTCAAATGTCAAAATAACCAAAGCCACAGACAGATCAATAGACAAAGTGGTTATCCATAGAACACAATACCACTCAGCAATAAGATTATGTGATCACATAAACATTGCTGTTGAATCTCAAATTACCTGTGTAGCATGAAGCCAGTGTTTACCATTTATAAACCATATACTTCCTATGAAATTGTGAAAAATAGGAGCTAATCTATTGTAAAAGAAGAAACACTGATGTGGCACTTCTCCAGTATGACCTCTGTGGGATCCTGTGAGGGTACCCCTATGGTTGCAGGACTCCCCACAATCCTGACACTCGTATGGCTTTTATAGAGTGTGAACTCTCTTGTGGTAAAGGAGGTGACTACTATACCTGAAAGACTTCCCACATGCACTACACACATAAGGTTTTTCTCCAGTGTGAACTCTCCGGTGCCGAGTCAAGGTAGAACTTTGTCTGAAGGACTTCCCACAATCACTACACACATATGGCTTTTCTCCCGTGTGAACTCTCCGGTGCTCTGTGAGAATTGAGATTCGCCTGAATGACTTCCCACAATCACTACACTCATGTGGCTTCTCTCCAGTGTGAACTCTGTAGTGTTTATTGAGAGCAGTACTTTCAGTGAAGAACTTTCCACAGTCGCTACACTCATATGGCTTTTCTCCAGTGTGAACTCTCTGGTGCTCTCTGAGATGGGAGATTTGCCTGAATGACTTGCCACAATCACTGCACTCATATGGCTTTTCTCCGGTGTGAACTCTGTGGTGTGTATTGAGAGCAGAGCTCACAGTGAAGAACTTTCCACAATCACTACACTCATAAGGCTTTTCTCCAGTGTGAACTCTCTGGTGCACACTGAGAGCCGAGATTTGCTTGAATGACTTTCCACAATCAGTGCATTCATATGGCTTTTCTCCGGTGTGAACTCGGTGGTGTTTAGTGAGGATAGACCTTTGTATGAAGGACTTTCCACAAAGAGTACATTCATACGGCTTTTCTCCAGTGTGAACTCTCTGGTGTTGAATGAGAGTACTGCTTTCCCTGAAGAATTTCCCGCAATCAGTACACTCATAGGGCTTTTCTCCAGTGTGAATTCTGAGGTGTTTAATGAGGTGAGATCTTTTTCGGAAGGCCTTCCCACAAACAGTACACTCATAGGTTTTTTCTCCAGCATGAATGCTCTGATGTTCAATGACAGTAGACTTCTCATGTTCACTACACTCGTAAGACTTATCTCCAGTGAGAACTCTGTCATGTTTGGTGAGGTTAGATCTCTGACTGAAGGACTTCTCACAATCACTATACTCATAGCACTGTTCTCCAGTGTGAACTCTCTTATGTTGCATAAGGTTAAAAATTCCTCTAAAAACATTCCCACATTTGCTACACACATAATTCACTTCTTCAGAGCAGACATCCTGATGCTGAACAACTTTCTGGTTGTGACTGGCAGCTTTTTCACCTTCACCCCAATCATAATGACTATTTCCACTGAGAAATTCCAGCGAAATCTCACTGCCGCTGTGTGGCTCCTCAGTGTTGAGAGTGGCCTGATGATGGAGAAGCTCTGAGATGGCTGGGAAGTCCTCCCCAACCTCCCTACTGGTTGAAAGCACCCAAGATAAGTAGAAGCTGCACCTGGTCACAAATGAGGCCCTGTCCACAGCTTCTTTCCAGGGATTCCCACCACTGGCTTCCCTCTGTTGCTGGTGAGGGTTTGCACTGAAACAGAAATCTCTCACACATGCATCACTGAAAAAGGCTTTCTGCTCAAAGTCTGCTGCTTGTGACTCAGTCAGGTGCAGAATATCTTTGAACACAGAGAAACACCTCCGGCAGAGATGGGTGCTCTGGGTTGCTGGAGCTGTCTTAGAAGCCCTGATCTGTGATTCACCTTCTACAGAGTCAATCTGCTCATAACAGGCCTCCGCATCATCCATTTTATGCCAACAATCTAAAAAAAGAGAAATGCGGAGGAAGTTAATGTTGAATGTGGTGACAGGGGAATGTCCCATTACAAAAGCGGGTTACACGTAATACATGGGTTCTATGCAATTGTATGAAAATAAAAGATGTGCAACAAGGGATCTGCTGAGCCCCAGTTGGTTTGGCTTGGTGGACAGAGCATCAGCTTGAGGACTGAAGCCCCAGGTTCGATACCAGTCAAGGGCATGAACCTTGGTTGCGGGCACATCCACAGTGGGGGGTGTGTAAGAGGCAGCTGATCGATGTTTCTCTCTCATGGATGTTTCTAACTCTCTATCCTTCTCCCTGCCTCTCTGTAAAAAATCAATAAAATATATATTAAAAGAAAACAAAAAAAGAGGCTGCTGAGAAGTTCTTGGCCAGTGAAGATCACAAAACAGGGAAGACCTGACCAGAAATATGACTCAAACATGGTAAGTACCACATTGAAGAGAAGCAGGATGTCCAGCACATTCTTCTGCTAACAGCCTTCAGCAGGGCTCGTTTGCTGGTGACACAGGCAAGCTGTACAGTAGACTGGTTACATCTTTTCCAAGTAAAATTCAATAAATGAGTAGCTGGTGTTGGAGGACTACTTGAGCAAGTGTGCACACCTCATAACATATGTGGAGGCACATGTTGGAGAATACTGCAGAGGGAGCAGCTCAGTGGAACAAATGACATAAAAATGCCACAACAGTGATAGAAGCCAGAAGGCAGGAAGTCACAGATGAAATGACAAGTCAGCCAAGTGGCAAGTTTGGGAAAGCAAAGGTAGAAATGAGGTGTGGCCAGTGGCACCTGCACCTAAACAACTAGACAAGAGCAGGTTCCTGGCGTGACCTGAAAAAGAGCCCTTATATCATACCTAGCTCCTAGTTGCCACTTAGCACGGGTAGGCTTCTTCCTCTGAGACCATTGGGCATGTTACCCTGTGAACAAACCAGGGTTCTCCGTGCACCTTCTACTGTACAAATACATACAACCTAAATATTCCGAGTACTGATGAAAGACAATGGAGGTGAGCAGCCAGCACGGGCCCAGAGCAATTCAGGGTGCAATAGTATTTAGGAAAGCCCTAACCAGTTTGGCTTGGTGGATAGAGTGTCAGCCTGCGGACTGAAGGGTCCCAGGTTCAATTCCGGTCAAGGGCATGTACCTTGGTTGTGGGCACATCCCCAGTGGGGAGTGTGTAGGAGGCAGCTTATCAATGTTTCTCTCTCATTGATGTTTCTAGCTCTCTATCCCTCTCCCTTCCTCTCTTTAAAAAATCAATAAAATATATATATTTTTAAATAGTTTTAGGAAGGACATATTACAAACAACAACTGAAGTAGGGTCTTACAAGAACATCCATGGTTCGTGCTATATCATAACAAGCTGTCATAAAGAACCTTCTGCTAGAGAATGGGGCAGAAGCAGAAGCCATGGATGTGGACAGTCACCCTCCCCGGCGTTGAACAGCAACATGGGACCCATGAAGCTGTCTGCAGGTTTCCTGATTCTCAGACATTAACTACATTTTCTGAGGCAACAGGTCTTGGGGATGTTTGGTGAGTCCATTGCTCAGGGCTCTTCACACAGGTTCACCACTGGCAGCCACAGCACATTGGACAAGAATGTGGGGGCATCAGCAGAGCCCATGGTCTGGCTTTGAGAGAGAAAAAGCTACATTGGGAGAACAAAGGAAGAGCGGACATCACCTCAGGACACTAGAACATATGAGAAGGTCTTACCTACAGATGATACAAGTGCAAAAACTTCCAGCATCACATCGCAAAACAGAAGTCTCTGAGCCTCATCAAGGAGCCCCCACTCCTCCTGAGAGAAGACAATGGCCACGTCTTCAAAGTTCATATCCTGTCATAATGGGGACAGTTCAGTCCATGGTCAGCTTCTCTCCTAGGATTTTATGTTCGTCATACACCCCACCATCCACATCCATCCTCTTCCTCTACTACATATATCAGAGTAGGTACCAGGCCTTGGTCCCACCAAGGAAAGCCTCTCCTTATGGTTCCTACTGATACTGTGTCTTCCCCCAACAATAAAGACCCATGACCAGGGAGATTATAACTGAAACTGGGCCTCACATTAGGCCATAGTCCACAATGCCTCCTGTTAATAACAGTGGGTGTCACCAACAAGGGTAGGGACAAATGTTGGCCATAAAGAGAGTGTGAGTGATTTGACACTGGTCTTGTTAGGCAATATCCTTGTAGTCCCCAGACTGTCCCGTCAAGACACAAAAAACCATAGATTCACACTTCATTCAACCTTTCAACCCCAAAACCAAGGTGCTGAGGCCATCACTCTGCACTACCTGCTGCACATAATTCTTGAACCACACTTCTCTCACACAGCTTCTTCTCAGAGGCACAACGTCACACATAACACAAATATGCCATCACCAGGACGGTAGTTCCCTAAGCACCTTGTTTTCCAAAATCATAGTTCACCTCTTCTGTACCCTATTTCTCTCTTACCCTCTATCTTGTCCCTCCAGTGGAGACTTTCAACCCCGGGTGACCCGATGTATGCTCCCTCATTCCTATGGATCACTGTAACAGCCCTCAACAACAGCAGGCAGGTGGGCACATACATGACACCGAAGCTCTGGACCAGGAATGTAGCACCACAACACACCCTCCTTTCTGGAATTACCCTGAACTTCACCATATCATGTTATCCAGACACCACCAGAAATGGACTCAAGCTCCTTCCCTCTCATGTCAGTGTCAGGGCCCTGCAGCCATGAGTTCACATGCCCTCTCAAAGGGCACATCACTCTTTCTCCCACACCTCTCTCGCCTGCACTCCCACACCCACAGCCCCATAGCCATCTCCCTGGCCTTTTACTTATTACTCAGCATGTGTGGTCCACGGAATGCCTGGCCAATTCAAGATGGATGAAGTACTACCCCCGCTCTCATAGCCCACACTCAGAGAGGCAGCCTTGAGTCCTGCCTGCAGGCCGCCCTCCCTGAAAGTTTTTCCTTCAACTTCACCTACTGAGAACCACACCAGGTCTCTGATATCCAGAGCCCACCTCTACAGGTGCTGCATTCACCAATCACAGCCTTCCTCACTCAAGTCCCATCGCCTACGGCCCTCTACCACATGCTCAGTGAGTCTCTCCAATGACCACTCAAGCTTCTAAGTTAATCCTGACTGCAACCCCCAGGCCACACCAAGGGTCATAGCAAAATCCTGGTGAGAGTTTAGAGAAGTAAACATGTACCAGCCCTACTCTCATCTTGTGTGAATTACTCTTCGGCCTCCAATTCATCTCACATCCACTCATCTTTTAAAGATCTTGGCCCCTGGGAAACCATTATCCACCCCCGATATTCTACATGACCACTCTGTCCCTAAGCTGTGTTGTGACACCCAACTCCCCACAAATGGGGGCCCCAGCAGTAAACCAAGTCCTCAGACTCACACTGTCCCTGTGAGCTACTAAGACCATTATCATCCTGACCATGATTCCCGGTATTAACGTGATCTCCAGCCCTGGCTCGTGTATCTCAGAGGTTGAACATTGACGCGTGCGCTGAGAGGTGGCAGGTTCCAGTCCTGGTCAGGGCATGTGCCTGGGTGTTGGGCTGGATCCTCAGTAGGGATTGAGCAGGGGGCAACTGATCCTTGTTTCTTGCTCATAGAACTTTCTGTCTCATTCAATTTTTTCCTTTCTAAGTCTAAAGTCAATTATATATATTAAAAGTATACCTTCTGGTTCCTGAAACAGATCACTCTTCAGTCCCAGCCTTTGCCCATTCTGGTCCCTATGCCTGAGAGGACCTCCCACATCTCATCACACTGGTTGGGAAAAACAGGTCCACTTCAGAAGGCCTTGTCCTGGGCCTTAGGATTCTGGGCTGAGTGTCAGTTCAATGTCCCCAGGTGCAAGGGCTGGGAGAGTGGCTGGGCAGCCCCAGGACCACACTGCCCCAGAAAAAATAACAGTGAGGCCCTGACATCAGCCCCACAAACCAGCCCCCTAAGCGGCTCTGCACCTGCAGGAACCTGTGGGAACGAAAGGTCTGTCTGTGGAGGGCCTGGCACCCACCGCCAGGACCCAGGGGCTCAGGCTGCTCAGGACCCTGGCCCAGCCCCAGGTGACCTCCACACCCTTGCAGGACCTCAGGGCTCAGGCTAGTGCACACCCTGCCAGTTACCTTGTCGTTCACAGGATCCTCCTTCCCATCCCTCCCTGCTTCCTCTGAGCAGTTTTTGGTAAATTTGAGAACCCTGCCTCACCCAATGTCCCTCTGTGGTTCACAAACCCCCACAGCCCCGTCGCCCTGAGGAAAGTGAAACTCCTCCCGGGAACCGCCTCTCCTCCTCTCTGTCGCCTTTAGACACGAACCAGGCCTGGCTTTCCCCACCTCCCGGCTCAGCCACCCCACGGCCTTCCCCGGGGCCTCGCAGCCCGTCGCCCTCCTCCCCCTCACCCCCTGCGTCACCCACGGGCACTCACTGCTCTGGGCGCTGCGACCTGGGCTGCGGGAGCTGAGCGGCGCCGGCACCGAGGCTGGAGGGTCAATGGGGAGACGCCGAGTGAACTCTGTCAGCGGAGAGGAGGCGGGGAGGCACGGGGACCCCAACCCCACGGGGCTCAACAAGCCTCAGACACACCCTGCCCAGCGGGACGCTGCCTCCTGCTACTATCCACCAGGTGGGCTGAATGCTGAGTCTCAGTGCACACACCAGAGGTCAAAATGACCTCCACGAGGAAGCAGGAAGCCCCGCCTTAACAGGATGGACAGACACTAGAATAGTCTCTATCTCTGCTAATGTAGGCGCATTGCTTTCTGGCTAATGTAGTTTGTTCAACCGCCCAGGGGGCCTGGAGAACAGCCAATGACCTTGGTGAATACAGGTGTTGTGGTACCACGTGTGTCCCTGGGGAAGGAGGAGATGGGACCTGGGGCCTGGTTATCTGGGACTGAGGGACCTCCCGGGGGAGGGGGGAGGACTGGGAGAGACCCCCAAAGAACATACACACGGGGGAAATGGGAGACATCTGTAACACCATCAACAACAAAAAGTACATTTAAAAATATTGTACAAAGAATATAGCCCAGATGGTATGGGTGAGGGTTAAGCGTCAATCTATAAACCGGGAGGTCACTCTTCTATTCCTGGTCATGACACAGGGATAGGAGCATTCCTTCATCTGCTAAATCCAAACCTTCACGTCATCTCCGACTCTTCTCTCTCTCTCATCCAAAAATATTAGAAAATCCAGGTGGCCACACCTAAATCCCTGACCCATCATGCAACTACTTCTTCCACATCCCAACCACCAGTGAGCTCCAGGTACCGTCACACTCACCAAGACCATCACAGCAGCTTCCGTCCTAGTCTTTCCACCACCGTCCTCACACCCATGTTGTGCATCATGCTGCAGCCACAGGAGTCTAATGAGACCTGGGACAGATCACATGCCTCCACTGCTCCAATTACCCCAATGATCCCCTCTCCGGCAGAACAGACACCCAAGTTGTCATAATGCTCTTCTAGCCACAACTCCTGTCCCATTGTTACCAGTTCCTATTTTTTAAAAAAATGGACACCTGCTGCTCCTGAATGAGCTCAGTCTTCACTCCAACCTTTGCACATTCTGGACCCTATTCATGGAAGGACCAATCACATCCATTTCCAAAATCAAGGACCACTCATATGACCCAAGACCTGGACTTCAGATTCTGGGCTGGGTGTCTCTTTAAGGTTCCCAAGTCCCAGGGCTAGAAGAGTGGCTGAACAGTCACGGACACCACCATCTCAGAGGCCACAAGAGTGTGAGGTCCTGAAATGAGATCCACCAACCAGTAACCCCAAAGCAATTCTGCACCTGCAGGAATCTGTGGAAAGCCAAAGGCCTGTTGAGAGTCTGGCAACCACCGCCAGGATCCGTGGGCTCAGGCCGCTCAGTGCCCTGGCCCAGGCCCTGGCCCAGGCCCAGGCCCAGGCCCAGGCCCAGGCGACCTGGAGATGCCTGCATTACCTCAGGGCTGAATTCTCAGTGCACGCTCTTGCTAGTTACATTATCTGTCAAAGTATATTGTCCCCACCTGCTCTCTTCTCCCTTCTAGTCTGTTCTTCCTCTGAGAACCTTTGGGAAATGTTTAGCACCCAACCTCAGATGACTTGGGATGTGTGTTTTTTCACAGCTATCAATGGCCCCAGAGTCCTGAGAATGATAGTAAAAAATACTCATGCAAATCTTTGCCTCATCTTTCTGTTGCCTTTAGACAGAAAAGTGGCTTGGGTTACTCCAATGCTCCCAGCTCAGTCACTCCATCATGTCCTTATATGGTGGAATTGCAGCCAGCCCGTCACCCTTTCCCCGTCACCCATGAAACTCAACTGTTCTGATGCTAGGACCTGGGTTGCAGGACCTGACAGGTGCCTGCACCCGAGGCTGGAGGGTTAAATGGGGTGACGCTGAATTGAACTCTGTAAGCAGAAAGGAGTCTGGGAGGCAGGGAGGCCCCAATCCCGCCTATTGTGGCTCAACAAGCCTCAGACCACTTCACAGCGGGATGCTGCCTCTGATGCCTGGTCCCACTGGAGACCTGGCTCCCGGAAGCCCCCGTCTCTGTGAACAGAGCAAAGAAGTTAAAATGACCACCAGGTTCAGACCATGAGAGTCCCGTCCTCAACCATGCACACCTGATTATGCGCCTGTTCTGGGCTTTCATTGGCTAAACCCAGTCATGGTTAGGCGCATGGCCCTTTGGGTAATAGTGTATACTGTTTGAGGCCTTGTAGGTGGAATTAGAATCCCAGTTACTCCCTGACCTTTGCAAATATTGGTGGTTGTGAACCCAAGTGGCACTGGGAAATGACCACTTTAGGTTTTGGAGGCTGGTTTCTGGGGAGTGTTGTCTGCAATGGATCTGTTATTTGCACACATTTCATTTCAGATTCTGTGAAGCTCAGAATGCTCCTTAGGTGAAAAGTATTATTTAACTTATTCCTGAAGACTACAATTTTAAACTTCTTTTAATGTGACTTTTAGAGAGAGAGGAAAAGACAAGGAGAGAGACACATGGATCGCCACTTCCTGCTTGTCTCCCACCCACCCACTGGGCACTCTGCCAGGAAACCAGGCTTGTGCCCTCACCAATAATCAAATTTGCAACTTTTCTGTGCATGTGACAATGCTCAACCAAGTCACTCCAGCTGAGAGGTTTTATTTTTAACATACACAGATCACCTTATTAAGAGAAAAAGCAGGATATGAGAAAATATATACAATCCTATCCTATTGGTTTTATTTGTTAACTAGAGGCCCGATGCATGAAGATTAGTGCAAGAATGGGCCTTCCTTCCCGGGCTGCCAGCACCGCCTGGGCTCAGGCCCAGAGCCGCCTTTCCGCCTTCCCACGCTGCCCAGAGGCCCAGAGCTGCTGGGGTGGTGTGGAATGCCTGCGTATGCAAATCAACCCGCCATCTTTGTTGGGTTGATTTGCATACTCCTGATTGGCTGGTGGGCATCACAAGGTATGGTCAATTTGCATCTTTCTCTTTTATTAGTGTAGATTAATCTTTATTGATTTTAGAGAGGAAGGGAGAGAGAGAGAAACATCAGTGATGAGAGAATTATTGATCAGCTGTCTTCTGCACACCCCCTACTGGGGACCAAGCACAGAGCCCAGGCCTGTGACCTCGACTGGAATTGAACCTGGGACCTTCCAGTCCACAGGCCAACACTTTATCCACTGGGCCAGACCAGCTAGGGCCCTACTGGTCTTAAAACAAAACTGGAAAGAATACAAAGGACAAAATGTTAACATTTCCTACATTGTCTGAATGTCTGTGATCAGTACCCATTGTGAAGCTAAGAGTTACGGAATGTTCACTACAGGTGCCAGGCCCAGATTCAATGCTTTACAAGCATTATTTCATTTAATCCTCTCTGAAACCTGAGATGGTTTCACCATCCATTTTATGGGGATGAAATCCAGGCTCAGAGACTCAATATACAGTAAATTGCCTGATTGTAGAGTTAATAAAGGCAGGGCTGGAAGTCAAACCCAGGTGTCTCCAACAACGGAGTTCTGGCTTCTAATGTTAGGCTCTGCTGCCTCCTAGAGGGTAGAATAGGGGATGGGTTCCCATTAGGACCGAATAGGTGTTATTGTGGGTAATGAGCAGCCCCAAAGCTTTAGTAGCTTAGAGTAAAGAAGTTCTCTTTCTTGTTCATAGCACATGAACACCCTGGTTCTCCTGGGGCCAGGATAAAAGAGAGGCCACCATATAGGTACCTCCTAGGTGTTATCAGAGAACACAGGGCAGCCAGTCTCAGTGCTTCCAGACTCTTCTGTTAGAGTTGACAGGTTTCACTCCCACCACATTTCATTGGTCAAATCACATCACAGGACTGCAGCCAACTTCACGGGGTCAGCAGGAAAACCTTGCATACTTGACGGGCCCCATTAAGGCCACCACAAAGTGACAATATCTTCAGGGGCTGACCAGGGGCAACGAGAGTGGGGAGGTGAACTTTGTCCCAGGGCTGCCCTAAACGGTAACTGGCAAGATTCAAAGGGGTGAACTTCGGACAACCGAGTTTGGTCAGATGGCATTGGCAGCAAACTCCTGCTTGCCTCCCACACACCCACTGGACATTCAGCCAGGAAACCTGGCTTGTGCCCTCACCAATAATCGAACTGGCAACCTTTCTGTGCATGGGATGATGCTCAACCAGCTGAAGCTAAGGAGCTAAGAGTTACTGAATGTTGAGTGTGACCCGGGTAAATCCCTGGCTGCCTCAGTTCCCCCACTGTGGTGGAGGTGAAGACCCGCACGTTAAGTGTGTTGACTAGGAAGGTACAAGACTGCAAGCATCCAGCATCTAAGTAATTTTACATTAACAGCAGTCACTACCCTGCCTCCGAGGCTCTGTACCTTTTGCAAGGCCAAGGTGAGTGCCCCAGCAGGTGGGGCTGATGGTGAACGTTCCGACATTAACATGGTGACCCTGTGGTTTCCATTCATTCTGTGCAGGAACCTGTGCTAAATGCAGTCCCTCCATATATTCCCCCATCGCCACTGGAGGGAACTGGGCACAATTCTCCTTCCTGGCCCAGGGCTCCCAGGTGGCCATGCAAGCCCAGTAGATGACCAGAGCCCGGGGACCCTGGAGTGATGCTCTGAGCAGCCCTAGGCACCTTCCTCTATTGTCAGCCTCGCTTTCCCACGGGCAGAGGAGTGACCTGCTCTCCAGGGACCAGGGGTCCCACAGGACTGCCCAGCCCTCTCTAGGGGTATCCACTGCCTCATTCCTAAGGGCAACTCAGGGGCCTAGGATTCTTCCCCCTCAGCTCTCCTCCATAAGGCACCCTCCTCTCGTTCCTTTCCAGCGATCCAGAGTCCTCCCCCAGTTCCCTACCTTCGCTCAAACCGGGGTTCTATGAAATGTTCCTTCTCTTCATCCATCCCTGGGATGACCCCCCATGGGGAAAACCTAGGTTGGGAAGAGCAGGGACAGAAGGGGCTCAGCCTGGGGGATGGGGAAAAGCGACCTGGAGAGACCCCTGAATGGAGATTGAAGTGCCCTGGCCAGGTCCCCTCAGGCAGACACAGGGCCTTGCCTTGGGCTCCCATCTGTCAAAGGCAGGAAAGTGTTAGGAGGGTGGGCTGCGCAGTGCAGGGTCCATCTCAGCGCAGCAGGGGTGGACGGTTCTTGTTGCTGTTTTCCCTCACCCAAGGATGTTTCCCCAGGATTTCTGGAGAGACTGTAATGGGGTGGGGGGAATGAGAGAGAGAGAGAGAGAGAGAGAGAAATATGGATGTGAGACAGATTGACTAGTCACCTCCCCCACATGATTTGGTGGGTGCCAGTACTGAACTTGCAACCCAGGTACATGTCCTTGATCTGGAATCTAATTCACCACCCTTCAGGTGAGTGGGCTGATGCTTACCACTGAGCTTACTGGCCAAGACCAGGGTGGATGTTTACCCACTAAGGAATGGTCAGGGCCATTTTCTCTCCCTGCATTGATAAATATCTACTAACTTCTTTCGTCACTAAACTTCACCAGACTTGCAATTCCCAACAGGACCAGGTGCCTCAGCACCCAGTGACCCATCATGCTGGGCAAGAAGAGATTCAGCAGAGAGGTCCTCTCCTTCCCCGGGCAGGTCAGTGGCCAGAGCACATCATTACTGTGGAGTAGGTTGGCCTTGCCTGGGTCACATATTTTCTTGGAGCACATGGGGACTCCCAGGGCATGACCTATCCGGGAACTCATGCCAGAGCTTGCTCCATTTTCCCACTCACCATGGCTCCAAGGAACAGAGTGGCCACAGCCTGGACTGGGACGAGGGAGGGCCTCAGAGCCACACACATGGCCCAGCGCCAACTCCCCGTGGGAACTGCCCTGAGTTTTCCTGCCCGCACCCCCCTGCCCAGCTGCCACCGCTGCTCCCAGCTCTGACACCTGAGAGTAACCTGAGCTCCTCAGCCCCCTGAAGGCGCAACAGCCCAGGCTCAGCCCCCGGCCGGAAGGTGCAGAGGCCACAAGGGGCACGTCCAGGTCCAGAGCGTCTCCTCAGGGAGCCCGTTCTAGTCTCACGGAGCACAGATGCCATCATCCCGTGGGTGACTGTGCAACTCAGCCCTGGCTCCTCCCCCTCCTCACTGACAGCACCAGCACCTCCCCTCCTGTTCTCGCCATCAATGCCTGCTCTGGCCCAGGAGAACCCCAGCTGCTGGTCACCACAGCCCTCAGGGTGTGCTGGTGTTCACATGCGTGTGGACTGAGTGGGTGAATAAAACAAACATATCGATTTTAGAGAGAAAAAGAAATAGGGAGGGAGAAACATCAATTTGTTGCTCCACCATTTTTATGTATTATTTGCTTGATTTTGCATATTCCCTGACCAGGGATTGAAACTGCAACCTTGATGTTATTGAGATGATGCTCTGACCAACTGAGCTATCCAGGCACGGCCAGATACATCTGGGATTATAAGTAAAAAAACCCACTAATGTACCTGGGGAAGGAGAAATTAAAAAAAAAAAAAATGATGAAAGTGAATGAGGGAAAGCTAGAATAGGGCACATGGGTCTCTAAGTATTTTGTTCATATAGATATCTATATAATAAAAGCCTAAGCAACCATTACAGCAGCACGACTGGTCATTATGATGCGCACTGACCACCAGGGGGCAGACGCTCAACACAGGAGCTGCCCCCTGGTGGTCAGTGCGCTCCCACAGGGGAAGCGCCGCTCAGCCAGAAGCCAGGCTCACAGCTGGCGAGCGCAGCGGTGGTGGAGGGAGCTTCTCCCACCTCTGCGGCAGTGCTAAAGAGCAGTGAGCCCAGCACTAAGGAGCAGCAAGCAAGTGGGTGGTAAGGAGCAAGGCGTCCTGGACTGCAAGAGGGTGCAGGCCGGGCTGAGGGGACTTCCCCCTCCCCCAGTGCATGCATTTTGTGCACTGGGCCTCTAGTTTTTCATATAAGCTAGTATAAAAATTGTATACGTCCTTACATCCATTATTTTATAAGCCTAGAAAGAACTAAAAGGAGCAAGAGGAACTTGGTTTTAGGAAGGCAGACATGTATGGAAATATCAAAGGTGCATGTTAATGGGGGAATAATCAATGACTGAATTGAGGGCTAGGGAAAACAGATTCTAAAAGGGTAGGAGGTAAACATAGGGTGTACCAAAAGTAGGTTTATGTTTGTTGGTATGGGGAAAATATAATAATTAATAAATTATAATACAAGAATATACTCTGCCCTGGCAGGGACAGCTCAGTTGATTGGGACTGTCACATTCACTGAAAGGTCATTGGTTCCATTCCAGGTCAGGGTACATGCCCATCTTCAGGCCCGGTAGGGTGTAGGGAGTCAAGAGAACAATGCATCTCTCTGTCTCCCTTTCCCTACCCTCTCTCTAAAAAAAAAAAAAAAAAAAAAAAAAAAAAAAAAAAAATCAATAAAAGTATTTTTAAAATATTTTTATAAGACTAGGTTCTGTGTTTAAATTTTTTTTCCCCATATCTTTTATTGATTTTTTACAGAGAGGAAGGGAGAGGGAGAGAGAGTTAGAAACATCGATGAGAAAGAAACATTGATCAGCTGCCTCCTGCACACCTCCTACTGGAGATACGCCCGCAAAACCAAGGTACATGCCCCTGACCGGAATCTAACCTGGGACCCTGCAGTCCGCAGGCCGAAGCTCTATCCACTGGGCCAAACCAGTCAGGGCAAGTTCTGTGTTTAGTGTACTCATAGCTGTAAGTGAACTTTTGCCCACCCGGTATATTGGTGACAGATAAGTGTATTTCACATGAGACATATCCGTCTGTCAAGGCTCACCAAATAGCACCCATTAGAAAAGTGCCCTTTTTGCATACTAGTTGTCATTTCCTAGGAGGACCAGCCTTGCCTCCGTGGCAGCAAATGTTGACAAGCAGTGAAGATTATGGCCAGCAGAACCAACAGGAATGCTGGCTGGTTACAAAAGACACATCCTGGGACTGATTACAGGCTTATCCTGCCTCTAGCTTTGAGGCCTTGCCTGTTGAGCACACCTGAGGTGAACACCCTAGATGAGCCAGGGGAATCGAAAAAAACTGTTAAGATTATTTTTTTCTGCCAATGACGTCAGCCACAGGAAGCAGTGATGGAGGTCCTGAGAATGTCTGTACACAAAGATCACACCAGCCACAGGCACTGGATCATTTGTGGGTAACGTTCTCTTTTCATCTAACTTAAGGCAGCCTTTCCCACTCACTTTCAATACAGGGTTTCTGTCCTAATCGTGGTTCCATCTAAGCATCAGAGTCCAGAACAAATGCACCAACCTAAGAAATCTCGTACATGATGGCCCATGGCTCCTTTATAGAATGTGGGGAGGATTTCCCCTAACCATTGCTGAGAATTATGTAATATACTACAGGCCCAGTGCACAAAATTCGTGCACCGCAAGGTCCCTAGTGGATGCCGGCTGCCAGCTGGGTAATCCCTCCCTTCACCCAGCCGGTGCCACCCCCTGGTAGAACCTCCAGACAACTCCCGGTCGAGGGGAGAATTTAAATATTATGCTTTTATTATAGAGTATACTGTGAACAGAGAATATAATTCATGTTGTTCACAGAAGGATAGCAAAGGCCTCCTCTTCACAGAGACCACTGACTTCACTAATAAAAAAGGCACCAGACTGCAAATCAGAACCACGGAGTCATGCAGTCTTTCTTTCAAGGCCTTGGTCAGCAATGCAAAATCAGTCAATATTAGACAGAGTGATTTTTTGCCATCAAGCTGTGCCTTCCAAAGCACAGAAATTTTGGGACCCCACCGTAACTGTTATCTCTCCATGCTGACAGATCACAACTTTCCTTTCATCCCAGGGAGTAAATAGAACTAAAAATTTAAGGTACAAAAAAAAAAAGCAACATTACAAAAAGATCATGAACGAGAGCAGAGGACAGCAAGAGGTTTGCAGGATGGTGAATTGGTACCTGATACACTTCATCACAGCCTAATGTGAGAGCCACAATGTCCCTGGAAAGAGGTAGCCCTTCTGAGCTGAGGACAAGTGCTCTGGACAAAATCTGCATCAGGTCAATTCTTTTTTTTTTTTTTTATATAGCAAAGGTAGAGATTTATTGAAGAAAAAGTACAGACTCTCACATGGGGAGAGGGAAAGAATCTCACAGCACAGACTCTGACGTGGGGAAGGGGAAAGGGTCCCCCAGGTCAATTCTGTAGGCAGAGAGAAAGGAATGAAGCTCAGAATATTCATAATTTGCTCAAGCACAACCCCTGAGCATGCAGGGGTTGAGACTGAAGTACACTCTTCAGGTGAGCCAGGGGGTAGGGGTGAAAGAGCTTCCACACAAATACTCGCAGTGACATCAATCAGGTTGTAGTCCTGAGCTGGTTAGCAAGTGCAATGCAGCTCCTTAAACCTTCACTTGTACATGAAACTTATGAGGAATCTAGCAGAATGTATGTTCCGATAAGAGATTTATATTCAGGTAAATGGATCTAAAAAGCTTCTCCTTCAGTGTTGTTATTCTGAGTGAGAAAGACCAACCATTCCCTGCACATTTAAAGCTTTTCTCCAGTGTGAATTCTCAGGTGTCGAAGGCAGGGAGATTTGTAGCCAAAAGATTTCTCACATTCAATACATTTGAGGCCTTTCTCCAGTATGAACTCTCTCATGTTCAATGAGCTTAGATCTTTGGCTGAAGGACTTCCCATAGTAACTACACTCATGTGCCTTTTCTCCATTGTGAACTCTGAGGTGTTGAATGAGGTGAGATCTTTGTCAGAAGGCCTTACCAAAATGAGCATACACATAGGGTTTTTCACCAATGAACCCTCTGATATTCAATGGGACTAGAGGTTTTCCTGAATGACTTCCCACATTCACTACACTCATACAGCTTTAATCCAGTGTGATCTCTGTGGTATTTAATGAGGTGAGATCTTTGTCAGAAGGACTTTCCACAATCACTACATTCAAATGGTTTTTCTCCAGTGTGAATTACCTGGTGTTGAATGAGAGCAGAGCTGTCATTAAAGAACTTCCCACAATCAGTATACTCATAGGGCTTTTCTCCAATGTGATCTCTGTGACATTCAGTGAGGACAGACCAGTGGTCAGCAAACTGTGGCTCACGAGCCACATGTGGCTCTTTGGCCCCTTGAGTGTGGCTCTTCCACAAAATGCCACGTGCAGGTGTGCACGTACAGTGCGAATGAAACTTCGTAACCCATGTGCAGAAGTCGGTTTTCGGCTCCCAAAAGAAATTTCAATCATTGTACTGTTGATATTTGGCTCTGTTGACTAACGAGATTGCCAACCACTGGGATAGACCTTTGACTGAAGGATCTCTCACAATCACTATCCTCATAGGGCTTTTCTCCAGTGTGAATTCTCTTATGTTGAATGAAGTTAAAAATTCCTCTAAAAACGTTCCCACATTTGCTACACACATAACTCACTTCTTCAGAGCAGACACCCTGACGTGGAACAACTCTCTACTTGCAGCTGGCAGCTTTTTCACATTCACCCCAATCATAGTGACTATTTCCACTGAGAAACTTGTGTGAAATCTCACTGCCACTGTGTGGCTCCTCAGTGTTAACAGCCTCCTGGTGCTGGAGAAGCTCTGAGATGGGTGGGGAGTCGTCCCCAACCTCCCTACTGGTTGAAGGCACACAAGGTAAGGAGAAGCTGCATCGGGTCACAAACGAGGCCCTGTCCACAGCTTCCTTCCAGGGCATCCCTCCAATGGCTTCCCTCCGCTGCTGGTGAGGGTTTGCACCGAAACAGAAGTCTCTCACACATGCATCACGGAAGAAGGCTTTCTGCTCAAAGTCTGCTGCCTGTGACTCAGTCAGGTACAGAATATCTTTGAACACAGAGACACACCGCTTAGATGGGATCTCTGTGTTGCTGGAGCTATCTTAGAAGCCCTGACCTGTGACTCTCCTTCTACAGATACACTCTGCTCAAAACAGACCTCCCCATCATTCTTTTTATACCAACAACCTGAAAACAGAGAAATGATGAGGAAATTAATGTTCACTTTGGTGACAGGAATGTACTATTACCAAAGTGTGTTAGACATGATACTAGGTGTACTAGTTAATAATGGCGGATTTTGTAATCAAAGAAAATATGGTAATTTCAAGAGAAACATCGAAAGTGCTTTATTCAAAGTAATGTCCTTCACTTTACACATTTTCCCCATCTTTCAGGTATTTGAGGATACCGTCTCAATAGAACTTTTCTTGTTTTGAGGCAAACCATTCAGAGACCCAATTTTCCACTTCTTCATGTTTTGAAGTGCTGCTCAGAAAGTGCGTGTGCCATCGATCGCAACAAGTGGTAATCTGAAGGAGCAAGGTCTGGTGAATATAACAGGTGGGTTAATACTTCCCAGGCAACATCTTTTAACGTGCCTTTAACTGGTTTTGAAGTGTGTGATGGTGCATTATTATGAAGCAAAATTACTTGCCATGTCTTCTGGAACATTCTGGTTGTTTCATGATCAAAGCGTGGTTCTCATTATTTGTTGTCAGTAGCGATCAGTATTAACGGGTTCACTTGGTTTGAGAAGCTCATAATACACCACACATTCCTGATCCCACCAAACGCAGAGCATCGTCTTCTTTCTGAGGCGATTTGGCCTTGCAGTCGATGTTGATGGTTGACCTAAATCAACCCATAATTTTGTGCATTTGGGATTCTCAAAATAAATCCACTTTTCATTGCCATTCACAATTTGATGCAAAAAAGACTTTCTTTCGTGCCACTGAAGCAACATTTTACTGATGATTTTTCGGTTTTCCATTTGTCTGTCGTTCAGTTGATGTGGCACCCATTTTCCTTCCTTTAAAATCTTTCCCATTGCTTGTAAATGATTGGAAATTGTTTGCTGAGCAATGTTTAATCTTTCTGCAGCTTCTTTTTGAGTTTGACATGCATCTTCATCCAATAATGCTTGTGATTGTTGGTCTTCAAACTTTTCGGTTGACCTGGACGTTTTTTGACTTTCACATCAAAATCACCACTTATAAAGTATTTAAATCAGTGTTCACAAGTATCTTGACATGGAGCATGTTCACCATAAGCTTCCCAAAGTATACGATAACTTTTTCTTCAAAATAGAGTAATGAATTAAAACTTCCCACAAATACTTTTTTTTTTTTTTTTGGCCACGAAATTCGACATTTTTAAGCATAAAAATATCTACGATGTTAACACCTTCAGAAAATTTGACATATGAAGTTTTGAAGCTTGTCAATACAACAAAACAGCATGCATATCAAATGGCATTATATCAACATATGTGGAACTCCATCTATTGAAAAGAATCCGCATTAACTGGTCCACCTAGTATATTGGTTTCATGCAATTGCCTGAAAATAAAAGATCTGCAACAAAGATTAATAAGAGGCTGCTGAGAAGTTCTGGGCCACTGAAGATCATAAAACAGGGAAGACCTGACCAGAAATATGACTCAAATATGACAAGTACCACATGGAAGAGAAGCAGGATCTCCAGCACATTCTTCTGCTAACAGCCTTCAGCAGGGCTTGTTTGCTGGTGACATAGGCAACCTGTACAGTAGACTGGTTACATCTTTTCCATGTAAAATTCAATAAATGAGTACCTGGTGTTGGAGGACTACTTGAGCAAGTGTGCACACCTCATAACATATGTGGAGGCACATGTTGGAGAATACTGCAGAGGGAGCAGCTCAGCGGAACAAGTGACATAAAAATGCCACAACAGTGATAGAAGCCAGAAGGCAGGAAGTCACAGATGAAATGACAAGTCAGCCAAGTGGCAAGTTTGGGAAAGCAAAGGTAGAAATGAGGTGTGGCCAGTGGCACCTGCACCTAAACAACTGAACAAGAGCAGGTTCCTGGCGTGAGCTGAAAAAGAGCCCTTATGTCATACTTAGCTCCTAGTTGCCACTTCGCACAGCTAGGTTTCTTCCTCTGAGACCATCGGGCATGTTACCCTGTGAACAAACCAGGGTTCTCCATGCACCTTCTACTGTACAAATACATACAACCTAAATATTCCAAGTACTGATGAACGAAAACGGAGGTGAGCAGCCAGCACGGGCCCAGAGCAATTCAGCGTGCAATAGTATTTAGGAAGGACATATTACAAACAACAACTGAAGTAGGGTCTTACAAGAACAGTCCATGGTTCATGATATGACCATAACCTGGCACAAGCTGTCATAAAGAACCTTCAGCTAGAGAAGGGGCAGAAGCAGAAGCCATGGATGTGGACAGTCACCCTCCCCCAGAGTTGAACAGCAACATGGGACCCATGAAGCTGTCTGCAGGTTTCCTGATTCTCAGACATTAACTACATTTTTTGAGGCAACGGGTCTTGGGGATGTTTGGTGAGTCCATTGCTCAGGGCTCTTCACACAAGTCACCACTGGCAGCCACAGCACATTGGACAAGAATGTGGGGCATCAGCAGAGCGCATGGTCTGGCTTTGAGAGAGAGAAAGCTACATTGGGAGAATAAAGGAAGAGCGGACATCACCTCAGGACACTAGAACATATGAGAAGGTCTTACCTACAGATGATACAAGTGCAAAAACTTCCAGCATCACATCGCAAAACAGAAGTCTCTGAGCCTCATCAAGGAGCCCCCACTCCTCCTGAGAGAAGACAATGGCCACGTCCTCAAAGTTCATATCCTGTCATAAGGGGAACAGTTCAGTCCATGGTCAGCTTCTCTCCTAGGTTTTACATTTATCATACTCCCCACCATCCACAACCATCCTCTTCCTCTGCTACCTACATCAGAGTGGATACCAGGCCTTGGCCCCACCAAGGAAACCCTCTCCTTATGGTTCCTACTGACACTGTGTCTTCCCCCAACAATAAAGACCCATGACCAGGGAGATTATAACTGAAACTGGGCCTCACATTAGGCCACAGGCCACAATGCCTATTGTTAATAACAGTGGGTGTCACCAACAAGGGTAGGGACAAATGATGGCCATAAAGAGTGTGAGTGATTTGACACTGGTCTTGTTAGGCAATATCCTTGTAGTCCCCAGACTGTCCCGTCAAGACACAAAAAACCATAGATTCACACTTCATTCAACCTTTCAACCCCAAAACCAAGGTGCTGAGGCCATCACTCTGCACTACCTGCTGCACATAATTCTTGAACCACCCTTCTCTCACACAGCTTCTTCTCAGAGGTACAACGTCACACATAACACAAATATGCCATCACCAGGACGGTAGTTCCCTAAGCACCTTGTTTTCCAAAATCATAGTTCACCTCTTCTGTACCCTATTTCTCTCTTACCCTCTATCTTGTCCCTCCAGTGGAGATTTTCAACCCCGGGTGACCCGATGTATGCTCCCTCATTCCTATGGATCACTGTAACAGCCCTCAACAACAGCAGGCAGGTGGGCACATACATGACACCGAAGCTCTGGACCAGGAATGTGGCACCACAACACACCCTCCTTTCTGGAATTACCCTGAACTTCACCATATCATGTTATCCAGACACCACCAGAAATGGACTCAAGCTCCTTCCCTCTCATGTCAGTGTCAGGGCCCTGCAGCCATGAGTTCACATGCCCTCTCAAAGGGCACATCACTCTTTCTCCCACACCTCTCTCGCCTGCACTCCCACACCCACAGCCCCATAGCCATCTCCCTGGCCTTTTACTTATTACTCAGCATGTGTGGTCCACGGAATGCCTGGCCAATTCAAGATGGATGAAGTACTACCCCCGCTCTCATAGCCCACACTCAGAGAGGCAGCCTTGAGTCCTGCCTGCAGGCCGCCCTCCCTGAAAGTTTTTCCTTCAACTTCACCTACTGAGAACCACACCAGGTCTCTGATATCCAGAGCCCACCTCTACAGGTGCTGCATTCACCAATCACAGCCTTCCTCACTCAAGTCCCATTGCCTACAGCCCTCTACCACATGCTCAGTGAGTCTCTCCAATGACCACTCATGCCCATAAGCAAGTCCACCAGGCTGACTACAACACCCCAGGCCACACCAAGGCTGCTCACAACAAAATCCTAGTGAGTGTTTAAAAAATAAGTATGTTATCAGTCCCAGTCTAAGCTTGTTTGAATTACCTTTACATCCCTAATTAAGAAAAGTTGAACTCCTCCCTGGTCCATACAAGCTTCACTATTTTTTAAGTGGTCTTTATCTTGAATTACTCCTCAGAATTCCAGATGCTCTGGAACCACTCTAAGAAGTCTCTCATATCCTAGGGGCCAAAAATAAAAGATTTTATATTCCTAATGAACATTAATTTTCCTACTATGAATTTCTCCATCTCAGTAGATGGTGCTTCTATTCCTTCAGCTGCTAAATCCAAACCTTCAGATCATCTGACTCTTACCTCTCTCTCATCCTCCAAATTAGAATATCCAGGTGGCCACACCTAAAACACTGATCCCAAATCCAACTGCTTCTTCCACATCCACAAGCACCCTCATGGACCAGGTACCATCGCACTCACCAAGACCATCACAGCAGCTTCCATCCAAAACTTCCCCTCATCTTCTTGGTTGCCTTTGTTTCCACCACCTCCCTCTCATCCATGTTGTGCATCATGCTGCAGCCACAGGGCATCTAATGAGACCTGGGACACATCACCTGCTCTACTGCTCCAATTACCCAATGATCCCACCACCAGCAGAACAGAAACCCAAGTTGTCACAAAGCTCCTCTGGACTTGATTCCTGTCCCACTGTTTCCAGTTCCTATTTTTAAACAATGGACACCTGCTCGTTCCTGAATCAGCTTAGTCTTCACTTCAAGCCTTTGCACATTCTGGGACCTATGCATGGAGGGGCCATTCACATCCAATTCCACTGGATGCCAAAATCAGAGACCACTCACATGACCCTAGACCTGGAATTAGGATGCTGGGCTTGGTGTCTCTACAAGTTCCCCAGGTCCAAGGATGAGAAGAGAGGCTGGACAGCCCCAGGACCCCACTATCTCAGAGGCCTCAAGAGTGTGAGGCCCTGAAATCAGCCCCACAGACCAGTCCCCCTAAGCGGTTCTGCATCTGCAGGAACCAGTGGAAAGGGAGAGGTCTGTTGAGTGCCTGGCACCCACCGCCAGGACCCATGGGCTCAGGCTGCTGAGCACTATCGCCCAGCCTCCAGGCCAAGTAACCTGAAGTTAGCTGCATCCCCTCAAGGCCTCAGTCCTTAGTGCAAATTCTTGCCAGGTTCATTATCTTTTACAGGACTTCTCCTTCCTGTCCCGAACTGCTGTCCTCTCTCTCCTAGCCTGTTCTTCCTCTGTGCAGCTTTGGGAAACGTTTAGAACCCTGCATCAGACAACGAATCTTTTTTTTTTTTCCAGTCATTGATCGCCCCAGGGTCCTGAGAATGACAGTAAAAAACCTCAGGCAAAACTTCCCCTCATCTTCTTTGTTGCCTTTAAACACAAACACCGCCAGGTTTCTCGAATCCCCCCAGCTCAGTCCCACCACCAAGTCCTTACACAATGGCATTGCAGCCTGTCACACTCTTTCCCCCATCACACCTTCTGTCACCCACAGCGACTCACTGTTCCAGACACAGCTACCTGTGCTGCTGGACCAGACAGGTGCCCGCACCTGAGGCTGGAAGGTTAAATGGGGTGACGCTGAGTTGAACTCTGTAAGCAAGAAGAGTCTGGGAAGCAGGGAGGCCCCAATCCCGCCTACTGTGGCTCAACAAGCCTCAGACCACTGCACAGCGGGATGCTGCCTCTGACGCCTGGTCCCACTGGAGACCTGGCTCCTGGAAGCCCCTGTCTCTGTGAACAGAGCAAAGAGGTTAAAATGACCACCAGGTAACGACGCTGAAAGCCCCTCCCTAAACCATGTACCCGTGGATAATGCGCCACCTGTTCTGGCTTTCGTTGGCTAAACCCAGCCATCATTAGGCGCATGGCCCTTTGGGTAATAGACTCTTTGAGGTCTTGCAGGTGGAATTAGGATCCCAGTTACTCCCTGACCTTTGCAAATATTGGTGGTCGCGAACCCAAGTGACACTGGGAAATGACCACTTTAGGTTTTGGAGGCTGGTTTCTGGGGACTGTTGTCTACAATGGATCTGTTATTTGCACACATTTCATTTCAGATTCTGTGAAGCTCAGAATGCTCCTTAGGTGAAAAGTATTATTTAACTTATTCCTGAAGACTATAATTTTAAACTTCTTTTAATGTGACTTTTAGAGAGAGAGGAAAAGACAAGGAGAGAGACACACGAATTGGCTGCCTCCTACTTGCCTCCCACCCACCCCTGGACATTCAGCCAGGAAACCAGGCTTATGCAACCTGCTGTGCATGGAGCGATGCTCAACCAACTTTGTCACTCCAGCTGTCAGAGTTTTTATTTTTAACATACAAATATCACATTATTAAGAGAAAAAGCAGGCTATGAGAGACTATACACAATCCTATCGGCTTTTTATTTAATTAATTAATTCTTTTTATTAATTTCAGATAGGAAGGGAGAGGAAGAGATAGAATCATTGATCAGCTGCCTTCTGCATGTCCCCTAATGGAGACTGAGCCCACAACCCAGGCATGTGCCCTTGACTAGAATAGAACCTGGGACTCTTCACTCTGCAGGCCGACACTCCATGCACTGACTGACTGCAACACTCCAGGCCACACCAAGGATCACACCAAAACTATGGTGCTCTCATCTTGTTGTAATTACTCTTGCAATATATCTCACCCCCACTCATTTTTCAAAAGCTTTGGCCACTGGGAAACCATTCTCTCTCCCCAACATTCTACATGACCACTCTGTCCCTTTGCTGTGTTGTGACACCCACCTCCCACAAACAGGGGCCCCAGCAGGAAAGCCAGTCCTCAGCTCACACTGTCCCTGTGAACTGCTACTACCATTATCCTCCTGACCCTGGATCCCGGTATTAGAGTGATCTACAGCCCTGGCTCATGTGTCTCAATGGGTTGCACATCTTTCCATGCACTGAGAGGTGGCAGGTAACAGTCCCGGTCAGGGCACAGGCCTGGACGGAAGGCTGGACCTCCATCAGGTGTCGTGCAGGAGACTACTGATCCTTGTTTCTCGCACATTGATGTTTCTCTATTTTTCTCCTTCTCCCTTCCTTTCCATACCTAAACCAATCAAAGTATTTTTTAATTCATAATTATATCATTTTTAAAAATACATTTTATTGATTTTTTACAGAGAGGTAGGAAGAGGGATAGAGAGCTAGAAACATCGATGAGAGAGAAACATCAAGCAGCTGCCTCCTGCACACCCCCAACTGGGGATGTGCCCCCAACCAAGGTACATGCCCTTGACAGGAATCGAACCCGGAACTCTTCAGTCCGCAGGCCTACGCTCTATCCACTGAGCCAAACCCGTTTCGGCAGGGTTTTTGTTTTTTTGTTTTTTTTTTAAAAAGAACCCTAACCAGTTTGGCTCAGTGGATAGAGCGTCGGTCTGTGGACTGAAAGGGGGCAGGGTGGATGCCGGTCTAAGGTCATGTACCTTGGTTGCGGGCACATCCCCATTGATGTTACTATCTATCTCCCTTCCTCTCTGTAAAAATAATAATAATAATAAATCAATAAAATATATTTTAAAAATAAAGAGAGAGATATACTTGCGATTCCTGAACGACCTTAGTCTTCACAACAAGCCTTTGCACTTTCTGGTCCCTAAACCTGGTAGGAACCCCCACATCTATTCCACCCGTTGCCAAAAACAGGTCGACTTCATAAAGTCCTAGTCGTGGCCTTTCGATTCTGGGCTGAGTGTCTGCCGATCCCAGGGCAGGAAGAGGGGCGGGACAGCCCCAGGACCCACAACTCAGAGGCCACGAGAGTGTGAGGCCCTGAAATCAGCCCCACAGACCAGCCCCCTAAGCGGCTCTGCACCTGCAGGAACCTGTGGGAACGAAAGGGCTGTGGAGAGCCTGGCACCCACCGCCAGGACCCAGGGGCTCAGGCTGCGCAGGGCCCTGGCCCAGCCCCGGCGCCGGGCGATGCCCGCATCCCTCGGGGCTCAAGGTCCCTCTGTGGTTCACAAACCCCCACAGCCCCGTCGCCCGGAGGAGGAAAGTGAAACTCCTCCCGGAACCGCCTCTCCTCCTCTCTGTCGCCTTTAGACACGAACCAGGCCTGGCGTTCCCCACCTCCCGGCTCAGCCACCCCACGGCCTTCCCCGGGGCCTCGCAGCCCGTCGCCCTCCTCCCCCTCACCCCCTGCGTCACCCACGGGCACTCACTGCTCTGGGCGCTGCGACCTGGGCTGCGGGAGCTGAGCGGCGCCGGCACCGAGGCTGGAGGGTTCGATGGGGTGACGCTGAGCCGAGGAGTCTGGGAGGCACGGACGCCCCAATCCCAGCTTGCTGGGGCTCAACGGGCCTCAGACACACCCGGTACGCGGCGATACTGCCTCCCACGGCTCCTCCCACTCAACACCCAGGAGATGAAGCCCACGAGCCCGTGAACGGAAGACAAAATGTCCGCCAGCAGGAGGACGCCGGAAGTCCCGCCCTAACCGGATGCGTAGGAATCAAAATGCCCTTTACCGCCTCAGAAGCGGGCACATTGCCTTCTGGGTAATGTAGTTTTCTCAACTGCCCAAAGGAGGGCTCGCATTCCAGCCCCTGACCTTGGGGAATAAAGGTGTTGCAGCGCCGCAAGTGGCGCTGGGGAAGGAGGAGGTGGGACCAGAGGATCCAGTTAACTGGGACAGACCGACGGACCGCCCAGGGAAAGGGGTGGGGAGGCCCGGAATAGATTCCCCAAAGAACATATATAAGGGGGAAACGGGAGACATCTGTAATACCATCAACAATAAAAAATACATACTTAAAAAAATGTTTTAATAATATAGCCAAACTGGCGTGGCTCAAGGGTTGTCTGTCCACCTATGAACCAGGAGGTCATGGTTCTATTCCTGGTCAGACACATATGTGCATTGTGGGCTCAATTCCCACTGTGAGTGTGTTTTGCGGTGGGGGTGGGGGTGGATGTACAGGAGGCAGCAAATCCGTGATTCTCTCTCTAAAACAGCAGTTGATGTTTTTAAGTCTCCCTCTCCCCTCCTCTCCCTAAAATCAATAAAAATATATATTTTTAAATGTATATAGGTATATGCATAGCCAATGACATAGACAAGAATGTGGCAAAGATGTGGGGGCAGGGTAGAGGGAGTGTAGGGAGGGGGAAGTGGGGGACCTCTCTACTAGAGTAAAAATAAAAAGGAAGAGTGTGCCCAGGCAGCAAGGCTCAGGGGTTTGGGCATAGACCCATGAATCAAGACATAGCTGGTTCGATTCCTGGTCAGGGCACATGCCCAGGTTGTGGGCTCCAGCCCAGTAGGAGGCAGATGCTCAATGATTCTCTCTCATCATTGATGTTTCTCTCTCTCCCTCTCTCTTCTCTCCATAAAATCAATAAAAACATTTTTTTAAAAAAGAATAGTGGCCCTAACCGGTTTGGCTCAGTGGATAGAACGTCGGCCTGCGGATTCAAGGGTCCCAGGTTCGATTCCGGTCAAGGGCATGTACCATGGTTGCGGGCACAACCCCAGTGGGGGGTGTGCGGGAGGCAGCTGATCGATGTTTCTCCCTCATCGATATTTCTAGCTCTCTATCCCTCTCCCTTCTTCTCTGTAAAAAAATCAATAAAATATATATTTTTAAAATTTTATATATATAAAAAAAGAATAGTGCTAAGATTGAATTGACTCACCACCACCAAAGTGAGTGTGGGCCATCACTTTTTCTACCAACCCTTGTAAGCCAAACCATGCCTTGGTCTGACTTTACAGAGGGTGTCCCACGCAGAACTATGTTGGCCAGGAGTGTCTGAGTTCTTGACGTCATGCAGAAACGATTTCAAACAGGAGTTCAGAGGATTTTGAAAGGACATTTGCTGACGCTGGGGGTAATGACAACAAAGGCAGGCCCCAGGATGGAACAAGCAACAGCAGAGACTAGGCGGGGCTCCTGTGGCTGAAGGATCATGTGGGAAATCAGTGAGCCAAACGGGGCTGCGGTGAGCTCACGGGACCATCAGAGAAAGGGGGCCTTGAGGGCAGGCTCAGGGGCTCAGCCCGGGATGAATGGCTGCTGCTCAGTGCTGCCCCAGTTGCGGGTGGAGTGGGGACCATTAAAAGCTTAGGAGAGCTCAGCTGGTGCACCTCAGTGGTTGAGCATCGACCTGTAAACCTAGAGGTCACCGTTCCATTTCTGCTCAGGACACACGCCTGGGCTGTGGGCTCGGTCCCCATCGTGGGCCATGCCAAAGGCAGCTGATCAGTGATTCTCTCTCATCACTGATGTTCCTATCTCTCGTTCCCTCTACATCACTCTCTGAAAGCAATAAAAAAATTTTCATGTATGTTTTAAATCACCTATACTTAAACCAAAGTGGTGTTTTGTTTTGTTGTTTGTTTTTTACATGCCACAATTTTTATTGCAAAGTGGCAATTTTTGTGAGGGTGAGAAGTTTGATCTCAAAAACAACTTTCCATTAAAGGGTCTTTTTTTTTTTTTAATATATATTTTATTCATTTTTTTTTACAGAGAGGAAGGAGAGGGATAGAGAGAAACATCGATGAGAGAGAAACATCGATCAGCTGCCTCCTGCACACCTCCCACTGGGGATGTGCCCACAACCAATGTACATGTCCTTGACCAGAATCGAACTCGGGACCCTTCAGTCCGCAGGCTGACGCTCTATCCACTGAGCCAAACCGGCTAAGGCCATTTAAGGCTCTTTTATACAGAAATTGCCATCACGACGGATCAAGTATCTTTAGTGTTGCAAGACTTAACACGGTAAACATAAAACTCCTACCTACACTTGTTCAGTAGTGTACACTCAATGGAAAACAAAAAGGCGTTAATAACAGCTACTTCTTTTCCGAAGGTAACAGGTAACAGGAATGAACACTGACTTGCTAGGGTAAGTTGGTGGCACAGTTAACACAACTTAATTGGCATTCCTTTTGAAGGTGGGAAGTTACACTCAATACCAAACAAAAAGTGCTTTCAATGCATAGTGTTATATCCGTGCTGCCGTGTCACAAAAACAGGCCTGCCGAGGCAGGCAAGGTGTATGAATGCTGGAGCCTCAGGAACTGCAATCAAATGCAACGATAAATAATGCTGAATAACGTTTCCCATCTGACCAGTGGGTAGTACTCTCAAGGCACTCAGTTGGCTTACCCTTTGCAGTACTCTAAGCTATTCACATGGACAATCGCATTCGGTGTAGCGCTTGCTGCAAGGGAGGCATGTAACCGGCTGTTTTGGCTATAATTTCACGGGAAGGCATTCCGTGGGTTCCCCATCGAAGTAACAGCACTGAACAGTCTAATGGCCATCACTGACAGGCTGCTTACATGAATGATAGTTCCTTCATCCATTGTGTTGGAAGGACCCACTGGGAAGAGGAGAAACAAAAACCAAAGCCTAATACTATTCCAGTTGACTGAGCTGGAGAAAGGGGCGCTCCTTAAGATCCACACGGCACTTGACTGTCATTTTATGAGGGTTCTCCTTCACGCGAAACTACTACGTTGCCTCCCAATTTCTCTCCCAGCGTCGAACGGTCCTTTATGTCACTCATGTTTAATGCCTGTAAATTTCTTCTTCTTTTTTTTACAGCAAAGATGGAAATTTATTGAGGAACAAGTACAGACTCCCACATGGGGAGAGGGAAAGAGTCCCACAGAACTGACTCCCATGTAGGGAGGGGGAAGAGTCACCTGTAAATTTCTTCTTCTTTTTTTTTTTAATATATTTTATTGATTTTTTACAGAGAGGAAGGGAGAGAGTTAGTTAGAAACATCAATCAGCTGCCTCCTGCACACCTCCTATTGGGGATGTGCTGACAACCCAGGTACATGCCCTTGACCGGAATCGAACCTGGGACCCTTCAGTCCGCAGGCCCACGCTCTATCCCTGAGCAAAACCAAAACAGCATCTAAATTTCTTCTTAATGGCGTCTTTAGAGCTAGCATAAATCATCTTGCTTTTTAAAGGTGCGCTTCCAGGAGCCCAGAATATGAATACTAGGTCTTCTTTCTTAGACTCTTTTGTTTCGTATGCGGCATCGTACAAAGCGTATCGGCAATCATTCAGAGGTAGCAACTTCACAAAAGATGTGGAGGGGTCTCCTCTACAGGATCACCAGTGTCACCCACCCAGATCTGCTTTGCTTCCTCTACAGTTATTTGTCTTTGGTCATCGCTTAAACAGAAGAGAACTGCTTTCTTTCTTTTTTTGATCTCTTCCTGTGTAGAAGATGTCCTTACTTTCATATCACTAAAACCTTTGATGACTTCATCATTCACTGTAACTCCAGAAGCCACGGTGCCCGCGGCTGTGGCTGCGTGGCTGGGCTCCCGCTCGGAGGTGCAGGGAGGAGGAGGAGCTAAACCAAAGTTTTTTAAAATGTTTAAAACTTTCTACTCCCCAATTATTTTACTTTTTTATTATGAATGTTCTTGAGCATAATTGCTGCTACTGTATCAGTGTGTTCAAAATAAAATACAATGATTTGCTATGGAAATAGCTTAGCAGACCCATGTCAATGCCATCATTTTGGCAGTATTTATGAGAGTATTTACATCAGGGAAATTGACAAGTTCCCTACAAAACTTCACTTCACTTAATGTGCTATTGAATGCTTAGACTTAGAAAAGAATGGAGATGAATGTAGCAATACAGATTAACTTATAAGTGTATCTATCGTATAAGTAGGATTTTAATTGCACTTAGGATTAAATTTGTGAAAAACAATTTTTTTCCAGTATTCAATACATATAGTTCAAAATTGCAAAGAAGTCAGTTGATTCCTTGAACAACGAGTGAAATGAAAACATATGTCTTAGTTGCTGCACTAAACTCCTATTGGTTAAAATAATAAATTCATTTTTTAAATTGGCAACAGATTCTGACCAGAGTTTTCAACAAAAGAGATAAAGAGAGTGTAAATAATTGCATGAATAAAACGTTCACCATAAAAATTTATTAGGGAAATGGAATTAAACCAAAGCAAGTTAAGACTATACTCGTTTATTGGCCTACTATTAAAAAGATTACACACCCCACGTGCTGGCAGGGTTGTGGAAAAAGTAGAATTCTCATTACCATGGACAGGTGGGAAGGCAAAGGGAACGACCATTTTAGACCACAGTTCCGGATATATGCACAGGTAAAGCATTCACCTGCACTGCACCAGTTTGATAAGTAAAATATACCTCTCCATAAAGAACTGAAGGGAAACATCCCCAGCAGATTTGTTTATGACACCCCGAACCACAGACAGACCAATAAGACAAAGTTGTCCATAGAACATGCTACCACTCACCAATAAAATATAATGAACTTTTCACATAAGCATTCATGTTGAACCTCAAAATAACTGTGGAGCATGAAAGAAGGCAATATTTGTTAAGGCGTATACCCCCTGTAGTACTTATGAAATTATGAAAAATATGAGCTAATCTGGTAAAGGAAGGAAAATCAATGACTGCATTTAGGGCTGGGGAGGCAGAGAGAGCGATAAAAGGGCAGGAGGTAAATACAGGGTGTGGCAAAAGTAGGCTTAGAACTGTTGGCAGGGAAATTACTACAATAATTTAAAAATAAAAACCCAAGAAGAAACTCTTCCCTGGCCAATGTACCTCAGGTGTTTGGGCACCACCACCCCTTGCCCTGAAAGGTCACTGGTTCCATTCCAGCTCAGGGCACGTGCCTGCCGGGATGCCCTGTAGGTGGTGTGCAGGAGGCAGCTGTTTGATGTTTCTTTCTAATATCACCATTTCACACTTCCTCCCTCTCTCTCTCTCTCTCTCTCTCTTCCTCTTTGTGAAAAGCTGTTAAAATATTTTTAATATGTGCCAAAACCAGTTTGGCCCAGTGGATAGAGAGTCGGCCTGCGGACTGAAGGGTCCCAGGTTCGATTCTGGTCAAGGGCAGGTACCTGGGTTGCGGGCACATCTCCAGTAGGGGGTGTGCAGGAGGCAGCTGATCGATGTTTCTCTCTCATCGATGTTTCTGACTCTCTATACCTCTCCTTTCCTCTCTGTAAAAAATCAATAAAATATATTTTTAAAAAGTAAAATATTATTTAGAAAAACAGAGAACAAACTCTGTTTTGCATATTCATATCTATATGCCTGGTTTTGCCCTACCCTGTATATGGGTGAGAGATAAGTTTATTTCTTATGTGACCATTTTAGAGCTTGATCCAAATGTCCCAGCTCATCAATTAGTACACATGAGAAAAGTGCATTTTGTTGCATGTCAGTTATAAATATACCTAAATCAAACCTTAAAATGTGCTTCCAAATAAAGGCTTAGATATATTCCTGTCTTGTTAGAAAATTAAAATGTCGTCGAAACCGGTGTGGCTCAGTGGATAGAGCATTGGCCTGCAGACTGAAAAGTCCCAGGTTCGATTCCGGTCGGGGGCATGTACCTTGGTTGTGGGCACATCCCCAGTAAGGGGTGTGCAGGAGGCAGCTGATCGATGTTTCTAACTCTCTATCTCTCTCCCTTCCTCTCTGTAAAAAAATCAATAAAATATATATATATATATATATATATATATAAAAGAAAATTAAAATGTCAACGCTATATGGACTCTACCATCTCCGAATTTCCTGGGAGGACCAGTCTTGCCTCAGGGGCAGCAAATATTGTCAAGCAGTGAAGACTATGGCCAGCAGAATCAACAGGAATGCTGACGGGGTCACAAACGCCACATCCTGGGACTGGCTACAGGCTTCTCCTTCCTCTGGCTTGGAGGTCTTGCCTGTTGAGCAAACCTTGAGGTGAACGCCCTAGGGAGGCCAGAAGAGGACACAGACCTTCACACTGTTCTCTCCAAAAATGACTTTAGCCACAGGAAACGGTGACGGAGGAACTGAGAACGCCTGCGCACAATGACCACACAAGTCACACGTCCTTGACCCTGTGTGGGTAACGTTCAGAAGAGGCGCTGTTCACGGAGCTCGCTGCGCCCTTTCCCACGCACCGTGAATACTGGGTTTCTGACCCCGCTGTAGTCCCGCCTAACCCTCAGAGTTTTTTATTTAATTTCTATCTTATTTCTTTATTGATATCAGAGAGGAAGGGAGAGGGAGAGATAGACACATCAACGATGAGAATCACCAATTGGCTGCCTCCTGCGCGCCCCCTACTGCGGATCGGGCCCACAACCCGGACATGTGCCCTTGGCCGGAATTGAACCTGGGACCCCCCCACCCCCAGTCCGCAGGTCGATGCTCTATCCACTGAGCCAAACCGGCTAGGGCCCCTCAGAGTCTTAATACAAGCGACACCAGCCTGTGAAATGTCATTCATAATGGCACAGGGCACCTTGACAGTATGTAATACATACTGTGAACAGAGAACATAATTCACAGTGCTCACAGAAGCACAACACAACCCCCTCCCCCACCTTCAGTTTGACCTTAGACCTCAATAATAGGAGACACCAGGCTGCAACTGAGAACCACAATGTCATGCCGTCTTCCCTTTGAGGTCTTGAGCAGCACTGCATTCAAAGTGAATACTGGACAAAGCGATTTTCTGACTCCAAGCTCTGCCTTCTGAGGCACACACAGTCTGTGCTCACCTGCACATGCTGACAGATTCCCACAGTCTGTGCTCACCTGCACATGCTGACAGATTCCCACAGTCTGTGCTCACCTGCACATGCTGACAGATTCCCACAGTCTGTGCTCACCTGCACATGCTGACAGATTCCCACAGTCTGTGCTCACCTGCACATGCTGACAGATTCCCACAGTCTGTGCTCACCTGCACATGCTGACAGATTCCCACAGTCTGTGCTCACCTGCACATGCTGACAGATTCCCACAGTCTGTGCTCACCTGCACATGCTGACAGATTCCCAACTGCGCTTTCGAATCAAGCCAGGCAACGAGTAGGGCCAACACCATGAAAGGTACATGAGCAAAAACACCTTCACAACCATGACCACACAAGTCACACGTCCTCTGTGATCCAGAGACATGTTAGGAAACTCAATGGGCTTGCAGGTTGGTGGAGTAGAGCCCGCAACGCTTCATCACAGCGTCATGTGAGAGCCACGGGGTCCCCGACAGAGGCAGCTCGCCTTAGCTGAGGATGGGTGTGCTGGATGAACCCTCCATCAACTCCCATTTCCCGGTCAGAAAGGAGTGACGATCCTGCCAAGAGCCGGGAGTAATCCCAGTTTACTCGGGCAGAAGTGAGAACACAGAATTCCTCTTCCCTGACCAGCAGGGGCTGTGCCTGACGGATGCACACTGTTCAGCTGAGCCAGGGGGTGGAGGGGAAATCGCCTCAGCCAGAAATACTCCCAGTGATATCAAGCGCGTAGTAGGCCTGAGCAGCTCAGCAAGTGCAATGCAGTTATTTAAAGCATCACTTGTACTTGAAACTTTCTGAGGAATCTAGAGGAGTGTATGCTGTGATAAAATGGGTTCACATTCAGTTAAATGTGTATCAAAGAGACCTCTTCAGTGTTGTTATTGTCAACGAGAAAAAGAAAGGACTTGGTGCACATTTAAAGCTTTTCTCCGCTGTGCACAATCAGGTGTCTGAGGCAGCTAGGTTTGCTGCGAAAAGATTTCCCACATTCATTACACTCATGAGGCCTTTCTCCTGTGAACTATCTTGTGGTTAAAAAGGTGACTACTGCTTTTAAAAGATTTCTCACATTCACTGCACTTATAAGGCTTTTCTCCGGTGTGAACTCTCTGGTGTTCAGTTAGGGAACGCCTTTGTCTGAAGGACTTCCCACATTCACTACACTCATAAGGTTTTTCTGCAGTGTGAACTCTCTGGTGCTCAGTGACGCTGTGCCTATGACTGAAGGACTTCCCACATTCACTACACTCATAAGGTTTTTCTCCAGTGTGAACTCTCTGGTGCTCAGTGAAGTTGTACCTATGACTGAAAGTCTTGCCACAATCAGTACACTCATATGGCTTTTCCCCAGTGTGAACTCTCTGGTGTAGATTAAGAACAGAGGTTTGCCTGAATGACTTCCCACAATCACTACACAGATAGGGATTTTCTCCAATGTGAATTCTGCAGTGCTGATTGAGCTTAGTCTTATATCTGAAGGCCTTCCCACAATCACTACACTCATACGGCTTTTGTCCAGTGTGAACTTTCCTGTGTTGAATGAGGTTAGAGACTCCTCTAAAATTTTTTCCATATTTGTTACATTCATAATTCACTTCTCCAGAGCAGGCCTCCTGATGTTGAACAACGTTCTGGTTGTGGCTGGCAGCCTTTTCATATTCACCCCACTGGTTATGATGTCTTCCACTGAGAAATTCCTGTGGGATCTCACTGCCGCTGTGTGGGTCTTCAGTGGTGAGGGGGGCTTGGTGATGGAGAATCTCTGAGATGGCTGGGAAGTCTTCCCCAACCTCCCTACTGGTTGAAGGCAGCCCTGATAAGCAGAAGCTGAACCTGGTCACAAATGAAGGCCTGTCCACAGCTTCTTTCCAGAGATTCTCTCCACTGGCTTCCCTATGTTGCTAGTGAGGGTTTGTACCGAAACAGAAGTCTCTCACACATGCGTCACTGAAGAAGCCTTTCTGCTCAAAGTCTGCTGCTGGTGACTCAGTCAGGTGCAGAACATCTTTGAACACAGAGACACACCTCCCGCAGAGACGGGTCCTCTGAGTTTACTGGAGCTGTCTTAGAAGCCCTGACCTGTGACTCTCCTTGTACAGATACACTCTACTCAGAACAGGCCTCCTCATCCGTTTTATGCCAACAACCTGGAAAGAGAGAAACAGTGAGGAGTTGAATGTTGACTACAGTGATGGGGGAAGTTCCATTACAAAAATATGTTGCACATCATACATGTGTTCCACACCAACTGTCTGAAAATAAGAGATGTGTTGGACGGATTTGTGAAAGGCTCCTGTGACGTTCTGGGCCTCTGAATATCACAAGACAAGGAAGGCCTCACCAGAAATATGACACACACATGGCAAGCACCACATGGAATCGAAGCAGGATCATCAGCTCCTTCTTCTGCTAACAGTGTTCTGCAGGGCTTGTCTGCTGGTGACATGGGCCAGCTGTACAGAGGTTGGTTACATCTTATTCCAAGTAAAATTCAGTAGCAGGTGTTCGAGGACAACTTAAGCATGTATGTGCACCTCGTAACACATGTGCAGGTCCATGTATGAGAATAGTGCAGAGGGAGCAGTGCAGGGGGACAGGTGATGCAAAAGATGATGAAGGTGAAGGGAGCCAAAAGCCAGGAAGTCCCAGATGAAAGGATTGAAAGAAGAAAACAGAACTGACTATCTCCCATCTTGCAGAGCTAGATCCTCAGCTGACCCTCCTCACTGGGGGTCACCACAGGAATGTCAGAATTGTCCTAACTCCCCCAACCGCTGCCTGAGTAGACCAGTGAAGCTCTAGGAATGTAGCTAAGGTCCTAATAAGACTATCAAGAAGCAAAGGTAGGGGGATGGCTCAGACCTTGGAATGTATTGGCCACCTCCTGACCTTTGTGCCATAAAACCCTGCAGAAAAACCCTGACCAAAGTGACCACTCTCTGTAACCCACGTCACCCACCTAAGCCCACCCAAATGACTAGCCCTATATAACCTTTGTTCCCCTGGGGCTCGCTCTCTCGTCTCGCCGCTGCGTCGGTAAAGAGGCTGGGAGCCAAGCCCGGGCTTGAATAAAGATTCTTTTGCTTTTTTACATCGGAAATGGCTCCCTGGTGGTTGAATTTGGGGACCCCGATATCTGGGCATAACAGGATCACTCATAAAATGTCGATTATGGTAAAGACAATGTAGAAATAAGGCATGGACAAATGCACCTGCACCTCAATATGGGTGGACACAGGCAGGTTCCTGGTATGATCTGAAAAAAGCCCTGATGTGGTACCTTCCCCCAGTTTCCACTCAGTAGGACCAGGCCTCATCACAGACCATCTTGACAGTTCACCCTGCGGGGAAAAAAAAATACAGGGTTCTCCATGCACCTTCTGCTCTGTAAATACATACAACCTTAATGTTCAGAGTATTCATGAAAGACAAAAGAGCTGAGCAGCCCGCACTAGCCCAGGGCAACTCGGATCGCAATAGTATTCAGGGAAGGAAATGTTACCAACAACAACTAAGGGAGGATCTTCCAACCACAGTATGGTTCATGTCAGTAAAGGCCGTAACCTGGCACAGGCGGCCACAAAGAGCCTTACCTGGAGGAATGGCGCGGAAGTGGGGGCCATGTGGACATAGTCACCCTCCCAGGAAGAGAAAGTTCCAAGTGGGTCCCATTAAGCGTATTGCAAGACTCCTGACTCCCAGACACTTCTTGCATTTTCTGAGGCAATGGGTGTGAGGGATGCTTGGGGAGCCCATAGCGCAGGACTCTCCACACAGCTCACCCCTGGCAGCCACAGCCCATTTGAAAGGACAGTGGGGGAAATGAGCCGAGCCCATGGTCTGGCTGTGGGAGGGAGAAAGCTATGTTTTGAGAATAAAGGAAGAGAGGACCTCACCTCAGGACACTGGGACCATGTGAAGCTCTTACCTGCAGATGACACAAATGCAAACACTTCCAGCATCACGTCGTGGTACCGAAGTCTCTGAGCCTCATCAAGGAGCCCCCACTCCTCCTGGGAGAAGGCAATGGCCACGTCCTCAAAGTCCATATCCTGTCGTAATGGGGACAGTTCAGTCCATGATTAGCTTCTCTCTGGGGATTTCAAGTTCTTCATACTTCCCACCCTCCACGTCCACTTGCTCCCTTTACCCTTCATCAGACAAGACAGCAGGCCTTGGGCCCATCAAAGTCACTCTCTCCTTAAATTCCTACTGATACTGTGTCTTCCCACAATAAAGGCAGTTGAGCAGAGAGAAGATACCTGAGCTCTGGGCCTCACTTGTAGGCCACACTACCTCTTGTCAATACAGTGGGTGTCACCAGCACAGGGTAGAGAGAGTTGTCGGCCATAAAGAGAGTGTGAGTGATTTATCACTAATTTTGTCAGGCAGCACCCTTGTCATCACCCAGATTCTCCCCCTCGAGAGACATGAAAAAACACGGCGTCATGCTTCACCCTTCCGACTCTGAGACCACGGCGTTGAGGCCATCGCTTTGCACCACCTGCTCAGCACTAATTCTTTGAACCACACTTCTCTCACACGGCTTTACTTCCAGGCAGGGGCGCATCTTCAAAGGGGACACGAATCTGCCGTGGCGAGAACACTTTATTTCCCAATCACCTCCTCTCCCAAATGTCTAATTCACAGCCTCTGTAATGTATATCTCTCTCTATCTCCCTTCCCCATCCCACTGGAAATATTCAAGCCCAGGTGGCACCAATATACGCTAGCTCATTCCCCCAAAAATGGACTCCCTCCTCCCTTATTCACCCTTATTGCAACATCTAGTGTCCTGTGGCCATGAATTCACACTCCCTCTCCAAGGGCCCATCACTCCTTCTCCCACACCTCCCTCACACCTGCACCCCGCAGCCACAGCCCCCACAGGCATCTCCTTGGTCTTAGTCATTACTCAGCATGTGTGGTGCAGAGAATGCTTTGCAAATTCAAACTGGATGAAGCACTATCCCAATTCTGATAGCCCGCACCCAAGGCACAGCCTCGGTCCTGCTATGAAGGCCCTCCCCCCATGATTGTGTTTTCCTTCCACCTCACCTATTGAGCACCAGACAACGTCTTAGCTAGGCAGAGCCCTCCTCCACCAGGCCACACATGATCTCCCATCACCAGTCACAGCCCTCACCACTCAAGTCTCCTGGCCGATGGCCCTCTACCCCGTGCCCAGAGAGTCTCACAGATGGCCGCTCATGCCCCTAAGCACATCAACCAGACTGAGGGCAACACCCCAGGCCTCATCCAGGGTCACACAAAAAATTCCTGGCGAGTGTTTAAGAAGTAAATATGCGCCAGCCCCAATCTCCACTAGTTTCAATGGCGCTTGGGCCTCCAATGAAAATAAAAGGATGATCTACAACTCCTCGCTGGTCCAGGCAGTCTTCACTCCGTTTGAGGAGTCTTCCTCTTGAACAGCTCCTCAGCGTTCCAGATGCTAACGGCTCTCTGAAATACGTCACAGCCTAACAGGCCAAAACAAACGTTTGCTGGTGTTTATCTGCGAGGCACACAAACATTCCCACTATGAATTTCTTCATGCCAGATGATAGTGCTTCCATATCTCCGGATGCTAAATACAAACCTTCACTCATCTCTGACTCTTACCTCTCTCTCTCCCTCTCAACCTCAAAATTAGAAAATCCAGGTGGCCACACCTAAAATACCAATCCAGGACCCAACTGTGTCTTCCATCTCCACGGCCACCATCATGGCCCAGTTACCATCACACTCTCCCGGACTACCACACCACCTCCCTCTCACCGATATTGTTCTCCACGCTGCAGCCACAGGGAGTCTAATGAGACCTGAGTCAGTTCACCTGCCTCCATGTCTCCAAATCTCCCACTGCCCCCATCACCTGCAGACAACCATGTTGTCACAAAGCTCCTCTAGACCTGACGCCTCTCCCATTATTACCTGTCCCCATGACAGGAAAGCATTCCTGCAGGTTCCTGACCCAGCTGTCTTCACTCCAAGCCTCTGCCACTTCTGGAACCTGTGCCTGGAAGGACCTCCCACGTCTCATTCCACTGTTTGCCAGAAACATGGACCACTTCATACAACCCTACTTGTGGGTTTAGGATTCTGGGATTTGTGTCTGTTTTTATGTCCCTAGGTCCCAGGGCTGAAAGAGTGGCAGGACAGACCCGGGACACCACTAGCTCAGAGACCACAAGAGTGTGAGGCCCTGCCCTGACCAGCTTGGCTCAGTGGATGGAGCGTCGACCTGCAAACTCAAGGGTCCCGGGTTTGATTCCAGTCAAGGGCATGTACCTCGCAGTTTGCCGCTCTGTTGACTAATGAGTTTGCCGACCACTGCCCTAAGCGGCTCTGCACCTGCAGGAACCTGTGGGAACGAAAGGGCTGTGGAGGGCCTGGCACCCACCACCAGGACCCAGGGGCTCAGGCTGCTCAGGGCCCTGGCCCAGCCCCGGCGCCGGGTGATGCCCGCATCCCCTCAGGGCTCGGTCCTCAGTGCAGACTCTGGCCAAGTTCCTTATCTTTCAAAGGACTTCTCCTTCCTGATCCTAACTGTTACCCTCTCCCTTTTAATGTGTTCTTCTTATCAGCAGTTTGGGGAAATGTCTAGAGCCCTGCCTCAGACAATGTCCCTCTTTTGTTCACAACCATCCAGGGCCCCGGCGTCCTGAGAATGAAAGTAAAATTCCTCACACAAAACTCTGCGTCATCATCTTTGTTGCCTTGAGACACAAAACAGGCCTGGGTTCCCCGAAGCCTCCCAGCTCAGCCACACCACCGCGGCCTTCCTTGTGGCACTGCAGCCCATGGCCCTCTTTCACCGTGTCACATTCTGTGTCACCCACGAGCTGCTCACTGTTCTGGGTGCTGGGACCTGAGCTGCAGGACCTGACAGACGCCAGCACCATAGGATGGAGGGCAAATGGGGTGAGGCTGAGTTGAACTCAGTAAGCAGAGAGGACTCTGTGAAGCATGGAGACCTCAATCCCGCCTGTTGCAGGTCAAGTCTCAGACACACCCTGCACAGGGGGACGCTGCCTCTGCTGGCTTGTCCTAGTCGTGATGCTGCCCGCTGGAGCCTCTGACTAGCCTATCTAATAAAAGAGTAATATGCAAATTGACCATCATTCCAACACACAAGATGGATGGCAGGGGAGGGCAGTTGTGGATGATCAGGCCAGCAGGGGAGGACAGTTGCAGGGGAAACCTGGCCTGCAAGGAAGGGCAGTTGGGGGTGACCAGGCCTGCAGAGGACACTTCGGCGGGGGGGCGGGGGGAACCCAGGCCTGCAGGGGAGGACAGTAGGGGGCAACGAGGCCTACGGGGGACAATTAGGGGTGACCGGGCCAGCAGGGGAGATTAGTTAGGGGTGACCGGACCTGCAGGGGAGGGCAGTTGGGGGCGACCAGGCCGGCACGGGAGGGCAGTTGAAAGGAACCAGGCCTGCAGGGGAAGGCAGTTGGGGGCAACCAGGCCTGCAGGGGAGGACAGTTAGGAACAATTGGGCCATTAGGGGAGCAGTTAGGCATTTATCAGGCTGGCAAGGGAGTGGTTAGGGGGTGATCAGGCTGGCAGGCAGAAGAGGTTAGGGGCAATCAGGCAGGCAGGCAGGCAAGCAGTTGGGAACCAGGAGTCCTGGATTGTGAGAGGGATGTCTGACTGCCCGTTTAGGTCCAATCCCGGGGGCCTAAACAGGCAGTCAGACATCCCTCAAGGGGTCCCAGATTGGAGAGGGTGCAGGCTGGGCTGAGGGACACCCGTCCCCCCACCATGCACAAATTTCCTGCACCGGGCCTGTAGTGTTGATAGAAGGAAGAGGTAAAAATGACCACCAGGAGAACTAATCTGAGAGTCACACCCAAACCAATGAGCACCAGGATAATGCACCTCTCCTGGGCTTTCATTGGCTAAATGCAGCCATCATTAGACGCATTGCCCTCTGGGTAATGTAATGTTTCAGGCTCTGCAGGTGGCAATAAGATCCCAGTCACTGACTGTCCATTGAGAATATTGGTGTTGGGATGCCCAAATGGCTGTGGAGATATGATTTCAGATTCCATGAATGCTCCTTGAGGTGAAAAGTATTATGTCAATTACTCCTGAAGACCACAAATCTAAATGGATATACAGTCATTTTTTAAAATTTTATCTTTAGAGAGAAAAATGAGAGGGAGAGAGAAAAACACAGGTGCGGTGCCTCCTGCACTCCATTACCCACCTTCTGGGCATCCAGCCAGGAACCAGTCTTGTGGCCTCACCAGGAATTGAACTGCAACCTTTCTGTATGTGAGAGGACACTCCAACAACTGAACCACTCCAGCCCTCAGAGTTTTTATTTATTATTATTTTATATATTTTATTTTTTTTAAGTAAATCTTTATTGTTCAGATTACAGGTGTTCCTCTTTTTTTTCCCCCATAGCTCCCCTCCACCTGATTCCCCACCTCACCCCATGCCCTTACCCCCCGCCACTGTCTTCATCCATAGATTTTTGTCCAATCTCTTCCCGCACCCCTCACACCTGCTTCCCCTGAGAATCATCAGTCCACTCCCTTTCTATGTCCCTGATTCTATTATATTCACCAGTCCATTCTGTTCTTCAGATTTTTTTATTCACTTGATTTTTAGATTCACTTGTTGGTAGGTATTTGATGTCATTTTGTTGTTCATAATTTTTATCTTTACCTTTTTCTTCTTCTTCCTCTTCTTAAAGAATACCCTTCAGCATTTCATGTAAACCTGGTTTGGTGGTGATGAACTCCTTTAGCTTTTTCTTGTCTGTGAAGGTCTTTATCTAACCTTCAACTCTGAATGATAGCTTTGCTGGGTAGAGTAATCTTGGTTGTAGGTTCTTGCTGTTCATCACTTTGAATATTTCTTGCCACTCCCTTCTGGCCTGCATAGTTTCTGTTGAGAAATCAGCTGACAGTCGTATGGGTGCTCCCTTGTAGGTAATTAACTGTTTTTCTCTTACTGCTTTTAATACTCTCTTTGTCTTTTGCCCTTGGCATTTTAATTATGATGTGTCTTGGTGTGGTCCTCTTTGGATTCCTCTTGTATGGGGTTCTGTGCGCTCCCTGAACTTGTAAGTCTATTTCTTTCACCTGGTAGGGAAAGTTGTCTGTCATTATTTCTTCTAATAGGTTTTCAATATTTTGCTCTCTCCCTTCTTCTGGCACCCCAAAAATTCGGATGTTGGTTCGCTTCAAGTTGTCCCAGAGGCTCCTTACACTATCTTCATATTTTTGGATTCTTTTTTCTTTTTGTTTTTCTGGTTGGATGTTTTTTGTTTCCACATATTTCAGATCTTTGGTTTGATTCTTGGGGTACGTTGATCTACAGTTGAGTTTCTGTATATTCTTTATTTCAGACAGTGTATGCTTCATTTCGGACTGATCCTTTTCCATTTTTTTGGCATTCTCATTAAGGTCCTTGAAAGTCTCACTAAGCTCCTCAGAAGTGTCATCAAGTATCTCAGCGGTTTTTAGAAGATTCTTGAGTAACCTTATACATGTGGTTCTGAACTCTATGTCATCCAGTAGTTTGCTTTCCTCCGTTTCTTTCATTCGTGACATGTTTGTCTCCACATTTTGGCTGCTTCCCTGTGTTGATGGAGTAGCTTTGTGTGGTAGGTGATCTATAGGGGGCAGTAGCTCATCCTCCTCAATCACATGAGGTGGACGCTCTTGGTACACACCTCTTTGTGGACTGAGTGCAAAGTCTTGGTGTAGTTAAGCCTTAATTGCTGTTGGTACACTGGGAGGAATTGACCTCCAGGCCAATTAGCTGTGAGCACTCGCTGTGTCTATAATGCAAGAACTGCTGCGCTGAAGACACACTTATGGAGCAGGACTTGTTTCAGTGGGGCTTTGGTGCTCACTGAGTCTGCCTCTTGAATGTGTCACTTATGGATGTGAGGAGTTGAAATCTGGTGTCTCACACTGACCACTAGGTACACTGGCTTCTGGATCTCCAATGGGGTGCAGGTCAGCTGTCTGAGGCCACCCAGCAGGAGCTACAGTGAGAGCTGCAGTTTTCTCCTCTTTGCTTGGGGTTTGGAGGTTTTGGAACTGTCTGACCCGGGCTGCAAGTTTGCTAGGTTAAGCTGCGATAGGGCAGGGCTTTCTTATGCTAAAGCCGCTGCTTGGAGCTTGGGTGGCTTTGTAGGTTGTGCATGGCGGGGTCTCAGGGTGTCACTAGGCTAGGGTGTTGCAAACAGCAATGGCTGCTAGTTAGCCGGCTCTGTGTCCCCGCAGGCATCCGCGAATCCCGTGCCCCAGTGCAGTAAACAATTATTCCTGCGCGCAGCTCTGCAAGCAAGCCACCCTCACTGGCAGACAGTCCAGCTTCTCCCCGTAGGAGTTTGGGTCCCCCGCGTCTCCCCAAAAACTGTATTTCAGAGTAATCGGGGGCTTGTCTCCCTTCAGGTTGAAAAAAGCAACGCCCGCCACCAGCCCGGATCATGCGCCTCCGTACCTCAGCTTTTTAGCGCTCGTGCACGTCTCAGTGCTCTTTTCTCTTTCCTTCTAGTTGTAGAACTTCCACTCAGCCAGCTTTCCCGTGGTTCTGGGTGATAGACGTTTTGTCTTTTAGTTGTGGTTTTGAAATTGTTGCGCGAGGCAGCAGTTTAGGTGTTTACCTATGCCGCCATCTTGGATTCTCTTTTATTGATATTTTAAAGAGAGTTAGAAACATCGATGAGAGAGAAACATCGATCAGCTGTCTCCTGCACACCTCCTACTGGGGATGTGCCCGCAACCAAGGTACATGCCCTTGAAACGGAATTGAACCTGGGGCCCTTCAGTCTGCAAGCTGACACTCTATCCACTGGGCCAAACGGGTTAGGGCCAGAGTTTTTATTTTTAACACAGAAATAGCACATTATTAAGAGAAAAATAAGGCTATGAAAGAATATATATATATATATATATATATATATATATGTGTGTGTGTGTGTGTGTGTATTTTAAAAGTAGTATTTGAAAGGATACAGAGGCCAACAGGTTGACATTTCCTACATTGTCTGAATATCTGTAGTCGCTACACATTGTGCAGCTATGAAGCTAACAGTTACTGAATGTCCTCTGTGTCCCTCCCTTCCTCTCTCTGTCTCTCAAAGCAATAAACATATCCTCAGATGAGGATTAAAAATTAAAAAAAAAAAACTAAGAGGTTGAGTTTTCAAGAACATACTGTTAAATCCAGAGAAATCTCTGTGGAACAGTTATCACAATCAGCTGAACTCTGTGGAAGTCTGTCTTCTTAAAACTAAGAGGCTAATAGAATCAGTTTCACAGATCTCAGAAAAATCCCACGCTATTAGTGCCATTGTCATGATCCCAGCCAGGCCCTGGATTCAATGCTTTATATGCATGATTATGATTTCACTTCATCCTCTCCACACCTGAGATGATTTAACCAACTATTTTATGGGGAGGAAATCCAGGCTCAGAGACTCAACCTAAATCGCCCGATTGTAGAGTTAATAAAGGCAGGACTAGAAGTCAAACCCGTGTGTCTCTCTAATCAGGGCTCTGGCTTCTAAAGTTAATCTCTGCTGCCTCCTAGAGGGTAGAATAGGAGATGCATACCCATTAGGACCAGCTAGATGTTATTATGGGTAACAAACAGCCCCAAAGTTTTACTGGCTTTTATTAAAGAAGGTATCTTTCTTGTCCATACCCCATGTACACCCTTGTTCTCCTGAAACCAGAATAAAGGAGAGGCCACCCATATAGGTACTGCTGGGTGTTATCAGAGAGGGACAGAGAGGATGGCCAGTCTCCGTGTTTACAGACGCTTCTGTTAGAGGTGACAGGCTGGACTCCCACCACATTTCATTGGTCAAATCACATCACAGGCTGAAGTCAAACTCAGGTGGTCAGGAGGAGAACCTGACATCCTTGATGGGCCCCATTAACATGACCATGTGGTGCCAGCCTCTTTTGGGGGATGTGCAGGGCCAAGGAGAGGAGTGGGGAATGGTAGGAAATGGCAGGGGAAGTCAGTCAGGACATCTCCTCATCCAGGTGGACTTTGTCCCCGAGCTTCCCCAAACAGTCACTGGCAAGTTCCAAAGCAGTGAACCTCAGATGGCATTGGCAGCCAACTCAGAACCCCCTTCTAAGTGTGACCCTGGGGAAGCCCCTGCTGCCTCAGTTCTCCCACTGTGCTGGCGGTGAAGACTCACAGGTTAAGAGAGTTGATTGGGAAGGGCACAGGGCTGCAAGCATCCAGCATCCATGTGCTTTTACATTAACATCAGTCCCTACCCTGCCTCCGAGTCTCTGTACCTTTTGCATGGCTCAGTTGAGCGGCCCATCAGGTGTGGCTGATGGTGAAAATGCCACCAGTAACATCAATGGTGACTCTGTGTTTCCATTCATTCTGTGCAGGAACCTGTGCTAAATGCAGTCCCTCCATAGTTCTCCCATCCACAGTGAAGAGCTCTCTGGCCCTCCTGGCCCGTGTCCTGTGTGGCCATGCCCTCCCAGTTGACCAGGACCCAGAGGTCCAGAAGAGGTCCAGAAGTAATGCTGTGTAGACCCAGGCACCTTTCTCCACTAGGGGCCAGCCTAGCTTTCACATGGACAAGGGACCCCTCTCCAGGGACGTTCACGCCCTCATGACTAGCGGGGGTTAGGAGCCTAGAAGTCTTTCCCCTCAGCTTCTCCCACATGCACCCATCCACTCATTCCTTCCCAAGGGACCTGGATGCGCCAGCTCCTCCACGAAGCCTAGTGTCCTTCACAAACATTCCTCATGCACACTCTAGCACTCCAGTCTGCCATCAGAGTCTTCCCCAATCCCCCGCCCCCCCGCTTCCCACAGACTGGTGTTCTATGAACTGACCTTTCACTTCATCCATCCCTGAGGCTTGAGAGGGGTCCCCTGGGGGAACAGCAGAGGCTGGAAGAGCAGGGGCAGGCGGGGCCCCCTGCTGACCCCTCCAGAGATTGCCTATGCATTTGCCTGTTGTCGGGGTGCATGGACTCACAGGGAAACATACCGACACCACAAGCACAGAAACACGCAGGTACAGAGCACCCCCAGCCACAGCTGGGCACTCAGGTGCAGGGCTTATGGCCAGGCTCACACACACAGACACACACTGTAGACACAGGGAACACCTGGAGGGGAACACACACACACAATGGACACACACATAGAAACAAACCATTGGGGTCACAAAGACAGTACCACAGGACACACACACACACACACAAAATGGACACACACGTGCACACACCAGAGCAGACATACACGGACATAGAACACTGACACAAAGAGAACACAATACACACAATCAGGAACACTCAAAGGGGAAGCAAATTCACACATACAACCAACACGCAACATGCAAAACAAACACTCCCCCAAATGCTGAGTCATACTAATTCACGGTCTTGAAGGCAACATTAAGATTGAAGGTGCTGCCCCGTCATGTGGCTCAGTTTCTTGGAGCTTCATTTCACACGCCCGCTGAAGTAAAAGGGCACGTTCGACTCCTGGTAAGGGCGCACACCTAGGGTGTGGATTTGATCTCTTCTCAGGCATTTACGGAAGGCTACCGGTCCATGTTTCCTCTCACATCGAAGTTCCTTTCTTTTTTCTCTGTGTCTCTCCCTTCCTCTCTCTCTCTCTCTCTCAAAGCAATAAACATATCCTCAGATGAGGATTAAAAACTTAAAGAACTAAGGGGTTGAGTTTTCAAGAACATACTGTTAATCCAGAGAAATCTCTGTGGAACAGTTATCAGAATCAACTGAACTCTGTGGAAGTCTGTCTTCTTAAAACCAAGAGACAAACAGAATCAGTTTCACAGATCTCAGAAAAATCCCACACTATTAGTGCCATTGTCATGATCCCAACCTTGCTTTTATTTATTTTTATTGACTTCAGAGGGGAAGGGAGAGGGCAAAAGAGACAGAAAGATCAACGATGCGAGAGAATCATTGATCAGCTGCCTCCTGCACACCCCACACTGGGGAGTGAACCCGCAACTTGGACATGTGCCCTTGACCGGAATCGAACCTGGGACCATTCAGTCTGCAGGTCGACGCTCTATCCACTGAGCCAAACCAGCTAGGGCCCAACCTTGCTTTTATTTAAGCATAAAAATCCAGTGATTTCTGAATAAAATCATCTTTATTTTTTTAACTTTGGTTAGTCTTTGAGTGATAAAAATTAACTTTCCCATGGCAGCAGCTGTTGCTGAGGGATTCCATCACAGGTTGGGACACTGGAGTGGGCACAGCTCAGGGGGAACTAGGAACTGTGCTTTCCCTGGAGAAACCACATGTCTAATGTCTAAACATACGGCCAGGGAAGCGGGAAGCACGCGTCAGCCAACATGCTGTCCTTCCTGAAGCAGAGACCCCTTTGAGGCCATGTGGACTCCGTTTGGGTAAAAAAAAAATTACCACCCAAGGACTGACTCCTACCTAGAGGGGACCACATACCGTCATCCTGAACACCCCCAGGGCAGTCAAGGTCGACAGGATCCCAACGGGGCTGAAGGCAACCCAGGCAGAGGGATTCTCTAAAGATAAAGCTTTCACATGCGCCATATGATTAATTCTCTTTATAGGACTCAGTAAAGGAAGCCTCAAAGCTGAGTAGGCTAACAATGTGAACAACCCCCAAGAGTCAATGATTTGACTCATTTACATAAAACCAGTGGGGACTGAAGCATAGTAACCTCCATCTTGTATAAAAACTGCTGTTTGAAATTCTCTACTATTGTTATAGTACCTTGTTCTGTAAACTCTGTCATTTTTAGTCTCTTATTCTGTAAAATAACTGTTTTAGTTTAAATAATAGAAAAAGATAAAAACTTAGCTGTCTGACCTTTCAAGCTAGCCATCTAAGGTAATGGACTAATACTGATAATAATTCCCATACTCTTATGCCAAATGTTTGTTCTTTATGTATCCAAGATTACAAACTGGCTCTGGCCAGTTTTGCTCAGTGGCTAGAGCGTCGGCCTGCGGACTGAGGGGTCCCAGGTTCGATTCCGGTCAAGGGCATGTACCTTGGTTGCGGGCACATCCCCAGTGGGGAGTGTGCAGGAGGCAGCTGATCTGTTTCTCTTTCATCGATGTTTCTAACTCTCTCTCCCTCTCCTTCACTCTCTGTAAAAAATCAATAAAATATATATTTTTAAAAAGATTACAAACTGTCTGTAACAATCATTCACACAGAGCTCTTTGTAAAATCTGCAAAGAGCCTGAAAGGTATAAATATGAGAAACTTCCTGTGTCTTCGCACTTAGCTGCATCTTTTCCATATCGCCATTTCTCATTCTCTGTCGCCCTCCCTCTCTTTCTAAAAAGTCAATATATTTTTTTAAAGATATATAAAATACTTACTTAAAAGAAGAGAATAGACTTAGTTTTGCACACATCAATAAGCCTACTTTTGCCATAACCTGTATGTGGGTGAGAGATAAGTTTATTTCACAAGTGATGGGTTTACAGCTTGATCCCTGTGTCCAAACTCACCAAATATTACACATGAGAAAAGAGCATGTTGTTACATTTCAGTTATAAAGATACCAAAAGAAAGCCTTAAAATACTTTCAAATAAAGACCTAGATATCCCTGTCTTGTTGGAAAATTAAAATGTCAACCCTATATGGGCTCTACCATCTCTTTCCTAACTTCCTGGGAGGACCATCTTTGTTCAGTGGCAGCAAACATAGGCAAGCAGTGAAGACTACTGCCATCGGAACCAACAGGAATGCTGGCTGGGTACAAAAGACACATCCTGGGGCTGTTTACAGGACTATCCTTCCTCTAGCTCTGAGGTCTGGCCTGCTGAGCAAACCCTGAGGTGAACACCCTAGATGGTCGAGGGGAATCCAAACAACCATTACGTTATTTTTTCTGCCAATGATTTCAGCCACAGGAGACAGTGATGGAGGTCCTGAGAATGTCTGTACACAGAGATCACACAAGCCACAGCCCACGACCATTTGTGGATAAGGGTGAGAAGAGGCACTTTTTATCAGATTTACTCCAATCTTTCCCACTCACTATGAACACAGTATTTCTGTCCTAATTGTGGTTCAATTTAAACCTGAATGTCTTAAAACAAAAGACACCAGCCTATGAAATTTTATACACTATGGCTCTTGGCTGCTTTACAGTAAGTGGGTAAGAATCCCTGAAACAGGACACAATGGCGTCTTCTTTGGAAATAAGAGACACGGTTACAAAAACAATCGTCCTTCCTCCACAGGAAAATGTGCTTAAGGCAGCCGTATTAGCTGTCCAACATGCAGAAAAAGTTGTCAAGTATACCCTGGGCGAGAGTATATCTGTCATCATCAACTTTTTACTCGCTGCTTTTCCTGCTCTCTATGCAACTTCGCTAGGCCAATATGTTACTGGCTTCAGAGGTGTACCGAACAACGAAGGCAAAGAGCTTAGCTGGACAATGGACCAAATAATTGTAACACCGAATGATATAAATACTATACTCAAGTCAACAATTGCATTAATGTACCACCTGGTGAGAAAGCCACAGCAGAATCCCATGACTCAAATAACTAAAAGATTTAATGCCATGTATACTACCGTTAAACAAGGGCTCCAACTGCCAATTGTTGATCTCAACCCAATATTTGACTTCAAAGAAGCTGCAATGTGGTTAACGTCTGCGGGGTTAGACACCCTAATCATTAAAAGCCTGTTAGAACTCAAAAACCACTCCTCTACAGGCCCTACTGGAAAGGCATTGATTGGACAAGTTAAATTAGTGGCAACTTATGCTGAAATGACACCTTATATGACTATGAAGGCATTTATCAACGAAGGACTCTCTCATGGGGCCATGCTACCCGGAGTTGCAACTGAGATCCAAGCTTTTCCGCAAGCAGAGAAGGAAGGATCTTAAGAGTGAGCATGGAGAAGAGTTGTTCCTTTACCTAAAGGCCCTTAAACTACGCGGACATGAGCTATCAGCACCAGTTCATTTCCCGAACCTATGCAAGGTCGCCAACACTAGAAAGCGACGGATAGATGGAACATTCCGTGATTATCGCTCTACAAAAGAGTCCTTAACTACACTTACTGACAAAGAAGTTGAGGATGCAGTGTCCAGACCCCCTTTGAAGAAACGTGGCTTACTTCCAACAGATCTGGATGCGCTCACCATGGTGTACAGTACCACAAGAGAAGAAGTTATGTCAATCACTTCCAGTCCAGGAAACCAAGCCAACACCGATTCAATATTAACCAAAATAATGGAAGCCTTAACCAGGAAACCATGATTTAAAAAAAAAAAAAGAATCCCTGAAAAACTGCTGAAAGTTGTGTAATAAATGCTGAGAACAGAGAATAAAATTCACATTGTTCACAGAAGCTCTACAAAGGCCTCCTATCCTGGGTGACCATGACATCACCAATAATAGAGGCACCAGGCGGCAAATTAGAACCACAGAGTCATGCAGACTCTCTCTCAGGGCCTTGGTCGGCAACAGAAAATAAGGCAATATTAGACAAAGAGTGCTGCTCTAAAATCAGGCTGGGCTTTCCAAAGCACAAAAGGTTTGGGACCCCATCATCTCTCTTCACCTCTCCATGTTGACAGAGCACTACATTCCTTTTTATCATCCCAGGGAATTAAAAGAACCAACAAAATTAAAGGTAGGAAAGAAAAAAATAAACACCCTTTACATAAAGATCATAAACCAGAGCAGAGGACAGCAAGAGGTTTGCAGGTTGATGAATTGGAGCCTGAAACACTTCATCACAGCCTAAAGTGAGACCCACAGTGTCCCTGAAAGAGGTAGCACCTCTTAGCTGAGGATGGGGGCTCTGGACGAAACCTGGGTCAGGTGCATTTCCTAGTCAGAGAGAAAGGAATGAAGATCCTGCCAAGAGCTCAGAGTCTTCATAATTCACTTAAGAACAAGGGAGAACACCGAATTCCTTTCCCTGAGCACCAGGGGGTTGTGACTAATGCACACTGTTCAGGTGAGCCAGGTGGTAGAGGAGGTCACTTCAGCCACAAATACTCGCAGTGACATCAATGAGGTGGAGTCCTCGGGAGTTAGCAAGTGCAATGCAGCTCCTTCAAGCCTCACTTGTACCTCAAACTTATGAGGAATTTCCCACAGTGTATGTTCAGATAAAAGGGGTTTATATTCAGGTAAGTGGATTTAAGTCTCCTTCAGTGTTGTAGACTGAGAAAGATAAAACATCCCCTGCACAGTTAAGGCTTTTCTCCAATGTGAACTCTCAGATGTCTAACAAGGCTACGTTTGCTGTAAAAACATTTCCCACATTTACTACACTCATGAGGCTTTTCTCCAGTGTGACCTCTGTGGTGGTCCATGAGCGAACGTCTTTCTCTAAAGGACTTTCCACAATCACTGCACTCAAAAGGCTTTTCTCTGGTATGAACTCTGTGGTGTTCAATAAGGTTAGACTTTCGTCTAAAGAACTTCCCACAATCACTACACTCATATGGCTTTTCTCCAGTATGAACTCTGTGGTGTTGAATGAGGGTAGACTTTCGTCCAAAGAACTTCCCACAATCACCACATTCAAAAGGTTTTTCTCCAGTGTGAATTCTCTTGTGTTCAGAGAGATCATAGCTTCTCCTGAAGGACTTCCGACAATCAGTACACTCATAGGGTTTCTCTCCAGTGTGAACTCTTTTGTGGTTAAGGAGAGTATTATTGCTCCTAAAAGATTTCCCACAATCAGTACACTCATAGGGTTTTTCTCCAGTGTGAATATGGTGGTGTTCACTGAGGTGAGAGCTTCGCCTGAAGGACTTTCCACAATCCCTACATTCATATGGCTTTTCTCCAGTGTGTACTCTCAGATGTCTAACAAGGCTAGGTTTCCATCTAAAACATTCCCCACATTTACTACACTCATGAGGCCTTTCTCCAGTGTGACTTCTGTGGTGCTCCATGAGCGAACGTGTTTGTCTAAAGGACTTTCCACAATCACTACACTCATACGGCTTTTCTCCAGTGTGAACTCTGTGGTGTGAACTGAGGTTGGACCTTTGTCCAAAGGACTTGCCACAATCAGCACACTCATAGGGCTTTTCTCCAGTGTGAATTCTCTCATGTCGAATGAGGTAAGAGATTCGTTTAAAAACTTGCCCACATATGTCACACTCGTATTTCACTTCTCCAGAGCAGGCACCCTGATGATGAACAACTTTCTGGTTGTGACTGCCAAATTTTTCACAGTTACAAGTATGTGGAGGACTTTTCCCACCAAGATAGTCCTGTGAAATCTCACTGCCACCATGTGGCTCCTCAGTGTTGAGAGGGGCCTGGTGTTGGAGTAGCTCTGAGATGGCTGGGAAGACTTTCCCAACCTCCCTCCTGTTTAAAGGCAGCCCTGATAAGGAGAAGCTGAACTTGGTCACAAACGAGGCCCTGTCCATGCCGTCTTTCCAGAGCTTCTTTCCACTGGCTTCCCTCTGCTGCTGGTGAGGGTTTGCACTGAAACAGAAGTCTCTCACACATGCATCACTGAAGAAGGTTTTCTGCTCTAAGTCTGCTGCTTGTGACTCAGTCAGGTACAGCACGTCTTTGAACACTGAGACACACCATTTACACAGATGAGTCCTCTGAGTTGCTGGAGCTGTCTTAGAAGCCCTGACCTGTGACACTCCTTGTACAGATATCCTCTGCTCAGGACAGACCTCCTCATCATCTGTTTTATGCCAACAACCTGAAAAGAGAGAATGGAGGAGGGACTGATTGTTAACTGTGGTGCGAGGGGAAGTCCCATTGCTAAAGTGTTTTGCACATAATACATGGGTTCAATGCAATTGTCTGAAAATAAGAGACGTGCAAGAAAGATTAATAAGAAGCTGCTGTGAAGAACTGGGCCTCTGAAGGTCACAAAACAGGAAAGACCTCACCAGAAACATGACACACACATGGCAAGGACCACATGGAAGAGAAGATGCATCTCCAGCTAAGTCTTCTGCTAACAGTGCTCAGCAGGGCTGGTCTGCTGATGACAGGGGCAAATTGTGCAGAAGGTTGGTTATGTCTAATTCCAAGTAAAATTCAATAAACGAGTAGCAGGGGTTCCAGGACTACTTAAGCATGTATGTGCACCTCATAACACATGTGCAGGTCCATGAAGGAGAATACTGCAGAGGGAGCAGTGCAGAGGGACAGGTGATGTAAAAAGGTGACAAAGGTGAAGGTTGCCAAACGCCAGGAAGTCACAGATGAAATGCAAGTCAGCAATGTGTCAAGTATGGGAAAGAGAAGGCAGAAATGGAGTGTAGCCAAGGCACCTGCCCCTAAACCCTGTTGGAAATTAGCTGGTTCCTGGTACCATCTAACCACCACTATTGTCATACCTTCCCCCAGTTGTCTCTCAGCATGGCCAGACCTCCTCTGAGACCATCGTGCATGTTCACCCTGTGAGGAAACCAAGTTTCTCCCTGAATATTCTACTCAACGGATGCATAAACCCTAAATATTCCAAGTATTAATGAAAGACAACAGAGGAGAGCAGCCAGCTCTGGCCCAGAGCAATTTGGCCTCAATAGTACTCAGTTAAGGTAATATTACAAACAACAACTGAAGAAGGGTCTTACAAGCATAGCCCATGGTCATTTTAGTGAAGAACATAACCTGGCATAGACTGTCATAAAGCACCTTTCCCTAGAGCAGTGGTCGGCAAACTGCAGCTTGCGAGCCACATGCGGCTCTTTGGCCCCTTGAGTGTGGCTCTTCCACAAAATACCATGGCCTGGGCAAGTCTATTTTGAAGAAGTGGCGTTAGAAGTTTATGTTTAAAAAATTTGGCTCTCAAAAGAAATTTAAATCATTGTACTGTTGATATTTGGCTCTGTTGACTAATGAGTTTGTCAACCACTGCCCTAGAGGAAGGGGGAAGAAGGGAATAAATGTGAATATTGTCACCCTCACAGGGAGAGGAAGAGTTAGATGGGACCTCATTAAGCTGCCTGTGAGACTCCTGATTCCCAGACACTTTCTTCACTTTTTGAGGCAATGGGTGTCAGGAATGTTTGTGGAGTCCATTGGGCAGAGCTCTCCACACAGCTCAGCATGGGCAGCCACAGCACATTTGACAAGACAGGGGCGGAAATTAGCAGACCCATGGTCTGTCTGTGGGAGAGAGAAAGCTGTGTTTTGAGAATAAAAGAAGAAAGGGCATCACCTCAGGACACTGGGACAATGTGAAGGTCTTACCTACAGATGAGACAAGTGCAAACACTTCCAGCATCACATCGCAGTACAAAAGTCTCTGAGCCTCATCAAGGAGCCCCCACTCCTCCTTAGAGAAGGCAATGGCCACGTCCTCAAAGTCCATATCCTGTCGCAATGGGGACAGTTCAGTTCATGATCAGCTTCTCTGCTAGGCTTTAACTTTCGTCATATGTCCCACTCTCCATATCCATCTGCTCCCTCCACTCCCCACATCACAGAGGATAGCAAACCTTGCATCCACCAGAGTCACTCTCTCTTTATATTCCTACTGATACTGTGTCTTCCCACAGCAATAAAGCAGATGACCAGGATAATTATACCTGACCTCAGGGCCTCACATTTAGGGTCAATGCAATGGGTGTCACCAACATAGGGGACAGATAAATGTTGGCCATAAAGAGAGATGTGAGTGACTTGACACTGGTCTTGTGGGGTAATATCCTTGTTGTGCAACACATTCTCCCTCCAAGACCCCAAAAAACTCGTCACCCTTTTGATTCCAATCCTAGGGTGCTGAGGCCAACACTTTGCGCTACCTGTTCAACATAATTCTTTGTATCCCACTTCTCTCATACAGCTTCATTCCCAGAGTGAGAGCTTCAAAGACAACACATATACGCCATGAAGAGGGGATGTTTTCTAATCCCCTTCTTTTCAACTTTCTAACTCACCTCCTCTGTAATGTATTTCTCTCTTACCCCTCTCCCTTCCCCAAGCCAGTAGAGATTTTCAAGCTCAGGTGACACTGACGTATGCAATCCCATTCCCATTGATCACTGCATCAGCTCAACAACAACAGGCCGGTGTGCGCCTATATGACACCTAAATGCTGGACCTGGCATGTAGTGCCACAACGCCCGTCTTTTCAGATTTTACCCTAAAATTCCCCGAGTTGTATCATTCAGTTATCACCAGAAATAGACTCAACCTTCATTCCCTCTAAGTCAACACCAGGGATCTGTGGCCATGAATTCACACTCCCTCTCCAAGAGCACATCACTCCTTCTCCCACACCTCCCTCACACCTGCACTCCCACAGCCCAGCTCCCATAGGCATCTCCTTGGTCTTAGTCATTACTTAGCATATGTGTTCCACAGAATGCATGGCAAGTTCAAACAGTATCACGTACTAACCTGACTCTGAATGCCCACACCCAAGACAGCCTTCAGTTCTGCTATGAAAGCTTCCATCCCAACTTCTTTTTTCCTTCCACCTCACCCATTGAGAACCACATCAGATCTCAGTTATCCAGAGCCCACCTCTACTGCTGCTGCACTTGATATTCCGTCTCCGCTCACAGCCCTCAGTACTCAAGTCCCACTGCCTATGGCCCTCTACCCCATGCCCAGTGAGTCTCACAGATGCCCACTGAGGCCCATAAGCAAATCAAACTAGATGCAACACGCCAGGCCACACAAAGGGTCACAAGAAATCCTGGTGAGTGCTTAAGAAGTAAATATGCACCAGACAGTCTCACCTTTTTAGAATTACTCTTCTACCTCCAATAAAAAAAAATAAAAAGGTGATCTACAACTCCTGCCTGGTCCATACTCTTTACTATTTTTTTAAGTAGTCTTCATCTTAAACTATACCAGATGGTCATGCACTGGTCTCTGAAATATCTCATACCGTAAAAGAAAAAAACAAAAGATTTTATATTCCTCACGTACATGACTTTTCCCACTATGAATTTCTCCATGTCAGTTGATGGTGGTTTCATACCTTCGGGTGCTAAATCCAAACCTTCACATCATCTGATTCTTACCTCTCTCTCCAATCCTCAAAATTAGAAAACCCAGGTGGCCACACCTAAATCACTGATCCATAATGCAACTGCTTCTTCTACATCCACAACCACCACTGAGCTCCAGGTACCATCACACTCACCAAGGCCATCACCGCAGCTTCCATCGTAGTCTTCCTACCACCGTCCTCACACCCATACTGTGTATCATGCTGCAGTCACAGGGAGTCTAATGAGACCTGGGACACATCACCTGCTCTACTGCTCCAATTACCCCAATGTTCCCACCACCAGCAGAACAGAAACCCAAGTTGTCACAAAGCTCCTCTGGACTTGATTCCTGTCCCACTGTTCCCAGTTCCTATTTTTAAACAATGGACACCTGCTCCTCCCTGAATCAGATTAGTCTTCACTTCAAGCCTTTACACATTCTGGAACCTACGATTGGAAGGACCTATCACCCACAATTCCACTGGTGCCATTCACGACCCTTGACCTAGAGGTAGGATTCTGGGCTTGGTGTCCCTTCAAGGTCCCCAGGTCCAAGGTCCCCCGAGAAGAGAGGCTGGACAGTCCCAGGACCCCACTATCTCAGAGGCCACAAGAGTGTGAGGCCCTGACATGAGCCCCACGGACCAGCCCCCTAAGCGGCTCTGCACCTGCAGGAACCTGTGGGAACGAAAGGGCTGTGGAGGGCCTGGCACCCACCGCCAGGACCCAGGGGCTCAGGCTGCTCAGGGCCCTGGTCCAGCCCCGGCGCCGGGTGATGCCCACATCCCTCGGGGCTCAAGGTCCCTCTGTGGTTCACACCCCCACAGCCCCGTCGCCCTGAGGAGGAAAGTGAAACTCCTCCCGGGAACCGCCTCTCCTCCTCTCTGTCGCCTTTAGACACGAACCAGGCCTGGCTTTCCCCACCTCCCGGCTCAGCCACCCCACGGCCTTCCCCCGGGCCTCGCAGCCCGTCGCCCTCCTCCCCCTCACCCCCTGCGTCACCCACGGGCACTCACTGCTCTGGGCGCTGCGACCTGGGCTGCGGGAGCTGAGCGGCGCCGGCACCGAGGCTGGAGGGTCAATGGGGTGACGCCGAGTGAACTCTGTCAGCGGAGAGGAGGCGGGGAGGCACGGAGACCCCAGTCCCTCCGGTTGGGGATCAACTCGCCTCAGACAACTCTGCCCAGCGGGACGCGGCCTCCCACGCCTCCTACTACGCGCGACCAACGCCTAACCGGCGCGCTGAACCCTGCAGGTCCGTTAACGGAAGCCAAAACGGCCCCCCAGGAGATTACCGGAAGTCCCGCCCTAACCGGGTGCGCAGGGACCAAAAAAACATTTACCTCTGAGGAGGTGGACGCATTGCCTTCTGGGTGATGTAGTTTTCTCCACGCAGCCCAGGCCTTGACCTTGGTGAATAAAGGTGTGTAGCTGCCAGTGGCGCTGGGGAAGGAGGAGATGGGACCAGAGGCCTGGTTACCTGGGACAGACTGACGGACCTCCCGGGGAGGGGGAAGGACTGGGAGAGACCCCCAAAGAACATACACACGGGGAAATGGGAGACATCTGTAACACCGTCAACAATAAAAATACACATTACATTTTATTTAAAAACTACTGGCACGGTGCACGAAATTCGTGCATGGGGAGGGGGGTGTCCCTCAGCCTAGCCTGCACCCTCTCCAATCTGGGACCCCTAGAGGGATGTCCGACTGCCCACCTGGATCGAGCCTAAACAGGCAGTCAGACACCCCTCTCACAATCCAGGACTGCTGGCTCCCAACTGCTCACCTGCCTGCCTTCCTAATTGCTCCTAACCACTTCTGCCTGCCAGCCTGATCATCCCCTAACCACTCCCCTGCCAGCCTGATTGATGCCTAACTGCTCCCCTGCCAGCCTATTTGCCCCTAACTGCCTTCCCCTGCAGGCCTGGTCACCCCTAACTGCCCTCCCCTGAAGGCCTGGGTCCCCCACAACTGCCCTCCCCTGCTGGCCTGATCGCCCACAACTGCCCTCCCTTGCAGGCCTGGTCCCTCCCAACTGCCCTAGCCTGCTGGCCATCTTGTGGTGGCCATCTTGTGTCCACCTGGGGGCAGGATCTTTGACCGCATTGGGGCAGCCATCTTGTGTGTTGGAGTGATGGTCAATCTTCATATTACCCTTTTATTAGATAGGATAGAGGCCTGGTGCATGGGTGGGGGCCAGCTGGTTTGCCCTGAAGGGTGTCCCAGATCAGGGTGGGGGTTCCCTTGGGGTGTGGGGCGGCCTGGGCAAGGGGCCTGTGGTGGTTTGCAAGCTGGCCACGCCCCCCAGTGACCCAAGTGGAAGCCCTGGTATCTGGGATTTATTTATCTTCTATAATTGAAACTTTGTAGCCTGGAGCCAAGCCTCTGCTCGCTCCTTGGTGGCAGCCATTTCTGTTGGCATTTATTTATCTTCTATAATTGAAACTTTGTAGCCTTAAGAGGAGGCCAACGCAGGCCAGGGCTGCAAAAGCTTGGCTTCCTCTACCGCCAGGGGCAACCCTAGCCTCCTGCTCTCTCCAGCTCCGTGGCTGCTGCCATTTTTAAAAAATATGTACTTTATTGATTTTTTACAGAGAGGAAGGGAGAGGGAGAGAGTTAGAAACATCGATGAGAGAGAAACATCGATCAGCTGCCTCCTGCATGCCCCCTAATTGGGATATGCCCGCAACCCAGGTACTTGCCCTTGACCGGAATTGAACCTGGGACCCTTCAGTCCGCAGGCTGATGCTCTATCCACTGAGCCAAACTGGTTTCGACGGCTGCTGCCATTTTTGTTGGGATTTATTTATCTTCTATAATTGAAACTTTGTAGCCTGGAGTGGAGGCCTGGGCCGGCCAGGGTGCATGGAAAGCTTGGCTTCTTCCATGGCCAGGTAAACCCAAGCCTCCCTCCTGCTCTCTCCATAGCTGCAGCCATCTTGGTTGGGTTAATTTGCATACTCGCTCCTGATTGGCCGGTGGGCATGGCTTGTGGGTGTGGTGGAGTGATGGTTAATTTGCATGTTACTCTTTTATTAGATAGGATTATAATAGAGCTCAGCTGGCGTTGCTCAGTGGTTGACACCGACCTAGGAAGCGGGAGATCAGGTTCGATTGTTGGTCAGGCGTGGGCATGGACCGCAGGGTCAATGTCCAGTGGGTGGCAGACCAATGATCCTGGGCGGGAGGCAGCTAACCAGGGATCCTCTCTCGTCACCGGTGGTTTTCTCTCTCCCTCACCCTTCTTCTCTCTAAAAACAACACAAATATTTTGTAAAGTATATATTTTATTGATTTTTCACAGAGAGAAAGGGAGAGGGATAGTCAGAAACATGATGAGAGAGAAACATCGACCAGCTGCCTCCTGCACACCTCCCACTGGGGATGTGCCCACAACCAAGGTTCATGCCCTTGACTGGAATCGAACCTGGGACCCTTGAGTCTGCAGACTGATGCTCTATCCACTGAGCCAAACCGGGCAGGGCCACAAATATTTTTTATGGGACTGAAGGGCTGGCAGGTGTCCAGACCCGCCGCTGGGTCTGAGCCGGGCGCTCTCTTGGCGGCTACCAAGGCGGGGCCTGGGGAGCGAGTGAGCGAAGGGGCATGAGGAGGGCGGGGCCGTGGCTCCTTCCTCGGTCCCCAGGACCGAAGGGTCCCAGGTTCAATTCCGTCCATGGGCACAGGCCCGGGTTGCGGGCTTGATCCCAGGTAGGGGGCGTGTAGGAGGCAGCCGATCAATAATTCTCATCATTGCTGTTTCTCTCTCTCCTTCTCCCTTCCTCTCTAAAGTCAATAAATATATATATTTTAAAAAACTGTGATATGAAAAAAATAAAGGCAGTTTTGCTTTTGAACCTTTCATTTTGTTGGTTCTGTTGACTGCCCGAGATGATTTGAAAGCACAGCTGTGGGCTGGCAGCGTGGAGAGGTGAACAGGTACTGGCATCCACACATTCTGTGCCGTGGGAGGGAGCGCATGATGGCAGAAAGTCACTCTTTTCCACTATCGGCTGATTTCGCCTTGCTGCCCCAGACCGTGAGAGCATGACTGTGTTTCTAATGTGCAGCCTGGTGCCAGGATTATTGGTGAGGTCAAAGGGCACTCTGAAGGGGAGGCCTTTGCTGTGCTTCTGTGGACTACACGGATTATGTGCCCTGTTCACAGTGTTACGTGAGCGTCAGCAATGTTGTGGGAACTGCTGTCCACGTACTGCATTCGTAGGAAGGCTCGACCCAGCGCCTGTGGCTCATGGGACCTTTGTGATAGCCATTCTCGGGACTCGCGTCCTTGCTTCCTGTGGCCGAGTCATGGGATGTGAAAATAACCTAATGGCTTTGTGGAGGCCGCTGGCCTCTCTGAGGCGTTCACCTCCATAGCAAAAATGCTGCCCTGGCCGGTGTGGCTCAGTGGATGGAGCATCAGCCTGTGGACTCAAGGGTCCCAGGTTCGATTCCAGTCAAGGGCATGTATCTTGGTTGCGGACACATCCCCAGTGGGGGGTGTGCAGGAGGCAGCTGATCGATGTTGCTCTCGCATCAATGTTTCTAACTCTCTCTCCCTCTCCGTAAAAAATCAATAAAATATATATTTTTTTAAATCCATAGAATATATATTTTTTAAAAAAGAGTGAAAATGCTACGTTCACATCGATGGCGATCCTGGGTTTCCACTCATTCTGTGCATGAGCCTGTGACGAACCAGAAACTGCTCTTCACGGAGAGACACCCGGGTTTCCCACGCCTGCAAACACAGCCGGTGACCCAGGAAGCAGGAGCCCGCCCAATGGCAGGTTTCCTCGGAGAACGCATTGGAAGCGCGTGGAGGCCGAGGACGGGTTTCCAAGGATGATTTCTTGGGACAGAAGTGTTGCGCATGTCCAAGGCTCCCCGTTCTCTCAAATAGTACTTCACCTATTGCACATCCTGCCCTGCTATGGCGGCCTGCAGCCAGAATTTTTTGCGCTTCTGTGGAAGCTTACCATCATTACTGGCTCCTTGTAAATCTCCGTATTTCTCATTTTCCTCTGGGGAACTATCCTTGTGGTGAGTCTACTAAAGTGCCTTACAGATTCACTTTTTAAACATATATTTTTATTTCTTTCAAAGAGGGAGAGATAGAAACATCAATAACGAGCCCTAGCTATTTGGGCTCAGTAAATAGAGCGTTGGCCTGTGGACTGAAGGGTCCCAGGTTTGATTCCAGTCAAGGGCACATGCCCAGGTTGCAGGCTCCATCCCCATTAGAAGGCAGCCAGTCAGTGATTTTCTCTCATCATTGATGTTTCTCTCTCTCTCTCTCCTCCCTTCCTCTGAAATCATTAAAAACATTTTTAAAAACAGAAACATCAAGGATGAGAATTATTGATTGGCTGCCCCCGGCTTGCACCACACTGGGGATCCAGCCTGAAACTCAGGCAGGTGCCCTCACCGGGAATCGAACATGGGACCCTTCGGTCCACAGGCTGATGCTCTATCTGCTGAGCCACACCGGCGAGGGCCACAGATACATAAATAAGCACAAATGTTTATGCCATGGACTCTATTTGCATTCAGTACTGTACATTGCCCTCTGGGCACTGGTTTTGCTGAACATAGGGCACAGCAGCCCTTCTGAAGGCAGCCTGGGGCTCCAGGCCAACTGAGGCCACCTGAGGAGGTCAAGTCCTCCCACAGCAGCTACATTCCAGCCAGGACCCCGCGTTCTGATCCTCGTTGTCTGAACCAGCCACCGTGACCTTTAGCTTCCAAACGGGCAGGGCATGCTCCCCGCAGGCCACCCACGTGGACCGTCACCCCTTCCCACACTTCCCCAGGGAGACGCCCTGACCACCCGTGGCTGCGCCTTCCCCCTGCCCTCGCTGTCCTGGCCAGGTCCTTCATTGACGGGCCTCCACTAGAACGCCAGTTCCCACGGGCAGGGGGCCCTGCACTTCCAGAGTCTGGAACAGTTGGGCTCAGGTGTCCATACCTTTGGACCTTCGTCAAAGTGCCCGCTCTTGGGTGGTCCCTGTTGAACCAACCAGATTCAAGTTCTCATCACTAGAGCCTTCCCTCAGCCCTCCCACTTGTGTGCTGACAGGAAACACCCTCGCCAACCCTGGGCTAGTCCCCCACCCTCTCTACTCCCTCAACCACACCCCCCGGCAGCACGTTGTCCCCCAGATTCCAGGACTATGACCCCATCTCAGAAGCAGGGGTTTCCTCTCCACAGGCCCAACACAGGGAGGTGGGAGCACCAACCACAATGCACCCCTCTCCCCCAGCGTGGAATCAGGTGGAGGCCAAGCCTCACCATCTGGAAACGCAGGTACTGCAGAATGTTCTCACCGGTGAAAACGCACAGCACCATTTCCTGGAGCAGTGCTGCGACCTCCAGGACTGTGGGGGGTTGGGGGTGGGGGTATGCTTTATTTTTACTAAAACCAAAGTGGAAAATTACCCCCAAAATTTAAAAACAAAGTCTCAAAACAACACCAGTGGGCCTCAGGGGTGTGTGGGCTGGCCAGAGGCAGGACTTCCCTAAGGTGAACTGATGTGGGGCCCAAAGCATCAGGGAGGGGGCTTCTCCCAGAGAAAGTAGATTCAGTTGCGGTGGGCCAGGAGCCTGGGGACGGGGAGAGCAGGCTGGAGACCTCTGGATGGAGACAGCAGAGCCCTGGCCAACTCATCTCAGATGGACACAGAACCCCAATCCCTACCAGGGGCAGGCCTTGGGCTCCTCTCTGCCAGCTCCTGGGCAGGACACAGCATGCCCAGCTGCAGGGGGAACACCCCGGGCAAAGGCAGGAGAGTGAGGAAAGGTGGCCTGTGCAGGTTGAGGCCCATCTCAGCGAAGCAAGGTTGATGGTCCTTTTTTTTTTTTTTTTTTTTTGAGAGAGTGTGGAAGGGAGGGGGAAGACAGAGAAACACAATGGCTGGGTGTCACCTGCACCAGTCACAATGTGGTTCTGGGGATCAAACCTGCAAAACAGAACCACAAAGTCACACGGTCTTTATTTCAAGGCCTTGGGCAGTACGCAAACTAAGTCACTATTGGACAAAGAGTGGTTTTCTGCCATTCTGCTGTCCCTTCTGAAGCACACAGAGTTTGGGATCCCCACAGTATCTGTTAACTCTACATGCTGACAGGTCACAACTGTGCTTGCAAATCACCCCAGGCAGTGACTAGGACCAACAAAATTAAAGGTACAAAAGCAAAAACGCCTTTACAAAAACATCATAAACCAGAGCAGTGCACAGCAAGCAGTTTGCAGGCTGGTGAATTAGAAGCTAAAACAATTCATCACAACAAAATGTGAGGCCCACACTGTTCTTGAAAGAGGTAGCTCTTAGCTGAGGAGGGGGCTCTGGACGAATCCAGGGTCAGGTGCATTTCTCAGTGAGAGAAAGGAACGAAGATCCTGCCAGGAGCTCAGTCTTCATAATTCACTTAAGCACAAGTGACAACACAGAATTCATTCCCCCCGAGCACGCAGGGGTGGTGACTGATGCACACTGTTCAGGGGAGCCAGGTGGTGGGGAAGGTCACTTCAGCCACCAAGACTCGCAGTGACATCGATCAGGTAGATCTTGGCACATTACCAAGTGCAATGCAGCTCCTTCAAGCCTCCCTTGTACCTCAAACTTCTGAGGAACCTAGCAGAGTGTATGTTCCTTTAAATGGAGATTATTGCCCGGTGTGCGAGGCTCAGCGGTTGAGTGTTGACCCAGGAACCACAAAGTCGCTGGCTCGATTCCAGTCAGGGCACATCCCAGTCGGTAGGTGTACAGGAGGCAGCCAATCAATGATTCTCTCTCATCATTGATGTTTCTAGCTTTCTCTCCCTCTCCCTTCCTCTCTCTCTAAAAATCAATAAAAATATATTAAATAAATAAATAAATAAAAGGGGATTATATTCAGGTAAATGGGTCACTCTCTCCTTCGGTGTCCTTGCAGTGGGCCAGGTGCCTGGGGAATGGGGAAGATAAAACATCCCCTGCACAGCCGAAACTGGTGTGGCTCAGTGGATAGAGCATCGGCCTATGGGCTGAAAGGTCCCAGGTTTGACTCCGGTCAAGGGCATGTACCTTGGTTGCAGGCACAACCCCAGTAGGTGTGCAGGAGGCAGCTGATCGATGTTTCTCTCTCATCGATGTTTATAACTCTCTCTCCCTCTCCCTTCCTCTCTAAAAAATCAATAAAATATATTTTTAAAAAAAAAACATTCCCTGCACATTTAAGGCTTTTCTCCACTAACTGTCGTGTCGAATGAGGGCAGAGGTTAGATGGAAAAATTTTCCACCATCCCTCCATTCAAAAGGTTTTTCAGCAGTGTGACCTCTTTGTGGTAAGGAAGTTGATTGTTGAGCCTAAAAGATTTCCCACATACATTACACTCAAAAGGTTTTTCTCCAGTGTGAACTCTCTTATGTTGAGTGAGGGTACACCTTTGCCTGAAGGACTTCCCACAATCAGTACACTCATAGCTTTTCTCCAGTGTGAACTCTCTGGTGATGTGTGAATGCAGTTAAGTACCTGAAGGACTTCCCACATTCACTGCACTCAAAAGGTTTCTCACCAGTGTGAACTCTCTGGTGTTGAGTAAGAGAACTGCTATGCCCAAATGACTTCCCACAATCACTACACTGATATGGCTTTTCTCCAGTGTGAACTCTCTGGTGCTGAATGAGGGTAGAGCTTTGTCTAAATGACTTCCCACAATCACTGCACCCATAAGGCTTTTCTCCAGTGTGAACTCTGTGGTGTCGAATAAGGGAAAAACTTTCTCTAAAAAACTTCCCACAATCAGTACACTCATGGAGCTTTACTCCACTGTGAACTCTCTGGTGATGTGTGAGAGTAGATAAGAACCTGAATGACTTCCCACATTCACTACACTTATAAGGTTTCTCCCCCGTGTGAACTCTCTGGTGTTGTGTAAGTGAACTGCTATGCCCGAATGACTTCCCACAATCACTACACTCAAAAGGTTTCTCACCAGTGTGAACTGTCTTGTGTCGAATGAGGGTAGAGCTTTGTCTAAACGATTTCCCACAATCACTACATTCAAAAGGCTTTTCTCCAGTGTGAATTCTATGGTGTCGACTGAGGGTAGAGATTTGTCTAAATGACTTCCCACAATCACTACATTCATAGGGCGTTTCTCCACTGTGAACTCTGAGGTGTCTAGTAAAGTAAGACCTTTGATTGAAGGCCTTCCCGCAATCAGGACACTCAAAGGGCTTTTCTCCAGTGTGAACTCTCCTATGCCGAATGAGGTAAGAGACTCGTTTAAAAACTTTCCCACATTTGTTACACTCATAATTCACTATTCCAGAGCAGGCACTCTGAGGAACAACTTTCTGGTTGTGGCTGGCAGCCTTTTCACGATCATTCCACTGGCGATTCCTTTTTCTATTGAGAAATTTCTGGGAAATCTCACTGCCACTGTGTGGCTCCTCAGTGTTGAGAGGGGCCTGGTGCTGGAGAAGCTCTGAGATGGCTGGGGAGTCGTCCCCAACCTCCCTACTGCTTGAAGGCAGCCCTATTAAGGAGAAGCTGCACCTGGTCACAAATGAGGCCCTGTCCACAGCTTCTTTCCAGGGCTTCTCTCCACTGGCTGCCCTCTGTTGCTGGTGAGGGTTTGCACTGAAACAGAAGTCTCTCACACATGTGTCACTGAAGAAGGCTTTCTGCCCAAAGTCTGCTGCTTGTGACTCAGTCAGGTGCAGAACATCTTTGAACACTGAGACACACCGCTTACACAGATGGGTGCTCTGGGTAGCTGGGCCTGTCTTAGAAGCCCTGACCTGTGACTCTCCTTGTATAGATATGGTCTTCTCAGGACAGACCTCCTCATCATCCATTTTATGCCAACAACCTAAAAAGAGAGAAATGCTGAGTAAATGAATGTTGGTTCTGGTGACAGGGGGAAGTCCCATTAGAAAAGTGTTTTGCACATAATACATGGGTTCCGTGCAATTGTCTGAAAATAAAGAGAGGTGCAGGAAGGATTAATAAGAGGTTGCTATGAAGTCTGGGCCAATGATGATCACAAAACAGGGAAGGCCTCACCAGAAATATGACACACACATGGCAAGCACCACATGGAAGAGAAACAGGATCTCCAGCTCATTCTTCTCTGGTAGTATTTAATAGGGCTTGTTTGCTGGTGACGGGGCAAGCTGTGCAGGATGTTCGATAGGTCTTATTCCAAGTAAAATTCAATAAAGAAGTAGCTGGTTTCAAGGACGGCATAAGCATGTATGTGCACCTCACAACACGGGTGCAGGTCCATGCTGAGGAATACTGCAGAGGCAGCAGTGCAGAGGAACGGGTGATGAAGAGGGGAGCATCCAGCAGTTCTTGCAATAGTGTTCAGTGAAGAGAATTTTACAAACAACTAAGGAGTCTTACAGAAACAGCCCATGGTTCATGTCAGTAAAGACCATAACCTGGCACAGGCCAACACAAAGAACATTTAGCTAGAGGAAGGTGGAAGAAGTGAAAGCCCTATATGCGGACATAATCAACCTCCCAGGAAGAGAAGCTACAAGCTGGGACCCAGAAAGGTCACTGTAAAACTCCTGAATCCCGGACACTTCCTGCACGTTTTGAGGCAACGGGCGTTAGGGATGTTCCTGGAGTCCTTTACTCAGGGGTCTCCACACAGCTCACCCCTGGCAGCCACAGACCATGTGACAGGACAGTGGGGGAAATTAGCAGAGCCCATGGTCTGGCTGTGGGAGAGTGCAAGCTACATCTGAAGAATAAACAGAGGACATCACCTCAGGACACTAGAACATATGAGAAGGTCTTACCTACAGATGAGACAAGTGCAAAGATTTCCAGCATCACGTCGCAGTACAGAAGTCTCTGAGCCTCATCAAGGAGCCCCCACTCCTTCTGAGAGAAGACAATGGCCACGTCCTCAAAATTCATATCCTGTCGTAATGGGGACAACACAGCCCATGTTCAAATTCTCTCCTAAGATTCCAAATCTGTCATACTCCCCACCCTCCACATCCATTTGCTTCCTGTACTCTACACATCAGAGAAGATACCAGGCCTTGGTCCCATGAACGTCACTTCTTATACTTCTACTGATATTTTGTCTTCCCACAACAATAAAGGCAGTTGAGCAGAGAGAAGATACCTGAGCTCTGGGCCTCACATGTAGGCCACACTGCCTCTTGTCAATACAGTGGGTGTCAAGAACATAGGGTGAGATGCTGGCCATAAAGAGAGTGTGAGTGATTTGCTACTGGTCTTGTCAGGCAATACCCTTGTAGTCCACAAGATTGTTCTCAAAGACACTGAAAATATGACATCACACTACATGACATCACACTACACCCTTACAACCCCAATCCCAAGGTGCTGAGGCCATCACTTTACACCACCTGCTGCATATACCAGGTGTACCAGTAAATAACGCGGACTTTTTTCAATAGATGGAGATGTTGGTATATATCTGATTTGATAGGTATGCTATTTTGTTGTATTGACAAGCTTCAAAACTTCATATGTCAAATTTTCTGAAGGTGCTACCATCACAGATATTTTTACTCTTAAAAAAATGTCGAATTTCCTGCCAAAGAAAAGCATTAGCGGGAAGTATTAATGCATTATTTTGAAGAAAAGTGCTGCTGAAAGTTATCATACATCTCAGGAAGCTTATGGTGAACATGCTCCATCTCAAAATACTTGTGAACGCTGGTTTAAACCCTTTAGAATTGATGATGTCGATGTGAAAGACAAAGAACCGTCCAGGTCAACCGAAAAAGTGTGAAGACTAACAATGACAAGCATTACTAGATGAAGCTATGTGTCAAAGTCAAAAACAACTTGCAGAAAGATTAAACATTGCTCAGCAAAAAACTTCCGATTGTTTACAAGCAATGGGAAAGATTTTAAAGGAAGGAAAATGGGTGCCACATCAGCTGAACGACAGACAAATGGAAAACTGAAAAGTCATCAGTAAAATGTTGCTTCAACGGCACAAAAGAAAGTCTTTTTTGCATCGAATTGTGACTGGCGATGAAAAGTGGATTTGAGAACCCCAAATGCACAAAATCATGGGTTGATCCAGGTCAACCATCAACATCGACTGCAAGGCCAAATCGCTTCGGAAAGAAGACACTGCTCTGCGTTTGGAGGGATCAGGAAGGTGTGGTGTGTTATGAGCTTCTAAAACCAGGTGAAACCGCTACCGACAACAAATAATCAATTTAAACCATGCTTTGATCGTAAAAGGACCAGAATGGACCAGATGACACACACGGCAAAGTAATTATTCTTCAAGGTAACGCACCATCAAACACTTTAAAACTAGTTAAAGGCACGTTAAAAGATCTTGCCTGGGAAGTATTAACCCACGCGTTATATGCTCCTTCGGATGACCACTTGTTCCAATCGATGGCACACTTCTGAGCAGCACTTCAAAACGTACAAAGGAGTAGAAAATTGGGTCTCTGAATGGTTTGCCTCAAAACAAGAAAAGATCTATTGAGGCGGGTACCCATAAATTACCTGAAAGATTGTGGAAATGTGTAGCTAGTGATGGACATGACTTTGAATAAAGCACTTTTTAAAAAATATATATTTTATTGACTTTTTTACAGAGAGGAAGGAAGAGGGATAGAGAGCTAGAAACATTGATGAGAGAGAAACATCGATCAGCTGCCTCCTGCACACCTCCCACTGGGGATGTGCCCGAAACCAAGGTACATGCCCTTGACCGGAATCAAACCTGGGACCTTTCAGTCCAAAGGCCGACACTCTACCACTGAGCCAAACCATAGAGCCAAACCGGCTAGGGCTGAATAAAGTACTTTTGATGTTTCTCTTGAAATTGTCGTGTTTTCTTTGATTACAAAATCCCCATTATTGACCAGGACACCTGGTAGTTCTTTGAACCACACTTCTCTCACACAGCTTCATTCCCGGAGGCACAACTTCAAAGGTGACACAAATATGCCATCAAGAGGACAGGTTGTTTCCTAATCACCTTCTTTTCCAACATTGAAGTCCACCTCCTTCATACGCTAGTTCTCTCCTGCCCTTCTCTCACCCATGACAGTGCAGATTTTCAAGCCCGGGTAACACTGATTTATGCTCTCTCACTCCTATCGATCAGTGGATCAGCCCTCAACAGTAAAAGACAGGAGGGTAGATAAATGGCAAACCTATGGACCTGGCAAGCAGCACCACAACACTCCTCTTTTTAGGCAATTACCCTAAAATTCCCCTTATTGTATCACCCAGACACCACCAGAAATGGACTTACCCTTCATTCCCTCTCCTGTCAGGGCCCTGTGGCCATGTCTCACTCCCTCTCCACGTGCACATCACTCTTTCTCCCACACCTCTCTCACACCTGCACTCCCACTGCTCCAGCCGCCATTGGCATCTCCTTGGCCTCTTACTCATTACTCAGCAGGTGTGGTCAGGAGAATGCTTGCCAACTTCAAACAGTATCCAGTACTGCCCAGACTCTGAGAGTCCACACTCAGAGGCAGCCTGGAGTCCTGCTATGAAGGCCGCTCTCCATCACTGTTTTTTCCTTCAACCTCAATTATTGAGGAACGCAATCAGATCTCAGACACCCAGAGCGCACCTGCCCTGGTGCTGCACTTGATGTCCCTTCACCAGTCACAGCCCACATCTCTCCACTTACCTGTCACTCAAGTCCCAGCCCCGGTGGCCCTCTGCACCAAGCCCAGTGAGTCTCACAGGTGACCACTCAAGCCTCTAAGCCAGTGGTTCTCAACCTTCCTAATGCCGCGACCCTTCAATGCAGTTCCACATGTTGTGGGGACCCCCAACCATAAAATTATTTTCGTTGCTACTTCATAACTATAATGTAGCTACTGTTATGAATCGTAATGTAAATATCTGTGTTTTCCGATGGTCTTAGGCGACCCCTGTGAAAGGGTCGTTCGACCCCCAAAGGGATCGCGACCCACAGTTTGAGAACAACTGCTCTAAGCTAATCCACAAGACGGACTGCAAAGCCCCAGGCCACAACAAGGGTCACAGCAAAATCCTGGTGAGTGTTTAGAGAAGTAAATATGTACCAGCCTAATTCATCTCCAATTCATCTCATGTCCACTCATCTTTTAAAGGCCTTGGCCACTGGGAAACCATTATCTCTCAACACTCTACATGACCACCTCTGTCCCTTTGCTGTGTTGTGACACCCACCTCCCACCTCCCACAATAGGGGCCCCAAAAGAAACCAGTCCTCAGGGTCACACTGATCCTCTGAGCTACTAAGACCATTATCATCCTGACCATGATTCCTGTATTAAAGTGATTCACAGTCCTGGCTGATGTGTCTCAGTTGATTGAGCATCAACCCACGCACTGAGAGGTCGCAGATACACACCAGTCCCAGTCAAGTCCCCTGCCTGGGTTGGGACTGGATTCCCGTAGCGGTCATGCAGGAGGGAACTGATCCTTGTTTCTTTCTCATGGATGTTTGTCTGTCTCTCTCCCTCTCCTTTCCTTTCTACATCTAAAATTAATAAAATCATATATAGATATATTTTTAAATTTTATTATTTTAAAGATATATTCTTATTGCTTTCAGAGAGGAAAGTAGAGGGAGAGTCAGAAACATCAATGATGAGAATCATTGATGAAAGCCCCTACTGTGGGTTGAGCCCCCAACCCCGGCATGTGCCCTTGACCAGAATCAAACCTGGGACTCTTCAGTCTGTAGGCCGACGCTCTAGCCACTTAGCCAAACCAGCTAGGGAGAAAAATATGTGTATATATTTTTTAAGTGCACCTGCCAGTTGCTGAGCCAGCTCAGTCTTCATTCCCAGCCTTTGCACTTTCTGGTCCCTGTGCCTGGGAGGACCTCCCACATCCCAGGCCTGGCGTTCCGCACCTCCCGGCTCAGCCACCCCACGGCCTTCCCCGGGGCCTCGCAGCCCGTCGCCCTCCTCCCCCTCACCCCCTACGTCACCCACGGGCACTCACTGCTCTGGGCGCTGCGACCTGGGCTGCGGGAGCTGAGCGGCGCCGGCACCGAGGCTGGAGGGTCAGCGGGGTGACGCCGAGTGAACTCTCTCAGCGGAGAGGAGGCGGGGAGGCACGAGACCCCAGTCCCGCGGGCTGCGGTTCCAAAAGCCCCAGAAAAAACCCTGCCCAGCGGGGGGCGCTGCTTCTCCTACTCGACACGCTTGGGCTGAAGCCTGAGTCCCAGAACAACAACAAAAAATCAAAATGTCCGCCAGGAGGACGACGCCGGAAGTCCCGCCCTAATGGAAGGCGCAGGCACCAAAATGCCCTTTACCTCGGCTGACTGGAGCGCATTGCTTTCTGGGTAACGTAGTTTTTCAACCGCCCAGGGCCTGGTATGTGACCAGTGGCATCTTCTGCTCATCTTGGGTTCCTTCCACCCGTGGGGAGGTCGTGCGAGTCTTCCCGACCATCTCAGGGCTTCTCGGCACCAGGCCCGCGCCAACCCCGAGGAGCCACACAGTGGCAGGGGGATGTCACAGGAAGTTCTCAAGGGAGAATGTCACCAGCTTTGGGGTGAAGGTGAAAAAGCTGCCAACCAAGACCAGAAAAGTTGTTCAACGTCAGGGTGTCCGTTCTGGAGAAGTGAATGATGAGTGCATCAAATGGGGAAACGTTTTTTTTCCCTTAATATATATATATATTTTATTGAGTTCAGAGAGGAAGGGAGAGAGATAAACATCAATGATGAGACTCATGGATTGGCAGCCTCCTGCATGCTCCCTTCTGGGGACTGAGCCCACAACCTAGGCATGTGCCCTTGACTAAAATCAAACCTGGAACCCTTCAGTCAGCAGACCGACGCTCTATCCACTGAGCAACACCGGCTAGGGCTGTGGGAGTTTTTAGACGGATCTGTAACTCGTGTGACCTAAGAGAGTCACACTGGATAAAAGACATACAAGTGTAATGATTGCAGAAAGTCATGCAGGCATAGCTGTTCACTCAATCAACATCAAAGAGTCCACGGTGGAGATAATCCATATGTGTGTAATGATTGTGGGAAGACCTTGAAGGAAAAATCGAGCTTCACTAAACACCACAGAGTTCACACCCGAGAAACGCCCTATGATGCAGTGACTGTGGGAAGTCATTCAGGCAAATCTCTGCTTTCAGTCAGCATCAGAGATGTCACAATGGGGAAAAGCCCAATGTGTGTAGTGATTGTAAGACGTCACTTAGGGCCCTCGGCAGTGTGGCTCAGTGGATAGAGCATCGGCCTGTGGACTGAAGGGTTCCAGGTTCGATTCAGGTCAAGGGCATGTGCCTTGGTTGTGGGCACATACCCAGTGGGGAGTGTGCAGGAGGCAGCTGATTGATGTTTCTAACTATCCCTCTCCCTGCCTCTCGGTAAAAAAATAAATAAAATATAGTTTTAAAAAAGCAGACATTTAGGCATATCTCTACTGCCATTCAGCATCAGAGTTCACACTGGAGAAAAGCCAAACACGTGTAGTCATTGTGGGACGTCCTTCAAAAATCTACATCCGCCACATACCACAGAGTTCACACTGCTGAAAAGGCACATAATGGTAATGAATGAGGGGACTCTTTTTGGTGCAATGGTGACCTCCTAGACCACAAGAGAGTTCACACGAGAAAAGCCATCTGAGCCCTAGCCAGTTTGGCTTAGTGGACAGAGCATCGGCCTGTGGACTGAAGGGTCCCGGGTTCGATTCCGGTCAAGGGCACATATCCGGGTTGTGGGCTCAATCCCCAGTGTGGGGCATGCAAGAGGCAGCCAATCAATGGTTCTCTCTCATCATTGATGTTTCCATCTCTCTCTCCCTCTCCTTTCCTCTCTGAAATCAATAGTATTTTACAAAAAGAAAGAAAAGCCACATGAGTGTAGTATTTGTGGGAAGTTCTTTCGCCAAAGCTCTAAGCTCACTGAACAGCACAGAGGTCACACTGGAGAAGGCCACGAGTGTAGTGAATGTGGGAAACTTTGAGCAGAAAACCCCCCTCCTTAGACGCCCGACTGTTCACAATGGAGAAAACCCCTCCAAGTGCAGGGAAAGTTTTCTGTTTCTCACTGGGGATAACAACACTGAAGGGGTTTCTTTGATACACATTTAACTGAACACAAATCCCTTTTATCACACTAGTGTCCTGGTGCACAAAATTCGTGCACAGAGGTGGGGGGCTGTCCCTCAGCCCGGCCTGCACCCTCTCCAATCTGGGACCCCCTCAAAGGATGTCCTACTGCTGGTTTACAGGGATCGGGCCTAAACCGGCAGTCGGACATCCCTCTCGCAATCTGGGACTGCTGGCTTCTAACCACTCACCTGCCTGCCTGATGCCCCTAACCACTCTGCCTGCCGGCCTGCTCGCCTCCAACTACCCCCCTGCTGTCCTGCTCACTCCAAACTGCACCCCCCCCGCTGTCCTGATCACCTCCAACTGACCCCCATTGATGTCCTGCTCACCCCCGACGGCCCTGTCCCCCACCAGCCTGATCACTCACAACTACTGTCCCCTCTTAGCCTCTAACCGCCTCTACCTTGGCCTGCCACCATGGCTTTGTACAGAAGAATGTCCGGAAGGTCCCCTGGAAGGTCTCCCAGACTAATTAGCATATTACCCTTTTATTAGTATAGATACACTGTGCTGGGTTCATCGAAAGTTTTAGGTTCAAGAGAGGCTTGAAGGAACTGCATTGCACTTGCTTAACAGGACTCAGCTATGCCCACCCGTGGCTTCTGCTCCTCACTGGAGCCTTCCTTCAGCCCACCCACTGCAGGACCCTGCCCCACGTGCTGGCAAAAGCCACCCTCACCAACCCTGCCCAAGACCCCCAACCTCTCCGTCAACCACACACCCCGCAGCACACTATCCCCCCCCCCCCCCAGAGTCCAGGGTCCCTCAGCTCACTACAGGGGAAGGGGTCTGCTCTGCACAGGCCAGAATGAGCCAGGAGGGCACACCACCCGGAATGCACCCCCCAATGTGGTATCATGCTGAGACCAGCCCTCTCCTGCTGGGAGCGCTTGTATTGCAGAATGTTCTCAGCATTGAAAATACACAGCACCCTTTCCTGGACAATCCATAGTATGTCCAGGACAGGATGAGAACTGGGTATTTAAAAAAAAAATAAAAGTGGAAAAGTCCCCAAAAATGCAAAAACAGACTCAAACACCACCAGTGGGCCTCAGGTGTGAGTGTGGGCTGGCCAGAGGCAGGACTTTCCAAAGGTGAACTGATGTGGGGCCCAAAGCATCAGGGGGCTTCTCCCAGACACAGAAGTAGATTCAGTTGCAGTGGGCCAGGGCCTGGGTATGGGGAGAGCAGGCTGGAGAGACGTCTGGATGGAGACAGAGGGGCCCTGGCCAGCTCCTCTCAGGTGGACACAGAACCCCACTCCCTCCCAGGGACCTGCCTCGGGCTCCTCAGGCAGACACAGAACCCCACTGCCTCCCAGGGACCTGCCTTGGGCTCCTCTCTGCCAGCTCCTGGGCAGGACACAGCGTGCCCAGATGCAGGGGGAACACCCCGGGCAAAGGCAGGAAACAGTAAGGGAAGGGGGGTTGTGCAGGCAGAGCCCCGTCTCAACAAAGCAGGGTAAACGGTCTTTTTAAAATATATATATTTTATTGATTTTTTTTTTACAGAGAGGAAAGGAGAGGGAGAGGAAGAGTTAGAAACATCGATGGGAGAGAAACATCCATCAGCTGCCTCCTGCATACCTCCCACTGGGGATGTGCCCGCAACCAAGGTACATGCCCTTGACCGGAATGGAACCTGGGACCCTTCAGTCTGCAGGCCGACGCTCTATCCACTGAGCCACACCGGTGAGGGCAATGGTCTTTTTTTTTTTTTTTTTTTAATAATCCTCACATGAGGACATTTTCCCATTGATTTTTAGACAGAGCAAAATGGTGTGGAAAGAGGAGAGAGAGAGAGAGGGAGAGGGGTGAAAGAGACACAGAATACATGTCTCCTGCCCATGATCCAACGGGGGTCAGGGGTCAAACCTGCAACCAAGGTACATGGCCTTGACTGGGAATTTAAATTGTTGCCCTTCAGGTGTGTGGGCTGACTCTTGCCACTGAGCCACACTGGCCAGGCAAAGGTGGATGTTCGCCCATCAAGGGAAGATCAGGGCTATTTTCTCTCACTAGATTGATAAAAGTCTACAACCTCCTTTAGTTACTAACCTTCAAGGCACTTCCAACCCAGCAGACAACCACGAGGCTGAGCAGCCAGCATCGCCACCTGCTGGGCAGACAGGGAATCGGCCTCTGCAGAGACAGCTCCCTGGGCAGGTCAATGGCTCCACCACTTTACTACCTAAGACTCAGTTGAGCCTGCCTGTGTCACAAGGAATTTTGGAGCAAGTACTGACTCCCAGATCATGACCACGTAGGAAGTCCTGCAGCAAAGCTTACCCCATTCTCCACCCACCTGGGCCCCAGAGAACAGGGCAGCCACCCGCCTGGACTGGGACAATAAAGAGTCTCAGAGCCACACACATGGCCCAGCACCAACTCTCCCTGGGAACTGGCTGGGCTTTTTCCTGCCCAGCTGCCACCGCAGCTCCCAGCCTTGACACCTTCGAGGAATCTGGGCTCTTCAACCCCCTGAATCAGAAATATCCCAGGATGAACCCCTGGCTGGAAGGTGCAGAGACCACACGGGGCAAGTCCAGGCCCAGAGCTTCTCCCAGCCGCTTTGGTTTTAGCCAGAGGAGCACAGGTAGTAATGAAGATCACAAACCCAGACTTCACCTAATGTGTGACTGAATGCTTAGACTTAAGCTAGAGTGCTGGAGCATGTTAACAACGCAGATTAAACGTTCAAGGACAGCCCTAGCCTGTGTGGCTCCGTGGATAGAGCGTTGGCCTGCGGACTCCAGGGTCCCGGGTTCGATTCCGGTCAAGGGCACAGGCCCGGGTTGAGGCTCCATCCCCAGTGGGGCGCATGCAAGAGGCAGCCCATCAATGATTCTCTGTCAGCACTGATGTTTCTTTCCCTTCCTCTCTGAAATCAATAAAAAGTATATATAGCCAAAACCGGTTTGGCTCAGTGGATAGAGCGTCAGCCTGTGGACTGAGGGGTCCCGGGTTCAATTCCGGTCAAGGGCATGTACCTTGGTTGCAAGCACATCCCCGGTAGGGGGCGTGCAGGAGGCAGCTGATCGATGTTTCTCTCTCCTCGATGTTTCTAGCTCTCTATCCCTCTTCCTTCCTCTCTGTAAAAAAATCAATAAAATATATTTAAAAAAAGTATATATATACATATTAAAAAATATCTAAGTACATGGTACACATTGGTTTAAATTGTACATAGGATAAAAGCTGAGAAAACAATTTTCCTTCTAACATTTAAAACTTGGGGTGCCTTATGGCAAACAAGTCACTTGCATCACTGAAGAGCGAGTGGAAATTCAAACACGTGCCTTCAACTGTGCACTGTCCTGCTGGTTACAATAACGCATTCATGCAAAAACGGGTAAAACATTCCGAGCAGACATTTCACCACAGGAGATAAGGACGGTGTAAGTCAATGTATGAAGAGATGCTCACCATAAAAAATTCTTAGGTACGTGGAATTAGAACGAAAGCGAGTTAACACGACTGGTGTACTCATTTATGGGGCTGGCATTTAAAAAAGTCAACCACGCCCTGACCGGTGTGGCTCAGTGGATAGAGCGTCGGCCTGCGGACTGAAAGGTCCCGGGTTCGATTCCGGTCAAGGGCATGTACCTTGGTGGCGGGCACATCCCCAGTAGGAGGTGAGCAGGAGGCAGCTGATTGATGTTTCTCTCTCATCGATGTTTCTAACTCTCTATCCCTCTCCCTTCCTCTCTGTAAAAAATCAATAAAATATATTTTTAAAAATAAAAATAAGAATAAAAAAGTCCACCACTGCATGTGTTGGCAGAGTTGTAGAAAATCTGGAATTTTTATATACTGTCAGTGTGAGGGGAAGGCAAAAGCAATGACCACTTTGGGCCACATTTCCGCATATCTTAAAATGTGAAACATCCACCTACACAATATGTATCTGTATAAAAACTGAACACAAATATTCCCAGATTTATTTATATAATACCCCAAACCTGGAAATAATAGAAATCACAGACGGAGCAATAGATACAGTGGTTATCCATAGAACACACTACTACTCAGCAATAAAAAGAAATTTAAAAACTATTCACCTAAGCATTTGTGTTGAATCTCAAAATAGCTATAGCATGAAGGAAACCAGTATTGGTTAGAGTACACACCTCAGCACTGGCCGGTTTTGGTCAGTGGTTAGTGTTGGTCCATGGACAGAAAGGTGATGGGTTCAATTCCAGGTCACGGGCACGTACCTCAGTTGCAGATTCGATCCCCAGCCCTAGTCAAGGTGCATGCAGGAGGCAACCAATCGATGTGTTTCTCTCACATTGATGTTTCTCTCCATCTCTCACTGTCCCCTCACACTATCTCTAAAAGTCAAAGGAGGAATATCTTCGGGTGAGGATTAAAAAAAAAAAAATGCCCTTTGTTGCACGTCAGTTCTCATTTCCTGGGCGGACCAGCCTTGCCTCAGGGGCAGCAAAGGCTGTCAAGCAGGGAAGACTATGGCCATTGGAATCAACAGGAATGCTGGCTGGTTACAAAGGACACATCCTGGGACTGATTACAGCGTTATCCTTCCTCTGGCTTTGAGGTCTTGCCTGTTGAGCAGCAACCTGGAGGTGAACACCCTAGCGAGGCCAGGGGAAAAAGGCCAGCAGATCATTTCCTCTGCCAGTTACTTCAGCCACAGCAAACAGTGATGGAGGTCCTGAGAATGCCCGTACACGAAGACCACACAAGACCTGTGATCGTTTGTGGGTAACATTCAGAAGAGGCACTTTTCTTTTAAATATATTTTTATTGATTTCAGTGAGGAAGGGAGAGGGAGATTGAAATATCAATGATGAGAATCATTGATTGGCTGCCTCCTACATGCCTCGTCACTCATGTTTCTCTCTCTCCCTCCCCCTTCCTCTTTGAAATCAATCCTATACCATAAAAGGGTAATATGCAAATTGGCCGAACGGTGAAATCAAGGGTCACTATGTCGCGCACTAACCACCAAGGGCAGATGCTCAACGCAGGAGCTGCCCCCTGGTGGTCAGTGCACTTCCACAGGGGGAGCGCTGCTCGGCCACAAGCCTGGCTGATGGCTGGCGAGAGTAGAGACCTGCCTCCGCTGCAGTGCTAAGGATGTCTGACTGCAGCTTAGGCCCGCTCCCCGTCGCCCGCAGTGGGACATCCCTGGAAGGCTCCAGGACTGCGAAAGGGCGCAGGCCAGTCTGAGGGACCACCCCCCCCCCACCCCCCGGTCCACCAGTGCACAAATGTTGTGCACCAGGTCTCTAGTAAAAATATATTTTAGAAAATAAATAGAAAGCGATTCCCACTAAACACCTAGATGTTCCTCTTTTCTTAGAAAATTAGGTTGCCAAGCCCTATATGGACTCTGCCATCTCTCTCCTCAAGACCCGAGAGGGGCAGCCTTGCTTCAGTGGCAGCGAATGTTGATAAGCAATGAAGACTATTGCTATCGAAATCAACAGGCATGTTGACTGTCTCCAGGATCGTCCTTCTTTCCCGCTTTGTTTTCTTGCCTGTAGAGCAATAGCCTTGAGGTGAACATGCCAGAGAGGCAGGGGGAAATAACAAAAATCTGCCAATGACCTCAGCTACAGGCAACAGTTGTGGAGGTCCTGAGAATGTCGATACCCACAGGTTACGGAAGAACATTTGTGGGTGAACATTTGTTCAGAAGTGGCACCTTCCATCTAATTTACTGTAATGCTTTCTACCCAATATCCAGTGGAATTTCAGTTCTCAACTTAATTCATTCCAGAACGCTTGTTTTTCAGTGTTACTTTTATTGATTTCAGAGAGGGAGAGAGAGACAGAAACATCAATGAGAGAGAATCATTGATTGGCTGCCTCCTGCATGCCCCCTACTGGGGAACAAACCCGCAACCTGGGTATGTGCTCTTGACTGGAATTGAACCGAGGACACCCTTCAGTCTGCAGGCTGACACTCTATCCACTGAGCCAAACTGCCTAGGGCCAGAAAGCTTTTTGAGAAGTGATTTGTTCTAACATGGATTCATTTTCCCATTAAAAATAATGTAAATTTAAATAACCCGTTCCAGACCCCTAAATGATTCCGTTTTAACCTATCTTATATTCAGTACATGTCTACTGTACTATCCTATATAATAAAAGCGCAATGTGAAAATTGACCAAACGGCCGAACAGCAGAATGACCATCCGGGAACATGCTCTGACACCCACTGGCGCCAGGCCAGCCGAGTGCAATGTGATTGGTCGGGGACCCGTACATCACCCCATGATCGTCCCGCAGAGGGAGGCCCAGCCACCAGCAGGTAGGACAATCCATCGGGGGGCTCCATGATCGCCCCAAAGAGGGAGGCCCAGGCCACTAACAGGCAGGCTGTGGCAGGTGGGTGGGGCCTCCCTCTGCAAGGGAAGCCTGAGTCCCGGGTGCCAGAGGGAAGCCGTTGCCGGCAGCCAGGGGAAGGAAGGTCTACTCCTGCATGAATCTTGTGCATCGGGCCTCCAGTTTAATCTATAAACAAACACATCTTTTGTTAAATTTATCAAACAACCCCCTACTAGCCTTACACGAATCACTTACTAGCATAGCATTCCTCCCAAGGGTGAAGCAGCTTCCTTCTTCACATGTCGCTGCCGCAGAAAGGCAGAAATGATTTTCATTTATCCAAACAGACAACAGCTTTTCTACCTCCTCGGCGGCCTGTGACCATTGCTTTGTGAGCCCTTCCACACCCTTAGCAACATCAGCACACTTGGTGGCCTCTTTCTGTTTTAAAATTGTGCTAATCTGCCCTAACCGGTTTGGTTCAGTGGATAGAGCGTTGGCCTGCGGATGGAAGGGTCCCAGGTTTGATTCCGGTCAAGGGCATGTACCTTGGTTGTGGGCACATCCCCAGTAGAGGGTGTGCAGGAGGCAGCTGATCCATGTTTCTCTCTCATTGATGTTTCTAGCTCTCTCCCCCTCTCCCTTCCTCTCTGTAAAAAATCAATAAAATATATATTTTTTAAATTGTGCTAATCTTCCATTTCACCAGAAACAAAAGCGAAAAAATAAATTAATTAAAAACCCATGAAAATATTCACAGCAAAATTTCCTGAGATGTAAACAAATGATGTTTAGAGGTCAACTTACTCAGTTCTCTCCTTTGTTTGTGGCCTAAGAGATACTTTTTGTCATGCTGACACATCAGCATGTAAGAATTGTCAGGCCTAGAACTGAAGTTTGTTTGAAAAACCGAGACCTATATTTTCTATGAACAACTTGGTCAAGAACCAAATTGTTCAATATGGTAGACATTCGAGAACCGAGGTTGGACTGGTAATAGTTTCTGTTCCAATTGTTGTCCCAACTAACCCTCAAAGACTCGCAACATATGACCCCCGTCTAAGAAATGTAGTACATCATGGGACATAACTCCTTTGCTGGACGTGGGGAGAAGGTCCGCTGAACATTGGTGGAACTATGTAATATGTACTGTAAATAAGGGAATATAATTCACAAAGTTCACTGAAGCACCAGAAAGGCCTCCTCTTCAGAGTGACTGTTGACCTCCCCAATAATCGTGACACTAGGATGTATATTAGGACCACAAAGTCATACAGCATTGCAATAAAAGCCAACATTGGACAAAGAGTGATTTTCTGCCATCATGCTGTGCCTTCTGAAACAGCAAGTCTGGCATCCCCACAAAATCTGTTCACTTCTATATGCTGACCAATCACAATTCTTATTTCAAATAATCTTGCACAGTGACTAAAAGTATGAAAATTAAAAGCACAAAAGCGAAGCGTCCTAGTTAGTTTTGCTCAGTGGACAGAGTGTCGACCTGCAGAATGAAGGGTCCCAGGTTCACTTCTGCTCAAGGGTACATACCTCAGTTCCAGGCTCGATCCATGGCCTGGGTCCCTGGCCGGGGTTGGGGCACATTCAGAGGCAATCAATCAGTGTGTCTTACATCAAGGTTTCTCTGTCTCTGTCTCTCCCTCTCCCTTCCACTCTCTCTAATCCTCAAGTGAGAATTAACAACAAAAGTACAAAAGCAACAAAACTTCACAAAATGATAAAAAATCAGCAGTTTCCAGGTTGGTGAATGATAACCTGGAAAAATTCACCACAGCATCATGTGAGAACAACAATGTCCACGAGAAACATGCCCTTTGTTGAGGATGGGGCCTCAGATCCATTCCCTAGTCAGAGAGAAAGAATTGAGGATCCCATCCAGAGTATTCATGATTTTCCCAGGCAAAAGTGGACACGGAAGTCGTCTTCCCTGAGCACACAGGTGTGACCGATGCACACTGTCCAGAGGAGCCAGGTGGGAGAGGTGAAATAGTTTCAGCCAAAAAACCGCCAGTGACATCGATCAACCTGGTAAATAGCCCTGGCAGGTTCGGGTGCAATGCAGCCCCAGAAAGCCTCTCTTGAACTTGACTCATCAGGAATCTGGCAGAGTGTTATGTTCCACGAACAGAAAGGTAAATTGAGGTAAATAACTCTGAGGCTCCTCCAGGGTTGTTATGCTGAATGAAGCAATACAGCATTCCCAGCACAGTTACGGCCTTTCTTCAGTGTGAAGTCTCTGGTGTCTAAGGAGGTTAGAGGTGCGGGTAAAAGATTTCCCACATTCATTACACTTATAAGGTCTTTCTCCAGTGTGAACTCTTTTGTGTTTAATGAGGGTGGAGCTTTCTCTGAAGGACTTCCCACAATCGCTACACTCATAGGGCTTTTCCCCAGTGTGAATTCTCTGGTGTGTAAGAAGGTTGTATGTGCGGGTAAAAGATTTCTCACATTCGTTACACTCATAAGGTCTTTCTCCAGTGTGCACCCTTTTGTGCAGAATGAAGTTAGTCCTTTGTCTGAAGGACTTCCCACAATAACCGCATTCATATGGCTTTTCTCCGGTGTGAATTCTTTTGTGTTGAATGAGGGCACAGCTTTGTCTGAAGGACTTCCCACAATCACTACATTGATATGGCTTTTCACCAGTATGAATTCTCTGGTGTCTAATGAGATCAATTTTATAGCCAAGGCATTTCCCACAATCACTGCACTCATAACGCTTTTCTACAGTAGGAACTCTCTGATGTGGAATGAGGAAATCTTCGCCGTGAAAGCATGTCCCACAAACACTGTACACGTCTGGTTTTTCTCCTGTGGGAACCCTTCCATGTTGAGTGACCTTCCCGCACTTACTACACTCGTGATGCCCTTCTCCAGAACAGATACTCTGCCGCTGAACAAGGTTCTGATTGTGGAGAGCAGCCTTTTGACATTCACCCGACGCATGTTGACTTTTTCCACTGTGAGTGGCCTGCCCACTCTCCCTGCCACTGTGTGGCCCCTCAGTGGTAAGAGTGGACTGGAGCTGGACAAGGCCTGAGATGGCTGGACATTCTGCCCCAACATCCTGACTTGTGAAAGGCGTTCCCGATACACAGAAGCTGCCCCGGGTCACCAACAAGTCCCCGTCCACATCTCCTCTCCAGGGCTTCTCTCCACTGGCATCCCTCTGTTGCTCGAGAAAGTCTGCACTGAAGCAGGAGCCTCTCCCAGAGGCATCTCTGAAGAATGTTTTATTTTCAGGGTTTGCTGCTTGGCACTCAGTCAGGTGCAAAATCTCTTTTAACACTGAGACACACCGCTCACAGGGGTGGGTCCTCTGGGCTGCTGGAGCTGTCTCAGAAGCTCTTATCTGTGACTTGCCTTCTACAGACACACTCTGCTCAGAAGGGGCCTCTTCAGCTTCCAATTTATGCCAACAACCTGAAAGGAGAGAAATGCTGAGCACATAGATGCTGACTTTAGTGGGAGGGGAAGTCCCATGACAAAGGACAATGGTTTCATGGCATTGTCTAAAATAAGAGACCCGGCTCTAGCTGGTTCGACTCTGGCCAAGGGCACATGCTGGGGTTGCGGGCTCCATCCCCCCAGTAGCGGGCATGCAGGAGGCAGCCAATCAATGATTCTCTTTCATCATTGATGTTTCTATCTCTCTATCCCTTTCCCTTCCTCTCTGAAATCAATAAAAATATATTTTAAAATAAAATAAAATAAGAGACCTAGCCCTAGCTGGTTTGGCTCAGTGGATAGAGCATCAGCCTGCGGACTGAAGGGTCCCGGGTTCAATTCCGGTCAAGGGCACATGCCCGGGTTGCAAGCTTGATCCCTAGTAGGGGGTGTGCAGCAGGCAGCTGATCCATGATTCTCTCTCATCATTGATGTTTCTATCTCTCTCCCTCTCCCTTCCTCTCTAAAATCAATAATATATATATATGTGTGTATATATATATATATATATATATACACATATATATATTATTATTTTTTTTTAAGTAGGTAAAATAAGAGCCCTGGAGGCAGGCTGAATAACGTGCTGTTGCGCAATGCTGGGCCTCTGAAGATCACAAAGTAGAGGAGACTTCCCCAGGAAAAGGACACAGAGATGACGTGCAGTATGTAGAAGAGAAGCAGGAAGTCCAACTCATTCATCTGCTAACAGCGTTCAACAGGGCTTGTCTGCTGGTGACATGGGCAAGCTGTGCAGAAAGTAAAATTCAAAAAATGAGTAGCCCGTGTCCAAGCACTACTGAAGGATGCATGTGCACCTCATAACACATGTGCAGATCAATGCTGGAATGTTCTGTAGAGCAGCGGTCGCCAATCAGTGGTGTGGTCCGAAAGGTTGGCAACCACTGCTATAGAGGGAGCAGTGTAGAGGAACAGGGGATGATGTATGGAGGCCACAAAGGGGAAGGTAGTTAGGGGCCAGGAAATCACGGATAAAACAAGAAGTCAGCAAAGTGTCAACTATGGGAAAGAAAAGGTAGAAATGAGGGGTGGTTAGTGACAAATAAACAAAAACACTATTGGATACACGACCTGTTCCTGATATAATCTGAACACAGCCTTTATGTCCTGGCATCTCCCAGTTGCCATTCACCAGGGCGAGGTCTCCTCTGAGACCATCTTACCATGACCACCCTGTGAAAAAAACAGGGTTCTTTCTGTTCTTGGTATTGTACAACTACTCAAAACCTAAATAATCAGAATTTTAATGGAAGACCACAGTGGTGAGCAGCACAAAATAGTATTCAGGGAACAAAATATTACAAGCAAGAATTGAAGGAGGGTATTAAAAGAACAGCCCAGCCCTAGCTGGTCTGGCTCTCTCTATGGATAGAGCATAGGCTTCCAGACTGAAGGGTCCCAGGTTCGATTTCCGCTCAGGGCACATGCTTCGGTGCGGGCTCAATACCCAATAGGGGGCGTGCAGGAGGCAGCCATTCAATGATTTTTTGCTCATCATTGATGTTTCTCTCTGAAGTCAATAAAAATATGCTTTAAAACAAAAGAACAGCCCTGCCCAGCCGGCGGGGCTCAGTGGTTGAGCATAAATCTACCTATGAACCAGGAGGTCATGGTTCGATTCCCAGTCAGGGCACATGCCGGGTTGCAGGCTCGATCCCCAGTAGGGGGGTGTAGGACGCAGCCAATCAATGATTCTCTCTCATCATTGATGTTTCTATCTCTCTCTCCCTCTCCCTTCCTCTCTGAAATATATATATATTTTAAAAAGCAGAACAAAATAGAGAAGAGCCCATGGTTTATGGAATTAATAACCATGACCTGGCATAGGCACTCACAAAGAACAATTAGCTAGAGGAAAGGGGCAGAATTAGAGGAACTGGATCCAGACATAGTCATCTTGCAAAGGTGAGGGCAAACAAGTGGGACCCATTAAGCTGTCTGCAAGACTCCTGACTCCCAGCATTTCCTGTTCTTTTTGAGGCAACTGTTGTGAGGGATGCTCAGGGCTCTCCATACAGTTCGGCACTGGCACCCACCACCCATATGACAAAAATGTGGGGGAAATTAACACATGGTCTGGCTGTGAGAAGGACAGCGATACCGGGCGGGGGAGGCAGGACACTAGGAGAATGTGAAGGTCTTACCTACAGATGAGACAAGCGCAAACACTTCCAGCATCACGTCGCAGTACAGAAGTCTCCGAGCCTCATCAAGGAGCCCCCACTCCTCCTGAGAGAAGGTGATGGCCACGTCCTCAAAGTTCATATCCTGTCGCAATGGGGACAGTTCAGTCCATTACCAGCTTCTCTCCTAGGATTGCAAGTTTGTCATCCCCCCCACCCCCACATGCATCTGCTCCCTCTACTGCCCACATCAGAGAACATACCTGACCTTAGTGCTCTACTCCTGCTGATACTCTTGTCTTCCCACCCCAACAGGCAGGCAGGTAGGCAGATAAATGGCATCTAAGCTCTGGACCTGGCATGTAGGACCGCAGCACCCACTCTTTTCAGGCAATTCCCCTGGGGTTCCACATATCATTTCCAGACACAAACAGACCTGGCTCAGCCTGCATTCACTCTAATGTCAATGCAAGACCCTGGGGCCAGGAATTCACTCTCTCCAAGTGCACATCACACTTCCTCTCACACCTGCACGCCTGTCCCGCAGCACAGTCATCTTCTTGACCTCTCTACTCGTTACTGAGCATGTGTGGTCACTCAGGATCAAGTACTGCCCAGACTCTTATGACCAACACCTATAAAGGCAGCCTTCCGTCACGCTGTAAAGGCCTCCCACTGTGACTGCTCCTTGCTTCACCCTTACTGACCCGGAAGCACAGCAGATCTCAAGATACCCACAGCTGCATTTGCTGTTCCATCACCAGGCACGGCCTTTCTTTCTCCACCTCACCCTCATTCAAGGCCCAGCCCGTTGCCTTCTATCCCAAGCCCAGTGCGTTTCACAGGTAACCACTGACGTACCTACGCTAATCAGCCAGCCTCCCTTCCACACCGCAGGCCACACCAGGGGACACAGCCACGTCCTGGTGAATCTTAGAGCAGTGGATCTGACCCTCAGTCTTATCTTCTGTGAGTTACTCTTCCACCTCCAATCCATCGGATGTCCACTCAGCCCTGGAAGGCCTTGGCCACTTGCTGAACCATATTCTTTCCCCCACCCTCTACATACCACTTGTGTCCCTAATCTGTGTTGTGAGTCCCACCTCCCCCAATCAGGCTCTCGTAGAAAACCCTGTCCCCAGGCCCACCGTCTTCTTCCTGGGTTAAGATTACAATTATTGCCCAGGCCAGTTTGGCTCGGTGGATAGAGCGTCAGCCTGCGGATGGAAGGGTCTCAGGTTTGATTCCAGTCAAAAGGCAAGATCCCAGGCCCTAGTTAGGGCATGTGCGGGAGGCAACCAATCACTGTATCTCTCTCACATGGATGTTTCTATCGCTGCCTCTCCCCCTCCCTTCCACTCTCTAAAAATCAATGGAAAAAAAATGTCCTTGGGTGAGGATTAACAGCAACAAGAAAGATTACCATTATCATCATGACCAGGATTCCCCTTTTATTGCATTCTACAGTGCTTATATGAATCATACACTCCCCACTACCTTTAAGAGAAATTTCCATCCTCAACTCCTACTCAGAGTTATAGATGCCCATGAATTGCTCTCTGAAGTATCTCATACCCTTAATAAACCAAAAATAAAACTCCTAATAACCCCAATCACAATTACTCTTACTACTGCGGATTTTCCCATCTCAGTTGATGGTGCTTCCATACCTCTGGATGCTAAAACCGAATTTTCAAGGTATCCTTGATTCCTACTTCTCTCTGTCAAAGTTGAAAGAAGAAAATGTAGCCCTAGCTGGTTTGGCTCAATGGATAGAACATCAGCGTGTGAACATCCATCAAGGGCACATACCTGGGTTGTGGGCTTGAACCACAGTAGGAGGTGTGCAGGAGGCAGCCAATCAATGATTCTCTTTCATAATTGATGTTTCTATCTCTCTCTTCCTCTTCCTTCCTCTCTGAAATCAATAAAAATATATATATTTTTTAAATTTTAGGTGCGGGCCCTGACCAGGCAGCTCAGCTGGTTAGAGCATCATCCTGATCCCAGGTCAGGGCACATACAAGAATCATCCAATGAATGTTCAATCAGTGGAACAGATTGATATTTTTCTCCTTCTCTCTCTCTAAATCAATCAATAAAAACTAAACAAATAGAAGAAAATATAGGTAGCCACACCTAAAACACAGATCCAGAATCCAACTCCTTCCCACCTCCATGGCCACCATTAGGGCTCAGGTACCAACACACTCACCGCAACTATGGCAGCAGCCTCTCCCTGGTCACGCCCATACTGCTCTCCATGCTGCAGCCACAGGGAGCCTTATGAGACCTGGGTCAGATCCCCTGCCTCCACGGCTGCCAATCTCCCATGGCCCCCATCACCTGCAAACCGGACACCCAACTTGGCACAAAGCTCCTCAAGACCTGACTCTGGTCCCACTGTCCCCAGTTCCCATGAGAAAGAAAGGACACCTGCGGGTGCCTAAACTTGCTCAGCCTCCCCTCCAAGCCACTGCACATTGGGGCACTGATGCCTGAGAGGACAGCCCAGATCTCATGCAAACATTGCCAAAAACTGAAGCCACTTCATACCACCTTAGACCTGGACTTCAGCTTCTTGGCTTGGCGCCTGTCCAAGGTCCCCGGGTCCCAGGGCTGGAAGAGAAACACAACAGCCCCAGGGAACCCCTATCTCCAAAACCATGAAAGTTCGAGGCCCTGAAATCAGCTCCACAACCCAGCCCCCTAAGCGGCTCTTCACCTGCAGGAACCTGTGGGAACTGAAGGTCTGTGGAGGGCCTGGCACCCACCGCCAGGACCCAGGGGCTCAGGCTGCTCAGGGCCCTGGCCCAGCCCTGGGGTCAGGTGACCTACCTGCCAGTTACCTTATGGCCTACAGGACTCCTCCTTCCGATCCCTCACTGCTGTCCTCTCTCTTGTAGCCTGTTCTTTCTCTGGGCAGTTTTGGGAAATCTTTAGGACCCTGCCTCACACTATGTCCCTCTTTTGTTCACATCCCTCCAACATGTTTCCAGGGCCCCAGTGTCCTGAGAATAAAAGTAAAACTCCTCACACAGAACTTCACCTCACCTTCTCTGATGCTTAAAAACAAACAAAAAAAACCCTCACCAGAGGATTATCTTTTCCATTGATATTTAGAGAGAGAGAGAGTGTGTGTGTGTGTGTGGGGGGGGGGGGGGGTGGTACAGAGAGAGAAAATCATCCAGGCGAGAGAGACACCTGGGTTGGCGGCCTCTCACAGGCGGCCCCACCGGGACTGGGGAACCTGTGACCTTTGGGTCTGGGGGCCGGACGCTCTAATCACTGGACAAACCGGCCAGGGCTTCTTGGGTGCCTTTTAAGTGTTTCACTCATTGAGGAGGAGGAGGGGGAGGGAGGCATCCATTTGTGGCCACACACGGATGTATTCGTTAGTTGCTTTCTGTGTGGCCTGACCAGGGACGACCTCGCAACCCTGGTGTCTCCGGGGCCGCTGCCCCCCAGGAGCTCCGCCGCCAGGGTCTCCGTGGCCTCGGCTTCCTGAATCCTCCCGGCTCAGCGGATCCTGCGCGTCTTATCTTCGCGGACCACCCGCCAGTCACCTCCGTCACAGCGGGTGTCCCAAGGGGTGTTACCCAGGAGCGCCTCACGGCCCCGGACACAGGGGCCTGGGCCGCGGGAGAGGACGGGCGCCCCCACGCGGGCTGCACTCACCTCAGCCGGGCGCCTCGGCGAGGACGCCGCCACGGGACTCTGCGGGCGAGCGGACTCCGCGAAGCCCGGAGGCTTCATCCGGGAGAGTGATTCCCCCCTCCCCCGCATCGGACCCGCCCCTGAAAAGCGGGGAATCCCCCACTCCCTCGGCGCCTCCGCGTCCCACAGACACTCTGGGCGAACAGACTGGAGAGATCAAAACAACCGCCCGGGGGAGGCTGCCGGAAGTCCCGCCCTCATCCTACGTGCTCGCCCGAAGACGCCCCTGTTTTAGTCGCTCATTGGCTCAACCCTGCTACCGTTGGGCGCGTTGCACTCTGGGTATTGTCGTTTCCTCAGCCGCCAAGGGGGCGATAGAGTCTCAGTCCGGGGCTATTACAAAGGTGTTTGGCCACCGCGAGTGGCGCCGGGAGATGACTTCAGTTTCCAGTGGCGGTTCCCACATTTCTGGAGAGTTCTGTCTGCAACTGGCCACTAGTTTGGAGACATTATTTCAGTCTCCGTGAAGCTCAGACGGCGTCCTGAGGCGAAAACTAGTACTTGTTATTACCAACGGTCACAGATCCAAATGGCCAGAGAGTCTGATCCGGCCACAACATGCATTCACTCCTACTGGGATGTGTTCATTGTCTTCTGCCCACTCAGATGCACGGAGTCAGAAGCTTACGTGGATTTTGTGTGGTCAGTCAGGAGCAGAAATAAAATGTGGGGGGCCAGCTATTAGTCTGAGAAACTGTGATTGTCCTGTCCTGATCAAAGGCACATTCTAACCTGGCTGAGGGTTGCAGGCTGACCTGGGAGCTCACCTGGAAACGTGGCCCATCCTCTCCATGAGGGAGCTGCCCGATATGATGGGAAGATTTGACAACCTCGCTGCAGAAACCAGAAGCCTCAGCCCTTTGCAAACCTGTACACTGTAACCATTATACCCTCCTTATTCCTTTTGCCTACTTTCCCGTGTAATCTTTGTCCTTCTACCCAATATAAGCAGCCGGCTTATGGAGGGGCGGGGGATGCAGAGCAGATTTTTGTGGATGACCATACTGCTGGTATTATTGGAATAAACACTCATATTGTAACCGGACAATCAAGTGGTCCGGGCTGCCTGTCACTACTTCAGCCAATTCAGCAGTCAGGGTTGAGTCACATATGAGCACTTATTCCAATCCTGCTGACAGTACGGGGGAACAACACATCACCCAGAAAATCTGCTCTGCACCCCACCATAAGCCAACTGCTTATATTGGGTGGAAGGACAAGATTACATGGGGAAGTAGGAATTACAGGCCTGGGGAAGTGGGCGCGGAATACTCATCACAGGTTACAAGTGATGCGGACTGGAGGGGGCTGGGGCAGCTAGAGAGCAGGCACCTCCTGGTGCCCTAGGTCCAGATTACAGTAACAGGGGCTGGGGTTGTAAAGAGCAGGTGCCTCCAGGACTAAGCCCACGAGGTTGTCAATCTTTCCATAATCACAGGCAGGTCTGGGAAGGACGTCAGACCGCATTCCGATGGGAGCGCCCATGTGCCAGGGACAGCTCCCAGCCAGGTTGGCATGTGTGTTCTCTAATCTGGACAGAACCATCATGGTTAACAGAGCAGGATCCCTATTTCTTATCCTACAACACATGATTCAACCCTGTGGCTGCTGAATTGGCTCAAGTGGTGAGAGGCAGCTGGGACCCATTCGTTGTCCCGTTCCAAGTGGAAAGATTTAGTCTGCTTGTATGTTGGAGGACAGGAAGCCATCTTTGCCTCTGGGTCCCCTAAAAACATCTCTCCTGCAAGTACCCCCGGTGAAGGTGTCCAATCTATAGAACATTGCTTACCCACTTACTTTTTCCTACTCAATATTTTAATATATATTCTACTTTTATTGGTAATCTGACATATTACTCAAATGAAGAGCAACTCCGCAAAGTCTGTTTGGGTGTGAGCTAGTGGCTCTAGCGTTCTCAGGCAGAGCACATGTACACAGTGGGCATCCGAACACCGTCCTCTCAGCTCGTCCCTCAGGGAGAGGAGTGTCATTTCTCTGGTGACTGCTGGGGTTCTTGTGCATGAGGAACTGGTATGTCAGAACAAGAAAAGTGAGAGACAATGAGCTGAAAGCCATGAGTAATCGTTATGTAGCCCTGGCCAGCTTGGTTCAATGGTTACGGTGTCAGCCGGTGCACAGAAGGTTGCAGATTTGTTGTTTTGTTTTTTTTATATTTTATTGATTTTTTACAGAGAGGAAGGAAGAGGGATAGAGAGCTAGAAACATCGATGAGAGAGAAGCATCCATCAGCTGCCTCCTGCACACCCCCTACTGGGGACGTGCCCACAACCAAGGTACATGCCCCTGACCGGAATCGAACCCGGGACCCTCCAGTCTGCAGGCTGACGCTCTATCCACTGAGCCAAACCGGTTTCGGCAGGTTGCAGGTTTGATCCCTGGTCTTGCATGCAGGAGGCAACCAATAGATGTGACACTCTCTCTTTCCAACCCCTCCACCCTTCCATTCTCTTTCAAAAAATAAATAGAGCCCTAGCTGGCTTGGCTCAGTGGATAGTGTCGGCCTGCAGACTGAAGGGTCCCAGGTTCAATTCTAGTCAAGGGCACATGCCGGGGTTACGGGCCCAGTCCCCAGTAGGGGGTGTGCAAGAGGCAGCCGACCAATGATTCTCTCTCATCATTGATGTTTCTATCTCCCTTCCTTTCTGAAATCAATAAAAATGTTTTAAAAATAAAAATATGGAAAGAGTATCCTCCAGTTATTCAAAGACAGCAGTAGAATCACCTCTGAGGAAGCATCAGTGGAGAGGGAGAAAGAGAAGATACTGAATATTGTTATTAGGAGACAGTGAAGTCTGAGTTAAGCTGAGCCCAATCTTCGCATTGTGATTTCATTTGTAGTGCTTTCTCATTGGCTTTTTTTAAAATAATATATTTTTATTGATTTCAGAGAGGAAGGGAGAGGGAGAGAAACATCAATGATGAAAGAGAATCATTGATTGGCTGCCTCCTGCACACCCCCTACTGGGGATCGGGTCACAACCCAGGTATGTGCCCTTAAATAAATAAAAAATTATTAACCATTGCATGTGCCCTAAATAAATAAATATATATATATTAACAATTGCTACACAGAATAGTAGAAAAAATTGTGACTATCTGACTGAAGGAGTTGCATGTAATATAAATCAATTAGAAAACAAAAATAAATAAAAGGCAAGATGTTTGAGCAGAATTTCCAAAAATCACAAGATTTTTAGCCCTAGAAGACTTGTTTCACATTAGTGATTATGAAATTGTTATTTAAAACTTCAATGAGGACCTAGCCGGTTTGGCTCAGTGGGTTGAGTGTTGGCCTGAGGAACAGAAGGGTCCTGGGTTCAATTCCGGACAAGGGCATGTACATCAATTGCAGGCTCCTCGCCAGCAAGGGCCCTGGTCAGGAGGCAACCAATCAATGTGTTTCTCTCACATTGATATTTTTCTCTTTCCCTCTCTTTTCCACTCTCTCTAAAAGTCAATGGAAAAATATCCTCAGGTGAGGTTTTAAAATAATATTTAAAATAAAATAAAATAAAGGTAGGTACTCTGTCAAAAGCAACCAATCAATGTGTCTCACACACAAAGGTGTATCTCTCTTCCTGCCTTTCACTCTCTCTAAAAAATCACTGAAAAAACACATCCTTGGGTGAGGATGAACAAAATATACATATGACCACTGATAGCAAACTATTGATCATTCCCTAAGAGGAACTCTTGACAACTAATATCTTCTCCAAATACAAAGTGTATTCTCTTCAAGGAAAAATAAATTAACAGGTATATTATTTTTATTTTTTGTGATGAAAAAAAAAAATTCCTCCATTGCTTCTTTTCTCAATGTTGTTTGAGATTATGACTTTGTGTGGGTGTAATTTTAATCTTTTTTTTTCAATTTTATTGAGATATAATTGACAAACCTGTAAGATATTTATAATATACTAGAGGCCCAGTGCATGAAATTTGTGCACGGGAAAGGGGTGTCCTTCAGCCCGGCCTGCACCCTCTCCAATCTGGGACCCCTTGGGGGATGTCCAACTGCCAGTCCTACAGGGATCAGGCCTAAATTGGCAGTTGGACATCCTTCTTGCAATCCGGGCCCGCTGGCTCCTAACTGCTAGCCTGCCTGCCAGCCTGATCGCCCCCTAACTGCTCCCATGCCAACCTGATCGCCCCTTAACCACCATGGCTCAGCCCCCACCACCATGGCTTTGTCTGAAGGACGTCCAGTCTAATTAGCCTACTACCCTTTTATTAGTATAAATATGCTGTGTTTTGATACACATATACATAATAAAAGGAAGATTATAACTTTTGATTTGGGGGTTTTGGCTTCTTGGAAGGTTAATAATTTTATAAAAAGACTAAAACCAAGTGGAATTCATGAACTGCTAAAGTTGCAACTATGAAAGGTTAATGTTCTACTTATCTGACGAACTTAGAAGGGTCTCATTAGAAGTCAAAGGAACAGGAAGTATAGTTTTTACACGTCTGTTTTGCAGACATTTGGATTATTCAGGGACAACTCGAGATTTTAAATTACACAAGAAATATTGAACCAACTATATAAAACATTAACACTTTAATAAGCCATCTTTCAGTGAGCACAGAGGTGAGTAGTACACTTAGGTCAACAGACTTAAACACACACCATCTAATAAAAGCCACACAGGTAATGCTTGTCGGCTGGTTTGGGTCCATTCTCTAGTCAGAGTGAAAGGAATGAAGATGCTGCCAAAGGTTCAGAGTATTCACAACTTCCTCAACCAGAAGTAACAGAGGGCCCTGGCCAGGGTTGCTCAGTGGACAGAGCGCCGACCTATGGACTGAAGGATCCCGGGTTCAATCCCAGTCAAGGGCATATGCTCTGGTTGCAGGCTTGATCCCCAGTAGGGGGTGTGCAGGAGGCAGCCGACACAAGATTCTCTCTCATCACTGATGTTTCTATCTCCCTCCCCCCTTCCTCTTTGAAATCTTTAGCCACAAAAAATTGACATCAATCCGGTATTAGCCCTGGGCAGCTTAGAAAGTACAATGCAGCTCATTAAAGGTGCACTAGTGCCTAGCCAGTCTCTCAGTGGTTAAGTGTTGACCTGTGCACTGGGAGGTCAGGGCACATGCCCAGGTGGCCGGATGGATCCCATGAAGGGGGCAAGGGGATGTGTGCAGGAGGGAGCTGATCAATGTTGATGTTTCTCTCATCAATGTTCCTCTCTCTCCCCTTTCCTCTAAAATCAATAAAAACATTTATTTTTAAAAAGATGCACTTGTATCTGAAACTGTTGAGAAATCCAACATAGTGTATGTCCCACTAAAAATTGTTTAAGTTCAGATGAAGTGTTTCCTACAGTGTTGCTCCACTGAAGAAATAAAACATCCTCAGCACATTTACGGATTTTCTCCACTCTGAACTCTCTGGTGTGTAAAAAGGTGGGATTTGCAGCAAAAATATCTCCCACATACACTACACTCATAAGGTCTTTTCTCCAGTGTGAACTCCCTGGTGATGAGGAAAGCCCGACCCCTAGTTAAAACATTTTCCACATTTGCCACACTCACAGTGTTTTCTGCCAAATGAACTCAGTGGTGTCCAACAAGGCAGGGGTGTTCTCTAAAGAATTTCCCACATTCACCACCTTCATATAACTTTTCTCCAGTACGAATGCTCTGGTGAATAGCGAGGTCAGATTTCTACCTAAAACCTTTCCCACAAACATTGCACACATGCGGCTGTTCCGCAGTATGTACTCTCTGGTGTTTAATGAGCCTAGTGCTTCGGATGAAGGACTTCTCACAATATCAACACTCAACGCTTTTCTCTAGTGTGAACTCTCAGATGTCTAATGAGGTGACATTTGTAGCTAAAAGATTTCCCACATTCCCTACACTGATAAGGCCTTTCTGTAGAGAGCACACTCAGGGTTGAAGGAAGCTGGAGGTACTGCTAAAAGATTTCTCACACCTGCCACACTCATAAGGCTTTTCTTCAGAATGAATGCGAAGGTGTTGAATAAGGTGGGAATGTTGTCTAAACGATTTTCTACATGTACTACACTCATATGGCTTTTCTCCAGTGTGAATTCTCTGGTGATTAATGAGGATACATTTGTTGCTAAAGCATCTCCCACAATCACTACACTCATATGGCTTTTCTCCAGTGTGAACTCTCTGGTGTTGAGTGAGGGCAGAGCGTTGGTGGAAGGACTTCCCACAATCACTACACTTGTAAGGTTTTTCTCCAGTGTGAACTCTCTGGTGTTTAATGAGGTTAGAGCTTTGGCTGAAAGAATTCCCACAATGACTACATTCGTATGGCTTTTCTCCAGTATGAACTCTCTGGTGTTTAATAAGAGCAGAGCTTTCTCTAAAGTACTTTCCACAATCACTACACTCATATGGCTTTTCTCCAGTGTGAACTCTCCGGTGTCTAAGGAGGTCAGATTTGCAGCTAAAATATTTCCCACATTCACCACACCAATAAGGTATTTTTCTACTGTGTTGAAGGAAGCTGGAGGTATCGCTAAAGGATTTCCCAGATTCACCCCATTCATACAGCTCTGCTTCAGAATGAACGCGAAAGTGCTGAATAAGGTGGGAGGGTCGTCTGAACGATTTTCTACACTTACTACACTCATATGGCTTTTCTCCAGTGTGAATTTTCTGGTGATTAATGAGGATACATTTGTAGGTAAAGCATCTCCCACAATCACTACACTCATATGGCTTTTCACCAGTGTGAATTTTCTGGTGTTTAAAAAGGGCAGAGCTTTGGCTAAAGGACTTCCCACAATTACTACATTCATAAGGCTTTTCTCCAGTGTGAATTCTCTGGTGTATGCGGAGGTAACATTTGAAGCGAAAAGATTTCCTACATTCACCACACTCAAAAGTATTTTTTCCAGAATGAAGTTTTTGGTGTTGAATAAGGTTCGTGCGTTGTCTAAAGCATTTCCCACAAATACTGCACTCATATGGTTCTTCTTCAGTGTGATCTGTCTGGTGTTCAGTGAGGTCAGAGTATTTGCTGAAGGACTTCCCTTTACCCCTACACTCATGAGACTTTTCTTCAGTGTGAACTCTTCTGTGCTGAATAAGGTTAAAGATTTGTCTAAAGGCTTTTTGACACTTGTTACACTCGTAAAGCCCTTTTCTAGAACAGTCACTTTGACGTTGAACAAGGTTCTGGTTTGGGCTAGCAGCTTTTTCACATTCACCTGAATGGAGATGATATTCTCCACTGGGAAAAGCCTGGCCGCTCTCACTACCATCGTGTGACTCTTCAGTATCACAAGTGGCCTGGTGCTGATGAAGGCCTGAGATGGCTGGGAAGCCCTCCCCAACCTTCCCACAGATGGAAGGTGACCCTGATATGCAGAAGCTGCACCGGGTTACACATGAGGCCCTGTCCACGGCCTCTTCCCAGGGCTCCTCGGCACTGGATTCCCTCTGCTGCTGGTGAGGGTTTGCAGGGAAACAGAAGCCTCTCACACATGCTTCAATGCAGAAGGCTCTCTGCTCAAGGTTTGCTTCTTGGCACTCAATCAGGTGCAGAATAGCTTTCAAGGCTGGGACACACCGCTCACAGGGGTCGGTCGTCTGGACTGCTGGAGCTGTCTCAGATGCCCTGACCTGTGACTCTCCTTCTACAGATACACTCTGCTCAGAAGGGGTCTCGTCATCTTCCGTCTTATGCCAACAACCTGAAAGCAGACAATTGCTGAGGAAATGGTTGTGGACTTTGGTCTGAGGGGCAAGTCCCACTGCAAGATGTTAGACATACTACGTTGGTTCCATGGGATATCTAAAAGTAAGGGCCTTGCCCGACCTGCATGGCTCAGTGGTTGAGCATCGACCTATAAACCAGGAACAGTTCAATTCCTGGTCAGGGCATATGCCTGGGCTGTGGGCTCAGTCCCCAGAGTGGGGAGTGCAGGAGGCAGCCCATCAGTGAGTCTCTCATTGATGTGTATCTCTCTCTCCCTCTCCCTTCCTCTCTGAAATCAATAAAAATATATTTAAAAAAAACCAAGGGGCATAGAAACAGGTTGAAAAAGAGGCTACTGTGCAGTACTGGTCCTCTGAAGATCGCAAAATTGGGTAGACCGCACCAGAAAAGGAATACAAAGATGGCTTGCACCACATGGAACAAGAGCGGGCTCTCCAACTCATTCTCCTAACAGTGTTCCGCAGAGTTTGTCTGTTGGAGACCTGGGCAAGCTGTGTAAACGGTTGATTATGTCCTTTTCCCAATAAAATTCATTGAGTAGCTGGTATCTGAAGACTCCTTAAGGATGTATGCAAACCTCTTAACACATGCTTAAATCAAGGGTGGAGAACACTGCCAGAGGGAGCAGTGCAGAAGAACAGGTGGCACCAGGAGGCCACAAACATGAAGGAAGCCTGAAGCCTTGAAGTCACAGATGAAATGACCAGTCAGAGAAAAGTGTCAAGTATAGGTAAGGAAAGGCAGAAATGAGGTGTGGCCAATGGAACTTGCACCGAAACACTATTGGACACAGAGGGGGAGAGGGGTGCTGTTCTTGGTATGATCTGAACATGGCCCTTATGTCATGCTCAACCAGGCCTCCTCTGAGACGCGATTACATGTCTACCCTGTGAAAAAAACAGGGAACTCCCTGCACCGCTACTGTATGACTACTCGGAACCTGAATGACCCAAATCTTAATGAAAGACGACAGAGGTGAGCAGCAGCACAGGCCCAGAGTGGCTTGGCATATACGAGCATTCAGGAAATTCCTTGTTCAGGGCATGCCACCAAGCTCATGGCTTGTTCAAGGGCATGCCACTGGCAGTCTCAGCATGTCAAGAAAGTGGGTTTAAATGAACAGAGCCCATGATCTAGCTATGGGACACACAAAGATACCTCTGGAATGAAAAAGAGAAGGCAGAACATCATCTCAGAAGACTGGGAGAATGTGAAGGTCTTACCTACGGATGCTACAAGTGCAAAGATTTCCAGCATCACCTCGCAGTACAGAAGTCTCTGAGCCTCATCAAGGAGCCCCCACTCCTCCTGGGAGAAGGTGATGGCCACGTCCTCAAAGTTCATGTCCTGTCATAAGGAGACAGTTTACTCCACAGTCAGCTTGTCTCCTAGGATTCCAAGTTCGTCATAACCCCCACCCTCCACATCCATCTGCTTCCTCTACTCCCCACATCACATAAGAGTCCAGGCCTTGGTACCATCGGAGTCACTCTATCCTTATAGTCATTGATTCTGTGTCTTCCCTCAACAACGATGGGCAGATGGATGATACCTGAGCTCTGGGCCTGGCATGTCGGCCAAAATGCCTCTTATCATGTGAATACAGTGGGTGTCACAAATATTGCTTAGAGACAGAAGCTGGCCATAGAGACAGGGTGAGTGATGTGACACTGGTCTTGTCAGGCAATAATCCAGTGGTCTCCCTGTCCCTCCAAGACACAAAAACATGGCATCACCCTTCACCTTAAAATTCCAATCCCAGGGACCTGAGGCTGTCAGTTTGCACTGTCCTCTGCAAATAATTCTTTATACACACAAACACACACACACACACACACTGAGTGGCCAGATGATGATGATCTCTGAATGCATAATAATCTGGCCACTCAGTGTATATCCTATATAATAAAAGGCTAATATGCAAATTGTCCCCTCGACCAGGAGTTCGAGGGGATAGGCCAGCCAACCACCCATGTATGAATTCATGCACCAGGCCTCTAATACACACACACACACACACACACACACACACACACACACACACACTGAGTGGCCAGATTATTATGCCTTCAGAGATCATAATAATCTGGCCACTCAGTGTATATGTTTTTATTGATTTCAGAGAGGAAGGAAGAGGGAGAGAGAGATAGAAACATCAATGATGAGAGAGAACCATTGATTGGCTGCCTCCTGCACGCCCCACAATGGGGATCGAGCCCGCAACCTGGGCATGTGCCCCTACCGGAAATCGAACTGTGACCTCCTGGTTCATAGGTTGACACTTAACCATTGAGCCATGCCGGCCAGGTTGCAAATAATTCTTTGAATCGCACCTCTCTCACACAACAACATTCCTGGAAGAACAACTTCAGAGGTAACACAAACATACCATGACAAGGACTTGTTTTCTGGTCATCTCCCAGGATTCTAATTTTACCACCTCCCTTACTTAACCCTGCTTAGCACTCTCCCTTCCCCAGGCCAGTGGAGATGTTCAAGCCCAGGTGGCACTGACATCTGCTGTCTCATCGAGGTCTTATTGATCGGTGTATCCGCTCTCAACAGCAATGGGCAGGCGGGCAGATAAACGGCACGTAAGCTCTTGAACCTGGCATGTAGGACAACAACCCCCCTTTTCAGGTAACTCTCAGCATGTCTATATTGTTTCCTCCAGACACCACCAGACATGGCCTCACCCTTCATTCACTCTGATGTCAATGCCAGAGCCCTGTGGCCATGAAGTCACGCTCCTTCTCCAAGTGCACATCGCTCTTCCCGCCTGCACTCCACGGCCCCTGCCTCCTCTTGCCCTGCACCATGGACATCTCCTTGGCCCCTCTACATGTTCCTCAGCATGAGTGGTCCAGACACTGCTTGGTAGATTCCGACAGGATCAAGTAGTACGCTGACTCTGGCGGTCCACAATGACACAGGCAGCCTGGAGCCCTGCCCTGAAGGCCTCCCTCCCTGGCTGTGCTTGCTTCAGCCTCAGCTCTCCTCAGCCCTCCTGGACTGGTGCTGCACTTGGTATCCATTCACCTCTCTCCACCTCACCCGCACTGAAGGCCCAGCCCCGGCTGTTCTCTGCCCCGTGCCCAGTGAGTTACCCAAGTGACCACTTATGCCCATAAACAAAACCCCCAGCCAGACTCCAACACCCTGTGGAGATAAGCTGGTCTCAGCCAGAGAGAAAGCAGCAACTGTTCCCCAATTGTCTCTGGGGCCCATATAGGTTCACAAAGGAACTTAACTGTTAGAACAAGTAATTCTGGCTATTCTGACCTCTTCCAATTAATATACCCACTGATTTTGGAAAACAAAAGCAACAGAGAATCACTGAACAAGGTTCGCAGGAAAGCTCCAGTAGAGAAGTCTATTCACCTTAAGAATAATTATGGGAGCCCTGGCCGATGTGGCTCAGTGGATAGAGCGTTGGCCTGCTTTCTGAAGGGTCCCGGGTTTGATTCTGGTCAAGGGCACATGCTTGGCTTATAGGTTCTATCCCTAGTAGGAGCTGTACAGGAGGCAGCCAATCAATGATTCTCTCTCATCATTGATGTTTCTCTCTCTCTCTCTCCCTCTCCCTTCCTGGCTCCAAGTTATATATATATAACCATAATTTAAAAAATTAAAGAATTATGGGAAACTAAAATGGGATTTTGAAATAAAATTTAAAAAAAGCAAGCATAGGGCTACTCTGAGAACTATGACAAGGTGTTTCCCCTTCTCTTTATTAAAAGTTTAGGAAAAATTAAAATTATCATAAAATGGGGGAAAATGACCAAGGACCTTGAAATAACACAGCTATTTTATCTGTTCTTAACCACACCTAAGCTGGAGTAAAGCTTGCCTAATCAACCAACATCCGTTTTTTTAAATCAGAACCTGTCCCCTTTAAACTGGGAATGTTATGGGGCAATTTAAATATATTTTTGCTAGCCAAATCTGGCTCAATTCACCTGATAGGGCAAGATTTATTTTTTTTAAACCAATGATGCTCACATATCCTTCTTCAAGAGGGGTGAAATGTATGTAGAAATACGGAAATCAGATGCTGAACCCATTGGGGAAATAAGGACTTTAAAGTGCCTTTCACACCTGGCTGGCGGGGCTCAGCTGGCTGAGCGTCATCACATGCACTGGGAGGATGGTTTGATTCCTAGTCAGGGCACCGGTCTAGGATGCAGGCTCCATCCCCAGCAGAATCTGAAGACGGAACATTCCTTACAAGACATTCAATGCCGGCCCTAACCGGTTTGGCTCAGTGGATAGAGTGTCGGCCTGTGGACTCAAGGGTCCCAGGTTCGATTCCAGTCAAGGGCATGTACCTTGGTTGTGGGCACATCCCCAGTAGGGGGCGTGCAGGAGGCAGCTGGTGGATGCTACTCTCTCATCGATGTTTCTAACTCTCTCTTCCTCTCCCTTCATCTCTGTAAAAAAATCAATAAAACATATATATTTTTTAAAAAAGACATTCAATGCCACTTCAGGCCTTTCCAGTCACCAATATCCTTAATGCACTACCTGGAACTAGGCCCAATACACAAAATTACTTTTAAAAGGGGGCTTTTAATTCCATGTACAAGTTCCTATAATTCTCCTACCCTTCCATTAAAGAAGCCTAATGGGAAAGAATAGAAATTTGTACAGAATCTCATGGCTATAGTTATTCCCAAGTACCCTATGGTTCCAAATCCACATAACCTATTATCAGCTATTCCTGTGAATTGCCAATATTTTTCAGTGATGGATTTATGCAGTGCCTTTCTCACCATTTCTGTAAAAAAAAAAAAAAAAAAAAAAAAAAAAAGACAGAAATACCTCTCTGCTTTCTCCTAGGAAGATCACAAGTTGACTTGAACAGTAATGCCCAGGTATATGAGGCAAGTCCCACCTATTTTTCTTAGATACTAAAAGCTGATTTAAATGATATCAAAGTTTTCTAGAAATTTCACAAGATTTCACTCTAATTCAATATGTAAATAATTTACTCTTATACTCTAAGACATTACTAAACTCCCAAAAGGACACCTTTTACCTATTACAACAGCTAGCTATAAAAGGACATAAGGTCTCAAAAGATGAGATTCGATTTTCCTTAAGTCAAGTAGAATACTGTTAGGTCGAAGCAGGGGGGGGAAGTCCAGAGCCTATGCATGCATATGCAAGGTAGATGGTGGCGGAGATAACTGGCAACTTCCTAGACCCCTGGCCCGAGGCGGAATTCCACATCTCTCATGCCCTCCGCCCTCCCCTCACTAAACAGCTGTATAAAAGAAGTGCCTGCGCCCCTTTTTGGGGCGAACTTCCCTGGCCCACCCTAGGACCAGCGATTTTCGCCCGGGAGCGCAAGATTAAAACTCCCCCTTTCTAATCGCCTGGACTGTGTCTTGTCTCCTGCGTTGCAAACCTTACAAATACCTTAACCACCTTACATCTAAAAATAATAATCCTGAAAGACTCACAGGAATCCTACCTTTTCCTCTTCCATAACAAGCAAGCAGCTTGGAGGATTACTGGGTTGGACTAGATATTGTCACAAATGGGTTCAAATTTTTCATTAAATGCCCAGTCTCTATATGTCCCATTAAAATCAAATTAAGCTAGCTCTAACTGGTCCAGCTCAGTGGATAGAGCGTTGGCCTGCAGACTGAAGGGTCCCAGGTTTGATTCCGGTCAAGGGCATGTACCTTGGTTGCGGGCACATCCCCAGTGTGGGGTGTGCAGGCAGCAGCTGATGGATGTTTCTCTCTCACTGATGTTTCTAACTCTCTATCCCTCTCCCTTCCTCTCTGTAACAAATCAATAAAATATATTCTAAAAAAAAAAATTTAAGCTAATCCAGTTCAGAGGAACCCACAAGGGAAATAAGCTGTAAAAGTCTGTAAAGAATTATTTAAAGCTCCCATTCTGGATCACCTTCATTATAAACATTCTAACATTTTATACATGGAAATAAAGGAAATACTTTTAGGAGTTCTAACTCAAACATAATCATCATAGACCTATATAGGCTGACAGTCAGACAGTAGACTCAGTAGGCAAGGGGCTCCCTCCCTGCAGGACAGCCATCTCCGCTAGAGACGTGTTATTCAAACCAACAGGAAAGACAGTGCTGGGCTCTCCTTTACGTCCCTCGTTCTGTTGGATCTCCGTGGAGCTCTTATCACAGTGAACACTTCCCTCAGTGGACTGGCTCTTGCCTTCTGCACCTACCAGTAGTATGACTTGAACTGGATGTAACAACTTTGCTACTTGCTTTGATGTTTTGCTTACTAACCACCTTCATACACATACACACACACACACACACACACACACACACACACACATATTTTTAATTAATTTCAGAGAGGAAGGGAGAGGGAAAGAGAGATAGAAACATCAATGATGAGAGGGAATCATCGATCGGCTGCCCCTGCACGCCCCCCTAGTGGGGATCGAGCCTGCAACCTAGGCATATGCCCTTGGCTGGAGTTGAACCTGGGACCCTTTGGTCCATAGGCCGACGCTCTATCCACTGAGCCTAAACAGCTAGGGCCTAACCACTTTCTTGTTCCTAGGAATGGTTTACAGGAAACACCTTAATAATGCTGACTTAGCCCTAACCGGTTTGGCTCAGTGGATAGAGCATCCGCCTGTGGACTGAAGGGTCCCAGGTTCGATTCTCGTCAAGGGCATGTACCTTGGTTGTGGGCACGTCCCCAGTAGGGAGTGTGCAGGAGGCGGCTGAATCTCTCTTCGATGTTTCTAACTCTCTATCCCTCTCCCTTCCTCTCTGTAAAAAATTAATAAAATATATATATTTTATAAAAATAATAATGCTGTCTTAATTTAGCTTGCAGATGAATCTTTGAAAGATATACAGGGATGTGTACTGAGCTGGATATGCAATAACTTCCATAGTGGACATATTTGGAAGTTCTTATTTACCTGAATAAGAACTAACAAGCCTAATTAAGTTTTCTAACTCCGACTGTCAATGGGCCAAAGGTCAAATGGCCAATACTTACCCTGACAGTTGCTATGCCTTTGGTGTAGCTCACTTTACAATATTGTGGAAGCAGGGAGGCTTCTGGATGTGCTCAGAGCAGCCCATAAATGATGGGAAATAGGTTGCAAAATTATTAGGTGCCAACAGAAATGGAAACAATTGGCGATTACCAAAATCTCAGGCCTTTCTAAAGCTATCACCAGGGAAGCAAACGGCATGTATTTAGCGAATGCTGCAGGCAACATTAAACAGCCAAATTACCGAAACCTGAGCATGCTCCTTAATTCTTATCTATAATAATGAAAGGGTAATATGCTAATTAGACCAGATGTCAGGATGACGTCCTTCCTGACAAAGCCGGGGCTGGAAGGAAGCCAGCCGGAGTCCCGGGTGCCTGCGGGTGGCCCGAGAGAAGCTGGCTGGGGTCCCGAGTGCCTGCAGGTGGCCCGAGGGAAGCCGGCCCAGGTCCTAGGTGCTGGAGGGAAGCTGGTGCAGCTGGGGGAAGGAAGATCTACTCTTGCACCAATTTTCATGGATCAGGCCTCTAGTTAAATTAATTAAAAACAAAACAACAAAACCCACACTTCCAATGGACAGCAGCAGAATATGGCAAAAATGGGGAGGGGGGGTGGGGGGAACGTTTGTCCCAAGCTAACAGGTAAGACTTAGACCCAATCAAAGTCCAATCTTCTCTATAGGGCGCAATCACCTATACTTTAACATGTACATTAGATAAAACTCTGGGTCCTAAAAAGACAATTTCATGAAGCACACAATATTACGAGTACTGTAGCTCAAAGCGTACAGAAGTTCTGTCCAAATATAACCCTGGAAAATCATTCCATGGATGCCAAGGACATTTCCCACTTCCTTTAGATCCATTTGGGGTATGGTAATTGGATTTTTAAAAATATTTGTATTGATTTCAGAGAGAAAGAGAGAGGGAGAGAGATAGATGCATCAATAATGAGAGAGAATCATTGATGGGCTGCCTCCTACACACAGTCTACTGGGGATCAAGCCCGCAACCCAGGCATGTGCCCTTGACTGGAATTGAACCCGGGACCCTTCAGTCCACAGGCCAATGCTCTATCCACTGAGCCAAACCTGCCAGGGCTCGTAATTGGATTTTATACAAATGCTGCTATCTCAAATATATAAATATGTGTTAGCTATGATTTGTATGGTTTGAGACATTGCCTTGCAGGAGAGCGACAGCCTTAATGGTAGTAATATATCAGGGGAAGGGGAGGGGAATTCATGCCCTGGCCACCTGACTCAGTTGGTAGGAGCACCCTTACACCAAAAGGTTGCAGGTTTGATTCCCATTGAGGACATATACCGAGGTTTCCCATTTGATCCTGGTTGGGGCATGTATGAGAGGCAACCGATGGATGTTTCTCACATCAATATTTCTTTCTCCCTCTCTCTCTAAAAATAAATAAAAATAGCCGAAACCGGTGTGGCTCAGTGGATAGAGCTTCGGCCTGCGGACTGAAGGGTCCCGGGTTCGATTCCGGTCGAGGGCATGTACCTTGGTTGCGGGCACATCCCCAAGTGGGGGGTGTGCAGGAGGCAGCTGATCGATGTTTCTCTCTCATCGATGTTTCTAGCTCTCTATCCCTCTTCCTTCCTCTCTGTAAAAAAAAAATATATATATATATATATATTTCCCCTCCGGTAAGGATTTTTTAAAATATTATTTTTATTGATTTCAGAGAGGAGGGGAGAGGGAGAGATAGAAACATTCACAGGCTGACACTCCATCCACTGAACCAAACCAGCTAGGGCAGTGGTTGGCAAACTCAGTCAACAGAGCCAAATATCAACAGTACAACTATTGAAATTTCTTTGGAGAGCCACATTTTTTAAACTTAAACTTCTTCTATCGCCACTTCTTCAAAATAGACTCGCCCAGGCCGTGATATTTTGTGGAAGGGCCACACTCAAGGGGCCAAAGAGCCACATGTGGCTCGTGAGCCGCGGTTTGCCAACCACTGGGCTAGGGCCTCTGGTATTTTAAAAGATAGCCCTGGCTGGTGTGGCTCAGTGGATAGAGCGTCAGCCTGCAGACTGAAGGGTCCCAGGTCCGATTCCTGGTCAAGGGCACATGCCCAGGTGGTAGGCTTGATCCCCGGGGGCGGGGGCGGAGGGGGGGGGCGCATGCAGGAGACAGCGGATTCATGATTCTCTCTCATCATTGATGTTTCTCTCTCTCTGTCCCTCTCCTTTCCTGTCTGAAATCAATAAAAATATATTTTCAAAAAGGAAAGAAACAACTACAAATTCAGAAAAAAATAATTCTCAAATGAAAAATTCCCTCTGAGTTACAGTGACTCATTTTACTGGGTAAATAATGCAATCCGTTTGTAACATCTGGCCTGTTCTACAATACTTCCCTTGTGCCTATCGTGGTTCCTAAGTCCATGCTCAACCACTGAGCCACATGAGCCGGGCAACACTTCTTTAATTAAAAAGCATTCTATCGGCAGATGAGTGGATTAAAAAACGGTGGTTCATCTACACAATGGAATACTATGCTGATGTTTAAAAAAAGGAACTTTTACCATTTGCAACAGCATGGATGGAACCGGAGAGCATTATGCTAAGCAAAATAGGCCAGTCGGAGAAAGATCACTATCACATGATCTCACTCATATGTGGGATATAATGATCAGCATAATTTGATGAACAAAAATAGATCCAGAGACAAATGGTAGGGGAGGGGGAGGTTAGAGAGCAACCAAAGTATGCATGCATATTAACACAACCAATGGACACGGACACTGGGGCGGTGGGGGCTTGCCGGGGTGGGAATGGCTGGGGGTTGGGGGCGAGGGGTCAATTGGGGCGAGGGGTCAATTGGGGAAAAAGGAGACATACTATTATGTAAAACTTTAGACAATAAAAAAAAGAGAGCCCTAACTGATTTGGCTCAGTTGCTAGAGTGTCAGCCTGCAGACTCAAGGGTCCCAGGTTCCATTCCAGTCAAGGGCATGTACCTTGGTTGCAGGCACATACCCAGTGGGAGGTGTGCAGGAGGCAGCTGATTGATGTTTCTCTCTCATTGATGTTTCTAACTCTCTATCCCTCTCCCTTCCTCTCTGCAAAAAAATCAATAAAATATATATATTTTTTAAAAAGATAGAAGAGGGAAAAAAGCATTCTATGGTGGCTAGTCATGTCCTAGGCCAGCATCTTCCCTGACAAAGGTCAACTGGGACCCTGGCTGAGCCTAAGGGCTTTTTGCATCTACGGTCACATACCTTCTGAACAGCAGGGTAACTTCCCTTTTTCTGGACCCCTCAGGGCACAACCCAAGTGTGAAGGTAGAGACCACTAGTTCCCTCATTCTTATTATCCTAATTGTTGACTGTTAACTGCCCTGCACCCACCTGTGTCAATAAAGCGAGTGTCTATCATTTTACCATCTATCCCAGTGGTCCGCAAACCAGCGGCTTGCGAGCCACATGCGGCTCTTTGGCCCCTTGAGTGTGGCTCTTCCACAAAATACCACGGCCTGAGGTGAGTCTATGTTGAAGAAGTAGCGTTAGAAGAAGTTTAAGCTTAAAAAATTTCCAAAGAAATTTCAATCGTTGTACTGTTGATATTTGCCTCTGTTGACTAATGAGTTTGCCGACCACTGGTCTATCCAATCCCAGAGGTTCTCTCCCCCTACTTTGCTTTCTCCCGCCTCCCTCATCTATCACCAGTGGAGTCCATGGAACCCACTTTCATTTCCCCTTTAAATGTCATTGTATAAAACACGGTGAAAAACAGCCATTCTCCGGAGCATTATCCCCATCCATGGAGTTTCTGCTTCCCGGCAACTGTCGACAGTTTGGCTCAAATAAACTCACCAAAAATTCTTTACGGCTTTGACTGTTACCGATGTTACCAGGAGTTTAAAAAGTAAAAAATAAATAAAAACTAAAAGAGTGTGAGGCCCTGAAATGAGCTCCACAACCCAGCCCCCTAAGCGGCTCTGCACCTGCAGGAACCTGTGGGAACGAAAGGGCTGTGGAGGGCCTGGCACCACCACCAGGACCCAGGGGCTCAGGCTGCTCAGGGCCCTGGCCCAGCCCCGGGGGCCAGGAGATGCCTGCATTCCCTCGGGGCTCAATGTCCTCTTTTGTTCACAACCATCTATGGACCAGAGCTCAGAATGAAAGTTGTGGAGGAAAGGGGCCACATGCTGACCTGACAGCTCAGGGGAGGCCTGCATGGCGGTCCTGCAGACTCAGACCTAAAGTCACCACAAGGGATGGTCTGACATTAAACCTGAACTAAAGTAGTGATGGTGGGTAGTCACCTCCCAGGCCCCTATCTTCCCTGACAAGGTCAACCTTTACCTTAACTGAGCCGATCTGCCTTTTTGCATCTGTGATAACACACCCTTGAAATGTCTGGGTAACCCTAACAGGTTTGGCTCAGTGGCTAGAGCATCGGCCTGCAGACTGAGGGTTCCAGGTTCGATTCCGGTCAAGGGCATGTACCTTGGTCGCGGGCACATTCCCAGTAGGAGGTGGGCAGAAGGCAGCTGATCGATGTTTCTCTCTCATCGATGTTTCTCTCTATTCCTCTCCCTTCCTCTCTGTAAAAAATCAATAAAATAGCCCTCGCTGGTTTGGCTCGGTGGATGGAGCATTGGCCTGTGGACTGAAGGGTCCCAGGTTCGATTCCTGTCAAGGTCACATGCCTGGGTTGTGGGCTCGATCCCCAGTGCGGGGCATGCAGGAGGCAGCCGATCAATTATTCTCTTTCATCATTGTTGTTTCTCTCTCTCTCTCCCTCTTCCTTCCTCTCTGAAGTCAATAATAAAAAAAGTCGTTTTTAAAAAATATATATATGTTACTGATTTTTTACAGAAAGAGAGGGAGAGGGAGAGAGAGAAACATCGATCAGCTGCCTCCTGCACACTCCCTACTGGGGATGTGCCTGCAACCAAGGTACATGCCCTTGACCGGAATCGAACCCGGGACCCTTCAGTACGCAGGCCGACGCTCTATCCACTGAGCCAAACCAGTTATTAGGGCGATAAAAAAAAGTTTTTAAAAAAAATCAATAAAATATATTTTTTTAAAAAAAGAGAAACGTCTGGGTAACTTGTCACTTCCCTTTTTCTGGACCCCTTAGGGCACAACCTGAGGTGCTGGGCGCCAGGCTATTTCATTATTATCGTGTGAATTGTTCCCGCACCCGCCTAAGTATGCGCCCATCATTTTCCTCTTCATCCAGTCCGGGGGTCCCCCCGCTTTGCTTGCTCCCGCCTCTCTAGTCCGTCCCCAGTGGGTGTCAGGGCACCCACCCGCCTCCCGCCTCCAACTGCGATGTGTGAACACGGAGGGAACCCGCCTTCTCGGAGCTCCATCCCCACCCGAGGGTCTGCTTCCCGGCGTGTGTCCACAGTTTGGCTCAAATCAGCAGTTCTTACAGGTTTCAGCGGTTTTTACGTTAGCAAAGGAAAACTCCCCACGCACCACCTCGCCTCCCCGTCTCCTTTGCTTTGAGACACAGAACTGGGCCTCAGTTCCCCCAACCCTCCCGGCTCCGCCGCCCCTGCGCTGTCCCCCCGGCGGCCCCTCGGCCCCTCCCTCGCCCCCCTCACGTCGCGGGTCACCCCCGAGCGCCGAGCGGTCCCGCCGCGGGGCCTGGGCTGCAGAAGAGACGGGCGCCCGGCCCCGGGGCTGCGGGGTTGGGGGGACACGCTCACCTCAGCCGGGCGCCTCGGCGCGGCCGCCGCCATCGGACTCTGCGGGCGGAGCGGGGCCTGCGAGGCCCGGAGGCCCCCGAACCCGGACAGCGGCGGCTGCACCAGCCCGGGAGCCGCCTCGCACCGCGGGGACGACCCTCCTGCGCGCGCTCCCTCCCTCAGGACTTGGCGCGCTAACTCGTTGAATCCCCCAAACAGGCCCACCTGACAGCCTAGAGGAGGCCGCCGGAAGTCCCGCCCTAAACTCCTGTGCATCATTTAAAGACCCCGTTTCCTGGGCTTTCATTGGCTCAATCCGCCATTGTTGGACGCATTGCCTTCTGGGTAATGTAGTTTCTCCAGCCGAAGCGCCGGGTTATGGACAGAGGTTAGGAACCGCAAAGCATGAGGCTTTCTGTGGTTCAGAGGTAGATCCTGAGGCTAGAAAGCATGAGGCCGCTGGTTTGACTCCTGGACAGAGCCCATATCTGTGCTGTGGTCTCCTTGCTGGCGCCTTCACAATGTCCCTTTTTCTTTTTGGATCCACAATGTTTCTATCTCTCTATTCCCCTCCCTTCCTCTCTCTCTCAAAAAAAATAAAATAAAAGTAATAACTAAGGTGTGGCCTAGACCCTGGATGAGTAGGTCAATCTGTTCGAGGGTCTTCTCCTGAAGCCAAGGCTGGGGTTGGGTCCCTGGTCATGGCTGCAATGACACCTTTAGGTTCTGGGGAGGTTGGCAGGTTTGTGGCTAGTGTTGTACGACTGATAATCCTGTAGGAGTTCCTTAATGTTAGCTCTTTAAAAAAATGTTTAAAATATATTTTTATTGATTTCAGAGAGGAAGGGAGACAGAGAGAGAAACATCAATGATGAGAGAGAATCACAGATTGGCTGCCTCCTGCACGCCCTCTACTGAGGATCAAGCCTGCAACCCAAGCATGCGCCCTGACCTAGAATTGAACCTCAGATAGAATTGAACCTCGGATTTCCTGCTTCAAGGGTCAACACACAAGCACTGAGCCACACTGGCTGGGCAGTGTTAGCTTTTTCTAAAGTGATTCACGGGGGCTCTTCTGGGCTGAATGGTGTACGGCTGAGCCATGCACAGAAATTGTAACCCCCGGTAACTCAGAATGTGACTGTATTTGAAAACAAGGTCTATAAAAATGTAATTACACGCTCAATAGATTGGACTGGTGTCCTCATGGGAAGAGATTAAAACACACACACACACAGTAGCGCTAATATGAGGACACAGAAACCAGCCATCTGCAAGCCAAGGAGAGAGGCCTCAGGAAAAACCAACCCTGCTGACACCTTCATGTGACTTCTAGCCTGAAAATATGTAAAAATAAATTAATTTCTGCTTTTTAAACTGCCAGCGTGATGTGCTTTGTTATAATAGCCCAAACAGACAAATACAGGGCCCATCATCATCTACGAAAAAGGGAGAATCTGCAGGGCACCCAGATAAAAAGGGCCCCAGCTGATGTGGCTCAGTGGATAGAGCGTCAACCTGCGGACTGAAGGATTCTGGGTTTGATTCCGGTCGAGGGCACATGCTGGGGTTGTGGGCTCCATCCCCAGTAGGGGGCGTGCAGGAGGCAGCCCATCCATGATTCTCTCTCATCATGGATGTTTCTATCTCTCTCTCCCTCTCCTTTCCTCTCTGAAATCAATAAAAATGTTTTAAAAAAGAAATCAGCAAACAGGCCATGGCCAAGTAGCTCAGTTGGTGCATTGTCTCAATACACCAAGGTTGAGGATTTCATCCCTAGTCAGGGCACATATAAGAATCGAGCAGTGAATGCATCAATAAGTGGAATAAATCTTATTTATTTATTTAATAAGTGGACACTTATCTCGCCTCCTCTCTCTACAAATAAAGAAAAATAAAACCAGTGAAACATTCAGAAAACGTTGAGCTCCTTGGCTCTTATGGCCATATGGCCCACTCCTTCAGGGACGTCACGTATCACCATCAGAAGTAACTGACGGGAAGACCCCAGTGTCCAGGGAGTTCACTCCCTGTACCAGACGCTGCCTTGCTCCTTGCAGTCCTGCCCAGTATTACAAGAAGCACAGGTACTATACTCAGTCCCTATTATCTCACTAGAGGCCCGGTGCACAAATTCGTGCACGGGTGGGGTCCCTCGGCCAGGGGGAGGGCCCGTGGGGGGAGGTTGGCTGTGGGAGCACACTGACCACCAGGGGGCAGCTCCTGCATTGAGCGTCTGCGTCAGTGACACGTTGACTGGTCCTAACGGTCACTTAGGCATAGATAGATAGATAGATAGGTAGATAGATAGATACATATAGATTAAGTCCACCTTTTGGTCCCAAAAGAATCATGACAAAACAATGGCTACTCTTGAAAACAAGCCCAGAAAAGCTGAATTACACTTAACAGCGCTGAGGGCTGAAGATTAGCATGCCTGAGGTGATGGCTCCCGCGATCACCATCTGACTGCCGACCCTGCGCTTAATTTTTTTAAATTCTTTAATGTTCAAAGTAGATAGTGCACTTATTGATCCTTCCCCAAAGTGGGCTGAGATGCCGGTTTTGTGTGAATGTGTGTCATCTGCCCTTTCGGCCAGCTTTATTGAGGTGTCATTGATTAACCTGTGAGATCGTTATACTGAACATGCTGTGACTTGATACAGAGATACATTGTGAAAAGCTGATTAAGGCTTTTTTTTTTTCTTTAATCCTCACCCGAGGATATTTTTCTCTTGATTTTTAAGGAGAGGGAAAGACAGAGAGAGATATTGATGTGAGAGAAACACATCGGTTGGTTGCCTCCTGCATGAGCTCCGACCAGGGCCAGGGCCAGGGAGGAGCCTGCAACGGAGGCACGTGCCCTTGACCGGAATCGAACCCGGGACCAGTTGGTCTGCAGGCCGACACTCTCTCCACTGTGCAAACCAGCTCGGGTTGACTAAGGCTTTTGATTGGAGGGTTCTGACTTCTTTTTGAAGAAGGTTTGCAATTTTTTAAAAAACTCGGAATTTAGCAGGATTTGTGACCTGCTAAAGGTGTAACTGTGAAACATCAGTGTTCCTTTCCCAGAAATTGGGAGATGTCCAGTCAGAAGTTTAAGTAGCAGGAACTATAGTTTATACACACGTCTACACTGCACATATGTGGATGGCTCAGGGGGAATCTCAGAATTTTAAATTACACGACAAATGAAGAACCAATTATAGACAACATTAACACCCCTAACCGGTTTGTCTCAGTGAATAGAGTATTGGCCTGTGGACTGAAAGGTCCCAGGTTCGATTCTGGTCAAGGGCATGTACCTGGGTTGCGGGCACATCCCTAGTAGGAGGTGTGCAGGAGGCAGCTGATCGATGTTTCTCTCTCATCGATGTTTCTAACTCTCTATCCCTCTCCCTTCCTCTCTGTAAAAAATCAATAAAACATAATTTTTTAAAAAAGAGTTTGCTTATAATGTCTTACCATGAATTGGTTAATAATTTTTAGGGAACTCTCTATCCCTCCGGCTATGGAAGGTCCTCCTCCTGGGGGTACCCTAGCCCACAAAGAACGGACTGGTTCTGGCAGTTGTCTCGGTGGATGAACCCGTAAGGTGAAATTTGGGGGCTGGTGTGGTGTGGCCGGGCCCTTGGGCTTGAATGAAGTGCTCGGTGTCTCGCCAGTGACAAAAGGGATGCTGGTGACTGGTGGCGCACAGCGGTATCGCACGCATCCGCTACCTGGGGCTGAGGATGACGGAGCGGCAGGGGAAGCACAGGTCTCGAGACCCAGCAGGCTTGCAAGGAGGATGAAGGCAGCGAGAGTGACAGGAACTGTGGTGAGGGAGGGCTCGTTATTGCTTACAAAGCGAAAGTCCCCACAGGAGAAGCAGGAAATGCCACGCGAGCCCTAAAAGAGGAAGCTCTGAGCCCGGCCGGCGTGGCTCCGTGGCTGAGCATCGACCTAGGAACCAGGAGCTCAGGGTTCGATTCCTCGCCGGGACACATGCCCGGGTTGTGGGCTTGATCCCAGCATGGGGTGTGCAGGAGGCAGCCCATCCATGCGTCTCTCTTTTCGTGGTTCTCTCTCTCTCTCCCTCTCTGAAATCGATAAAACTACGTATTTAAAAAAAGAAATAGGTCTCATTTCTATAGCTACAGGGCTCATATTTCTGAAAGTCAAAACATTAATGCCGCGCTGGGCTGTACTGACAGTTGAACACAGTATGGCAATGTTTCCCACGTGACACGTAGGCGGTGATTGATCAAGTGGGGTACGGGACGATTGATCAAGTGGGGTACGGGACCTGGGAACGGGGACCCCTGGTGGATGCAAAGGAAAATGACCATCTGGAAGTTGTAGGTCATTGAGTCCCTTACCGGGTGTCTAGGGGGGAACTAGCCTTCCTCTGCTAACATCACGGGGGGGGGGGGGGGGGGGGGGGGGCAGCCACCTGTAAAGGAATGCCACTTCTTCCCAAGACCCACCACAAAAACTTACAGCTAGTTCTAACTGCCAGCAGGGTCCAGGGAAAAAGTGGACACATCGCAAGAATCGTATTTACTTGCTAGTATTTATTAGAAAACTGGGGAGCAGCCCTAGCTGGTGTGGCTCAGTGGATAGAGCGTTGGCCTGCGGACTGAAGGCTCCCAGGTTCAATTCCGGCCAAGGGCACATGCCCGGGTTGTGGGCTCAGTCCCCGGTGGGGGGCGTGCAGAAGGCAGCCGATCAATGACTCCCTCTCATCACTGATGTTTCGATCTCTCTCTCCCTCTCCCTTCCTCTTTGAAAGCAATAAAAATATTTTTTAAAAAAGAAAAAGAAAAACGGGGAGCAAAGTGCATATGGGCCCTAAAGCACTTTGACCAAGGAGGAAAGAATGCAGGAAGAGGCCAGTTGCTATGGATGAAAGGGCCAGACGCCTGGATATTGTGCAGCACGAGCTCCTGCAGTGAGTGGGTTAGTTCACGCAGCGCGAGGAGCTGGCTCTGACAGCCCACCTGTCCAGGTGTCTGTCGGTTCAACAGCGGCCTTTCCGTGAACGAGCCCGAGATGCCAGAGCGTGCCTGGCGCGATGTTCGGGACAGAACTGAAAGGCTGAGTGCCCGGCCGGTGTGGTTCCGTGGTTGAGTGTCGAGCCAGGAACCAAGAGGGTTTGATACCCTGACAGGGCACATGCCTGGGTTGCGGCCCGATACTGTGTGTGGGGCATGCCGGAGGCAGCTGATCGATGGTTTCTCTCTCGTCGATGTATTTCTCTGTCACTCTCCCTTCATGAGGGATAGGCATATCGGCTTAAGGTGTCCTGTGTGAGAAGGGCATCTATACATTCACTCACCACATTCTTTTATTTTCCATATTTTATAATGGTGACATCTTGGAGAGCCTGCGGACCTGGAAGAGACTGCCCCTCCCAGGGCTAGTTAATTATCTGTAATAATAAAAGGGTAATATGCTAATTAGACCAGACGTCTTCCAAACACCCTTCCTGACAATGCCAGGGCTGGAGGGAAGCCAGCCGGGGTCTGGGGTGCCTGCGGGCGGCCAGAGGAGGGAAACCCAGGTCCCAGTGCTGGAAGGAAGCTGGTGCCGGCAGCCGGGGAAAGGAAGGCCTACCCTTGCCCGAATTTTCATGCATCGGGCCTCTAGTAAAAGATAATAGAAAACCTGTCCCTTTGCCCCAAAAAAGGCACAAATAGCCCTAACCGGTGTGGCTCAGTGGATAGAGCGTCGGCCTGCAGACTGAATGGTCCCAGGTTCGATTCCGGTCAAGGGCATGTACCTTGGTTGCAGGCACATCCCCAGTGGGGAGTGCAAAGGAGGCAGCTGATCGATGTTTCTCTCTATCCCTCTCCATAAAAAAAAATCAATAAAATATATTTAAAACACACACACAAATAAACGACCTGCCCACCAGCCTACCATTCTTTCATATGCAAACCTACCGACCCAAAGCCATACTGTCTGCCACCTTTATCTGACTCACACACCAGGCCAATGTTTCTTCTAAATAAAACCAGGGCGAGGTAGCAGGAAACTGGGGCGACCCTATGCACCAGCACCTGCCAGAGTGACTCAAACTTTTGTGTCTGACGGGGCCTATGCTTCCCGGCCTTGCCTTTCTCCAGGAACCGACCAGAAAGGCCTGCGCCATGGTCTCCTCACTCCTTTCTGCGTGTTACCCACACTGTCGCTTCCCCCTGTGGCCACGTGTGACACAGCCTGTCTCTGCTCTCGGGAACTGTGAGCAATAGAAACTTCTTATAGAGGCACAAACTCTCCAAGTCCCCATTCGGTCACCTCTGTAAATTAGAACCCCGTGGGTAGCCTGGCCGGCGTGGCTCAGTGGCTGATCATCGACCTATGATCCAGGAGGTCACAGTTCGGTTCTGGGTCAGGGCACATTCCCGGGTTGTGGGCTCCATCCCCAGTAGGGTGTGTGCAGGAGGCAGCCATTCAATGGTGTTCCTCTCTCATTGATGTTTCTAGCTCTCTCTCCTTTGCCTTTCCTCTCTCTTTAAAAAATATCAATAAAGCCCTAACCGGTGTGGCTCAGTGGATAGAGCGTCGGCCTGCGGACTGAAGGGTCCCAGGTTTGATTCCGGTCAAGGGCATGTACCTTGGTTGCAGGCACATCCCCAGTGGGAGGTGTGCAGGAGGCAGCCGATCGATGTTTCTCTCTCATCGATGTTTCTGACTCTCTATCCCTCTCCCTTCCTCTCTGTAAAAAAATCAATAAAATATATTTTTAAAAATCAATAAAAACATATTTAAAATAAAACAAAGCCACGAGTATAATGAAGATCATTGCTGTAGGGGGCAGGGTGACTGCTCCACAGAAGACCATGCATTGCTGCTAGCTCTCTGGCTAACTGGGTTCCTTAAAGGGCCTACCCTGCGGGGCTGGGGTGACATGCTGTGCCTGCGTACACAGCATCAGGACTCCAACGCCAATGATCTCATCCTGGGCCCCGTGGCTCAGTGGTTACAGCACCAGCCTGCACATGGAAGGGCTGAGGGCTGGGTTCCCAGTCAAGGGCACATACCTGGGTTTCGGCTTCGCTCCCCTCTCCACCGGGGTGGGTGCGGGAGGCAACCAATGGATGTTTCTCTCACATCGATGTTTCTCTCTCTCTCCTCCCTCCCTCCCTCCCTCCCTCCCTCCCTCCCTCCCTCCCTCCCTCCCTCCCTCCCAGTGCCTCTGAAAAGCAATGGGGAAATATCCTCAAGCGAGGACTAAACATGACAAAGACCTCACGGGCCTTTCCGGACATCTTCATTTAGTCTCCGGCGCGGAGATTTCCTGGCCGTACAACGGACGCACTGGGGGCCACCTGGTCCCTGCCCGGCCCTCCCGGAGGGCCGAAGGTAACGGTTAACAGACCAGGCCCAGGCCCAGGCGTTAGGAATGGTTTCCCTGAAGCAGGCGTTCGGGGCCCTGGCCAGTGGCTCAGCTGGTTGGAGTGGCCCAGCGCACGGGGAGGTCACGGGCTGGAGCCCCAGTCAGGGCACACACCCAGTTCGCAGGTTTGATCCCCGCGTCCGGGTGCCTAAGGGAGGCAGCCAAGGTTCCTCTTATCCCGATGATGCTCTCTCTTTCGTCCTCTCTCTCTCTCAAGTCAACAAAAATACACCCGCAGGTGGGGGAAGATGAAAGAAAGAATCAAGTCCCACTTTCATTAATAAAAAAAAAGTTGTTGGGTGAGATGACCCTGCAGCACCGGTCAGTGTGGGCCACCCGTCGCCTCCCGCCTCCGGCGGCAGAACTGCCTTGGTCTGTGTCTCCGGGATGTCCTGCCGACAGGGGCCGAGCGCGGACTGCAGAGTCAAGGGGACCCAGTGGCCGTGCGGGGAGCGTCCCTCCTGAGGGACCAGGGCACACGAGCAGCTGGCATGCGGCTTCAGAGGCGACTCTCTCTGCTGCTGCGTACGCTTCGGAAACGTTTGCCCACATGTATGTAAAAAGCATACTCCCGGCCCAGCTGGCCTGGCCTAGTGCTTACGCATCCACCTATGAACCAGGTCACGGTCCGATTTCAGGTCAGGGCACACACACAGGTGGCAGGCTTGACCCCCCCCGTGGGGCGTGCGGGAGGCAGCCAATCAATAATTCTTTCGTCATCGACGTTTCTATTTTTCTCTCTGAAATCAATAAAACCGTATTAAAAAAACACGGAAACTGTTCCATAGGGCAAAGAAGTCACTCGGGTCACTGAGGAATGAGCGACATGCCAGCACGTCTTTGGATGCTACACTGTCATCCCATTCATTAAACAATGAATTCACAGAAAGGGAACGGGCAGTGTGCCAAAGGAGACAGAGGCAGTGTTCATAAACAAATGCATGGTGAGCAGTTAGGGAGAGGGAACTGCAACAAACAAGCTACCACTACGCTGATATCCGGGGACATTTTAAACATTAGCCACGAAGGGCTGGCCGAGGTGCAGAAGAATCCGAGTCTTCATACACAGTGGGATGGTGGGAAGGCAAAGGGCCAACTGAGATCACAGTTCCGCATTTTGTAAAAACGTGAACATTTATCCACACTGTAACCGTGGGAGAAACGCGGTACGAATCGACATAAAGAACGGAAAGCACACATTCGTAGCAGCTTTATTGGTAATACCGCAAACCCGGAAGTAACCCTAACCATAGGCAGATCAATGGGGAAGCCAAGGGGCTATTTACAGTACAGACTACGCCTAAGCAGTAAAAAGAATTAGCTATTCACATCAGCATTACTGTTGGAATCTTGAAATAATTGTGCTGCGTGAAGGAAACCGTTATTTTTCGAGGGTAGACACCTATGACATTATAGGAAATACAAACTAATCTATCTATTGTAAATAAAGGCGAATCAATGGCTGCGTTTAGGGCTGCGACAGGCAGGGAGAGGTTATAAAAGGGCAGGTGGTAAACACAGGGTGGAGCAAAAGTAGATCGACAGCATGGGAATCAACATCATAATTAATAAATAATACAAGAATAAACTCTATGTTTCATGTACTCACTACTTGACACGTACATCTGTCCCACCCTGCCTGTGAGTGACGGGTCAGTCCATTTGCTGTGGACGGTTTCATAGCTTTATCCGTATGTCAAAGCTCACCAAACAGTACACGTTAGGTAAGTGCACTTGGTTGCGTGGACTATACATATGTACATGAATAAAGCTTTAAACTCTGGGTCCGCCGAGACCTGGCAGCCCCTTTTCTAAGTCAGGCTAGCCTGCGCGGACCCTACCTCTCCCCACAGGTCCTGGGAGGGGCAGCCTAGCTGGAGGGCAGCGAATACTGGCACGCGAGGAAGACTCCTGCCCTCCGAGCCACAGGAATGGCGACTGGGTCGCAATGACGGTCCCGGGAATGACTACAGAACATCACCTTCCTTCCCGCTCGGTTTGCTCGTCAGTAGAGCAATGGCCTGGAGGTGTGCACCTCAGAGGCGAGGGGTCCACAAAGCTGTTAGAAGCAGTTACAAAGGTCACGAGAGGGTCTGCAGCCACGGGCCACAGGAGCCACAGGCCCTGGAACATGTGGCTGAGCTCCCAGAAGAGACACCCTCGTTCTAATCTGCTAGTCTCCCCCTCGCGGCGAACACAGTGCTTCTGTCCCAATTGTGGTCCCACCTAACCCTGAGCCTTACCAATCACTCCACGTCCGACAGCTCGTCCTCCGTGGCCCGTGGCTCCCTTGCCGGACCTCAGCACAGGCGCAAGTATGCAATGTACACAGTAAAAAAGGGAATAAAATTCATATTGTCCACAGAAGCACGAAAAAATGCCCTCTTCAGAGTGACCTCTGACCTCCCCCATAATCGTGGCACCAGGATTTACACCAGGACCACAAAGACATGCAGTCTTTCTTGCGAGGCCTTGGGCAGCAATACAAACTTAGCCAACACTGGACAAAGAGCGACTTTCTACTGTCACCGTCCCTTCTGAAACACAAGACAGTTAGGGATCCCCACAAACACGTTCCCCTCCACACACTGGCAGATCACAATTCTTATTCCAAATGACCTCACGCAGAGACTGTACAACCACCAAAATTAAAGGTACCAAGACCTTCACAAACATACCACGATCCAAAAAAGCTTACAGCAAAGGGTCCAGGTTGGCGACGGAGAACCTGGGAGAATTCATCACAGCATCCACATGGGAACAACGTCCATAAAGAAGGTAGCTCTTCTTAGCCGAGGGGGGTCCTCTGGACCAGCCCTGGGTCAGGTCCACCCCTAGCGGAGAGAAAGGAAGGAGGGGGCCCCCAAGAGGCCTGCGTAGTCCTCATTTCTTCCAGCAGGAAAACACGGAGGGCAGCTTCCCTGAGCACGCAGGGGCGTGACGGACGCATCTGTGCGGGCGAGCCCGGTGGAGGAGGCCTCAGCTACAAAATCTAGCAGTGACATCAACCTAGCAACAGCCCTGGGCAGGTGGGAAAGTGCAATGGACCTCCTTAAAGCCTCACTCGGACCTACAACTCATGAGGAATCTAGCACATTGTATGTTCCACTAAAACACGTTTTAATTCAGCTAAATTGGTCTCTAAGGGTCTCCCCCAGTGCTGTTAGCCTGAGAGGAAATACAGCATTCCCTGCACCATTAAGGCTTTTCCCCAGTGTGAAGTCTCCGGTGTCTAAGGAGGTTAGAGGTGCGGGTAAAAGATTTCCCACATTCATTACACTCATAAGGCCTTTCTCCAGTGTGCACCCTTTTGTGTTGAATGAGGGCGGAGCTGTGGCTGAAGGACTTGTCACAATAAGCACACTCATAGGGCCTTTCTCCAGTGTGAACTCTCCAGTGTCTAAGGAGGTTAGAAGTGCGGGTAAAAGTTTTCCCACATTCATTACACTCATAAGGTCTTTCTCCAGTGTGCACCCTTTTGTGCTGAATGAGGGCAGAGCTATGGCTGAAGGACTTCCCACAATCACTACACTCATAGGGCCTTTCTCCTGTGTGAACTCTCCAGTGTCTAAGGAGGTTAGATGCCCGGGTAAAAGACTTCCCGCATTCATTGCACTCATAAGGTCTTTCTTCACTGTGAACACTCTTATGCTGAATGAGGGAAGAGCTTCGTCTAAAGGCCTTCCCACAATCACTACACACATACGGCTTTTCGCCAGTGTGAATTCTTTGGTGTTTAATGAGGTTGAAGTTGTAGATAAAGCGTTTCCCACAAACACCGCATTCATACCGCCTCTCTCCAGTGTGAACTTTCCGATGCTGAATGAGGATGTAATTGTACCGAAAGCATTTGCCACAATCCCCACACTCATACGGCTTTTCTCCAGCATGAACTTTCTGGTGATAAATGAGGGCAGAGCTCTGCCTGAAGCACTTCCCACATTCACTACACTGATAGGGCTTTTCTCCAGTGTGAACCCTCTGGTGCTGAATGAGGGCAGAGCTGTTGGTGAAGGTCTTCCCACAGTCACTACACTCATAGGGCCTTTCTCCAGTGTGAACTCTCTTGTGTCGGATGAGGGCAGAGCTGTGGCTGAAGGACTTTCCACAATCACTACATCCATACGGATTTTCCCCAGTATGGATTTTCTCGTGTCTCATGAGATTAAATTTGTAGCTAAAGCATTTCTTACAAAAACTGCACTCGTAAGGCTTTTCTTCAGAGTGAATTCTTTGATGCTGAATGAGGGTGTATTTGCAGCTGAAGCATTTCCCACACACACTGCACTCGTAGGGCTTCCCTTCCGTGTGCACACTCTGGTGTCGGAGGAGGAAAAACTCACAGCTAAAGCACTTCCCACACACGCCGCACTCATAGGGCAGCTTTTCCCCCGGGTGAACGCTCCTGTGTAGCATGAGGTTAAAGATCTGTATCGAGGCCTTCCCACACTGGCTACACTCAAACAGCCCCTCTCCCGTGTAGACGCTCTGCTGCTGCCCCAGGTCCTGGCTGTGGAAGGCGGCCTTCTCACACTCCCCCCACTGGCGCGGACCCGTCCCACTGTGAATGGCCTGCCAGCTCTCAATGACACTGTGCGGCTCCTCAGTGCTAAGCGTGGGCTGGTGCTGGAGGAGGCCGGGCGCGGCTGCGAAGTCCTCCTCGGCCTCCCTAGCGCTGAATGGCGCCCCTGACACATAGAAGCTGTTACTGGTCATGAGCGAGGCCCTGTCCGCGTCCCCCTTCCAGGGCTCCTCGGCACTGGCTTCCCGCTGCTGCTGGTGAATGTTTGCCCGGAAACAGAAGCCCCTCACACACGCGTCACTGAAGAAGGCTCTCTGCTCAAGGTTTCCTGCTTGGACCTCAGTCAGGTGGAAAATAGCTTTCAGGACTAAGACACACTGCTCACAGGAATGTGTTTTTTCCACTGCTGGCGCCATCTCAGGCATCCCGACCTGCGACTCTCCTTCCACAGACACCATCTGCTCACCAGGGGCCTCCTCGTCTTCCGGTTTGTGCCAATAACCTGAAAGCAGAGAAACGCCGAGGAAAGGGTGGGGCATGGGTGGCCGGGGCAAGCCCCACCACAAGGGCCTGTCAGACTCCACGCGTGGGTTTCCTGGGACTGTTTGACAAGAGCCCTGGAGGCAGGTTGAATGGTGCTGCTGGCCTCTGAAGATCACAAAACCGGGGAGACCTCACCAGAAAAGCCCCACACAAAGACGGCATGCACCACATGGGAGAGAAGCAGGATCTCCAGATGCTTCTTCCGCTGACGGCTTCCAGCAAGGCTTGTTGGCTGGTGGCGTGGGCCAATAAAATTCAATAAATGAGCGGCTTGGCGTCCACACACAAGTTAAGGACGCGTGCACACCTCATAGCACGTGCGCGGGTCAACGCTGGAGAGGGAGCAGTGATGCGCAGAGGCCCAGAGGGGGCGGCTGGGAGTCACCGATAAAATGACAGGACCGCCAGGTGTCAAGTATCGGTGCGGCCAGTGGCACAGGCACCAGCACACGATTGGAAACAGGGCAGAATCTTGGCAAGATCTGAACCAGCCCTCAGGTCATGCTCTTCCCCAGTCGCCACTCACCCGGGGAGCCCTCCTCTGAGACCACCTTGCATGTGCACCCTGTGAAAAAAACCAGGGCTCCCCCCGCACCTTCCGCTGCACATCTACTCAGTGACCCGGGTCCGAAAGAAGGACAACGGAGGTGAGCAGCCAGCACGGGGAAGAGCAACTCGCAGACATCAGCATGCAGGGGAGACCTGACAAGAACAGTCCACGGTTCATGGAAGTGATGACCATGACCTGGTACAGGAAGTCACAAAGAACGCTCAGCGAGAGGAAGGGGCAGCAATGGAGGCCACGGGTCTGGACACGGCCACCCTGCAGGGACAGGCTGCAGAGGTGGGTGCACGAAGCTGTCTGCAAGACTCCTGACTCCCAGACTCGCCCGCACTTGTTTAGGCACCAGGTGTTAGGGCTGCTCGGGGGTCCAGCGCGCAGGGCCCTCCACAGCTCAGCACCGGCACATGTGACAAGAAATGGGGGCAACGAGCAGAGCCCACGGCCGGGTGTGGGACTGACACAGCCATTTCTGGAGAAAAGGGAAGGCAGGGGGCCACCTCCAGACACCGAGGAAAACATGAAGGTCTTACCCACGGACGCCACAAGCGTACAGATCTCCAGCATCACCTCGCAGTAGAGAAGTCTCTCGGCCGCATCAAGGAGCCCCCACTCCTCCTGGGAGAAGGCGACGGTCACGTCCTCAAAGCTCATGTCCTGTCACAGTAAGCACAGTGCACGCCACCATCAGCTTCTCTCCCAGGAGTTTAAGTTCACCAGACCCAACATCCACGGTCATCTGCTCCCGCCCACCTCGGAGGAGACGCCAGGCCTCGGTGCCATCCAAGTCACTCTCCGTATATTCCCAGCAATAGGGAGATGGCAGAGAGGTGACACCTGTGCCCTGAGCCTGGCCGTTGGGCCACCCTCCCCTGTGAACACAGTGGGTGTCACAGACATGGGGAAGGGGAGAAGCTGGCCACAGAGAAGGAATCATCAGACACTCTTGTCAGGCAACGCCCTGTGACCCTGCACATGGTCCCTCCAGGAAACAGGGAACAGCCTCAGCCTTCACGCTCAGGACCATTCCAGGCGCTGAGGCAGCCCTGCGCTCTGCATGGAACTCTGCACCACACGCGTGCACACGCTCCACTCCCAGAAGCATGACTGCGAAGGCACAGCCTGCGGGAAGGGACAGCCTGCGGGAAGGGACAGCCTGCGGGAAGGCACAGCCTGCGGGAAGGCACAGCCTGCGGGAAGGGACAGTGCAGCATGGTCCCCATCAGCCTTGTTCTCACGATACGCGGGAACCACCTCCCTGACGCGCCCCTGCTCACCCGCTCCTGTCCCTGTCCAGTGAGATTCCAGCCTGGGTGCTCTGACATCCACTGTCTCACCGAGACCCTCCCGTCACTGAATGAGCTTCAGCAACAGGCAGGCGGGCGGCTCTAAGCTGTGAACCCACATGGGGACCACCACACCCCTCCTCGCAGGCAATCCCCCGGGAACGCTGTCACGCTTCCACCAGATGCAACAGACGGGGGCTCACCATTCACTCTGATGTCAGTGCCAGGCCCTGCGGCCATGAACTCACACGCCCTCTCCACCAGCCCATCGCTCTTCCCACCACACCCCTCCCGCCTGCACTCCCACAGCCCCGCCCCCTCCTGTCGGGTACCCCAGTCATCTCCTTGGCCTCTCTCTTCATTTCTCAGCAAGTGGGGTCCAGAGAACGTTTGGAAAATTCTAGAGGATCGAGCACTGCCCGGATGCTGATGGTCCACACACACAGGGGCGGCTGGAGTCCAGCCCCGAAGGCCTCCCTCTCTGACGTTCCTTGTTCCCACACCACCTGCTGAGAACCACATCGGCTCCCAGGGGTCCCTTCACAGTCACAGCCTCCCCTGTCTTCACCCCACACAAGGCCCAACTCCAGGGGCCCTCCCCCAGGCCACTGAGTCTCCCAATGCCCACAGTGCACTGGGCTAGTCTGCCAGCCGGTGCCACTCCTCAGCCACACCGAGGGTCACAGCAACGTCTTGGGGAGGCTCTAGAGCCGTGTCTGCAGACCAGCACCCCCAGTCACCTGCCACCCCCCGCCCCCGTCATCCTGTGTGAGTTACTCCTCAGCCTCCACCCATCTCATGGCCACTCACCCCTTGGAGGCCATGACCACTACCCAACCGGAGTCTCCCACCCTCCACATGACCGCCTCGTCTGTCACCTATGTGTGACACCCCCATAATCACAGGCCCGAACAGGAAGCCGGGGCCTCGGGCTCAGCCTCCTCATCCTGAGCTGCTACCACCATCCTCCTTCCGACCATTACAGTGAGCTGCGACTCCTCCCAGTCCAGACACCTCCACTCCCTTCTGGGAAGTCTCCACCCTGAACCCCTCCTCGAGTTCCAGACACCCAGGAACTGCTCCCAAACATCTCATCGCTCACAGGCCAGAAATAAACCTGAGAGCCTCCACGCACACTGCTCTCACTGCTACGGACTTCCCCATCTCAGTGTACGGTGATCCCATTCCTCCAGGAGCTAAACCCACATTTCCATGCCATCCCTGTCTCCTCTCTCTCTCTCTCTCTCTCTCTCTCTCTCTCTCTCTCTCTCTCTCACCCAGGCAGTGCCCCTGGCGGGTTGCTGAGTTGGGAGGAGAGCTGTCCCGATATGACAAGGTTGCGGGTTCAGAACACATGCAAGAATCAACCAGTGAATGCATGAATAAGTAGAACAACAAATCAATGTCTCTCTCACTCTTCCTGTCTCCCTAAAATCAATAAATAACATTTTTTTAAAAAACACACAACAACAAAATCCAGGGGCCACACCTAAAACACCAAAACCCAACTGCGTCTCCCATTTCCACATCCATCATGGCCCCGTGACCATCAGTCTCCCCCGGACTATCCCAGCTGCCTCCTCCCTGGTCTCCCTGCCCCGTCAACCACACCCACATCGCCCTCCATGCTGCAGCCACAGGGAGCCTCACGGGCCCTCGGTCAGACCCCCTGCCTCCACGGCTGCCCATCTCCCATGGCCCCATCACATGCAGACAGACACCTGACTGTCACACAGCTGCTCCAGATCGGACTCCTGCCCTAGCGGTGTGGCTCAGTGGATAGAGCATAGGCCTGTGGACTGAAGGGTCCTAGGGTTTGACTCTGATCAAGGGCACAGGCCTGGGATGCGGGCTGGATCCCCAGTGGGGGGCGTGCAGGAGGCAGCCGATCAGTGATTCTCTCTCCTCATGGATGTCTCTATCGCTCCCTCTCCTTCTCCCTTCCTCTCTGAAATCAATAAAAATATATATATATTTTTTTTAAAAATTGGACTCCTGTCCCAACTATTCCCAGTTCCAATAAGAAAGCAAGGCCAGCCCTAACAGGTTTGGCTCAGTGGATAGAGTGTCAGAGCGGACTGAAAGGTCCGAGGTTCGATTCCGGTCAAGGGCATGTACCTTGGCTGCGGACTCATCCCCAGTGGGGGGCATGCAGGAGGCAGCTGATTGATGTTTCTCTCTGTCTTTCCCTCTCTCTTCCACTCTCCCTAAAAATCAATGGAAAAATATTCTCGAGGGAGGATTAAAAAATATATATATATATAAATTAAAAATAAAAATTATTTTTAATATATTTTTATTGACTTCAGAGAGGAAGGGCGAGGGAGAGAGAGATAGAAACATAAATGATGAGAGAGAATCATGGATCCACTGCCTCCTGCACGCCCCCTGCTGGGGATCGAGCCCGCAACCTGGGCATGTGCCCTTGACAGGAATCGAACCTGGACCCTTCAGATCAGAAATCAGGCCGATGCTCTATCCACCGAGCCAAACCAGCTAGGGCTGAAAATTATTATTTTTTAAAATCCTCTCACTTCCTACATATTCAAATATTTGTAGAAAGAATATGACATCTGGGGTCTCCTGCAAAAATAATCCAGTAGGATGCCCTGACTGGTGTGGCTCAGTAGGTAGAGCGTCTGCCTGTGGACTGAAGGGTCCCAGGTTTGATTCCGGTCAAGGGCATGCACCTTGGTTGCAGGCACATCCCCAGTGGGAGGTGTGCAGGAGGCAGTTGATCGATGTTTCTAACTCTCCCTTTCCCTTCCTCTCTGTAAAAAAAAAAAATCAATAAAATATATTTTTAAAAAATAAAGCAAGGTCACCTGCACCTGCAGGTGCCTGAACCAGCTCAGCCGCCCCAGGAAGCCACTGCACATCCTGGCACTGTGCCTGGGACCCCCCCACATCTCACTCCACTGGTGGCCAAACACTGAAACCACTTCTTTTTTTTTTCTTTTTTTAAAAATATATTTTATTGATTTTTTGCAGAGAGGAAGGGAGAGGGAGAGTTAGAAACATCAATGAGAGACAAACATCGATCAGCTGCCTCCTGCACACCCCCCACTGGGGATGTGCCTGCAACCAAGGTACATGCCCTTGACCGGAATCGAACCTGGGACCCTTCCGTCTGCAGGCCGACGCTCTATTCACTGAGCCACACCGGCCAGGGCTGAAACCACTTCTTACCACCTCAGACCTGGACTCAGGACTCTGGGCTGAGTGTCTGCCGGTCCCAGGGCAGGAAGAGGGGCCGGACAGTCCCAGGACCCACAACTCAGAGGCCACGAGAGTGTGAGGCCCTGACATCAGCCCCACAGACCAGCCCCCTAAGCGGCTCTGCACCTGCAGGAACCTGTGGGAACGACAGGGCTGTGGAGGGCCTGGCACCCACCGCCAGGACCCAGGGGCTCAGGCTGCGCAGGGCCCTGGCCCAGCCCCGGCGCCGGGCGATGCCTGCATTCGCTCAGGGCTCGGTCCGCAGTGCAGACTCTTGCCAATTCCGTTCTTTTTTTTAAATATATTTTTATCGATTTCAGAGAGGAAGGGAGAGGGCGAGACAGACAGGAAATCAATGATGACAGAGAATCACGGATCGGCCGCCCCTGCACTCCCCGCCCCCCTAGTGGGGATCCAGCCCGCACCCGAGGCAGGTGCCGGGCCGGGAATCGACCCTTGACCTCCCGGTTCCTAGGTCCAGGCTGGACCCCTGGACCCCGCCGGCGGGGCTGCCAGTCGGTCCTCGTTCCCGGGGCGCCGCCTCCCGCCCCGCCCCGCCCCGCCGTCCTCTCTCCGCGGTCCTTCCTCCGGGCAGTTTGGAGGAACCCCCAGAACGGCATCCCACACAACGTCCCTCTTTTGTTCCCAACCACCCGCGGCCCCCGCGCCCTGAGAAGGAAAGTAAAACTCCTCCCGCACAACCGCGCCGCACCTTCCCCGCCGCCTTGGGACACAAAACAGGGCCGGGGCTGCCCGCCTCTCCCCGGCTCGGCCGCTCCGGCGCTGTCCCCCCACCGCGGCCCCAGCCCGGTCCCCCCTGCCACCCCCGTCACACCGGGCGTCCCCTTCCCCGAGCGCCTCGCTGACCGCCAGGCCGGTGCCCGGGCTGCGGGACCTGACAGGCGCCCGCTCCCGGGGGACACGCACTCACCTCAGCCGGGAACCGCAGCGAGGCCGCCGCCATTGGACTTTGTGGGCGGAGCGGGGTCTGCGAGGCCGGGAGGCCCGGATCCCCGACCGTGATGACTCGCCAGGCCTCCGATTCGCCTCCGCACAGCGGGGACGACCCCTCCGGCGCCTCCTCCATGGCGAACCGCGGGCTCTGGAGCGCGGAGATGCGAGCCGGTGAAGGGACCCGAGAGGCCAAAATGACCGCCACGAGGAGGACCCGGAAGTCCCGCCCTGACCCCTCGCGCAGCCCAGCAACGCCCCTTTCCTGAGCTTTCATTGGCTCCGCCCGCCATCATTCGGCGCGTTGCCTTCTGGGTAATGTAGTTTCCTCCGCCGGTGGTGAACGCTAGTGTCCCAGTCACTGACCTTGGCCAGCAAAGGATTTGCCGCTGCCCCTGGCCAAGTGAGCCGGTTTGTCGGAGCGCCTTCTCCTCACGCCTCGGTCCCCAGGTCGTGGTTCAAATGACAGTTTTAGGTTTGGGGGTGGGGTTGGGGGGGGTCCTGCATGTTTGTGGGGCCTGTTGTTTGCAACTGATTACTTGTCTGCAACTGATCTGCAACTGATTACTTCAGGTTGTGTGTGTGTGTTTTAATATATTTTATTGACTTTTTTACAGAGAGGAAGGGAGAGGCATAGAGAGTTAGAAACATTGATCAGCTGCCTCCTGCACACCTCCTACTGGGGATGTGCCCGCAACCAAGGTACATGCCCTTGGTCAAATTCGAACCCCGGACCCTTCAGTCCACAGGCCAATGCTCTATCCTCTGAGCCACACCGGTTACGGGGATTACTTAGGTTTTTTGAAAACATTTTTATCTGACTTTGTGACGCTCAGAATGTTTTTTGAGGCATGTTATTATGTTTCTTAAATCTTTTGAAAAATATATTTTTATTGATTTCAGAGAGGAAGGGAAAGGTAGAGAGAGAGAGAAACATCAATGATGAGAGAGAATCATGGATCGGCTGCCTCCTGCATGCCCCCCACACACAATGGGGATCGGGATCGAGCCCACAACCTAGGCATGTGCCCTTGACCAGAGTCAAACCCCAGGACCCTTCAGTCCGCTCTATCCACTGAGCCAACCCGGCTATGGCTATTATTATTTATTTTAAATGTGTAGCTTTGGGACATTTTATTATAAAAAGCTGGTTCTCATATACCTAAGTAATGAGAACTGAGAATTCATCATACATTGGCTTCACTTTTTAGCTTGACCTTCCAGTAAGGCTTTAGCTTCATTGATTTTTTGCTGCTATATAAGGAGATCCGCCTTTGTCTGGGTGATTTAAAAGCATAATTGGCCGATGCACATCTCTTATTTTTTCCTTTATTGGCAGTAGGGCGCTGTAATAGCCACTGCAGAAGGCAGATTTTGGTAGATTAAAAAAAAACAAAAAACTTGTTTGGCCCTCTCTGGTTTGGCTCAGTGGATAGAGCGTCAGCCTGCGGACTGAAGGGTCCCAGGTTGGATTCCGGTCAAGGGCACATGCCCAGGTTTCAGGCTTGGTCCCCAGTAGGGGCGTGCAGGAGGCAGCCAATCCATGATTCTCTCTCATCATGGATGTTTCTATCTCTCTCTCCCTCTTCTTTCTTCTCTGAAATCAATAAAAGTATATTAAAAAAAAAAAAAAAAAGAATAACTTGTTTGACCTGAGGCTACATATGCTTCATGGCTTGCAAAACATAACCTCTCTCTCATCACTGCTTCTCTCTCTCTCTCTCCCCGTCCCTTCCTCTCTGAAAGCAATAAAAATCTATGTAAAAAGAAAAGAAGTCAGTGAAAATGAGGCCTTAGGGACAAGTTCAGGGGGGTGTACCCTAGTTGCAAGGCTCCTGGGGTCCCTTCGGGTTTAGGAGGTGTGTGCCTGTGGAGGAAGGAGGGGCGAGGGAGGCTCGGGTGTGCTCTGGGGAGGAGAGAGCACACTGGGTCCTTTGTCTTGTTTGTGGCTTCTCTCTGTCTCTCCTCTCTCTCTCTCTCTCTCTCTCTCTCTCTCTCTCTCTCGCAGGCAGGATTTAAAAAATATATATTTCTTTATTGACTTCAGAGAGGAAGGGAGAAGGAGAGAGAGAGAGAAACATCCATGATGAGAGAGAATCATGGATTGGCTGCCTCCTGCAGCCCCCACTGGGGATCAAGCCCGAAACCCGGGCATGTGCCCTTGACCGGAATCGAACCCGGGACCCTTCAGTCTGCAGGCTGACGCTCTACCTCCTGAGCCAAGCCGGCTAGGGCCAGGCAGGAATCTTTAGGGGAGGTCTCAGAAAAATATTCACCAGTTTTCTAAGTGACCTTCCCCAGGGTGGGGTCTCCACTGATGGGTCACTGCCACGGGCCCTGGCCAAGTCACCCACGTGGGTTTGCTGCTTTTCTGGCCCCGGAGCTGAAGTACCACCGAGGCCTAGGTGTTGTCTCGAGGGAGGGGACCTTCTGCATCTGCTGCAAGTTGCTCTGCAGGTTTGTTCAGCTCTCTGCCTCAGTTTCCCTATTCCGCTTGCCCCCGCGTGCTGGCTTGTCTCACTCTTAGCTGGAACGTGCTAACCATCTCCTGCCCAATTCAAATGCGTGGAGTAAGAAGCTGTTCTGGATGTGGTAACCCTACGTTCAGTCTGGGCCAGGACTTGGAAAGATAAGGTGGAGCCTGGCCAGCGTGGTTCAGGGGTTGAGCGTTGACCTATGAACCAGGAGGTCACGGTTTAGTTCCCCATCAGGGCACAGGCCTGGGTGGTGGGCTCCATCCCCAGTGGGGGGCATGCAGGAGGCAGCCGATCCATGATTCCCTCTCATCATGGATGTTTCTCTCTCTCTCCCTCTCCCTTCCTCCCTGAAATCAATTAAAGTATATTAAATAAATAAATGATGTAATTCTTATATTATGTGTTGTGTTTTTTTTTTTTAAAAAAAGAAGAGCCCTGGCTGGTTTGGCTCAATGGACAGAGCATCTGCCTGCGGACTGAAGGGTCCCGGGTTCCATTCCAGTCAAGGGCACAGGCCTGGGTTGCAGGCTCGATCCCCAGTGGGGGGCGTGCAGGAGGCAGCGGATCCATGATTCTCTCATCATGGATGTTTCTCTCTCTCTCTCCCTCAGCCTTCCTCTCTGACATCAATAAAAATATATTTTTTTAAAAACACACACACACACACAAAAGAAAGAAAAAGATAGAAAGGCAAGTTCTGCCTAGGGGCGGGCCCACCGCGCCTAAAGGTGGGGCTCACCTCTGGGACTGGATAGGCCGTCAGATGGTTGAATGAGCAGCCCCGGAGGACAGGTGCCGCCCCCTTAGACCTAATGGCAGAGGGATCCCGGGGCGCTGCACGCGCCGGAGAAAACAAAGGCACTGGGCGCCCCTAGGTCCCCCTGTCTGGACCGTTGCTGCTGCCCACCTGCCCCCTTGGCCGAAGGGCACGAAGCAGGGTGGGCCTGGCCAGGGACTGTTCCTAGGGAAGGGCCCTGGCAGCCCTCCTCTCCCCGTGGGGGAGCGGGTGCGACTCTTAAAAGCTGCAGGTGCACCCGGTGGCCCCGCCCCGGCGATGGAGCCCCCGCCCTGCAGGAGAGGGACAGTGAGTTCCGGCCAGACAGGCCCTTCCCACGCCTCCCGCGGAGCTGGGACGGACAGACCGTCAGGGACGTGGCCTTGGGCATTCTCGGGTTTGGCTATTAGGGCCGGAGGACTGGTCCCACAACATGCTACAGTCTGTGTTGTGGGTGTGGGTTCTGTGCTCACGGAGCTGGCCAACGAGCCAGGGTACCCCGAGAAGACCACCCGGCGTAAGGGGCGGCGGCGGGGGGGGGGGGGGGGGACCCTGGTCAGAGTCCGCCGGACGGTGAGGGCCCAAGCGCCACCCGCGGGCGCGCAGGCGGTGACACGGCCTGACTGTCCACGCGGCGCGGGCGGACCTCTCTGTACCCCGGCCGCTGCTGCCGCTGCCGCTGCTTGGCAAGAAGCCTCTCTGTCCGAGTTGGTTGATAGAACGTCAGCCCGTGGACTGAAGGGTCCCGGGTTCGATTCTGGTCAAGGGCATGTACCTTGGTTGCGGGCACATCTCCAGGAGAAGATGTGCAGGAGGCAGCTGATCGATGTTTCTTTCTTTTCTTTTTAAATATATTTTATTGATTTTTTTTACAGAGAGGGATAGTTAGAAACATGGATGAGAGAGAAACATGGATCAGCTGCCTCCTGCACGCCCCCTACTGGGGATGTGCCCGCAACCCAGGTACATGCCCTTGACCGGAATCGAACCTGGGACCTTTCAGTCCGCAGGCCCACGCTCTATCCACTTAGCCACACCGTCTAGGGCCCAGCTTGTCTTTTAATAGGCCATTATGCCCTTCAATCATCCCAGATGATAGGGAACATGGAACTGCCACACTATGTCCTGGCCTTGGCCCAGCTCTGCACTGTTCCATGAGAAATGGATTCCATTAGCACTGACTATGCTAAGGGGTCCCCCCTAGGTGGCCCCCAGGTGTTCCAAACCTCCAACAACTGTCCCTTGGGCGGCCTCACTCGCAGGGTGAGCAAAGAGGAGGCCGGTGATAGTATCCACAGCCCAGCCCTAGCTGGTCTGGCTCAGTGGAGAGAGCCTCGCCTGGGGACTGAAGGGCTCCGGGTTTGATTCTGTTCAGGGGCACGTGGCCGGGTTGCGGGCTTGATCCCCAGTAGGGGGTGTGCAGGAGGCAGCCGATCAATGATTCTCTTTCATCACTGATGTTTCTCTCTCTCTCTCTCCCTCTCCCTTCCTCTCTGAAATCAATAAAATTGAAGCCCTGGCCCGTTTGGCTCAGTGGAGAGTGTTGGCCTGCAAACCAAAGGGCCCCGGGTTCAATTCTGGTCAAGGGCGTGTACCTGGGGCTCACGCAGGAGGCAACCAATGGATGTGTTTCTCTCACATCGATGTTGCCATCTTTCCTTCTCTCTTCCACTCTCGCTAAAAATCAATGGAAAAAATATCCTTGGGTGAGGATTAACAACAACAACAAAATCTATAATAATAAATCTATAATAATAAAAGTGTAATATGCTAATTAGACCAGACAGCTGAACGACTTTCTGGATGTTCTTCCGGACAAAGCCGGGACTGTGAGGGCCAAGCCACTTGAACTAATTTCATGCACCGGACCTCTAGTGTATAGAGACAGAGACAGAGAGAGACAGAGACAGATAGAGATATACAGATACACACACTAGAGGTGCACGAATTCGTGCAAGGGTGTGGTCCTTCAACCTGGCTGGCAATCAGGGCCATCTTGCCCAGTCTCAGTCGGGGTGATTGGGTGGGCCCACCAGGGGGAGGGACCGCAGGAGGTTGGCTGTGGGAGCACACGGACCACCAGGGGGCAGCTCCTATAGTCAGTGTCTGCCCCCTGGTGGCCAGTGCACGTCATAGCGACTGCTCGTGAGGTCGACCAGTTTGGCTGAAGGGTTGTAATGTTTGCTTAGGCATTTTTATATGTACAGTGGATCCCCGGGTTACGTAGGAGATCCGTTCCTATGGCGCGACGTAACTCGATTTTCGCGGTAAGTCAGAACCCACCTACATAAGCACCTACGTCACTCACATGGAGCACATACACAGCAGTAATGAAGTGAAACAGGAAAAAAATTGAAAAGAAAGATAACAATTCCTGATCTTTATTTGTGGTAAATACAGTAGATAATAAAAAACATAAAGCACATATGTACATACATCGAAATGACGGAACTTTTTTTTCTTTTTTATAAATAAATAGGAGATGGTGACGTAACCACGAAACGACATATGTCGAGTCTGACATAACCCGAGGACCGCCTGTAGATAAAAAAGCCAGGTCCAGAGGGAGGCACAATGAAATCCACCTACCAACGTTGCAGGGGGCCCCTCCTCTGAGGACATGGCCCTTCTTTCCCTGGAGGCCATATCGAAGTTGGGGGGGGTGGGCGTGGAAGGGGAATGTCCCTGAGTGTGGAGAGTGGCCACAGTGTTTGGTTTGGACAGGTTCAAGCCTTGGACTGATGAGAGGGCACAGTCCTCTCGTGGCCGCGTGCATGTCCCAGCCTGGAGGGCAGAGCCCGCCCAGCACAATGATAGCCAACAGCTGGAGTTGTCAGCTTGACGCTCTGGTCCGAACATGTGGCCCCATGTGCCTGAGTGACAGAGGCTGCAAGTAAACAAATCTTGATCAGGTGCATGTAGTTGAGTAGGATGAAACCCACGAGGAAGTTGTAAACATCTTGACCACGCCCTTACCTTGCCTCGTGGCATCTGCTATAAAATAAAGATACAGCGTGTGGTCCGTGGCACTGTCTCTCCATCCGGGAGCAGCGTCCCACCCAGCCCCAGCTTTCTTCTCTTGTCTGTCTTTTCTCAATCATTCACCGCCCCCTCTCAGGCGCAGCACACCTGAGCACAGTGGGGACATCCTCCTCCTGTAGTGAGGGCTTCCCCGTGGATGGCCAGGCCAACTGCATCACTGTCTGTGGTCCCACGTGCTCCAATTTCCGATGGAGCCACCACCTGATCTTCGGGGGAAGGTACTATCTCTCGGACCCTTGCAAAGGCCTCTGCCTCACCATTCCCAGGGGCTAACAGCGGCCGATGGCCACTCAAATGGTGCACTGCTGCCTCTTTGGAAGTCCCTGGTTCCCACATCTCCTTCCACATTTCCTGTCCCCACACGGGGCGATGTCCTACCAGCCACTGCTGCTGGTGCCATTGCTGCACCCACAAAGTCAAGCCATTAAAGACAGCCCCGCCATCTGTCCCAGTGGCCACAGAGCCAGGCTCCTTTGTCAAAGCCATCCAGCTGCTCACAGCTCGGCTCGGCTCACGGGCTACTTTGCCCAGTACCAGAATCGAACCCCAGTTCGTCTGTATCCAAACGGACAGCCGCTGCCGTCCCTGCAGCAGGGCTCCCGCTACGCGGCCCATCCGTGTACCACATGGTCGCCGGGAGGGGTGGCGTGCCCTCTCGGATCAGACTAGAAAGTACTTCCTCCAGCCCTGACCGGTTTGGCCCAGTGGATAGAGTGTTGGCCTGCAGACTGAAGGGTCCCAGGTTCGATTCAGGTCAAGGACGTGTACCTTGGTTGCGGGCACATCCCCAGTAGGGGGTGTGCAGGAGGCAGCTGATCGATGTTTCTAACTCTCTATCCCTCTCCCTTCCTCTCTGTTAAAAAATCAATAAAATATATTTAAAAAGAAAAGAAAGTACTTCCTCCATAGAAACTCCTATGGTGTTGTTTAAAAATGTATTTTTATTGATTTCAGAGAGAAAGGGAAAGGGAGAGAGAGAAACATTAATGATACGCGAGAATCACCGATTGGCTGCCTCCTGCACACCTCCTACTGGGGATCGAGCCTGAACCAGGCATGGCTGGAATTGAACCTGGGACCCTCCTGTCCGCAGACCGATGCTCTATCCACTGAGCCAAACCATCGAGGGCAGGGGTTTCAGCCCTTGACAGGGTCTCATTTGCCCCTGGACCCCACAGGGTCCGCAAGTCCTGTGACAGACTTGGGCCTGGTCACCCAGGACCTAAGCCAACCGGCTGCAGGAAAGGCAGTCTTCGCGAGCACCTTGCTTTGTGCTGGGATTGCCTCAGGCCTGCAAGGCCACAGAAGTGGCTGCCGCCTGCTTCTCAGTCAGGGAGCCCCGACTCCCGGCCCCTCCCACAGCCGGGACCGGAACCCTACCGGCACCCTTCTCCGCCCATGCTGTTGCCACAGACCCCAACCAGACCCCGAGGGAGTAACGGCCACGTCCAACTGGCATGGTGGCGTCAGGTCTACAAGCTGCAAGGCAGCTGGAAAGGCCTCCTCCACTTCTGGAATCCGGTCCCACGTCGCCCCCTCCAGGGCCACTGGGACAATGGCCGCCACAACTGCGGCAGGTGGGGAAGGAACACTCACCAATACCCCAGCACACCCACACAGGCCTGTAACTGTTTCCCTGTCGTAGGTCCGGATAAGCCCTCCTCAGTGACTGCTTCCGGCATCACCCTGGTCTTACCCAACCAGATGACCGGCTTTGGTGGAGAGACCCTCGATACCTGTAGCATAGGGGGAAGGGAGTACCAGGGGTTAGCCGGTCAAAAGGGGAAGGAAGAGGCCATTATCATAGTGGAAGATGACAAGGAGGTGAAGGAGAATGTGAGGAAGACGAGGAGGAGGGAGAGGAGGAGGAGGAAGCAGAGGAAGAGGCCTACCACTTTGGGGCAATCCATCGAGGAGCCCCAGGGTACCGGGTCACTAGTATTATAATAAAAAATAATACAAGAAGGAGCGGTTTCACTCACAACTGTAAGCCTGTTTTTACCCCACCTGTATGTGACAGACCAGGCTTATTTCTTGCATGTCACAGCACACCAAAGAGCACACATTAGATAAGCGTACTTAGTTGCATGTGAGTAATACATAGACGTTTTACTTATTTTTTATTTTTTAAATATATTTTATCGATTTTTTTTAGCAGAGAGGAGGGAAGAGGGAGAGTTAGAAACATCGATGAGAGAGAAACATCGATCAGCTGCCTCCTGAACACCCCCTACTGGGGATGTGCCCACAACCAAGGTACATGCCCTTGACTGGAATCGAACCTGGGACCTTTCAGTCTGCAGGCTGACGCTCTAACTACTGAACCAAACCAGTTAGGACTACATAGACATTTTAAAACTTTAAAGGCCTAGATATGCCTCTTTTCTTAGAAATTGAGGTTGGCAAGCCTATATGGACTCTGCCATCTCTCTCCTCATGTCCCGAGGGGGCAGCAAATACTGGCACGCAGTGACGACGATTGCCCTCTGAGTCAACAGGAATGCTGACTGGTTACACCTGCGGCTGACTAAAGGAACAGCCTCTTTCCGGCTCTGCTTTCTTGCTTGTAGAGCAACAACCTTGAGGGGAACACCCCCAGAGATTCCAGGGGAATCCACAAAACCATTAGATCATTTTCCTGGCCCATAACCGCAGCTACAGGAAATAGCAGTGGAGGCCCTGAGGGCTGTGTGTAACCACAGACCACAGAAGCCAGTGTCTGGAAGATTTGTGGATGGACATTCAGAAAATGCACCCTTTATTTAACTTACTGCACTTTTCTTTTTCTTTTATCTCTTTATTTTTTAATCCTCACCTGAGGATATTTTTCCATTGATTTTTAGGGAGAGTGGAAGAGAAGGAAAGACAGAAATATCGATGTGAGATGAACACATCCATTGATTGCCTTCTGCAGGAGTCCTGGCCAGGGCCCGGGCTGGGGAAGAGCCTACAACTAAGGTACGTACCCTTGAGCAAAATCAATCCCGGGACCCTTTGGTCTGCTGGCCGATGCTCTATCCACTGAGCCAAACTGGCAAGGGCTACTGCAGTTCTCCATTCACTAGTAATACAGTGATTCTGTTCCAGTTGTGCTCCCACCTAATCCTCAGAGTCTTACAAGAAAAAATACCAGCCTATGAAATTTCGTACATCACTGCCTCAAAGTTGCTGGGCACTATTTAATATGTACTGTGAACAAACCAACCTACCTACACTAATAAAATAAGATGCAAATTGGCTGTACCTCCACAACGCCCACCAGACAATCAGGAGTGAGTATGCAAATCAACCCGACAAAGATGGCGGGTTAATTTGCATAGGCAGGTGCTGAGTGGCCTGGGTCCCGCAAACATCCTCAGGACCCAGGCCGCTCCTAGCCTCTAGGCCTGCGCATAGGCCCTGAGCAGCCAGGGTCCCACAACTGCCCTGGCCACTCTGGGCCTACGGGTGCAGGCACCAAGCAGCTGGGGGCGCAGGCGCTGAGCAGGGCGGGAACATCCGCAGGGCTAATGGCCTTGGGGGCATGCCTCTGATGACCACAAAGTGACCCAGGTCCATGCCCCCAGCGGCAGTCATTCGGCCCAGGTCTCGCCCCACCAGCTCGGTGGACACAACAAGGGGCTGCCGGCCTTGGGGGCATGCCCCCCAACTGCGGGGACATGCCCCTAGCCCAGTGGACACAACGCAGGGGGCCCTCTGCACATGAGGTGCAGATGAAACACCTTTTCTTTTTAAAAAAAAATATATTTTATTGATTTTTTTACAGAGAAGCGGGCAGAGGGATAGACAGTCAGAAACATCGATGAGAGAGAAACATCTATCAGCTGCCTCCTGTACACTCCCCACTGGGGATATGCCCCCAACCAAGGTACATGCCCTTAACAGGAATGAAATATGGGACCCTTCAGTCTGCAGGCCTACGCTCTATCCACTGAGCCAAACCAATTCGAGCATAAACACCTTTTCTGACCGCTCATTGGCTAAGCTCCCTGTACACTGCCACTTGCAGTGTTCTTGGTAACTTGGGTAATAAGAAACCAAGAAGGTGATCTAGGGTTTTTCCACTTCACTCCTGGAAGAAAAAAATGAATGTCTGCTGCTGGAGGGGCTAAGAAATGTCATATCCTGTCCTAGCTGGTTTGGCTCAGTGGATAGAGCCTCAGCCTGCCGACCGCAGAGTCCGGGTTTGATTCTGATTAAGGGCATGTACCTAGGTTATAGGCTCCTCCCTGGCTGGGGCCCAGGTCAGGGCTCATGCAGGAGGCAACCAATCAAAGTGTCCTTCTCACATTGATGTTTGTCTTCCACATTCTCTAAAAATCAATGGAAACATATCCTCCAGTGAGGATAAAAAAATGTCATATCCTATGAAAGGCACATCTTGAAAATGCCTAAAGAAAGTAGTCATTTTTTCATGGTGAAGGGACTGGAGTCCGTGTTGATGAAAACACCGTGGCGGCTGCGGTAGCTGGCAGTGGCTGCAGCAGTGGGTGATGGGGCAGGCGCCTTCCCCTGATCAGCGCGGTTGCCTCCCCCAGAGGGAGGCCGGACTGCAGCTTAGGGAGCGGGCCTAAGCCGTCAGTAGTACATCCCCTGAGGGCTCCATCTGTGAGAGGGGGCAGGCTGGGCTGAGGGACGCCCCCAGTGGATGAATTTTGTGCACCAGGCCCCTAGTGTGTGTGTGTGTGTGTGTGTGTGTGTGTGTGTGTGTGTGTATGCCTGATATGCAAGTTGTCTCCTCAGGAGTTCGACCGGGACACCTGGAGTTTGGTCACTCACTATGACGTGTACTGACCACCAGGCGACGGTGTGAAACGAAGGAAGGCCCCAGCCGGCAGCCAGCAGCCTGGGAAGGAAGGCCCAGCCATGGCCTAGGGACTCTACCCGTGCCCAAATTGCATGCACCGGGCCTCTAGTAAAACTCATGTTTACAGAAACACAACAAAGGCCTCCTCTTCAAGGTGACCTATGACCTCCCCAATAATCTTGCAAATTAGGGGCCAGAGTCATATAATCTTACATTGAAGGCTTTGGGCAGCAATGCAATAATAAGGCAATAGTAAACAAAGAGCAATCTTCTGGCATCCTACAGTCCCTTAAGAAGCATAGAAACTTTGGCATCCCCACATACCAACAGATCACAATTTTCCTTTCAAAGCATCCTGCAAAGTGAACAGAACCAACAAAATTAACACGTTAAGCATCAAGCCTGTTTTGTCTTCCCTTCCGTTTAGCCCTGTATATGCAGGGGAAAGTGTAAAAAAGAAATTACGACACCATCTAATGTTGTCATGTCTCTTTGTAGAGACGTATTCAATTAGGGACACACGTACACAGACAACTGGTACACGAGTTTAGATTTAGCATAGAAATTACTTGACAATAATACTCAGTAGGAACATTACGTTAAAATCAACGGGGAAATCCTCATGAAGTAACACTGAAGAAATTAGAAAGGGAAATAATTATAGCAAAAGAGAACAAAAAAGGAATAACCATTTTAAAATGGAAAGATAAGCAGGACATCTTACTTCTTTCAACAAAACATACGTCAGAGATGGTAAATGTTGAAAATAGATCATGTCACCACTGGAAACAAAAAATAGTGGATTATAATGCAGGAAAAGCAGTAGTTGATATATCTGATCAAATGAGTGCCTATAATAATCCATTATGAAAATCCATGAAATTATATAAAAAGCTAGCCTTTGAGCTCCTACTAAACACTGCTGTTCTCAATGCTCATATTTTATTTAAAAATATTAGCAAGAAGAATATGAGTATTACAGAATTTTATAAGAAATTAGCTGTCCATGTAACAAATTGTTAGGATTAAGAAATTCCAAGTAGCAGTACTATAAATATATCTCGAATATGTCATCACAAACTGCAACAAAAAACTGTAAGTGTCTAGTGTTCAAAGATATTGTAAAAAATGCTATGAAGACAATACAGCACAATTTGGTTGAGATATTGCCAGAAAGTTGACAAAACAAGTTATAACGTTCTATGAAACCTGCACAGGACAACCATTTTTGTGTATACCGTGTTTTAATAATATTCATTAAATTTTTTTTGGCAATAAGTAATATTTAGGCACATTCTTTTATAATCTCCAAATTATTTAAAAATTAATAGAAGAATATAATTTTTTAATTGTATATCATCAGTCAACAGTGACTGATGCGGCCTGAATGAAAAGTATATTGTCAGTCACCGGTGACTGACAAGGTCTGCACAGAAAATATAGTGTCAGTCACCGGTGACTGACATGGTGCTTAATGTGTAAAAGGGAAAAGAGCAAAGAGACTCTCACAAAAAGATCACAAAGCAGACCAGTGTACATCAAGCAGTTTCCTGGTTGGTGAATAAGCTGCAAAAATTCATCACAGCATATTATGAGGACACTGTCCCTGATAGAGGTAGTCATTTTTAGCAAAGGATGGGTCCTCTGGACAAACACTGAGTCAGGCCCATTCCCTAGTGGAGAGGAAGGAAGGAGGGTCTCCCTAAGAGGTCTGTGTATTCACCATTTCCTCAAGCAGAAGGGAGAACATGGAGGTGAGCTTGCCTGAGCACCCAGGGGCTGTGACTGACACACCTGTGCAGGTGAGCCAGGTGGTGGAGGTGAGATGGTTTCGGCCATAAAAAGTGGCAATGACATCAATATCGTTAAAGCCCTGGGCAGATTAGAGTGCAATGGAGCTCATTTAAACCTCATTGTACCTGGAGCTTATGAGGAATCTAGCACAGTGTTTCGCTAAAAAGATTTAAAGTAAATGGTTTTGGAGGAGAAACCAAGATGGCAGTATTTGTAAACACCTGAACTTGCTGCCTCGCACAACCACCTCAAAACTACAACTAGCCCTAACTGGTTTGGCTCAGTGGATAGAGCATTGATTTGCAGACTCAAGGGTCCCAGGTTTGATTCTGGACAAGGGCATGTGCCTTGGTTGCGGGCACATCTCCAGTGGGGGCTGTGCGGGAGGCAGCTGACCGATGTTTCTCACTGATGTTTCAAACTCTCTATCCCTCTTCTTTCCTCTCTGTACGAAAATCAATTTAAAAAACACACACAAAAAAACTACAACTAAAAGAAAACGGACATCATCCAGAACCACAGGAAGGCTGGCTGAGTGAAAATTCTACAACTAGAAGGGAAGAGAAAAGCACAATGAGACTCAGAGGAGGCGCATAAGTGCAGAAGTACGGAGGCATGTGCATGCGTGGAAAGGGCTGGCAACTGAGGATGCGGTTGTCTTTTTCAATTGGGAGGGAGACACAAGCTCCTGACTGCTTTGAACTCCAGTTCCAGATGAGACTTTGGGGACCCAGACTCTTAAGGGGGGAAACTGGACTGTCTGGCAGCGGGCTGGAACACAAAGGCAGCTTTCTCTCAGAGATGCTTGCAGTGATTACCACGGGACACTGAGACCTGGGGTCCTTTTAGGGGAGGACTGACAGTTAACCATTGCTGTTTGCTCCACATTGTTGATTCTGAGACCCCCACCGCTGCTGTGCACAGAGTCTTTTGCATATGAATGGCCTGGCCCTTTGCAATCTAAAATTACCTAAAGAACTCATAGCTGGGTCAGAGAGCCCCAGAACTTCCAAAAGAAGGCCCAAGGCTCCACAGCAGCTTGCTTCACAGTTGGGCCTCATCTGGGCACCACCAAACGCCCAATAAAAAAGAGGAATCTGCAGATCTCTCTGTAGCTCCTGCTGGGTGGCCTCAGGCATAGGCTAAATTTGCACCTCCTTAGAGATCCATGAGCCAGTGTACCCAGTGGTCAGAGTGGGACCATCCAGATTGCAACTCCTCAGATCCATAAGGGACACACTCAGGGGGGCAGACTCAGTGAGCACCAAAGGCCCAATGAAGCAAGTCTTGCCCCATAAGTGTGTCTCCAGCACAGAAGTTCTCCCATCATAGACACAACTGATCCTCACAGCCAACTGGCCTGGAGGTCAATTCCTCCCAGTGATACCAACAGCAATCAAGGCATAACTACAACAAGACTGTGCACACAGCCCACAAAGGGGTGCACCAAGAGTGTCCACCTCAGGTAATTGGGGAGTCTGAGCCACTGGGCCCTATAGGACACCTAGCACACAAAACCACACTATCAACACAGGGAAGCAGCCAAAATGCAGAGACAAAGAAACAGGTCACGAAAGAAATGGAGGAAAGCAAACTACTGGATATAGAGTTCAAAACCACAGTTATAAGGTTACTCAAGAATCTTCTAGAAACCACCAATTTACCAAGACCCTTGAGGATATGAAAAAGGACCAACTAGAAATTAAGCATACACTGACTGAAATAAAAAATAATATACAGAGATCCAACAGCGGACTTGAGGATCGCAAGAATCAAGTCAAAGATTTCAAATACAAAGAAGCAAAAAACACACAACTGGAAAAGAAAAAAGAATCCAAAAATATGAAGATAATGTAAGGAGCCTCTGGGATAACTTCAAGCATACCAACATCTGAATTAGAGGGGTGCCAGAAGAGAGAGAGCAAGATATTGAAAACATATTTGAAGAAATAGTGACAGAAAACTTCCCCTACCTGGTAAAATAGACTTTCAAGTCCAGGAAGTGCACAGAACACCAAACGAAAGGAATCCAAAGAGGACCACACCAAGACACATAATTAAAATGCCAAGGGCAAAAGACAGAATTAGTTACCTACAAGGAAGCACCCATATGATTGTCAGCTGATTTCTCAACAGAAACTATGCAGGCCAGACGGGAGTGGCAAGAAATATTTAAAGTGATGAATAGAAAGAACCTACAACCAAGATTACTCTACCCAGCAAAGCTATCATTCAGATTTGAAGGTCAGATAAAGAGCTTCACAGATAGGAAAAAGCTAAAGGAGTTCATCACCGCCAAACCAGTATTATATGAAATACTGAGAGGTAGTCTTTAAGAAGAGAAAGAAGAAAAAGGTAAAGATAAAAATTATGAACACCAAATACATATCTATCAACAAGTGAATCTAAAAATCAAGTGAATAAAAAATCTGATGAACAGAATAAACTGGTGAATATAATAGAATCAGGGGCATAGAAAGGGAGTGGACTGACAATTCTCAGGGGGAAGGGAGTGTGGGGAGTGCGGGAAGAGACTAGACAAAAATTGCACAACTATGGATGAGGACAGTGTGTGAGGGGGTAAGGGCAGAGGGTGGGATGGGAACCAGGTGGAAAAAAAGAGGAACAACTGTAATAATCTGAATAAAGATTTATTAAACATAAAACAAAAATAAAAGTAAATGGTTCTGAGATTCTCTAGTGTTATGATTGAGGAAATGAAATATTCCCAGCATCCCTAAGGCTTTTCTCCAGTGTGAACCTTCTGGTGTCTAAAGAGGTTAGATCTGAATCTAAAGGAGTTCCCACATCCAGTACACCCATAAGGTTTTTCTCCAGAGTGAACTCTCCAGTGTTGAATCAGGTTGGAATGTTGTCTAAAGAATTTCCCACAATCACTACCTTGCAAAGGCATTTCTCCAGAGTGAACTCTGTGGTACCGGAAAAAGATAGAGCTCTCTGTAAAAACTTTCCACATTTGCCCTGGCTGGTTTGGCTCAGTGGATAGAGAGTCACCTGCAAACTGAAGGGTCCTGGGTTCGATTCCGGTCAAGGGTGTGTGTCTGGGTTGCTGGCTTAATCCCCAGTGGGGGCATGCAGGAGGCAGCCACTCCATGGCTCTCTCTCATCATTGATGTTTCTATGTCTCCCTGTCTGTTCCTCCTTAAAGTCAGTAAAATTATATATTTAAAAAAGAAAAAGAACTTCTCACATTCAGTACACTCACACGGCTTTTCTCTAGTGTGACACTGCTGGTGTTCAATGAGGACAGAATTTGTGATTAAGGACTTCCCATAAATACTATACTCATAAGGCCTTTCACCACCAGTGTGACCTTTGCGGTGTTGAAAGAGTCAAGAGCTTTTTGTGAAGGACTTTTGACAAGAACTATACTCATATGACTTTTCTTCACTGTGAGTTCTTTGATATTGAATGAGTCTATGTTTATAATTAAAGCATTTTCCACAATCACTACATTCATACGGTTTTTCTCCAGTGTGAATTCTCTGGTGACAAATGAGGCCAGAAGTATTGCTATAGGAATTCCCACATTCACCACACTCATAAGGCTTTTTCCCCAGAATGAACATGATGGTGATAACTAAGACTGCTACGTAGTCTAAAGCCTTTCCCACAAACACTGCACTCAAAAGGCTTTTCTCCAGTATGACATCGCTGGTGGTCAGTGAGGATAGAACTACGGCTGAAGGACTTCCCACAATCAGTACACTCATATGGCTTTTCGCCAGTGTGAACTTTCATATGTTGGAAGAGGTTACAGTTTTGTCCAAAGGTTTTCCCACATTCGCTGCACTTATAAGGCTTTTCTCCAGTGTGAACTCTCTGGTGAATACGGAGGTTAGCTTTGCGTGTAAAAAACTTCCCACATTCACTACACTCATAAGGCCTTTCTCCAGTGTGAACTCTGTGGTGTGTAATGAGCTTAGACCGATGGCTGAAAGACATCCCACAATCACTACACTCATATGGCTTTTCTCCAGTATGAATTTTCTGATGTTGAATGAGTCCACTGTTATAGCTAAAGCATTTCCCACAAACATTACATTCATATAGCTTTTCTCCAGTGTGAATTATCTGATGTCGAGTGAGGCCAGACCTTCTGCTGAAGGACTTCCCACAAACACTACACTCATAAGGTTTTTCCCCAGTGTGACCTCGGTGGTGTTCAATGAGTGTTGAGCTCTGGCTGAAGGACTTTCCACAATAACTACACTCATATGGCTTTTCCCCGGTGTGAACTCTCTGATGTTGCATGAGTCCATTTTGATAGCTAAAGCATCTCCCACAATTACCACATTCATATGGTTTTTCTCCAGTGTGAACTCTCTCATGGTTAAGGAGGTAATCTTTGCGTCTAAAAAACTTCCCACATTCACGACACTCATAAGGCCTTTCACCAGTGTGACCTCTCTGGTGTTCAATGAGCTTAGACCTATGGCTAAAGGACATCCCACAGTCACTACACTCAAATGGCTTTTCTCCAATGTGAATTCTTTGATGCTGACTGAGGGCAGAGTCTCCGCTGAAGGACTTTCCATAGTCATGACAGTCATCTGACGTTTCTCCATTGTGAACTCTCTGATGTCGAATGAGGACAGATTTGTAACTAAAGCATTTTCCACAAACACTGCAGTCAAATCGCTTTTCTCTGGTGTGAATTCTCTTATATTGAATGAAGCTAGAGCTTTGGCTAAAGGATTTCGGACAATCACCACACTCATAAGGCCTTTGTCCAGCATGAAGTCTCCTATGACGAAGGAGGTTAAACTTTTGTCGAAAGGCCTTCCCACATTTGTGACACTCAAAAAGCCCTTTTCCAGGGTAGACGTTCTGCTGTTGAACAAGGTTCTGGTTGTAGAAGGCAGCCTTTTTACACTCACCCCACTCATGATGATGTTTTCCACTAAGAATGGCATGCTCACTCTCATGATCACTGTGGGGCTCCTCAGTGCTGAGAGTGGCCTGGTGCTGAAGAAGGCCTGAGATGGCTGGGAAATCCTCCTCAACCTCCCTATATGTGAAAGGCTTCTGTGATACATAGAAGCTGCAACTGTTCACAAATGAGGCCCTGTCCACAGCTTCTTTCCAGGGCTTCTCTCCACTGGCTTCCCTCTGTTGCTGGTGAGGGTCTGTACTGAAACAGAATTCTCTCACCCGTGTGTCACTGAAGAAGGCTTTCTGCTCAAGGTCTGCTGCTTGTGACTCAGTCAGGTGCAGAATAGCTTTTAAGACTGAGAGACACCGGTCACAAAGATGGGTCTTCTGGGTTGCTGGAGCTGTCTTAGAAGCCTTGACCTGTGACTCTGCTGCTATAGATACACTCCACTCGGAAGAGGTCTCCTCATCTTCAGTTTTATGACAACAACCTGAAAGCAGAGAAATGCTGAGGAAATGATGTTGGCACTGGTAGGAGGAGCAAGTCCCATTACAAAGGTTTGTCAGACTCCATATGTTGGTTTCCTGGGATCGTCTGAAAATAAGATCCCTGGAGGCAGGTTGGATAATGTGCTTCAGAGGCAGGGCCTCTGAAGATCGTAAAATAAGGGAGACCTCCCCAGAAAAAGGACACAGATATGGCATGCCACCACACGGAATAGAAACAGCATCTCCAACTAATTCTTCTGTATAAAGTATTCAGAAGGGCTTGTCTACGGGTGGAATAATGGGCAAGTTGTACAGAAGGTTGGTTATGTTTTCCCCCCAGTAAAATTCAATAAATGAGGAGCTGGTGTCTACGCACTAGTTAAGGGTATATGCACACCTCATAACATATGCACAGGTCAATGCTGGAACATATACCAGAGGAACCAGTGTAGAGGAGCAGCTGATGCTGGGAGACCACAAAGGGGAAGGTAGCCAGGAGCTGAGAAGTCACCAATGAAATGATAAGTTAGCAAAGGATCAAATATGGGAAAGAAAAGATAGAAATGTGTTGCGGGCAGGGGAACCACAACACTATTAGACACAAGGCAGAATCCTGGCATGATCAGAACACAGCCCTTAGGTCATGCTCTTCCCCAGTTGCCACACACCACAGCCAGCCCTCTTCTAAGACCATCTTCCTATGTACACCCTGTAACAGAAACGGGGTTCTCCCTGCACCTTAAATAGAACAACTATTCAGAACCTGAATGATCCAACTCTTAATGACAGAAAACAGGTGAGCAGCCACTACTGGCCCAGAGCCAACTCGGCATACAATAGTGTTCAGGAAAGAACAATTACAGACAATTGAGGTAGATCTTACAAGTATAGTCCATGGTTCATATAAAGAATGACCATTACCTGGCACAAGAACTCACAAAGGATCGTTAGCTAATGGAAGGGGCCAGAACTGGAAGCCATGAATCTGAGCATAGTCACCTTTCCAGGCAGAGGGTGAAGTCCTGGCATATACTGCGATGTCTGCAGCTGAGGCCCATTCTCTGAACTTTTTGAGATAATATATGAAAGGTATGTTCAGAGTGTCCCCGGCAGAGGGCACTCACACCACACAGCTCAGCACCAGCAGCCACAGCACGTATGACAAGAAAGTGCGAAAATTAGCAGAGTCCATGGTCTGGTAGAGGGACTAAGCTACTTCAGGAGAAAACAGGAAAGGGAGGACATGACCTGGGACACGAGGAGTGATGTGAAGGTCTTACCAACAAATGCTACAAGTGCAAAGTTCTCCAGCATCATGTCGTGGTACAGAAGTCTCTGAGCCTCATCAAGGAGTCCCCACTCCTCCTGGGAGAAGGCGATGGCCACGTCCTCAAATTTTATATCCTGTCATAATGGCGACAGTTCAGTTCATGATCAACTTCTCTCCTAGGATTTTACATTCCTCATACCACCCAGCCTCCACATCCATCTGCTCCCTCCTCCCACAACAGAGAAGATACCAGGCCTTGATATCACTGGAATCACTCACTTCTTATAATCCCATTTATACTGTGTCTTCCCACAATAATAGGATATGGGCAGATAAATGATAACTGAGCTCTGTACTTGTTACATAGGCCACACTGCCCCTTGTTAACACAGTGGGTGTCACAAACATACAGCAGAGAGAGAAGCTGGCCATAGAGTGTGTGAGTGATGAGACACTTAACTGGTCAGACAATACCTGTGAGCCTCCCCAGTGTCCCTCCAATACATAAAAACCACAGCATCACCCTTCACCCTCATGACCCAAATCCCCTCCCTTTCCAGGAGCCTCTGCACATAATTATGTGGGTCACACTGCTCTCACACAGCTATATTCCCAGAAGCACAGCTTTAAAGAAAAGTCCAACATGCCCTGACGGGGACAATTTTCCCTGTGATTCGCTTCTTTCCCAGGATTTTAATTTTACTACCTCCCTAATCTATCCCCTGCTCACCCTCTCCCTTCCCCATGCCAGTGGAGATTTCCAAGCCTGGGTGGCACTGAGGTCTGCCATCTCATCAAGACCCTACTGATCACTGAATCAGCCCTCAACAAAAGGCAGGAAGGGACATAAATGACATCGAAGCTCTGGGCCTGGCCTGTAGGACCACAACATCCCCTCCTTCCAGGCAATTCCCTGGGGACTTACATTGCATTTCCACCAGATGCCAACAGACATGGGCTCACCCTTCCTTCACTCTGATGTCAATGCCAAGACTCTGTGGCCATGAATTCACATACCCTCTCCACATGCATATCACTCTTCTGACCACACCTCTCCTGCCTGCACTCCCACAGCCCAGCCTCCTCCTGTCCTGCACCCCAGTCATCTCCTTGGCTGCTTTACTTATTATGCAGCATAAATGATCCAGAGAATGTTTGGAAAATTCTAAGAGGATCAAGCACTGCCCAGACTCTGATGGTCCATACTCACAGTGGCAGCCGTGCATCCTGCTCAGAAGGCCTCCCTCCCTGACAGTTCCTTGTTCCCACATCACCTACTGAGAACCACATCAGCTCTCAGGTGTTCACAGCCTCCCCTACTGAGGTCCCTTCAGAGTCACAGCCTTCCCCTCTCCTCACCCCAACACAAGGTCCAACCCCAGCGGCTCTCTAGCCTCTGCCCAGTGAGTCTTCCAGATGATCACATATGCCCCTAAGCTAACATCCAACCTGACAGGCACACCCCAGCCACATGAAAATTCTGGAGAGTCTTTAAAGCAGTGAATATGCACCAGCCCCACTCTCATCCTGTGTGATTACTCTTCCACCCCTAATCTGTTTCACATCCACTCATCCCTTGGAGGCCTTGTCCACTTGCCAAACCAGAGTCTCTCCCTCTACATGACCACTTCTGTCTGTCACTTATGTTGTGACACCCACTTCCCACAATCAGGGTTCCTAAGCAGGAAACCCAGTCCTCAGGCCCACGCTCCTCATCCTGGGCTATTACCATTATCATCCTTACCAGGGTTTCCCGTATTAAAGTGAGCTGCAGCTCCTCCCTGGTCCATATACTCTCCACTCCCTTTTGGAGAAGTCTCCATCCTGAACTCCGCCTCAGAATTCCAGACACCTATGAACTGCTCTCTCAAACATCCCTCATCAGGCCAAAAATAAAACTCTTGCTATCCTCCATGAATACTGCTCTTACTACAGTGTACTTCGCCATCTAAATTGAGGTGCTTCATTTCCTCCAAACCTTCATGTCATCCCTGACTCCTACCTCTATGTCAACCTTAAAATTAGAAAATGCAGAAGGCACCCTGGATGGTTTCCTCCATTGGGCGGAGTGTCGGGCCCCATACACCAAGATTGTGGGTTCAATCCCCTATCAGGGCACATATAAGAATCAATCAGTGAATGGATAAGTAAGTAGAACAACTAATCAATGTCTGTCTATATCTCCCTTCCTCTCTCCCTAAAATAAATAAAGCTTAAAAAAAAACACACCCTGGCATCTTCACCTAAAACCCTAACTTATAATCAAACTTCTCTCACCTCCATGGCCACCATCCTGGCCCATACACCATCACAATTACTCAGACTATTGCAGCAGCCTCCTCCCCGTTCATTCTACCACCTCCCTCCCCCGCTCCATTCTAAGCTGCAGCCACCTGGATTCTCATGAGGCCTGGGTCAGATCACCTGCCTCCACTGCTCCAGGCTCCCATTGCTCCCATCAACAGCAAAACAGACACCCAACTTGTCACAAAGCTGCTCTAGACCTGACTCCTCTCCCAGTATTCCCAGTTTCCATGGAAAGAAAGGACACCTGCAGGTCCCAGAACTTGCTCTGACTCTCCTCTAAGCCTTTGCACTTTCTGGTACCTATGCCTGGGAGGACCTCTCACATCTCATTCCACACGTTGCGAAAAACAGGGACAGAACATATAACCCTAGACCTGGAAGTGTGGCTGGACAGCCCCAGGGCACCACTACCTCAGAGGCCACAAGAATGTGAGGCCCTGACATAAGCTCCACAAACCAGTCCCCCTAAGCGGCTCTGCACCTGCAGGAACCTGTGGGAACTAAAGGTCTGTTGAGAGCCTGGCACCCACCGCCAGGACCCATGGGCTCAGGCTGCTCAGGGCCCTTGCCTTGCCCCAGGGCCGGGTGATGCCTGCATCCCTCAGGGCTCAGTCCAGTCCACACCCTACCAGGTACCTCATCATTTACAGGATCCTCCTGCCCGTCCCTCACTGCTGTCCTCTCCCTTCTAGTCTGTTCTTCCTCTGGGAAGTTTTGGGAAAACTTGAGACTCCTGCCTCACACAATGTCTCTCTTCTGTTCACAACCATCCATGGCCCAGCGCCCTGAGAATGAAAGTAAAACCCTGCACGCACAACCTCTGCCTCACTTTCTCCATTGCCTTTAGACACAAAACAGGGCCCAGGTTTCCTGAATCTTCCAGCTTAGCAGCCCCTGCACATGTTCACCAGGTGGCCCCTCACCCTCTCCCACCCCGTCACCCAGGAGCGCCTCCTGGTCCTGAGGTGGGGCCTGTGCTGCAGGGTTGGGTGGGGGAGGTGGGGAAGCCCGGAGGACATGCTCACCTCAGTCTGGTGCCTTGGCACTGCCACAGCTATTGAACTCTGTGGGCGGAGCTGAGCCTGTGAGGCTGGAAGGCCTGAACCCCAAGAATAGCGGCTCAGCAAACCTCGGACCCGCCTCAGCATAGCAGGGCCAACCCTCTGGCGCTTTCCCATCACGACCTGTTGCTTCGGAGCCTTTGACTTGGTGAACGACCCTGAAAGGCAAATATGAAGCGTCTGAGGACACCGGGAATCCCACCCTGACCCCACCAAAATTGGGTGCATTCCCCTCTGGGCAATGTAGTTTTCTCAACCAGGGTCATCAGTGATCCATTCACTGACCTTAAGAAATTTAAGATATTGTGGCAGCCCTTCCTGGCGGGTTAGAGCATCCTGCCAATGCACCAGGGTTGTGGGGTTCCATCCCAGTCAGGGTACATCAAGAAGAAACCAATAAATGCATACATAAGTGGAGCAACAAGTTGATGTTTTCACTCTCTTCTAAAATCAATGTCAAAAATTTCATTTTTCCATCTGGCTTTTTGTTGTGTTTCGTTAATCCTCACTTGAGGATATTCTTCCATTGATTTTTAGAGAGAGTGGAAGGGATGGGGGAGGCAGAGAGAGAAACATCGATGTTTCATGCCCCAACAGGGGACAGGGATGGGACCTCCAATCAAGGTACATGCCCTTGACCTGAATTGAACCTGGAACCCTTCAGTCCTCTGGCTGATGCTCTATCCACTGAGCCAAACCTGATAGAGCTAAAAAAATTAAGTCATCCTGTTAGATGTAAACTGGCATTTCATTGTGGTTTTGCTAATGACTAGTGATGTTCACATCTTAATTTGTTTCTAATTTCCATCACCTTTTCTTTTCCTTTTTTTTTTTTCTTGAGTATAGCAAAGGTGGAAATTTATTGAAGAACAAGTAGACTCCCGTGTGGGGAAGGGTCCCACCGACTTCCTGTTCCCAGGTTTATAAAGGCTGCAGTTCCGGTATCTTGATATCCCCTCTGATTTGTCAAAATTCCCGTTGATTTGGTCACTACAGCAACTCCTGAGTTCAAGTCAAACCTCACAGGGGACACAGGAGCCCCCCCCCCCCCGCCCCCTTCCTCATTGTCCTATTCCTTCTGGGCTTTCTTCTTCCTTTATTTTGAAAATATAGATCTTAGGCTATTCCGGTTCCCTTATCTTATAAAAATGTAATTTCTGCCTTTCCCTTGTTTTATGGAAATGTAACTGTTATTGCCTCACCACCCCACCTCCATGATCTTTTCTTCATGATGGCTACTCATCAGTGTATAAACAAGGATGGACACCTCCATTTAAAGGAAGCTCTCTGCCTCCACCCCCTCCTTAAAGCTCTATTCCCATGCTGGAGGCTTCCTTGCTCCTCTTCCCCAATGCCCATTCCAATCAGGCTTGCAGCCCACACACAATATTCTTTCACCCAGTCTCTTCTGTTCCCCCAAATGAAGTCAGGGAAACCTGTCTTTCTTCCAGTGAGTACACTCCACGGAGCAGAAAAGATCTCCTACAGGAAATGGACATAGCCTACTAGACATAGTGGTAACTTATCATATGATTGGATTCTGCCATTTTAGGATTTTCCTCCCCTTATTTAGTTCACATGAAAAATCGCCCTATTCATGCAAGTCTCTTTCCTGCTTCAAATGAGGTTTTCGCTTCACCTTAAAACAGGTTTGAGGTTTCTGGATGGATTCTGGATTCCCATGGACTCAGAACTTAGGAGGAGGTTAGGTCTGAAAGTGGAAAATGGGCCCTGGCCTGTGGTCTGAAGGGTCCTGGGTTCAATTCCGGTCAAAGGGTACATGCCGGGGATGCAGGCTCCATCCCCAGTAGGAGGCTGCTGGAGGCAGCCGATCAATGATTCTCTCATTAAAGTTTCTCTCCCTCTCCCTTCCTCTCTGAAGTCAATAAAATAAAATAAAGTGGGAAATGGGCACTGAAGGCGCATGGTTTCACCAGGGTGTCGGGAAGGAAAGGAAGCGTTGCGTGTGCAGGGTGCGACAAGGCCTGGGGTCAAAACTGGCACAGGGTGGGCAATCCTGGGATCCTGGCCCGCCTCCCCAAACACCCTGCATGGACAGTGGAGACCCCAGAAAATCCTCACCTTAGGAATGACAGTGCCCACTATTTACTGTTTTAGACCGATAGTCCCTTGATTTGAAGAAAGCTGCGCTTTGCCCTGTTTTTTTGAGGCAACCTGGTCAATTCTTTCCGCCCCAGGAGATGTGGTTCAAGTCAGCGGAGCCACGTGGGACCTGAGTTCGGCTCTCGGAGGAGCACGTTGGGGGGGGCGGCAGGAGGGACAATGGGGAGGAATCCAGACACACCCCCCGCCCCGCCCCGGGCAGGTGGCATCTCAGCCGGAGACACCCACAGGGCGTGGGCACTTCCCGATGGCTTTTAAGGGCACGCCGGTCGGGATTTAGTCTGGCCCTCAGGACCCGGAGTCTGTGTTCCCGCTTCCCACCCAAAGGGGCGAGTCCCCGAATTTGACGCGCAGCCTCAGGGGGCGCCCGCCTGGTCCCGGGAGAGGCGCGGCCTCGAGCTGCCCTAAGGGCTTCCCGGTGCAGGCCCGGAGCTGCCGAGACCCCCTCCCGACGGTTCCCGCGTCCCTCAGGCCCCTCGTGGCTCCAGGCACGTCGTCCCGCTCGCTCCTCCCGCGTGGGAGGGACCCCGAAGATCGCACTCCGGCCCCGCGCCAGGAGAAGGCCGGGCCGCTTTCCCCCCTCAAGTCTCCACGCGTCGCCTGAGAAGTCAAATCCCCACCTTTTCAAACGACGCTCGGGGCTCGCACAGCCCCGCCGGGACACGGCCCCGCTCACGCACCGCCCTGGGACGTCTCGGCGAGGGCCTGGAGGGCGACCACCACCCGACCTGACGCGACCTCGCGGACTCCACACCCATGTGCCGCTTGCTCCCTCGCCGCGGCTCCTGGAGGTGTGGGAACCACGCTACCCATAATACCCCGTGCCGAGTGACGTAGGCGTGCCTCTGGTGAAGGTATAGAAGGCGCAAACGACGCTGCGGGAACTACGTTACCCATAATGCCGCGCGTCAAACCCTGTAGGCATGCAGCCAATGGGCGCACAGAAGTCAGGCGCAAACGGTCAGTGTAGGAACTACGTTACCCACAATCCCCCTTGCCGATCGCCGTAGGCGTGCCTCTGGCACTGAGGTGAGGCGCAAACGGCACTGAGGGAACTACGTTACCCACAATGCCGCGCGGCCGACGTCCTAGGCGTGCCTTTCTCAAGCTCCTAGCAGCGGGGCGTTTCGGGGATGTGGTCCCCGGATCACCGCCGACCTTCTGGGGGCGCTGCGGTCACTGCCTGACTGACGGCCTCGGCGCGATCTGAGTCCACCGGGCTCGCGGGTCGGGCCGGAGGTGACCAGGCCGAGAAGACGCCCCCGGAGGCGTTGTCCCCCTGCCCGGCGGCGGGCGACTTACTGTGCAGGGTCCGGTGTCTCGGGGGGCCTTCCGCTCTCCCCGCCCCCCACTCTCCTACCCCACCCCGTCCCCTCAGTCCAGAGTCCGCTGGCGGCGGCCGCGGCCCCCGCGCCTCCTCGCCTCCCTGCAGCCCAGGCCCCGCGTCAGGCCCTGGAGGCGCTGGGCGGGGGAGGGACACCGGGGGCGACCGGGGGGAGGGGAACAGGTTGGGGAGCCGGTTTGTGTCTAGTCGTGGAGGGGCCACCGAGCCCGAAGCATTGGCGCCGGGGAGGGCGGAGGGAGGGGTTTCGCCTTCAGTCCCGGGCCCATGGGCTGGCAGCCATGGAGGCTGGTGACCAGAAGGGGAGCAGGAGCCCCCCGCGTGGCTCGGGGGTGCGGCGCCGACCTGTGACCCAGGAGGTCCGGGCAGGTGCCCGGGAGCAGCCGGTCCATGGCTCCCTCCCACCACCGATGTTCTCCCCCTCCCCCGTCCTCTCCCCGAAATAAAACGTTTTTGAGAAAAGGGGAAGGTGATGCGAGGGCCGCTTTTCCAACTTGTCCCGCGTTGGAACAGTCGGGCGGGGACGAGGCCCGGGGGCCTCGAGTTGTGCAGGGTCAGGAGCGGGGAGGGGCCGGCGCCCGGGTCGCGCCCCTGCTGGGCAGGCGGACAGGAGCCCCGCGCCCGCGCCCCGCACGGTGCCGCCCCGTGAAGAGCGCCCTCCTCCCCGGACCCCGGGGACGAGGACGCGCTGTGGGCCGCGCGCGACTGCGGGCGGGTGTCCCAGGCCTCGGCTCGCACTTACCCCTGGTCTCTAGGGTGGCGACCGGGAGGCCTGGGGCCCGCAGGGAACCCAAGGCCGCGCTCTCACCCAGGGCGGGGTTGCGCGGCTGTGAAAACTGTTCCGCACCCGAAGGTGCGGACGCCGGACCTGCAGGGACCGTCTGCCTCCTCCTGAGCGCGAGGCAAGGGGCCAGGCCTGGCTTGCGGAGGCGATGGAGGACCGGGCGGTGTGGGGCAAGGAGGGGCCCCGACTGCGGCCAGGCTCCCTGCGGCTGCAGCTGGAGAACAGCCTGCGGGGCGGGAGGGGAGGCGAGGCGGTGGGAGCAGCCGGGGAGGGGTGGCCGTGGAGGTGGGAGGCCTGACTGCATTCCGGATCAGGGTTTAAACGAGGGCCGCCGGATCCAGACAGGGCGCGTGGCGCAGGGTGGGAAATCTCGGAGGGAAGGTGGGGGAGGGTGGGTGGGTGCGAGGTCATCAACCAAGGGCCCGCATGCATGTGTGCATAACCCATGGACCCAGACCACGGGGCGGTGAGGGGCGCAGGGGGGGCCTGTGGGGGGAAGGGGGAGGAGGGGAAGGTGACATGTAATACTCTCATCGATAAACAATTAAATTACAAAGTACATAAATTAGGGCCACCCAGAGCTTAAGATTTTAAGGAAGAGAGAGAACCATAGGAGTTAGGGGTGACTCCGGGTTTTGGGGGTTAGCAGCTGGAAAGATGGAAACGCCATGAACCGGAAACAGGAAGGCTGCTTTCCACGGAGCTGTCAGCTCTGTTTCTGGCTAGCTGCAGAGGCTGAGGCGTTTCCATGAAGAGTTTGGGGAGGACAGTTAGTCGGTGGCCACACAGGCCCAGAACGCGAGGAGGTCCGCGCAGACGCACACGGAAGGTGGTGCCGGCGTCCGCCCCGGGTGCAGCGGGGGGGGGGGGGGGGGGGCGCCGTTAGGAGGCGGACCCTGGTCGTCGTGGTGACGTGAGCGGCCGGCGAGGGGCCGTGGGGGCTGAGCCTGGGTCTCCTGCTCCAGTACCGGGTGGCATGGTGCGCCTCACACACGCAGCTGCGGGAGAAGTGGCTGGGCTTCCGGGAGAGTGGGTGATCCCCCTGGGAAGCCGAGACGTCAGAGGAATGGGGAGCAGAGGAGTGACTGAGACAAGCAGACCCTGAGCCCGGATTACTGTTACTCACACACTGGATTTAGGGTTTTTGTTGTGACCCTTGGAGTATTTTTTTACACATTAATTTTTTTAATTGATTTCAGGGAGGAGGGGAGAGGGGGAGATAGAAACATTGATGATGAGAATCACTGATCGGCTGCCTCCTGCACACCCCCTACTGGGGGGGGATCAAGCCCACACCCGGGCATGCGCCTCTGACCGGAATCGAACCCGGGACCCTTCAGTCCGCAGGCTGATGCTCTGTCCGCTGAGCCACACCAGCAGGGGAGCCATGGGAGTATCTTGGGCGTTTGGGTCAGGCTGGCGGATTAGCACAGGGGCACACGTCACCCCCGGGACAGTCCCTGGCATGGGGGGACGAGCTCTGGGGCGGGCTCCGCAGGGTGATGAGGTGGGAGGAGGAAGCCGTGATGGAGAGGCAACGTCAGGTGAGCACAAGGGGAGGGCGCTGTGGGTCTCTAAGAGCTGAGGTGGGTCTCGGTGGCTGAGACTGAAGCAAGGGGCAGAATTGGGCAGGGAGGCCCTGGCTGGTGTGGCTCAGTGGATAGAGCATCGATCCACATACTGAAGGGTCCCGGGTTCGATTCCTGGTCAGGACACATGCCTGGGTTGCAGGCTCCATCCCCAGTAGAGGGTGTGCAGGAGGCAGCTGATCAATGATTCTCATCACTGATGTTTCTCTCCCTCTCCCTTCCTCTGAAATCAATTAAAAAATCTATATTTTTTAAAGAATTGAGCAGGGAGCCCTTCAGGCGGGTTGGTCCCTTCTGGCAGTGGAGACCACTGGGAATCTGGGGCTGGGATCCTATTGAACGTGCCAGGCACCATCTGGATGCCATGCGCTCAAGTGGGCGCCAGAGTGAGTGAGAGAGAGGTGTGTGTGAGAGTGAGAGGGAGAGAGAGAGGTGTGTGTGAGAGTGAGAGGGAGAGAGAGAGGGGTGTGTGTGAGAGAGAGGGCTGTGGAGAGAGCGGGCCCTCCCCAGGCATCCTCATGCGGTGAGAAGAGCGTAGGCACCTGTGGCACCAGGCCCTGGCGTCTTCTCTAAGGAGTGTGGGGGGGGGCAGGAGGAGAGCAGGGTGTGGATTTGGGGTCCCAGGAGAGGAGCTGATCATGGATCTGTCCCCATCAGGGCAGGGCTGTGTGACCTGTGAGGACGTGGGCATTTTTTCTCGCAAGAGGAGTGGGGGCTCCTCGATGAGGCTCAGGGACGCCCGTGCCTCGATGTGATGCTGGAGAACTTGGCCCTTGGGACCGCCCTGGGTCAGATCCTCACCTCCCCCCTCAGTATCCTGGCCCCGTCTGCCCTTCCCACTGACACTGAGACTGGTTGCCTCCCGAACATAACCTGACTCGGGCCAGGGATCGAACCTGCACCCACGTGCATGCCCTTGACTGGGAATTGAAGCCACCGCCCTTCGGTGTGTGGGCCAATGCTCTTAACCACTGAGCAACACTGGCCAGGGCTCACAAATGTGGTTTAAACGTAAATAAGTAACCTTTAACACTAAGAGGCGCAAAACTGTAATCATTGCTGGAGTTTAAATTCTCTCTGGGGACCCCAGCACTTGTACACACTGCATCCCTGTAGTCTTAGGAAAGGAATCCATCCCGAGAAAGCGAGATGATCCTCAGGGGAACTGTAGCCCTTCCTCCAGTTCCCGGAGTCACAGACCCACCCAGTCTAGTCACCAGGGAAGACTCGTGCTGAAAGTACTCGCCTGTTCGGCTCCGAGGCCACGCTGGAGAGAGGCCGCAGAGCGCCGTGCGCGGGGGAGACACTCTGGGTCCCAGCGCAGACTTGGGGGGCACAGCAGGGGTCACCCTGGCGCGAGGCCTGACGCGGGAAGCTGCCAGAGCCACAGCCTCGCTGACCTGCAGAGGCCTCGGTGTAGGAAGTCCTTTAGCTTCACTGAATGGCGGAGCTCAAACTGGACAAAGGCCACCCGAGCGCGGGGGGCGGGGAAGCCCTGGGGGGCAGAGCCAACCTCAGCTCCCGGCGTTCACAAGGCCCTGGCCCCATGAGTGTGGCCGCTGGGGGAAATCCTTTGGGCGAGTCTGCTCTCGTTTCACTCCAGGTAGCACACACAGGAGCAAGGCCCTCTGAGTGCAGCGCATGGGACACAGCCTCTAGCCCACACCCCAGCCTCCGTCTCCACCCACAGTTCCGCACCACGGAGCGGCCTCTGAGCGCCGGCGTCTGCTGTTCACAGCGGAAGGCCAGGAGGAAATGTGCGCCTCCTCGCTCACTGTCATGACACCCTGCGTCTGAGGAGCCACGTGCCTGAAGCTGGCCTCATGTCTCCAAACGTCCAGAGGCTGAGCTTCCCCCGAGTTTGAGTTCCAGGCGGGTGTGGGCTCGCAGGAGCTGCGGGCCCCGTCCTCGGGCCCCAGGGCCCTTGCAGCTCCGTCCCTGCCCATCTCCCCGGCAGAAGCTGTCTTGCCTCCACGGCCCGGCACAGGGTTGCATCCGTCCGTCCGTCACGCCGTGTCCCTGAGGCGAGCCGGGCGCCTGTGCTGGCGCCACTCCCTGGAGGAGAGGCCAGCAGTCTGTGCCCTGACCCTGAGGCCCCTTCTCATTCCGAGCCCAGCTGACCCAGGTGGCGCCGTGCACAGATCTGCGGGCGCCAGCAGGAAAGGCGGCCTTGTCCGCGGAAACTGGTGGTCTCCCGGGACAGTCGATTTTTCCAGCCTCCACGCCCCACCTGGTGGCTGGCTGCCCCGGGCTCTGTTCTGTGCAGTAGGAAAGGTTCATTGTCGAGTCCACGTCTAATCGTGGGGGTGCTGTGCGCTGTGGGGCGGGTGGGAAGCAGAATCGGGCTTGGTTTGTATGAAGGGAAGGTCTGCTCTTGACTTTTACTTTTAAAGAAGTCTTTTCAAGAACTCTTAGCGCTAGCAGAGTTGAGGATTCTTGCCATTTGCTGTGTTTTTCCCCCAGAGGCCTGTTTATTTCTTGGTCTCCACAGCAAGATCCAGCGCAGTGACGGCTTGTCCATGGGGCCAACGCGAGGAGTGGGGTGTGGAGAGAGCCTGCGTTTCAGTGGAAAGCGCAGAAAGAGGTGCCACGAAGGGAAGAGATTGGTTTCGATGATGCGGCCGCAGCAAACCCAGAACTCTTACAGCGACTTCCCTTACACCCAGAGGGTAATCTAACGTAACAAAACAGCCAGCCACTCTCTGCCCTGCAGAGGGAGCTCAGCCGCCCCGCGTGCCCCTCTCAGAGGCTCCATCACCAGGCGGCAGGACCCCAGGGAGGTGGGGCTGCGGGGGCCTGAGACCCACAGCGGGTTCCAGTTCCTGCCGCCCCTCCACCCCCCGCGGGGGCTGAACTGCCATTCACAGTGGTCAGCCAGGAGGCGGAGGCGGGAGAGCACGTCCAGCATCCATGGAATGCTGTTTTGTATTCGTTTCAGATGTGTCACTTGTTGGTCAGAGGGTCATATACTTTACACAGTGTCCCCCCGGCATCCCGGTGCCCCGCCGGCACCATATCTGGTCAGGACAGTCTGTTCCCGACGCGGCCGCGTTTGCATGGCTGCCCAGACCTCCGGGCACCAGGGCAGTGCTGCTCCCCATTTGTGGCCTCCATGTATTTTGAGACCACAGGTCGCCCTGAGGAGGGCTCCCTCGTTTGGGCAGCTCCAGTGTCTCTGAGGGTTCCCAGAGGGTCCCACATAACTTTTCACCCGGTTCTACAAAGGAGCCACGTGTAAGAAAAACTGAGAAATTAAAAATAGGGGAAAAGGAGCCACGTGTCCTGGTGTCAGAATTCTGCATGCAGACGGGTGCCACGCCTCAGACGGGGTTGGGAGGGGGGGGGAGCCGGGTTTCAGCTCTCATTGGAACCGAGACCCTGGGTGTACCTGACAGGCAGAGAGGAGCCGCGGCAAACCCGAGGGACGTGCCTCTTCTGAACGTGCGTCTGGAAACCTCCCAGGGGCTGTGAGCAGCCCAGAGAGTGTATCCCGCAGCTGAAGCCACTGTCAGAGCAAATGACCTAAAGGTTTTGTGAGCCCCGGCCGGTGTGGCCAGTGGATAGCGTGTGGCCTGTGGACCAACCGGTCCCGGGTTCGATTCCGGTCAAGGGCACGTACTTGGTTGAAAGCTCTTCCCTGGCCTTGTCGGGGCACATGCAGGAGGCAACCAATCGATGTGTCTCTCTCACATCGGTGTCTCTCTCTCCCCCTCTCCTCCACTCTCTCTAAAAAGATCAGTGGAAGAATATCCTCGGATGAGGATTAACAATAATAAATTTTTAAAAATGCCCTACCTGGTGTGGCTCAGTGGATAGAGCGTCGGCCTGCGGACTGAATGGTCCCAGGTTCAATTCCGGTCAAGGGCACGTGCCCAGGTTGCGGGCTCGATCCCCAGCAGGGGGCGTGCAGGAGGCAGCCGATCCATGATTCTCTCTCATCGTTGATGTTTCTCTCTCCCTCTCCCTTCCGCTCTGAAATTAATAAAAAATATATATTAAAAAAACAAAGGTTTTGTGAGTTCCCGCTGTCATTCTGGGCTTCAGCTCAAGCCCACTGCTTCGAGGCAGGACAGAGAATGGCGTCTGCTGTCTGGGCTGTGTCTCTGCCATCAGCCGTGCTCCTGTTGTCACAGATGCGTTGCTCCCAATGTTTCCGAGGCGGAGTCAGGGCCGCCCCTCTCCAGGAGTAAGGGAAATGGAGTGGACTCAGCATTGGGTGGTTCAGACTTCTGCTTTCCAAAGCCTGTGAGAGATCCAGATTTTTAGCGCCTTTACCAAAGCATACTGGACATGCAATAACCTAGAGATAGCGAAGGGGTCCCCTGGGAAAACTTTTGTCAGACATGGAAGCCCAGAAAACAGTCAGGAGCACCGTTAACATATTCATGACTCACCTTGTACCCTTTTATCACCCCTCCCGGTCCTTCCTGGCCTCCAGGAGCCCCGGCCTTCACTGTCGTTTTAACAACTTGGCGTGTATTGTCCGGAATGTCACGTGGATGGAATCCAAGTGTTCACGCTTTCTTCGGATGTTTGTTACACCACGTCATTGCTCTGGGATTCATCCATGTTGCTTATGTGAACAGTTGTCTTTTATATTGCTTAGTGTTCTTCTCCATGGCAAACTCCTTAGTCGACAGAGCCAAATATCAACAGGACAACGATTGAAATTTCTTTGGAGAGCCACATTTTTTAAACTTAAAATTCTTCTAACGCCATTTCTTCAAAATAGACTCGCCCAGGCCGTGGTATTTTGTGCAAGAGCCACACTCAAGGGGCCAAGGAGCCGCATGTGGCTCGCGAGTACACTCGAAAAGAAGATTCCAGCCCAGCCAGCGTGGCTCAGTGGATGAGCGGTGACCTATGACCCAGGAGGTCACAGTTCGATGCTCCATCAGGGCACAGGCCCGGGTTGCGGGCTTGGTCCCCAGTGCGGGACATGCAGGAGGCAGCCAATCAGTGATTCTCTCTCACCATGGATGTTTCTCTCTCTCTCCCCCTCTCCCTCTTTCTGAAATCAATAAGAACATATTAAGAAAGAAACCTTGGTGTGCCAGGGGCCGCTGGGATATTTACGTCATTCGCAGGCCATACTAAGGTGCCCACTTAAACAGCAGCCTGCTGCACTTGGCCAAACAGTTAAGGAACCCCCCCCACACCTTGGCAGGGCCAGGCCAAGTGAGTTCTCGGGCCCTGTGCAGCTGCAGGCTGGACATCCACTCCCCTTCCCCCTGCTCCCCGCTCCCGGGAATGTGGTTTCTCTTGCACCAGTACTTCAGAGTATGTGGATGTCTTCATACTTAAGAAACTGCCAAACTGACCTAAACTGGTTGTACCCGTGTATGTTCCCCCATAGCCATATCATACCGTTAACCATAATGATAATAGTAATAGCACACATTTTCTTGTGGATTGTATTCCCAACTCAGGAAAAATCACCTATTTCTTCTCCCTTGAAAATGCTGTTTCCACTATATTCTGATCCCACCCACATCCTCCATTCATTTCTTCACCCTTCCCTTCACCCATTAGATTCCAAAGGCATTCCTGTCTCCCTGGCCTTTGTTCTCAAAATACTATCGTGACCTTTGACCGTGTCCACCCTACATCCCGCTGTAGAGGCTGCCGAAGCCGTGACACATGCCCTGGCTGCCCTGCCGAGTTCTGGCCCGCCCTCTGCTCATCGGTCTGCTGCTCAGCCAGCCAGCGTCTGCTCGGGCCTCCGCTCCGATCCCGAGTGTGTTCCCCGGTTCCTCAACCCAGGGCCTCCCCTCGGAAGTCTCCACCGCACCTGGAGCCCGTCAGGAGTCACAGCATTTCACCAGCTCCCCAGGTCCAGTGACTACGTGGCTTGCCAGCCAGCTAAGTGTGAAATACGGCCTCACCTGTGGCCCTCACACGCCACTACCACGGTGCTGAGCAAGGGTGGCTGCGTTACATCCGCCCACTCAGGCGACCCAGTGTCTCTCCCCTGATTGGGTCCTGATGTGATTGTTATTTTCTATCCAATACCAATTTGCAATGCATCTTTTCTATAAGTTTAATCCTCACCCCAGGATATGTTTATTGACTTTAGAGAGAGGAGAAGGGAGAGAGACACACACATCGATATGAGAGAGAAACATTGGTTACTGCCCATATGCACCCCAACTGGAGATGGAACCTGCAGCCTAGGTATGTGCCCAAACCAGGACTCTAACCCACAACTTTCTTGGTGTGCGGGACGACGCTCCAACCACCGAGCCAGCCAGCCTGGGCACCGCATCTCGTCTGTCGTGCCAGGATGCAGTGATGGTCAATGGGTGGTGGGTTATCTTATGGGCCATGGAAACATTCGGACCCAACTTCTGTTGCCATGGCTACACTGATTAGCTACAAATCCTAGATAAAGAATTTTCTACACCTGACCAGTTTGGCTCAGTGGATAGAGCGTTGGCCTGCAGACTGAAGGGTCCCGGGTTAGATTCCGGTCAAGGGCATGTACCTTGGTTGCAGGCACATCCCCAGTAGGAGGTGTGAGGAGGCAGCTGATCGATGTTTCTAACTCTATATCCCTCTCCCTTCCTCTCTGTAAAAAAATCAATAAAATACATTAAATAAAATTTTTTTCTACAGCCTTCCATGCGGTTACCTCAAAATACAACTTGTATAGAAGAGAGAGGGAGAGTTTGATACTGTCACTCGAGTTGGCAGTATTATTTTTTTCAGAATAATAATTATTATTATTTTAATATATATGTATTGCTTTTACAGAGGAAGGGAAAGATAGAAACATCAATGAGGAGAGAGAATCAATGGGTAGGCTGCCTCCTGCACACCTCCTACTGGGGATGTGCCCGCAACCCAGGTACATGCCCTTGACTGGAACCGAACCCAGGACCCTTCAGTCCACAGGCCGACGCTCTATCCACTGAGCCACAGCGGCCAGGGCCAGAGTAATTATGTGAACCGCTGACACCTCCTCAAACAGAAACCAAACATCTGTCTCCGGGACGGGATGCTCGCTCTGCGTGAAGGCTCAGACTGTGATCATGGTGGCAACCGGCATGGTGGGAAGAAAGCGTTTGTAAGTGACTCTTCAGAGAAGCCTGAGACTCTCAAGTGTACCTACCTCGGTCCCTCCGGGCTGCTACGAGAGAGAGTCCGAAAAGACAAGGAAAAGGGAAAGAGAACAAGTCCTAGACTGGGTACCGAGGAACAATGGACATTTACCTCTTAGTTCTGGGGGCGAGGCCTCTTCCAGGTTCATCCGCTGCCTCCTCCTTGGTGTGACCTCACCTGGAGGAAGGGGCGAGGGGGCTTTGGGGGCCTCTGATCATGACATCACACCCCCCTGCAGGGGGGCAGATGGGATGACCGCCCAGGAATGGGGTTCAGCCAAGCAGAAGGGGGCGGGGAGAACTCCTAGAAGTGCCATTGTTGGGAGTTGGGGAGCAGACAAGCAAGTGGCATGAGGGCATTGAGGGGATTTCATTGGTGCCTGGAATGTCACTAAGGTGCACGCCGGGAGGACCAAAAAGGGAACCGGAGTCAGGGGCCGGCCTGACCACGCTGGCGCGCTGCCCTCTGGGTGGGGTGCGCACAGCTGTTGGGGTGATGGCAGCAGCACAGCTGTCCATCACTGAAACCGTGCTTGCGGCTCTGGAAGCATCTGAGGCAACAAGCGGCAGGACACACGGGGGACTGGCCTCCCCTTGGAAAAGCCCAGAGGCCGTCCGCTCCGGAGGCTCTGTGAGCCCCTGCCCCGCTCCCTCCCCGCCTCGGGCCCTCAGCTCCTGGCGGGGTTGGAGGGTCCCAGCTCGGCTGATGCAGAAGGAAACTCCTTACCTAGAGGAGGGACCCCGGCCCCATGCGGCGGCCAAGGGAAGGGGCGTTACTGGCCCTTTGGCAGCGGTGAGGACAGCGAGGCGCCCCGCCTGCGCCTTCCCGGGACGGGGGACGGTTGGCTGAGCCCGGTGGGACCTGGGGGACGGTTAGGCGGTTGGCTGAGCCCGGTGGGACCTGGGGGACGGTTAGGCGGTTGGCTGAGCCCGGGAGGGCCCCGGTGCCCACGCGCAGTCCGACGGCGCAGGCGCAGGCGAGCGGATGCGGCCCCAGCCCCTCCCACGCTCCGGTCGGAGGGGGTCCGGTGACGCCTCCCCTCGCCTCTCCTGGCCCAGGCCCTGGTGTCTCGCACCCAGGAATGGGGTCACTCTCGGCTCCCCTATTGCTGTCCAGGCGGGGATGACGTGGGGCCGGTCCCGTTTTGCCCCCAAGGGGTGCCGCGTGCAAGGGAGACACCGAGCGCCTGTGTGCGCTGGCGGAGCGCGACCCAACCCGCGGGAACCTCCCTGTGGGCCGGGCCGCGCCCCTGACCTTGGCTGTGACCTTGAGCAAGGCCCTTGCTGCCCTGCGCTTGTGTTCTCGGTTACAAAAGAGGGATCATGACCATGTCCCGTCTGGACTGAGGACACGGGGGTGATGTGTGCGCCCCAGTGTCCAGCGTTGCCATGGAGACGCAGCCGCCAGGAACGAGGCTGGGGGTGGGGCAGGCGGGGCGGAGGAGGGAGGAGGGAGGGCAGCCACGGGAGGCCCTGGGGTTTACCTCTGGGTTCTTGGCGGCGCGTGCAACCGGCCTCCACTGACTGTTAGCGAATCCGTGCTCCTGTCCAGGCCACTCCCTTGTATCTGAAAAGGCAGCCCAGCCCGGGAGGGCGCGGGGCGGGGCGGGGGGGGAGGGGCTGGCTCAGTGGTTGAGCATTGACCTATGGACCGGGAGTTCAAGGTTCCGTTCCGGGCATGTGGTCAGGGCTCCTGCCTGGGTTGGGGGCTCCATCCCAGTGTGGAGTGGCAGGAGGAAGCCGATGGGTGTTCCCTCTCATCACTGATGCTTCTCTCTCTCCCGTCCTTCTGTGAAACCAGTAAAAATATATTTAAATAAATAAAGTGGACGGTAATCGCTCCGGGGCCTGATACTTCCTTGTGTTGGAATGTTTGGGGCTCCGTGACGTCTTCCATTCAGTTAGCTGCTTTTTGTTTTCTTAAAGAAATGCTATTGGATATTTGCCTTATTTATTTTCTTTTATATTTATTGATGTCAGAGAGGAAGGGAGAGGGGAAGAGAAACATCCATGATGAGAGAGAACCATTGACCGGCTGCCTCCTGCACACCCCACACTGGGGATGGAGCCAGGCCTGTGCCCTTGACCTGGAATCGAACCGTGACCTCCTGGTTCAGGTTGATGCTCCACCACTGAGCCACACCGGCCGGGCCAGTTAGTTGCTTGTTTTTTTATTATTATTGATTTTTTATAGGGAGGGAGAGGGATAGTTAGAAACATCGATGAGAGAGAAACACCGATCAGCTGCCTCCTGCACACCCACCACCGGGGATGTGCCCGCAACCAAGGTACACGCCCTGGACCAGAATGGAATCTGGGACCTTTCAGTCTGCAGGCCGGCGCTCTATCCACTGAGCCACACCGGTTAGGGCCAGTTAGTTGCTTCTTGAGGCTGTTTCCAGCTCAGAACCGTTGCCGCTCTGGGCCAAGACTAGAGCGGCCTGGGCTTGTAAGATCCTGGAAAAATGGCTCCACGAATGCCTGGGTCTCCCCCAGGGGCTCCCATCACTCCCACAATCCACGAGCCGCCCATGCAGGGCTCCCCTTCCCTGGCTCAGGGCACCCACCCTGGTGGCCTTGAACTTGCCCGACTCCTGCCGCCTTTCCCTTGCCCTGTGCCCAGGTGTCTGCGGGGCGGTCTCTGCACCCTCCCTGTGCATCAGCGTCACCTCAGGGAGGCTTTCCCAGGCTTTAGTTCCAGCTAAGGCAGCCTGGCCCTGATCTGGCCCCAACTCTATCTTTTTTTATGGATTAATTTTTAGAGAGAGAGGGAAAGGGAGAAAGAAGCATCAATTTGTTGTCCCACTTAATTACTAGTATGTGTTTATCAGTCACTTCTTTTTTTTAATTTTTATTTTATTAATTTCAGAGAGGAAGGGAGGAGAGCTAGAAACACTCATGAAGAGCCCCAGCTGGCTTTACTCAGTGGATAGAGCGTCGGTCTGTGGACTGAAGGGTCCCAGGTTTGACTCCGGTCAAGGGCACGTGCCTACGTGTGGGCTCGATCCCCAGTGGGGGCGTGCAGGAGGCAGCCAAGCAATGATTCTGTCTAATCATCCTCAATCCTGATGCCATCCTCCCCCGCAACATACAATTCTTATTCAAAAAGTGAACTCCTGTTCACATGGAGGAAGCCTAAAAGGCCACGAGCTTGGTCTAAACAAGCTTCCCAAGAACATGGCCTCCATGAAAGAGAGAAATAAAGGAACGGAAGGACAGCTGAAGTACTGAGGAAGAAGTCACTAAGAAATTGTTTTAAAAAAAAGACGAAGTGATATGAAAAAAGCAAGTAAAGTTTGAAAACATATGAGAGAACTGAAAGGCATAAATATGTCATAATACCTATTTATATACTGTAGATGAGGCCCCTAGAACCCTAAGAAATGCAAAAAATTCACTGTTAATAATTCAATTCTCAAGCTGCCCCCCTTAAAAATCAAACTGCTGTCCTAGCCGGTTTGGCTCAGTGGATAGAGTGTCGGCCTGCAGACTGGAAGGTCCCAGGTTTGATTCTGGTTGAGGGCACATGCCCGGGTTCTGGGCTCGATCCCCAGTACGGGGTGTGGAGGAGGAAGCCGATCCATGATTCTCTTTCAACATCGACGTTTCTCTCTCTCCCTCCCCTCCCTCTCTAAAATCAATAAAATGTTTAAAAAAAAATCAAACTGCCCCCTGTGGGCGTGTGCCCCCGAGTGGGGTGACCAGGGACAGCACGTGCCCTGCACTCCGGAGACCTTTCTCCAGCCCGAACGTCCGGTGTGGAAGGAGGTTAATGAAGCTTTGGCAGAACCTCTCTGCCTGGTCAGTGTTCATAGGGCTTTCTGGGTGTGGAACTTCCCTTCGGATCAGACAGACTTTCGGTTAAAGGCTTGGCCACATGAGCTACATTCAAGACCTCTCTCCTCGGAGGTCTTTCTGCTGTTGAACGAGGCTGAAACGCTGGCTAAAGGGTTTCCCACGATCACCACACTCCTATGGCATCTCCGGTGTGAGTCCTCCGATGTTTAACCAGGCTGGAGCTGTAGCGAAAACATTTCCCACATGCCCCGCACTCGTAAGGCCTCACTCCGGTGTGCACCCTCTGGTGCTTGACCAGGCTCGAATTCTCGCTGAAGTGTTGTCCACAGTCACTGCACTTAAAAGGCTTTTCTCCAGTGTGAACTTTGCGGTGTTGCAGGAGGCTACAGCTTTGGCTGAAAAACTTCCCACAGTCCCGGCACTCATAAGGCCTTTCTCCAGTGTGAACTTGCCAGTGAGTAGTCAGACTGGCCTTGTGGCTATAGAATTTCCCACATTCAGTGCACTCGTAAGGCCTTTCTCCAGTGTGAACTCTCTGATGTTTCATGAGGCCCGAGCTGAAGCTAAAGGATTTCCCACAGTCGCTGCACTCAAAAGGCCTCACCCCAGTGTGGACCCTGTGGTGCTGGATGAGTGTGGAGTGATGCCTGAAGGCTTTCCCACACTCCCTGCACGTAAAGGGCTTCTCTCCGGTGTGAACTCTCTGGTGCTGAACGAGGTCGGCCTTGCGGCTGAAGGATTTTCCGCATTCGCTGCAGCCGTAAGGCCTCTCACCAGTGTGAACTACTTGGTGCACGAAAAGGTTGGACTTATGGCTAAATAACCTCCCACACTCGCTGCATTCGTACGGCTTCTCTCCGGTGTGGAGCCTCTGGTGCTCCACAAGTAAGTATTTCTGACCACAGGCTTTCCCACACTCGCTGCACTTGTATGGCCTTCTTTTGGGGTGACGCTGGGCGGCCCTGCGTGGCACCCCCGTACCGTGAGTCTCCTGCTGTTTGAGACCAGTGCCGACTGGAAAGTCCTTCTTGCCCTGCGCCCCCCCTTCTCCTCCTAAGGGCTTCTCTCCACAGTGCAGCTTCTGGTGCTGGCGATGGTTGGGTCCGGGCACTCCTCCGGCAGTAACACTCTCCTCAGCCTCTGCTCCACACCCACAGCCTGAAAGCAGAGACCAGTTGAGGAAGAGCTGTGGGCCTCAGGGGGAAGGGCAGCACCCTCACAAACCTGCATCTGACACACCCAGCAGAGTCCTGGGGCTGCGGCAGGGTGAAGGGCCAGAGACCGTGTGCAGAAGGGCCCACTGTGCAGCACGGGGCCTGACAAGCTCCCAGGCCAGTGGAGGCCTCAGGAGCAGCCAGGACACAAGGATCGGCTCCTGAGAGCCCGAAGCTGCTGGTTACACAGGAACACAGTCCAGAAGGGGGTGTTCAGACCCAGAAAACCTGAAGCAACTGCCCGACTGGCATGGCTCAGTGGTTGAGCATCGACCTATGAACCAGGAGGTCACGGTTCGATTCCTGGTTTGCAGGCTCCATCCCCAGTGGCAAACTGGGAAAGGGAGGATGGAAAGCAGGCTTGGCCCCTTGTCTTGGCACCAAACCGTCAGGCCCCGGGGAAGGACTCTGGCATACGTGAGCCCTCCCTGAGCCTCACCTCTCCCTCCGTACCTGCTGGTCTGGCCGCAGTCCTGACGTCATGGGCAGGCAGGAGGGGCTCCGCCCACTGCGCCAGCTGGAGGAGCTCCTGGGTCCTGGCAGATGCAAGGCCTACGGGAGAGACAAGACAGGTGGGTCAGAGCCGCCCACCCAGGGCAGACGGCCCCCTCGGGCCATGACTGTGTTGGTGCCTCAAGTCCTGCCTCAGGCAGGTCCCATGTCAAACATGGAAGAGGCCAGAGCCTGGGGACAGAACCACATGGACCTTCACAGTCGCACCAGGCCAGGGAGAGGCCCAGGGTGTGAGCCCCCGGCCGACTGCGGGAGCCCTCGTCCCCACACCCTTGCCCACAAGGCTTTGGGCAGCGCGGGGAAGAGGGGCAGCAGCGCACACAACACCGGCACCGGCTGGGCGCTCGCACCGCACCCTCGGGGCGGGGAAGGCAGAGACGCTCACCCAGAGAGGCCATCAGCGCCAAGTTCTCCAGCATCACGTTGCGGTACAGGTACCTCTGAGCCTCGTCCAGGAGCCCCCACTCCTCCCGGGAGAAGCGCACAGCCACATCCTCAAAGGTCACACGGCTCTGCCAGGGTGGGGAGAAAGGGGAAGGGACAGAGAGGGGGGAAAAAAGCATCCATGTGAGGGAATTAAGTGCGGGGGACCCTTCAGCATGCAGGCCGGTGGCTCTGACCAGAGCCACTGGCCTGGGCCACCATGAAATTTGGGTCCATCGGCTCCCAGTACAAGGGCCTGAGGCCATCAGTTTACACTGCCTCCCAACGTGCACCCCACTCCTTCCCGCACCTCCCTTCACGTCCCCAACCCCTCACTGCCACCCCCTCCCCCTACATGCATCTCCCAGCTTCACCACACGCCCGTGTGCACGTGGCATCCGGAGGACTTGGCACATGTGATCAGAATCCCATCCTGGCCCTGGCCGGTGTGGCTCAGTGGATAGAGCGTCAGCCTGCAGACTGAAGGGTCCCGGGTTCGATTCTGGTCAAGGGCACATGCCTGGGTTGTGGGCTCCATCCCCAGTGGGGGGCGTGCAGAAGGCAGCCGATCCATGATTCTCTCTCATCATTGATGTTTCTATCTCTCTCTCCCTCTCCCTTCCTCTCTGAAATCAATAAAAGTATATTTTTAAAAAAATAAGTGGAACAACCAACCGATGTTTCTCTCTCCCTCCCTCTCTCTCTTTCAAATCAATAAATTAAAAAAGAAAAAAGAAAGTTTGCTCGGATCTACTTAAAATCCATACACAGACTCCACACGTCTCCAACCTCCACAGCCACCGCGGTTTGGCCACACCAACGCTCACCGGGACCATTGAGTGGCCTCCTCCCTGGCCTCCCTGCAACCCCACAGTCTGCTCTCTAAAAAGCATGTCAAGTCTGGGTCACATCACCCCCCGCCTCTGCTCCAGCGGTTCCCTGGCTCCCACACCATCGGGACGGAGGCCCAGTGCTTCCGGCTGGGTTCCAGGCCCAATTGCTGCTTCCCGCTGCCTCCACCAGGCCCAGTGCATTCCCAGCTCAGCCTCGCGGCCCGCCCGATGGCTGCGGGCAGAACACTGTGCCACTGGCTGCCAGGAGGGGGGCCGATCCAGACACTCCCTGGTCAGGACTCAACGCCCTGGCCTTGGGCGGCCACTTTCCAGAGATCTCAGGCGGAAGGACCGACGGGGGAGGGGCGGGCAGAGTCCCAGGGCACCTGGGAGCCAGAGCACCGGGGATCCCCTCGCTCACCTCCGCCTGGCCTGGTCTGGAAGCACCTCCGTGGGCAACAGTGTGGGCCCCACGGGCTCAGCCGCGCACCCTCACACCACCCGGGCCCCGTCCTAGGGGTGCCTCTCAGCAGCTGCGTGACCTCGGAGAAGTACTGGCCCTCCCTGTGCCTCAGTGTTGTCATCTGTAAAATGGGGACGATGAGGGCGCCCACCCAGGGGGGTACTGCTTGGGTCAAACTCGTTCCTGCGTGTCAGGTACTTACTGTCCTGAGAATTACCGCCTGTCACAGCCACATCTGATGCGGCACGAAAGCCTGTCTAGTTGTTATATTTTTAATTGATTTTTTTTTTTTTAGAGAGAGAGAGCGGCAGAGAGACTTCCTCCACGGCCCCCTCTGGGAACTGAGCCCACAACGGGCAGGGGCCCCGACCAGGAACCAGCCCAGCGACCTCGGGGCGCCCAGGGCGGCACTCAGCCACCTGAGCAGCCTGGCCGGTTGGTTTTTTGTTTGTTTTTTTGGTTTTGTTTTGTTTTTTATTGATCTCAGAGAGGAAGGGAGAGAGAGAGATGGAGCCATCAATGATGAGAGAGAATCATGGATCGCTGCCTCCTGCACGCCCCTCACTGGGGACCCAGCCCGCAACCCGGGCCTGTGCCCCTGACCGGAATCCAACCGGGACCCTTCGGTCCACAGGCGACGCTCTATCCACGGGGCCACACCGGCCAGGGCGGCCCATCCGGTTCTGAAAATCCACCCTAGATCGGCCATGCCCCCCCTGCTATGGCCACCAGAACTCCTGGTCCCCGGCACTGACTTCCCTGAGCAGGGGCGCTCACAGGGGAGGCGGGGGGCGCTCACGGGGGCGCGGGGGGCGGGGGCGGTGGGGAGGCCCGGGGACGCACTCACCTCGGCCGGGCGCCTCAGCGCGGCCGCCGCCATCGGACTCTGTGCGCGGACCGGGACGGGGAGTGGAGGACCTGGTCGCCCCGATCCCCGGACGCAGAATGGGGGTCACCCAGGGCGGCAGCCTCAGCCTCCTCTCGCTCCGCCCGCTCTTGTCACCCCGCAGACAAACCAGCCGCTCGGTGACTGAAGAGACTGACCCCGCCCCTCCGAAGACAACTCCCCTGAGGGCACGCCGGAAGTCCTGCCCAGAACGTTGGAACTCGGGGAAACGACCCTTTTCATTGGCCGAGCATCTGCGCTGCGGAGCGCAGTGCTTTCTGGGAAATGTAGTTCCTGAGGCGCGAACCGTTAAGGCAGTAGAGATGCGTTAAGAGAGTAGAGATGTAGAGATGTAGAGATGCAGAGATAGTGGTAGACGAGAAATGAGGGTCCAGAACTCCGCCAGATCTCAACCAGAGCCAGTTTTTTAAAAAATATATTTTATTGTTTTTTTACAGAGAGGAAGGAAGAGGGACAGAGAGCCAGAAACATCGATGAGAGAGAAACATCGATCAGCTGCCTCATGCACACCCCATACTGGGTGCCCGCAACCAAGGTGCAAGCCCTTGACCGGAATCGAACCCGGAACCCTTCAGTCCACAGGCTGACGCTCTATCCACTGAGCCAAACAGGTTAGGGCTCATTATTGATGTTTCTATCTTTCTCTTTCTCTCCCTCTCCCTTCCTCCTGAAATCAATAATTATATATATTTAAAAATAAATAAATAAAAGGGTCATTTGCAAAAGAATACTGATGGACCTGGATTTCAGTTTCCCTGCATAGCTGGGGCCCCAGTCTTTCCTTTTCTTTTTAAAAATATATTGTTATTGCTCTAACCCCGTGGTCAGCAAACTGCGGCTCGTGAGCCACATGCGGCTCTTTGTGCGGCTCGTGAGCCACATGCGGCTCTCTGGCCCCTTGAGTGTGGCTCTTGCACAAAATACCACGGCCTGGGCGAGTCTATTTTGAAGAAGTGGGGTTAGAAGAAGTTTAAGTTTAAAAAATTTGGCTCTCCAAAGAAATTTCAGTTGTTGCAATGTTGATATTTGGCTCTGTTGACTAAAGAGTTTGCCGACCACTGCCCTAACTGGTTTGGCTCAGTGGATAGAGCGTCGATCTGTCGACTGAAGGGTCTCGGGTTCAATTCCGGTCAAGGGAACTAATACCTTCGTTGCAGCTACATCCCCTTGGGGGTGTGCAGGAGGCAGCTGATTGATGTTTCACTCTCATCGATGTTTCTAACTATCCCTCTCTGTAGAAAACCAATAAAATATATTTTTTAAAGAAAGAAATATATTGTTATTGATTTCAGAGAGGAAAGGAGAGGAAAGCTCCACTTAGTCCTCCCTTTCAAGGCGCCGCTAGCGCTGTGATTCTACCTTTTCCCAGGAGGTGGCGCCTGATGCACGTCTCCACGGTTGGTACTTGTGGGAACTACTTTACCCAGAAGGCTCGGCGGCGCAGGGCCAATGAAGACCCAGGGAAGGGTCGTCTCCGTGCGTGGCGAAGACGTCAGGGCGGGACTTCCTCTTTCCTTCCTGGGCGGACATTTTGCTTTTGGAGGAGTCCACCCCCACAGGCTGCTGGACGCCGTGTCAGACCTGCGGTGACAGGCGCGGAGGCGGTTCTTCCCTGAACAGAGACGGCCCGGCTCCTCGCCCTTGTCTCCCGCCAGTTAGTCCCTCTCTTCCCCCGCCTCCCCCGGCCCGCAGCTTCCGAAGGCGGAGGCCGCCCTGGCGGAGCCCGCGCAGGTGGGTGCTGCGCCCCCGGCTCCTCCCCGACCTCCGTCCCCGAATCCTCAAGCCTCGAATGAGGGCTGCCCAGTCCGGGCCGGGGGGGTGGGGGGGCGCTCGTGGTGGGGCCCCGTCGGACCGGCCGTTTGAGGGGACGCGGCATGATGCACACGGGGAGGCGGAGGGCGACCAGCCGGGCTTCCGGGAGCCTGGGCCGTGTTGTCCGCGGGACCGGAATCAAAGTGTGAGGAGGAGTGACGTCTGCAATGTCAGCGTCTGTGAGGTCAGCTCGAGCAGCTCTGCCGTCATTCCAAGGGCCATGGGAACCATGGAAGGTTCCCAGCGGAGAGGCACGGTTTGAGGTGTTTTTTTTTTAAAAAAAATACATATGACTAGGGGTCTTGGCCCAACCTCTGCGCCCCTGCGGGGTCCCTCCCACTATGGCCCCCCGGTCCCCTTCTGCCAGCAGCAGAGCGGGGCTACGGCCCCCACGCCCTGACCCCACACCCTCACAGTGTGCAGCCATTGGGGCTGGTGCCAGCAGCGGGTGTGAGCTGCGGCTGCCTCCCGGTCGCCCCTCAGGAGCACGGGGAGGCGGAGAAGCCTGCAGGGGCCATCCAGGTGCCAGCAGCGGGTGTGAGCAAGACCGGCATGGGTGACAGGTGTGAGTGCCGGGCAGGACTCCCCGTACCTGGGAGCAAAGCATTTTCGGTAACCATCAGAGGCTGGCCCCAATTACAGCGCCCCGCCTTGGTCTCGTACTCCCCCCTCCCCCCCACTCATCTGCTCCAACATCCCGCTGTGGCTGACGCCCGCCAGGTCCGTGCACCACCACCTGCTGCTGGTGCCCATCACGTTCTGCTCACGCCCCCTGGTGGTCAGCACACGTCACAGAGGCCGGTGGTTCAGTTGTTCAGCTGTTGGGTCTATTTGCATATTAGGGTTTTCTATAGATGGATTGATTTCAGAGAGGGACAGGGAGAGAATCATTTATGATGTGAGCAGGCTGCCTCCTGCACGCCCCACACTGGGGATCGAGCCCCCACCCGGGCATGTGCCCTGACTGGGAATTGAACCCTGACCTCCTGGTTCATAGGTCGAAGTTCATTCACTGAGCCACACCGGTCCTGCAGTTGGAGGGTTTTATAAGAATTCCACAAGCTGCTCAGGGGAGCACAGACTTGGCGCACGGGGTGGGGAGAGGACGAGGACAGTGAGACACAGCAAGAGGGAGACCCAGTCCGAGATGATAGCCTTTGGCAGCTCTGAGGCCTGAGCACAGAAGGTGGGTGGCCGCCCTGGGTGCCAGTGGCAGGGCAGGGCAGGCCGAGGGGACAGACACGAGCCCTTGAGGCCCCTTTTTCCTGGCTGCTGGTCTCTCACAGTCTCCCTCTCCCCACAGGTTCCCAGGAGCTCGGGAGTGATTATGGACCCTGTACAGGTGAGGGGAGGATGCTGTGACCCCTGATCCCCTCCCCACCCCCCTGGTCTCCAGGATTGTGGTGTCAGAGGCCACATGCACGCCCACAGTTCTCGAAGCTGCAGACCCTGGAGAAAGCTCCAGCCCAGGGTCCTGGGTCCCAGGCTGGGGTTGAACGGAAGGGTTCCCATTCCTGGCAGCCATGGAATAAGAGGTAGAAGGTGCAAATACTTGGAGGAGAGACAGGGATGGGGGTTCTCAAGTCCTTAAATACCAGGCATCCAAAGCAGGTGGGCGGGAGTTAGTCTTCTGTTATCATTTTTTTTTCTTAATATACTTTTATTGACTTTTTACAGAGAGGAAGGGAGAGGGATAGAGAGTTAGAAACATCGATCAGCTGCCTCTTGCACACCCCCTACTGGGGATGTGCCCATAACCAAGGTACATGACCTTGTCCGGAATCAAACCTGGGACCCTTGAGTCGGCAGGCCGACGCTCTATCCACTGAGCCAAACCAGTCAGGGCTTCTGTTATCATTTTTAACTTATTTATTTACTAAAGGGCCAGTGCACAAAATCCATGCACTCTGGGGGGTCTCTCAGCCCAGCCTGCACTCTTGGGTGATGTCTGACTGACAGCGCAGGTAAGCGGGTCTAAGCCGTCAGTCGGACATCCTTAGCGCTGCCATGGAGGCAGGAGAGGCTGCCGCCACTGCTGCTGTGCTCACCAGCCATGAGCCCGGCTGAGCATCTGCCCCCTGGGGGTCAGTGTGCATCATAGCAACTGGTCATTCCGCTATTTGGTTGATTTGCATATTAGCCTTTTATTATATAGCATTTATTTATTTTTTTAATTTTGGAGAGGAAGGGAGAGGGAGAGAAATATCAACGATGAGAATCATCGATTGGCTGCTTCCTGCACTCCCCCTACTGGGGATCGAGCCCACACCTGGGCATGTGCCCTTGACCAGAATGGAACCCGGCACCCTTCAGTCCACAGGCCGACGCTCTAGCCATTGAGCCACACCAGCTATGGCTAGGTCTCTGTTCTGAGGGTGGTGTAGCCATGGCAGGTGTAGGGCTGAGGAGAGAGGTGACTGGACGCAGGTTTAACAGGCTCGCTCTGGGCTCCAAGCAGAGAACAGACTGTGGGGTGAGGGCCCCTGGGTTACGGTGCAGCCCAGCGAGGAGGCTACTTTCATATCCTGGGTGAGAGGCCATAATGGGTGGGTCAGAGGTCAGCTGTGTGGACATGATTGGGCCAGATTCTCTGACGAGAGAGCGCACACTAACCCCAGGTTTGGGGCCTTACCAGCTGTGAGGGTAGATGCTCCCCGAGTAGTGACGGGCAAGTCAGTGGTAGAAGTAACTCCCTGTGGATATCAGCTTGCCTGTGACCATATGAAGGGTCTGAGATCTCCCACAGAACACTGCTCCTGGACCCGGATGGGAGTGCTGGGGAGGGTTCAGGGTGCAGATGTCCGAAAGGTAGATGATGGTGGCATGGAGGCCGATGCCTGGGTGTGGGGCCATGTATGAGACAGAGTCACCCTAAGAGGATGGTGTGCATGTGCAAAGGCCTGTGAGCTCAGCCTGGGTGTCCGCTAAGCATGGTCCTAGCAACCTCGGAACTCGCTGCCGTGGTGAGTGTGGGCCATGAGGGTGTGGGGGAGATGCTGCCTGTCGGGCCTGGAGATTAGGTGGTGCCTTCTGCCCACCTTGCCATGGGCGGGCACAGTGACAAAGGGGCCAGGAGAGAGCAGACCTTGTGGCATGAGGGAGCCTGAGGGGCCTCAGGGAGTGAATGGGGGGCCCAAGTGAGTGAATGGGGGGCCTGAGGGAGTGTCCTTGGGGGGGAGGCTGCCCATGGGCCCACTCTCCCCATTGGCGGGCGCAGGTGAACGTGGAGGACGTGTTCGTGTACTTCTCCCCGGAGGAGTGGGGGCTCCTGGGTGAGGCTCAGAGACGCCTGTACCGTGACGTGATGCTGGAGAACTTCGCACTTCTGGCCTCGCTGGGTGAGTCCCTCACACCCACCCCAGGGTCCTGGAATGGGCTCTGCCCCTCCTGTCTTCCAGGGGGATCCTGACCCTTCCTGTGTCGCAGCCATGGGTACCACCTTCCTCCCCAGTGACCTGGAGTAGGTGCTGGGGTGCCCGGCATGAGCTGTGTGCATGGCCACCGCTGACTCCTGAACAGCCCCAATGCCTGCTGCCTTCAAGGATGGCATAGGAGGGAGGGGTCTCACAGGCACACAGTAGTTCATATGCATCTTGTCCTTGCCCTAACTGGGTGCCTCTGTCCCCAACCCCAGCACCCTGTGCCCCAGCTCTCCCCTCCTTCCTGCAGCTGACATTCCTGGTGGACTGCCTGTGACCGAGTGTAGGCACCAGTATGGCTGGTCCCTGCTTGGTGGGACCACTGGGCTATTCCTGTAAGACCCTACTTCAAGGTTATCCTATCTGATAAAGAGGGTATATGCTAAGTGACCATCACTCTGTCACAAAGATGGCTGCACCCACAGCTGAGGCCAAGTTCCCATCAGGAGCCTTAACAAGTGATCAGCAAGGACCTGAGGCTACTCCCTCCCCTGCCCCCATGGGGCTTGACAATGGACCTCAGGCCACATCTCCCACCCGGCAGGATTTGACAGGGGACCTCAGGCCACGCCCCCACCCAGCGGGGCTTGACAGGGGATCTCAGACTGTGTCCCCCATCTGGCGGGGCTTGATGAGGACCTCAAGGCACACCTCCCACCCCGGTCTGGGCTGGGGGATCTCAGGCCATGCCCCCTATCCTGGCCCCGGGCCAGGGAACCTGAGGCTACACCCCCTGCCCAGCAGAGCTTGACAAGGGTGGGACTGGCCAGGTCTGGATCTAGCCCAATGTGGGGGGGGGCAGCCAGGTCTGGGTCTCACGCGATTTTGAGGCTCATGTGGGTGGGCGGGGACTTGACTCTGGGTCCCGTGTTGTGCCCAGACTCTGACAGGAGGAAGATTTTCATATACATTTTACTAATTTTCTTTCATCTCTGACACTTCTATTACAGAGAAAGGGCAAATAGCAGTATTAAATTATTTCCTCTAGTTAATCTTCTTTTAATGTGCATGAATTTCGTGCACCGAGCCACTAGTTTTATAATAATCCATTCTCTCCTCTGAATGGTGGGTCACGCAGGCCAGTGCCGCCCAGTTACCTGTCCTGTCTTTTCCTTAGGATATGCATCTTCCGTGTCCCATGGGGCAGCCCCACTGGAGCTGGGCAGTGAACCCCAGGTATCAGACTGGGCACACATGAGTCCAGCCAGGACCAGAGACGCTCAGAGTGGGTGTGGTCCTGGTGAGTGGGAGCTGGGCGTGTCATGCAGGCTGGGTCCCAGGCAGTCCCTACCCTCTCGGTGCCCACAGTTGTTTTAGCGCCAAGGCCACTGGTCACATTTCTTTTTTGTCTTTACTTCCCATTTATAACACTTGCATTTTGTGCTCTGCCCTTTGGCCTCTGTCTGTCCCCGGCCTCTGCCTCCACATCTCACCTGCTCCTCTCCACTGCTCCCTCTGCAGTGCTCTCCAACGTTTGCCTGAACTTAATGTGTCAGCTCACCGCAGACCCCAGAGAGCCCTTAAATACCAGCGATTCAGTTGTACCTCCTCAGGGGACAAACCTGGTACACAGCTCTCACCTGTCCCCAGCAGCCAAGGCCTTGCTGAAAGCTGCTTGTGATGACCTCATCAGAGACTCTGGCTTTCCTGAGCTGTACCCCACATTTGTTTCCGCCCCCGGTCAAGGCCTCTTCCCCTCTATGACCTTTATTTTTTTGTTAAATTTTTTTAATTGATTCAGAGAGGAAGGGAAAGGGGAGAGCAAGATAGAAACATCAATGATGAGAGAGACTCATTGATCAGCTGCCTCCTGCAGGCCCCCACTGGGGACCGAGCCTGCAACCAGGCATGTGCCCTTGACCAGAATCGAACCTGGGACTCTTCAGTCCGTAGACTCTAAATGCAGGGCCAACCAACGAGGGACCCGTCTATGACCTTTGATGTAAACTACTGCATGGCAGCCCTTTACTCAACCTGAGCTATGACCTTGCTCTTAGTTCTGGGAGACACGTTTGTAATGAGACTGTGTCAACTTGAACTTCACCAGCATTTGTCTGCTTTCAGGTTCTTGGCCCGGAATGGAGGATGAGGAGATACATTTTAAGCAAAGGGCTTCTGCAGAAGGAGTGTCACAGGTTGGGACTCTCAAGTCAGGCCTTTCCACCCAGCAAGCCTACTCCCGTGAGACAGGTGGCCTGGTCTTGAAAGACATTTTGCACTCGGCTGAGCACCAAGAAACATGCTCGGGGCAGAAACCGTGTGGGAAACGATCCCGGCTCAATGGGGACCTTCGGCACCAGAAACAGCGTGGTGGAGAGGAGGCCTTCCGAAGAGACGAGGGCCGGGCCTTCCTTGTGAACAGCTGCCCTGTCCGGCCCCGGGAGGTGCCCTTTGTGCCTGGGGAGGCCCATGAGGACATCTCAGCTCGCTCAGGCAGTTCCCAGCACTGCGCCCCCCACGGTGACGGCAAGTGTGTGGAGGCCTTGCACGGTGGACAAAGGCATTACGAATGCAGCGAATGTGGGAAAGCCTTCAGCCGCAAAGACTCGCTCGTCCAGCACCAGAGAGTCCACACTGGAGAGAGGCCATACGAGTGCCGCGAATGTGGGAAAACCTTCAGCCGCAAACCCATACTCGCTCAGCACCAGCGAATTCACACTGGAGAAATGCCCTACGAGTGTGGCATCTGTGGGAAAGTTTTTAATCACAGCTCCAACCTTATTGTACACCAAAGAGTTCACACTGGAGCCAGGCCTTACAAATGCAGTGAATGTGGGAAAGCCTACAGCCACAAATCCACACTTGTTCAGCACGAGAGCGTCCACACTGGAGAAAGGCCGTACGAGTGCAGCGAATGTGGGAAATACTTTGGTCACAAATACAGACTCATCAAACACTGGAGCGTTCACACTGGGGCACGGCCTTACGAGTGCATCGAGTGTGGGAAATTCTTTACCCAGAGCTCCGACCTCATTGCGCACCAGAGGGTCCACAATGGTGAGAAGCCCTATGTGTGCAGCGAGTGTGGGAAAGCCTTTAGCCACAAACATGTGCTCATTCAGCATCACAGAATCCACACTGGAGAAAGGCCGTATAAGTGCAGTGAGTGTGGGAAGGCCTTCAGGCAGAGGGCTTCCCTCATCCGACATTGGAAGGTCCACACTGGAGAAAGGCCATAGGATAGCAGGTCCATGTTCACAAGGGACTGACGCCAGAGAGATGCTCTGTGAGCCGCCTTGGAGAGTAGCTGGAAGTTGAACCCCATCCATGTGAATACCCACCCCAGGAAGGTTCCTCTGAGGGTCCCTCCACGGGAAGCTTTCTGGAGCAATGCTGCCCGTCATCACCTGCCCAGCACCCCTGCCACAATCCATCACTGCCAATGTCTGCGAGGAGCCATCCATCCATGCAGTGGCAGGGCCCCATGTTAAGCAAACATGGGCCCGACATGCTCTGCTAGGCAGACCTGTGCCCCCCCCCCTTCCTACAGGGGATCCTCAGTATCCCGAGCCCATTGATCCTCACTCCTTCCTGCCCAACCCCCCAGCTGGTTTAGGTTTCAGCCAGGAGGATGCAGGTTTTGTTTTGCTGGCCACTTGCAGGGGAAGTTTCCAGTTTCTGTGAACTTCGTTGGTCTCACGTGGCACTCCTCATGGGTGTGTCCAGCCTCCAGGTCACCTAACTTGGGAGTTGCCTGCCCCGATGTTCTGGTTTTGTAACACATGCCTTAGTTTTGAAGCCACCTTTGATCCTGGGGGTTTCTGTTGGCTGTGGGCTGGCAGAGGACAGGGTGGGCTCTGCCAGCACGAAGGGTGGACAACTTGGTGAGACGCCCAGTGAGTCGGCTCAGTGCAGTGTGCAGCTCCCGTTCTGGTTTCAGCCCAACTAGCATTGCTGCTCAAGGCCGCCTAGCGGGGAGATGCCCACCTCTGAGGCCTGACCTTGTGACCCACATGCGGGGTTATCTGTGAGACTGTGAGCAGGGGCATTTGTTGTGACAACCTCTGGCGTGTCTGGGAAGAGCGTGAGTTGGGTTCCTTGTTCCCAGGAACAACAAATCCATGTTTCGTATTTCCCTCCTTGGAACTTGACCCCTGGAGCCTGCCAACATCCCTAAAGTGTATTCTTGGGTAGGTAGATGTCCCTGTCCCCTAAAAGGACCAGGTAGGAGTCATAATTGGTACAGAGATGCTGATTCCTAGGGAGTTGGGAGACTGCAAATGGCGGGATGTGGCTTCTAAAAGTGCATCCACAAACATTTATTATGGCTGGTATGAGGGCTGATGACATTCTCAGGGCTGCTGTATTTCTCTCTCACGGCTGAGGTCACTATGAGAGCAACTGAGTCAAACGTTTTCTGGAATAAAGTACACATGGTGTGCACTGTGACAAGTTCCAATATGTCTGCCTCTGTGAAAGCAAGTTACAGAGGGAGGGCGATCATAAGTCTTTATGCAAACACTCACCTTGTTTCCTGTCACTAGGTTTCATTGCATTTCCTAGAATTTTATACATGATATATATGGACTAATTCAATAATATATGTCTGACTTTTGTATAATTATTCTGTGATTTATCAATGTTTAGTGTGTCAGTAGTTCATTCCTTTTTACCCATATCTTTGCTGAAAGTAATCCTTTTTGGGGAAATAATTCCAAAGCAAGTTGATCCAAGAAAACTCAGAATAATGAAGCCATAGTATCCATTATAACCATAATATGAAAACGATGTGTCATCATTTATGACATGGTCTGTGGGGAACACAGACTAATTCTGTTACAAGGTAGAAGGAGACCACAGCTGAGCATACAAGGAGGTGGGGGTTTGTGGGTTTTATTTTATTTTATTTGGGGGGGGGGCATTTTTGAACACTGGTGACCAATTTTCTTTACCTTTTTAGTCTTAATGACCAATTACATTGACTGGTTTTCAAAACTTAAACTAACCTGCCTAGCTGGTGTGGCTCAGTGGATAGAGCGTCAGCCTGTGGACTGAAGAGTCCCGGGTTTGATTCCGGTCAAGGGCATGCACCTTGGTTGCGGGCACATCCCCGGTGGGGGGGCATGCAAGAGGCAGCCAATCACTGATTCTCATCATTGATCTTTCTACCTCTCCCTCTCCCTCTCTGAAATCAATAAAACTATATTTAAAAAAATTAAACCTTGCAACTGTGAGGGAAACCCCACTTGGTCATATTGCTTTTATGTATTGTTGGATGTTAAGAGTCAAATACACCTCTTAATGACGGGATGTTCTGAGAAATGTGTCCTTAGGTGACTGTCATTGTGAGAACATCACAGAGGCACTTAGACAAACCTCGATGGTGCCGCTACGACCCATGTAGGCTGTATGGTGTGGCCTATTGCTCCCAGGCTACAGGGCCATAGCATGTTACTGTACTGGGTGCTGTAGGCAGCTGTAACAAAGGTGAAGGTTCATGTATCTGAACAGGAGAGGTACAGTGAAAATAGGGCAAAAAAATGGTGCACGGTGTAGGGCACTCACCAGGAGTGGAGCTTGCAGGACAGGAAGTGAGTTGTGAGCGATGTGAAGGCCCAGGACGTGACTGCGTAACTGTAGACTTTACACACACTGCACTTAGGCTACACTAACTTTACTTTTATTTAAATATATTTTATTGATTTTTACAGAGAGGAAGGGAGAGGGAGAGAGAGCCAGAAACATCGATGAGAGAGAAACATCCATCAGCCGCCTCCTGCACACCCCCTACTGGGGATGTGCCTGCAACCAAGGTACATGCCCTTGACCGGAATCGAACCTGGGACCCTTCAGTCCGCAGGCCGAAGCTCTATCCACTGAGCCAAACCGGTCACGGCTAAATGTCTTTTTTAAAAAATATATTTATTTTATTGATTTTTGATAGGAAGGGAGAGGGATAGAGAGCCAGAAACATCGATGAGAGAAACATCCATCAGCTGCCTCCCGCACGCCCCCCACTGGGGATGGAGCCCACAACCCAGGCATGTGCCCTTGACCAGAATCGAACCCGGGACCCTTCAGTCCGCAGGCTGACGCTCTATCCACTGAGCCAAACCGGTTAGGGCTCTGAGTCATTGCTTCAATAAAATTAACCTGAGTTCACTGGGACATTTTTACTTTTTAAAACTTTTATTTACTGATTTTAGAGGGAGGAAGGGAGGGACAGAAACATGGATTTGTTGCTCCGCTTTCTGATGCGTTCATTGGTTGCTGCTTGTAAGTGCCCGGATCGGGATGGAACCTGCAACCTTGGCGTGGCAGGACGACACTAAAAAACCGAGCTACCCGCTCAGGGCGCTTTAAAAAAAAACCTTTACCCAAGGATATTATCTTCATTGGTTTTTAGAGAGAATGGGAGGGAGGAATGGGGGAGGGGGAAAGAGACACACATCCATTGGCTGCCTCCTGCACGCACCTGGACTGGGGCCGGAACCCGGGACACTTACTTTTAAACCTAATTTGAAAAACGTTTTTCAGCTCTTGTGACGACACGACTTGGCACGTTTGTACAGCTGTGCAAAGATACTGTCTTCCCAGCCTGTTGTGCGAGCTGGTGAAACCCCAGGCTCCTGTCTCAGACACCCGCCCCGCACGCACCCTGCGACCAGAGTTCTGTGGCCCTACTGTGGGCCGTGACGGGCCAGCCCTGGGCCGCCGTCCACCTCCCCAAGGTCAGTCCGACTTCTCAGGTCCCAGTCCTTTCTGCTCAGCCATCCAGCCCTTCCCGCCGCGGGCCGGGCAGCGCCGGAAGTGCCAGATCGGCCCTCCCCTCGGCGTGGAGCCTTTGACACGAGGGAGCCGGCGGCCCTTGTGAGCCTTGGATAGAAGGACCCAGCGGCCTAACCTTGGGGACGGCCAGGGCCTCTGGAGAGATGCACCGAGGGCGCAGGGGCACTGGCGACCACAATCAACCAGCATCCAAGCCGGATGTGGGGGCCCGGCCCTGGGCCCTGGGCCCGCGGGGACGGAGATGGCGATGCTGGGGACCCAAGAGGCGGCCGGGGGGCACGGAGCCCCCCGACCCGCGCCCCCTCCCTGCGCTCTGCTCTCATGACCGCGGGGCGCACTGCGCAGGCGGCGGCCCATCACCAGCTGCCCCTCTGGGCGATCCTCTCGCGAGTTCACCCACGCGGTTAGCTCAGGACCATCCCCGCCGGGGGCCCCCCACACCCAGAAAGTGACGTGCCCGCTAGGCAGCTGGGAAGGCAGGACCCGCTCAGGGGGGCGCCCGGAAACCTCAGGCGCAGGTCGCCCCTTAGGGCTCGCTGGCCTCACCCCAGAAGCCACAGCGCAGGGCAGCCCTGGTACCAGGACGGGACGGGCCTTGGTGCGCATCTCACGGCTCGGCCGCTGCCCCCACTCTCCCCCCCCCCCCACGCTGACCCCTAGAAAGGGTCTTTTCAGCACGGTTGGCTTCATTTTATTTTTTTGTTCTTTAACCCTCACCCGAGGACAGTGTCCCATTGATTTTTAGGGAGAGACAGACAGAAACATCCATGTAGAGACACACATGGATGGCTGCCTCCTGCACGCGCCCCAACCAGGGCCTGGGCCGGGGAGGAGCCTGCAACCGAGGTGCGTGCCCTCGAGGGGAGTCAATCCCAGAAGCTTTGATCTGCAGGCCGGCGCTCTATCCACTGAGCAACACCGGCCAGGGCGGCGGCTAAAGTCTTACTCTTGCCGACAAGGCTGCTTTGGGCCTGGACGGGAGGGCGCCCGGGGAAAGGCCTCAGACGCAGCCCTGTCACCTGCAAAACGCGCTGGGATGCAACACGATAAACGCCAAGGCCGGGCCCCTCAGGATTCCCCGCGCCTGTGGTGCGCACCCCGCTACTCACCGTCTGGTCCGCCCCGGGTCAGTCTCAGGGACGCTCCCCAGCGAAGGGGGCCGCCCGACCTGCGTCCGACGCTGGCGTTTCAAGAGGAAGCCGAGGGAACTGACCGCGGGAGGACGGGGTGGGGGTTGTCCGCTGGGCGCGTAACCAGGAAAGGCGCGCCACGCCCTGGACGCCACGCCCTGGACGCGTCCACCGGGCGAGAGAGCTGCGCGCCTGCGCAAAGGGGCCACGCAGTTAGCTACCGGCCAGAGTGGGGGTTAGGGGGATCTAGGACCCCAAGGTCACCCTCGTGGATCTGTAGAGGCCCCATGGCGCTGGGCCTCCAGACGTTGGGCGACAACTGTGGGCACCGGGCTGAGTGTGCCCGCTGCGTGGGCTCGCCCTGCCCACAGGGCCTTGGCGCTGCTCGGGATTAGCCTTCTTCTGCTGTTTTAGTTCAGAGGAAGGGAGAGGGAGAGAGAGAAACATCCACGATGAGAGAGGATCCTGGATCGGATGCCTCCTGCACACCCCCCACTGGGAACCCAGCCAGAACCCTGCGTGTGCCCTGGTGGTGAATGGAACCCTGACCTCCTGGTTCCTAGGTCGATGCTCAACCACTGAGCCACCCAGGCCCGCAAAGCACATACATTTTTAAGACCATTAACCACCCTGCCCCACCCCTGCAGCAAGCTGATTAATGTCCCCCAAGGGTGTCCACTCCTCAGTCCTGGGCCTTGTGGGGTCACCCATCCAGGTTTTAAGAGGAGACTCCCCTATGGCTTCTTGGCCTTTCGGCTGAGATCGAGTGTGATTGCTTTATCTGCCCACAGTGTGATCACGCGCCCTCATCTGAGGCCGGCAGGGCAGAGGGAGGCACCGTCCTGGGGAGAGGCTGAAGCAAGAGGGAGGCAGTGTGCTCACGCGTTAAGGTCACCAGACACAGCTCTGGGGCCAGGACAAAGCTTCACCCCCGGAGCCTCCAGGGACGCGCCCTGACCACCCCCATGTTCTTCATCCCAATGAGAGGCCAGCGAGGAGTCCGCCAAGGAAGCCCACACACAGAGGGCAGAGTCCAGGAGAGACCTCACCCGGCGGGGTCACGGGTAGTGCCCCAGTCTGCCACCCGCGGTGGTGACCACACACACTGAAGCCGTATTGTGAACAAGGGGGCCCACCAAACGAAACCTTGGGGTTGCCCCCCCAGTTCCCCTCACACAGACACGGAGCAGCACCTGTGTGCGTGGCTGACCGTACTCAGCTCTAGGCTCTCCACTGTCAATATGAACTGGCAGTGTGGCCCTGGCCGGTGGTGCTCAGTGGGTAGAGCTTCAGCCTGAGGACTGAAGGGTCCCAGGTTCGATTCCAGTCAAGGGCACGTGTCCTGGTTGCGGGCTTGATCCCCAGTAGGGGTGTGCAGGAGTCAGCCAATCGATGATTCCCTCTCATCAGTGATGTTTCTATCTCCCCCTCTCCCTTCCTCTCTGGTATCAATAAAAACATATATTTTTTTAAATGAACAAGTTACAATAGACATTTTTCCAAAGAACATTTACAAATAGCCAACAAGCAGATGAAAAGACGCTCCTCATTAGTCCCTCAGGGAAATGCAAATGGAAACCACAGTGAAGGAACACCTCACGTCCCTTAGGGTAGTGCTATAAGAAAACAGAACAAGAAAATACGAAGTGTTGGTGAGGGTGCGGAGAAGCTGGAACCCTTCAGCACTGTGGGCGGGAAAGCAGAATAAAATGGTACAGTCGCTCGGAAAGCAGCCCTTCAGGTGATTTTTCAGTTCCTGAAAAATATTAAAAAGTGAACTGCCCTGTAACCCAACACGTCCACTTCTGGGTGCATACGTAAAAGCAGGACCTCACGGTGCCTGTGCGATCACGATTATAACATCCCTCACAGCCAAAAGGGGAGGCCACTGGTGTGCACTGACGGATGGATGGGTGCAGAACAAGTGGCCCATACATAAAGTGGAGTATTATTCACCAAAAAGGGAATTCTGACACTTGCTACATGGATGCACCTTGAGGACACTGACGACTGAAATAAAGACGTCAGAAGGGGGGAAAACTTGACGATTCTTCTTATACGAGGTGCTCGGAGCGGCCCAATTCCCAGACAGAAAGGAAGATGACGGCTGTCGAGGTGCTCGGAGCGGCCCAATTCCCAGACAGAAAGGAAGATGGCGGCTGTCGAGGTGCTCGGAGCGGCCCAATTCCCAGCCAGAAAGGAAGATGGCGGCTGTCGAGGTGCTCGGAGCGGCCCAATTCCCAGCCAGAAAGGAAGATGGCGGCTGTCGGGAGGTAAGGGAGAGGGAATGAGGCGTTGTTGCTCCACGGCCATGGTTTCAGTTTTACAAGATGAAGAGCGTTTCGGTGTTTGTTGCACAAAAATGTGAGTGTATTATCACTCCTGGCCCTGACCCTTAAACACGGTTAAGATGGCAGATTTTCTCTTACAGGCAGTTAGGACACAATTCACACACACACACGCACACACGCACGCACGCGCACACACACGCACACACACACAGCTGCACGGCAGCACTTCCCGGTGCTAGATCAGAGCGGACTTTTCCCTGAAGTCGTTTCTGGTCTTCGACGCTCTCTGCTGTGAACTTCCTGGTGCCGAGCCAGGTGGGACTTCTGCCGGAAGCCCCTCCCGCAGTCACGGCACCCGTAGGGCCTCTCCCCGGTGTGAATCCTCCGGTGTTTACTGAGGCTGGAGTTGTATCTGAACACCTTCCCACATTCCCCGCACGCGTACGGCTTCTCTCCAGTGTGGACTCTCTGGTGGATGATGAGCGTGGAGCCGTCCATAAAGACCTTCCCACACGCATGGCACTCGTGAGTTCTCTCTCTGGTGTGAACGTTTTTGTGCCGAATGAGATGGGAGTTTTGGCTGAAGAGCCTGCCACAGACGCCGCACTCATAAGGCCGCTCCCCGGTGTGGTTCCTCCGGTGTCTGATGTGATTCGAGTTGTGCCTGAAGAACTTCCCACACTCACTGCACTCATAGGGCCGTTCTCCGCTGTGGGCTTTCTGATGTCTCTCAAGTGTGAAGCGGTACCTGAAGAACGCCCCGCATTTGCCGCACTCGAAGCGCCGTCCCCGAGTGTGAACTCTCTGGTGAGTGATGAGTGTGGACGTGTCCACGAAAGATTTCCCGCAGACGCTGCACTCGTGCGGCCTCTCGCCGGTGTGGATTCTTTGGTGTCGTTTGAGCGTGAAGCTGTACCGAAAGGACTTCCCGCACGCACGGCATTTATATGGCTTTTCTCCAGTGTGAACTCGCTGGTGAGCAAGGAGCTTGGAGCCGTTTCTCAAGCACTTCCCACACTGGCTGCACTCATAACGCCCTGGCCTGCTGCGGCCCCCCTGGTGGCCCAGGAGGCCGGACCTTTGACTAACGAGCCCCCCGCAGGTGAGGTGCTCACAGGGCCTTGCTTCGGCCCGCGTCTTCCTGCGCTCAAGTACGTGCTTGTAGCCTAAGGCTCTTCCACACTCGTCACACTTGTAACCACTCTGCCCACTTTCCAGGGTCGCCCTGGCCTCAGTGCCCTGGGGCTTCCCTCTGCGGTGAGGAGCCTGGTGCAGGGAAGCTGAGCTGGCTGGAAAGTCCTCCCCACCCTCCCTGCACGTCAGACTCCTCTCTGCCGTGTGAACACTGGAGTTGGTCACTAATGACGGCCTCTGCTCGTCCCCTCCGGACAGCGTCTTCCCACTCTGCTCCTGCTGGCCCTGGGGAAGGCTGGCCACGCGTGTGCACACCGCCGGCGGAGGGTGTGCTCCGTCCAGCTCAGCCAGCCACACCATGTCTTTCAGGAGTGGGCCACGTCTCTCACAAGGAGGAGACTTCTCCGTGGACGGGTCTGGCTTCGGAGTCCGGGCCTGTGACATTCCCGCAGAACCTCCTTGCTCTGAAGGTGCCTCCCCACCCTGGGCTCCACGCCAACTACCTGGAAGCAGGGAAATGCATGTGACTTTGGTGGGAGGGGCAGCCCCATCAGAGGTGTGGGTCAGGGACACCCATGCATAAGGGACTGCCTCCGGCAAGGGGCCCAGACACAGTGAGAGGAAGCTGCTGTGCAGACTGGACCTGGGAAGCTCACGATCGAGCGCCCTGATGATGGGTAAGGACACAGGAAGGGGTTCTGTGCAGGGGGAGAGGCAGGGTCTCCAGGTGACGCCTCTGCAGACGGCTTTCAGACCCAGACCGTCTGCTTGCGGCACAGTAGCTGTGACCAAGGACTACTAAGGACACGTGCAGATCCAATGTTGAGAGCAGTGGGAGGGAGCAGGGGGAGGAAGTGGGTGGGAGCGGGGCTGGAAGTCAGAGCGGAGTATTGGGGGGGAGTCAGAAGTGAGGGGTGGCCTCTGTCCCGTGTCAGACAGCGGTGGGCACAAGGCAGGTGAGTGGAACCCAGCTCCCAACAGCTCATCATTTCCCAGCTCCCATGCACCTCTGAGCCCCCCCCGCCCCCTAACTTATTTTTATTGATTTCAGAAAGGGAGAGGGGGAGAGAGAAACATCAGTGAGAGAGATTCACTGGTCGGCTGCCTCCTGCACCCCTCCCACTGGGGACTGAGTCCACCACCTGGGCATGTGCCCTTGACCGGAATCGAACCTGGGGCCCTTCAGACTGCAGGCCAACGCTCTACCCACTGAGCCACACCAGGCAGGGCTCCGAGCCTCTCTTGGAGTGGCGGAAGTGATGTCGACCCGCCAGGCCACCGGGGCGAAAGGCAGGAAAAGGCCGTGGACAGCGTGTGCCAGCGTGACCCACCCCAGGACGTCCCACGTCCAGTTACAAAACCTTCAGACGGCCTTCAAAAAGCAGCCCCTGGCCCCACAGAGGGACCACGCTAGGGACTGAAATTCCTGGCACAACAGACTTTAATGTGTCAATAAAAGGAGGGGCAGGGCCTGGGCACCGAGGTCCCAGCATCTGGCCTGAGGGACCCACCAGGGGGATCAGCTCGGGGGAACCCACAGGGATCCCTCACAACCTTCACGATTTCCGACTCCTCAGCCGTCTCGTGAGGACCCAGAGCAGCAGGGATGGGGCCGCGCGGGGACAGCGGGGACAGTGCACGGCCCGGCCTCGGCCCCAACACGGGTGCCGGGAACCAGGAGAGGCGGCAGTGCCCACGGTCTCCAGTGGGCAGGACAGAGCTGTCCCTGGAAAGGGGGGACGGAGCCCAGCCCAGGGCCCGGGGGTGCGAGGGCCTTACCCACGGAGCACAGAAGGGCCACGTTCTCCAGCATCACGTCGTGGTACAGGCGTCGCTGAGCCTCATCCAGGAGCCCCCACTCCTCCCGGGAGAAGTGGACGGCCACGTCCTCAAAGACCACACGGCCCTGCGAGAGCGGACGGCTTAGCCCAGCGGCAGTTTCCGGTTCTGTTTCCTTCCGTCCCGCGTTTGTCTATTTGCCACCCACCAAACGCAGGCCACGCTAAGCCCGATTTGTTTCTCTCTCCCTGCAAGTCAGAAGGCAATGCCTGAACCGGCTCCTGAGCTAACGCTCACCCAGCCCCAGGGGAGGCGTCAGACGGTCAGGGGGAACCCACAGATCTGACCAGTCAGTCAGCCCTCAATGATTCCCCTACTCCCCTCGTCATTTCCGAGGGAACCCCAGTCCACGCTCTGGCAGAGGTTTCCCCTCCCTCCTCCTTCTGCCTCCTCGTCTAAGCTGGGGCTCGCTAACGTGGCCCTGCCTGGCGTGGGGTTCACTGCACACTGGGAAAACAGAAGGAACAGAGATCCTGCTCAATGCCTTGGCGCCTCCGAGCCGTCACTCCCTCACTCACCTCCGCACACCGAAGTCCACGGGCGCAGTCGCACATGCACGTCTCTCCCCGGGGTCTTCAGTCCTTCCCGACCCGCCTCCCCACTTCCTGTGTGAGTGACCAGGTGTGGTCCCCCCCCCCCGTCCTGCTCTCACCTCCACTGATCACCGTGCCCCGCACATAGTATGAACGTGGTGCGACCCACGTGGGTGGGGAGGCGGCAGGAAAGGGCCATCCTGGCCGTGGGCCCCTCTCGCCTGCCAGCCGGGTTCCCTGGGGACACCCCGATTCTGCCTCCCAGACGATCAAGCCTGGTCTCATCCTTCCTGCGGCACCGGCGCCAGGCTGTGGGCAGCCCTTCCCATCCCCTCACCTGCACAGCGGGAGGCTCTGTCCTCCAAACCTGCAGCCACACGGAGTGTAAAACCTGGGTCAGATCACCTCCCTTCTCTGCTCCAAACCTGCCCCAGCTCCCACCTTCCGCAGCCTGGAGGCGGGACCTACGGCTGTCATTCTCAGTCATGCCCCGCCCCCTGCCGCTCCACTCCCTGCACCCCCCCGCCCCAATCAGACCCCCACCAGACGGGACAGGGATCTGCACTCTCCTGAGACCCCAGCTGAGCCTCGCCTGCCAGCATCTGAACATCCTGGACCCTGTGCCCAGTGTGCACGTCACACCTTACCCCGTGGTGTCGGCGATGGAACCAACCGGTAGAATCCAGGTGGCGCCTGTCAGATATCACCATTCCCCATGCTGGGTGCCTACGCCCTCAGGGTGATGACCATCAGGGTGGGTGGGAGGGAGCCTGACACGCCCCCCACTCACCTGTGCAGGGTCTGCGAGCATTTCTGCCACCACCACAGGGCCCTGTGGGAAGGAGGAGGCCATGAGAAAGGGGTCAGCGTGGTAGGACCCTGAGCTGGGCCACCACCCTGCCCTGGAGCTGAGCGCTCTCAGCCTGATGGTCCGAGCTCAGCTCCTCAGACCTCAGTGCCACCTCTCACCAGCTGGATGGCCCTGGAGGGACTGACGGACTCCTGAGCCTCAGTGTCCTCACCTGTGAAACGGGCATTAGAATGGTTTCAACTCACAGGGCACACAGTGACATCAAACGTCAGGGGTACACACTACGTATCAGCGGTGCTATGCCCACCATCAATGTCTGTTTTCACTGGAAAATGAAGTGGTAGGGTTTTTAAACTTTTGAATGTTTTTTTCCTACTTTTCAAGGTCTTCAGAGGATGTGATACATAAAACTCGACATCAGCCCTGGCCGGTGTTGCGCAGTGGATAGAGCGTTGGCCTGTGGACCGAAGAGTCCCAGGTTCGATTCCGGTCAGGGGCACGTACCTTGGTGGCAGGCTCCTCCCCAGCCCGGGCCCTGGCTGGGCACGTGCAGGAGGCAAACAATGGATGTGTTCCTCTCACATCGGTATTGCTCTCTGTCCTTCCCTCTCTTCCACTCTTTCTAAAAAGCAATGGGGAAAAATGTCCTTGGGTGAGGATTGAAAATAAATAAATAAATGAAACTCTACATCATAAACAAACTCTTAAAGGTAAGTTAACATTCAGACCAATTATGAAGTTTTGGAGCCCTGGCCAGTTGCTCAGTGGTTAGAGCATCAGCCCGAGGACCGAAGGGTGGCTGGTTCAATTCCCGGTCAAGGGCATGTACCTTGGTTTTAGGTTCCCCAGCCCTGGCAACCAATGGATATGTCTCTCTCACGTCGATGTTTCTCTCTCTTTCTCCCCCTTCCACTCTCTCTAGAAATCAATAGAAAACATACCTCAGTAAGGTTTTTTTTTTTTTAAAGAAGCGTCTGGTTAAATTTAATGCAACATGTTCAGTTTCTCGCTGCCCACCTGTGACATATCTAGAGGAAGGTTGGTTCCTCAGTGTTCAAATCAACCGCTTTCTCTTTTATATATATATTTTATTGATTTTTTACAGAGAGGAAGGGAGAGGGATAGAGAGTTAGAAACATTGATGGGAGAGAAACATCGATCAGCGGCCTCCTGCACACCTCCCACTGGGGATGTGCCCGCAACTAAGGTACATGCTCTTGACCAGAATCGAACCTGGGACCCTTCAGTCCGCAGGCTGACGCTCTATCCACTGAGCCACACCGGCCAGGGCCAAATCAACTGCTTTAGTCTATTCTTCAGGGTGTGAGCTGCGCAGGCAGGTCAGCAGCCAGAGCTGCCTGCCACGTCATCAGTCCTCCGAGGCAGCGTCAGGAAGCCCTGGCTGGACAGGGACGCCCTCCTGCTCTGAGGGCTGGAGGAGGTGCTCTCGCCTGGGACCCAGCGGCTCCAAGAACCCAGCTGCCACAGGGAGTCTGCTCAGCCTAGGGGGGGAGGGGAGAAGTAGGAGGGGGGACAGAACCTACACCAACCTACACCTTGGCCTCCACCCAGCTCAGCTCCTCACCCACCTGGACCTCACTTCCTGCAAACACAGGGCAGAGTTCATCCTGTACCGGGGCTGCTCCTCTCCCAAGGGCAAGCATGTCAAACTCATGGCCTGCGGGCGCATGCTGCCCGCAATGAATACTTATGCAGTCCGGCCAACATAACGGTGCGTAAGAAACGTTTTAATAAAAATTCCGTAACTCAATTTTTACAACATCCTGTTATACATAATCTATATAATAAAAGCCTAAGTGACTGTTATGGCAGAACGACTGGTCACTACGATGTGCACCGAGCAGCTCCACACAGGAGCTGCCCCCTGGTGGTCAGTGCGCTCCTACGGGGGGGGGGGGGGGGAGGGGAGGGCACCGTTCAACCAGAAGTCGGGCTCACGGCTGGCAAGCACCGTGGCAGTGGTGGGAGCCTTTCCTGCCTCTTCGGCAGCGCTAAGGAACAGTGAGCCGAGCAGCAGGGAGCGAGCAGGCAGGCGGTAAGGAGTGAGGGGTCCCAGACGGCGAGAGGGCTCAGGCCCGGCTGAGGGACGCCCTACCCCCCAAGTGCACTGTGCCTCTAGTCTATAACAAAAGCGTAATATGCTAATTAGACCGGATGTCAGACTGGATGTCCTTCCGGATGACCTTCCAGACGAAGCCAGGAGGGAAGCCCGGGTCCTGGGTCCCAGAGGGAAGCTGGTGGCGGCAGCCGGGGGAAGGAAGGCCTACTCTTGAACGAATTTCGTGCACCGGGCCTCTAGTAAATTAATAGTGAACCACAACGTTCGCTAATGACTGATGACTACCATCATGACTACCATTGTGTGGCATTCATTTCCCTTACGCGCAGGCGCACCATTTCTCGCCACTAACACCAGCAGCAAATATTTTAGCAGCTGATGGCCACGTCGTTAGTCTCGGACTGACTTGTTGGGTGTGCGCAACAGGAAATATTTCGCTTTTGGAGAACAAGAAAAATATGTTTATTTGTGTGACGCTAATGAATCTGGGCAGTTATTCCGTGTTCATGTTGAAGGAAAAATATTAATTTTATTAACATGTTCTATTATTTTATGTTAATGATTTACTCATTTATTTCAACCCTTTGCATTGCGCATGTCTCTATTGAAATAAACCTACGTTTCTATGAAAATGGAAGCTTTTTTTTTCTTCTTTGCGGTCACATACACCTACACCTTGTTTATTCGGCCCATGTGAGCCTTGAGTTTGACACGCTTGGGCTAAACCCCGTCCCACTGGCGTTTTACGGAGGGTTTTAGGGTTCAATGGAGGGTTTGCTGCACAGACCTGACGGATGACAGGACGGAATACAGCGTTGCCAGCGGCGATAGATTTAACCGCCAGCCCCTCCCCGACCGGAAGTCAGGGGTGGGACCGGAAGTCCCAGCCCGCCAATCACAGGGTCGGTTCTCACAACGCCCAGCCAGGTTCCCAGAGGCTTCCCAAAAGTCACCCGTTCCCTCAAGCAAAAGACACGGGTCACCGTCCACACCTGGGACACTCCCAGGGCTTGGGGGGGCTGTGAGCCCCGATCTGTGAGAAGACCAAACACATTTTGGTCAACCAAACGACCACATACACATTTCTTAGAAATCACCGCCTTTCAAGAATCCCCGCCGCTCAGGTCGGCACTCGAGGCGACACCCCTTCCCCCTGGACACAGAGACCCCGAGGCGACACCCCTTGCCCCCGGCCACTGCGACCCCGAGGCGACACCCCTTCCTCCTGGCCACAGAGACCCCGAAGCGACACCCCTCGCCTCTGGACACAGAGACCCCGGCTCCCAGGGCTCAGGCCGCCCCTGAGGGCACGCTTCCCCTCCGCTGACGGCGGACGAGGACCTGACGCAGGGACCCGGGAGGCGCCCCTCTTTCCGGGCTCCGACTCGGAGATCGGGGCGGGGCGGGGAGGCCGGGGGCGCAGCACCCACCTCAGTCGGGCTCATCCGCGCGGCCCTCCCGCCGGCCTGAGGGAGGAGCGAGGGCGACGGGGCGGGAACGGGGCGCCGCCGTCACCACCTGGCCCAGCCGGGCCTCCGTGCAGCGGGGACGACGCCCCCCTACCCCCCCGCACGCTTTGTCCCGCGGCACCGCCCCCGAGCTCCGCCGCCTGAGAACCGGAGAGGAATGCCATTCGCAGCCCCAGCATCACTGCCCGGGGGACGCCGCCGGAAGCCCCGCCTCCAGTGCGCGTGGGCACGTAAACCGCTCCATGCTAAACTCTCATTGGGTTTCCTCGCCGTCATCGGTTGCCGCAGAGCCTCCTGGGTAACGTAGTTCCCCCACTGGTTCTTTCCCTGGCTGCGGTGGTTCCTTCAGTTTGAGGGTAAAGGCCCACCTACGATGCGAGGGGCGCTGGGAAGTGGAGTTCCCAGTCTCCAAGGATGCAGTGGGGCTTAGTAGCTCTTAAAGGGGACGTACCTACGTTTCCCTGGGGTGCTGTCTAGCACAAGTGTCAGAAATAGACATTTGAGCCCTAGCAGGTTTGGCTCAGTGGACAGAGCGTCTGCCTGTGGAATGAAGGGCCCCAGGTTCCAATCTGGTCAAGGGGCACATGCCTGGGTTCGGGGCTCGATCCCCAGGGTGTGCAGGAGGCAGCCAATCAATGACTCTCTCTCATCATTGATGTTTCTATCTCCCTCTCCCTTCCTCTATGAAATCAATAAAAGTACATTTTCAAAAGAAAAGAAATAGACATTTGAGCCCTGGCCCCATAGCTAAGTTGATTAGAGTCTCCTTGCATATGTCCTATATGCCAAGATTGCGGTTGGCTCCCCTGGTCAGGGCCTGTACAAGAAGCGACCAGTGAATGCATCAATAAATGGAGCAACAAACCAATGTTCCTTTCTCTCTAGAAATAATTCAATCAATAGATTTTTAAAAGTTAAAAGATAAAAATCCGAGAAGTTGTGTTGACTTTCTACACTGGATATCATCATTAGGTCTCCACTCCCAAAGCAGCTGCTGAGCCTCTGTCTCAATCAGGAATGCTCCATGAACAAAGGGGAGAAATAAGTTGGATGAGACAACCCTGGAAGCTGGGAAGCAAAGTAAATGAAATGCAGGCAGGAACTACAAGGAGTTTTGTAAACGAATTCTGCAGAACAAGGAGCTGTGAGGAGAAGCTAACTACCAGGGAAGTGTCACTGAAGAAAGAAAGTGTGCACTTTATTATAATTTCTTTCAGAGGCAAAACATAATTTTTATAAGTATGCCCATGCAATATTTTTCTCTTACCTCAGTATGCATATGCATAGGGAATCTATATATATAGAAGCCTAAAATGCAAATTGTCCCCTGGGGAGTTCGACAGGGAGACCAGGAGTTTGATTGCTTGCTATGACATGCACTGACCACCAGGGGGCAGCACAAAACAAAGGAAGGCCCCAGCAGGCAGCTAGGGCAAGGGAAACCCTGGCCGGCAGCTGGAAGGTCCTGATTGGTCCTGATTGCCAGCCAGGCCTAGGGACCCTACCCATTTATGCATTTTGTGCACTGGGCCTCTAGTAAGAATTCAAATTTTACTGGGCCAGACATTATTCACAATCTGGCAAGCCTACTTTCTTAAAAAAATTTTTTTTTAAAAATATGTCTTTCAATTGATTTGAGAGAGGAAGGGACAGGGAAACACCCATGAGAGATACATCCATCGGCTGCCTCCTGCATACCCCCTACTGGGGATTGAGCTGCGACCGGGCATGTGCCCTGACCGGGCATCCAACCAACTGCTGACCTCTTAGTACATGGGACTGTGCTCAAAGGAGCCACACAGGCCAGGGCTGAAAGCCTACTTACCACATGATTATACTTAGTAACCCATTCAGATCATTCCTGCTACGCATCCCCTCAATGGTAAGTTCTGCTGGACTGGAGGCCTTTGTTCCACCAGAAGAATACTGTTTTTTAAAAAGAATAGTTTATAGCAGGTGTGCTCAATGGTTAGAGTGTTGACCCTAGCACCAAAGGATCAGGAAGTTGCAGGAGGCAACCAATCGATGTGTCTCTCTCACATCGATGTTTCTCTGTTTCTCTCTCTAAACAACAACAAACAAACAATAAAAACATACCCTCGGATTAAAAAGAAAAAAGGCATTACTAGAAAAAAGAAGTCAGATAAGAAGCAGACAAATCTATATGCTTGTGTACAAGGCATATGATTCAAAATTTTTATTGATAATGAATTCATATGAAACTGAACTTAAATGTGTTAGGTTTAAACTTTACTTTCCCACTTTAAACAACTCTTCTTCTCAGAGTGATCGTCAGAATGTAAAAGCACCTTTGCTGTTTATACGTGTGCCGCTGTGATAACACAGAGCCTTGCTTCTTATTGGATGCCATGCTTTTGCACACACAACATGGATAATACTAGAAAACACATATATATATATATATATATATATATATATATATAATATATGCGCTTAGTAAAAAACAGTTATACAAGAGTAACTGTAGGATTTCTTCTATACAATTCTAGAAATGCAAACTATAGTGTGTACATGGGGAAGACAAGTTGGGTAGAACTGGGAGAGACGATAAAGGGGCCAATAAAAACTGGCCCTGGCATGGTCGCTCGGTTGGCTCGTGCCTTATCCCGATACACCAAGGTTGTGGGTTCCATCCCCCGGTCAGGGCACCTACAAACATCAACCAACGAATGCGTAAATAAGTGGGACAACAAGATCAATGTCTCTTTCTCCCTAAAAAAGCAATACTTAAAAAGAAAACTATAGGGTGATGGGACTATTCATTATCATACCTTTGGTGATGGTCCCATTGTGCACACACATATGAAAATATATTTTACACTTTAAAAAAATGCCATTTATGTCAAGGTATCAATAAAGCTGTTAAATAAGGAGTCCATATAAAATCTAGATCTCCCTTCCTGTAGAAATATCATAACATCTGGCAAAGTTCTATGGATTCCAGCAGCACCGTTACCCATGTCTTAGGTGGGTCGACCCTGATTCCTTCTCAAACTAGAAGGAAATGCTGACAAATGCTTTGACGTGGTGAAATTACACTCAGCAAAAGCAGCCAGTCACAGAAACGCAAACGCTGTATGACTCCACTTATAGGAAATATCCTGAGGAGTCAAATTCAGAGACAGAAAGCAGAATGTGGTCGCCTGGCACAGTAGGGCAAGGGTAGGAGGAGCTGTTCAATGAGTTTGGAGTTTCAGTTTTGCAAGATAAAAAAATATTGGAGATTAGTTGCACAAATATGTGAATATTTGTGTGTGTGTGTGTGTGAACTTTTAACTAAATGGTGCCATTAAAATGCTACAGGGTAAACTTTGTTACATGTATTTTACAATTAAAAATGTAAAATTAAAACAAAAAAGTACATTACAGTAGTTCCAAGCGATAAATTAGAGCAGACATTTGGCTGAAGCCCTTCACCATTTACAATACTCTCTCTGGCAGGAACCTTGGGTGCCAGAATGTGGCTGGAGTTTTGGCCGAGCCCATGCCCATATTCACTGCACTGCAGCCTTTCTCCATTGTGAAATCTCTGATGTGTCACGGGGTGGGAGTTACACTTAAAGACATTCTCGCATTCACTGGATTCGGCAGGCCCTAACCCAGCGTGAACTCATAAAGCCCTACTCCAGGGGAATGAGTTTAGTGTGGCATCCAAAAGGTTTACCGTATTCTCTGCACTCCGGAGCTCTTTGCCAGTGTGAATTCCGTTTAATGAGGTTGGAGCTGTAGCTGAAGAATTTCTCACCTTCACGCCTCTCACAGGCCTGTCTTGATTGTGGATTTTCTGGTGATGAACAAGGTGGGACTTCCTAATGAAGGCCTTCTGACATTTGCTGCATGCGTAGGGCCTCTCTCCAGTGTGGATTTTTTGGTGCTCAACAAGTATGTGTCTGTGGCTGAAGGCTTTTCCACACTCGCTGCACTCATAGGGCCTCTCTCCGGTGTGATTTCTCCAATGTTTCATGAGGCTGGAGTTGTACCGGAAGAATTTCCCACATTCACTGCACTCGTATGGCCTTTCTCCAGTGTGAACTCTCTGATGTCTGATGAGCCTGCAGTGGTACGTAAAGGCTTTCCCACATTCACTGCACTTGTACGGCCTTGCTCCGGTGTGATTCTGCCAATGTTTAACCAGCTTGGACTTGTACCTAAAGAATTCCCCACATAAGCTGCACTCGTAAGGCGTCTCGACAGTGTGAACTCTCCGATGTCTAAGGAGTGTGGACGTGTAGCGGAAGAACTTCCCACATTCGCTGCACTCGTAAGGCCTTTCACCGGTGTGGACTCGCTGATGTTTGACGAGCGTGGAGTTGTACTGGAAGAACTTGCCACATTCGCGGCAACCGTAAGGCCTTTCTGCAGTGTGAACTCGCTGGTGCCTCACGAACGTCGAGCTGTACCTGAAAAACTTCCCGCATTCCCTGCACTCATAGGGCCTTTCCACAGTGTGAACTCTCCCGTGTCTGACGAGCCTGTAGTTGTACTTGAAGAATTTCCCACATAATCGGCACTCGTAAGGCCATTCTCCATTGTGGATTCTCTGATGTTTCACGAGGTTGGCTTTGTACTTAAAGAGTTTCCCACATTTGCTACACTCAGATGGGCTCGACTCGGTGTGGACTCTCTGGTGACCGATGAGTGTGGGCTTGTACCTGAAGGATTTGCCACATTCACTGCACTTAAAGGGCCTTTCCCCAGTGTGGACTCGCTGGTGCTGCACGAGGTGGAACTTCCTGAGGAAGGCCATCCCACACTTGCCGCATGCGTGCGGCCTGACTCCAGAGTGGATTTTCTGGTGCTGCACGAGGATCTGCTTCCGGCTGAAGCCTTTCCCACACTGAGAGCACCTGTGATCATCCCGTCCCGTTTCAAGGGTCTCTCTGCACTTGGTGCCCCGCTGTGGCTCCCACTGGTTGCGAGGAGTGCTGAGCTGGAGGAGCCCCGTGCCGGCGGGGAAGCCCTCCCCACCTTCCCTGCATGGGAAGGTCTTCTCTGCCAGGGGAACGCTGCCCCTTCTGGAGGCGTGGTCTCCAGGCTGCTCCAGATGCTGCTGGTAGAGATCTGTCCCACAGATGTGTAGGCCCTGATTGGGGTACATTCCATCGCGCTCAGCCAGTTGCAAAATGCCTTTTGTCTCACAGGGCTGGGCCTTCTGGGTGGACGGGTCTGGCTTTGGAGTCCTGACCTGTGATTCTCCCCCAGAATCACCTTGCCCCAAAGGTGCCTCCTCACCGCGGGCTCCACGCCAACTACCTGGAAGCAGAGAAATGGCAGGGACGTGCATGTTGATTTTGGTGGGAGGGGGCGGCCCCTTCTATCTCACCCTCCCTCTCCTTTCCTCTCTGAAATCAATAATAATAAAAAAAATATATATATATATATATTTTTTTTAAATAAATAAATAAAACACATTAATTCTTTAAAAAAATATTGTGGTTCAAGGACTATTTAAGGCTATGTGCAGACCTCATGACAGCCTGAGTGGGGTCAAGTGTAAAGGGAGCAGGGAAGCCGCATGGGGAGCGGGGAAGGCACACAGGTGCGGTTGGCGTGTGGCAGGAAGGGATTACAGATCAGAGCAGAAATGAGGATGGGGGGCGGGGAGCAGAAATGAGCTGCGGCCACGGGTCCTGGCATCAGACAGTGATGAAGAGCGAGCGGGTAACCAGCTCTGACACCGGCCCTTTTCCAGCTGCCTCGCACCAGGGCCACGTGGAGCATGTCTTGCCCTTGATGGCTTACTGCCCGTCCCAACAGGCAGCCAGGGTCCTCTCCGCTGCTCAAGGTGACCAAGGTGGCACCCAGAGAGGCCAGTTGTGGGTGAAGGAACAGAAAAGAGTGGCCAGCGTGCGCCCAGAGCGACTCAACGTGGGACGCCCATTGCTCCACAGTTACCAGACCTGCCCGGCCAGCGTGGCTCCGTGGTTGAGCATCCACTTACGAACTAGGAAGTCAAGACTCCCGGTCCGGGCACGGGCCCGATCCCCAGTGTGGGGCGTGTAGGAGGCAGCCGATCAATAATTCTCTCTCATCTTTGATGTTTCAATCTCTCCCTCCCTTCTCCTTTCCTCTCTGAAATCAGTAAAATATATTTTAAAAAATTATTGGAACTTCACAGCACAGACAGTAGAAACTACGCCGTGGTCCCTAAAATTAGTAACCATGTTGGGGTTTAAAATTCCTCACACAGGCGGATCCCAAGAAATGTCAGCACGAGGAGGTCCCAGCATCTGGCCTGAGGGACCCACCAGGGGGATCAGCTCGGGGGAACCCACGGGGATCTCTCACAACCTTCACGATTTCCGACTCCTCAGCCGTCTCGTGAGGACCCAGAGCAGCAGGGATGGGGCCGCGCGGGGACAGTGCACAGCCCGGCCTCGGCCCCAACACGGGTGCTGGGAACCAGGAGAGGCGGCAGTGCCCACGGTCTCCGGTGGGCAGGACAGAGCTGTCCCTGGAAAGGGGGGACGGAGCCCAGCCCAGGGCCCCGGGGGTGCGAGGGCCTTACCCACGGAGCACAGAAGGGCCACGTTCTCCAGCATCACGTCGTGGTACAGGCGTCGCTGAGTCTCATCCAGGAGCCCCCATTCCTCCCGGGAGAAGTGGACGGCCACATCCTCAAAGACCACACGGCCCTGCGAGAGCGGACGGCTTAGCCCAGCGGCAGTTTCTTTTTTTTTTTATTCTTAATTTTTAAAAAAATATATTTTATTGATTTTTTTAGAGAGGAAGGGAGAGGGAGAGAGCGTTAGAAACATCGATGAGAGGGAAACATCCATCAGCTGCCTCCTGCACGCCGACTACTAGGGATGTTCCCCCAACCAAGGTACATGCCCTTGACCGGAATCGAACCCAGGACCCTTCAGTCTGCAGGCCGATGGTCTAGCCACTGAGCCAAACTGGTTAGGGCTTTTATTCCTAACTTTTTACAGGGTTCTTGAATTGAGCCTCAAATCACATTTTTATTTTTTAAATATATTTTTATTGATTTCAGAGAGGAAGGGAGACAGAGAGAGAGAGAAACATCAGTGATGAGAGAGAATCGTGGATCAGCTGCCTCCTGCACGCCCCAAACTGGGGATGAGCCAGAAACCCAGGCATGTGGCCTTGACTGGAATAAAACCTGGGACCCTTCAGTCCACAGACCAACGTTCTATCCACTGAGCCACACCAGCCAGGGCAGCAGCCACCACTCTTGCATGGCCACTGTGGAAACTGGCCTGGACTGTTACAGGAAATTCCTGCCAGGTCTCCTCACCTTCATTCACACCCCAAGTCTCTTCCGCTCTGCAGCCAAGAGGGGGCCTGTTAAAATGTGGGTCACAGTCCTGACTGGTTGGCTTAGTGGATGGAGCGTCAGCCTGCGGACTGAAGGGTCCCAGGTTCGATTCAGGTCAAGGGCATGTACCTTGGTTGCAGGCACTTCCCCAGTGGGGGGTGTGCAGGAGGCAGCTGATCGATGTTTCCCTCTCATTGATGTTTCTAACTCTCTATCCCTGTCCCTTCCTCTCTGTAAAAAATCAATAAAATATATTTAAAAATAATAAAATAAAATTTCGGTCACAGCACCTTCCTTGTCTACTTCAAAGCTTCCCACCGACCATAGATCAGAGGCCCGGGACCTCAGGCTGTCATTCAAGGTGGGAGACCTGTGCACCCCTACCCGCCCCCCCCTCGGGCTCCCCATTACCACCAGAGAACAGAGGCCTGCAGGTGCCTTACCCTTCCAGCTGAACCTCCCCTGCTTGTATCGAATACGCCAAATCCTGTGCCTAGGACTTCCTGGGCCATCTTTGTGTTATAGGTTCATTTTATTGATTTTTTAGAGAGAGAGGGAGAGAGTCCTAGCCAATGTGGCTCAGTGGATAGAGCGTTGGCCTGCAGACTGAAGGGTCCCGGGTTCGATTCCCGGTCAGGGCACATTCCCGGGTTGCGGGCTTGATCCCTGGTGGGAAGCGTGCAGGAGGCAGCCACCTCTCATCATTGATGTTTATATATATCTCCCTCTCCCTTCCTCTCTGAAATCAATAAAAATATATGTTAAAAAAAAAGAAGAGAGAGGGGAGAGAGATGGGGAGAGGGAGAGGGGGAGGGAGATGGGGAGAGGGAGAGCATGAGAAACTTCGATTTGTTGTTCCGCGTACTGATGCGCTCATAGGTTGCTTCGTGTATGTGCTCTGCCTGGGGACTGAACCCCAATCTTGGCGTATCGGGCGACACTCTAACCAACTGAGCTGCCCGGCCAGGACTCCTTGGGACTCCTTGCCACATCTTACACTGCTGGTTGTCAGAAATGGGAACTGCTCGCCCTGGCCGATTAGCTCAGTGGATAGAACGTCGGCCTGTGGACTGAAGGTTCCCGGGTTTGATTCCGGTCAAGGGCACATGCCCAGGTTGTGGGCTCGATCTCCAGTGGGGGGCGTGCAGGAGGCAGCCAATCCATGATTCTCTCTCAACCTTTTTTTTTTTTTTACAGTTGATGAACAATTTTATTCTTTGTTATATTTTATTGATTTTTTACAGAGAGGAAAGGAGTGGGATAGAGAGTTAGAAATATCAATGAGAGAGAAACATCGATCAGTTGACTCCTGCACACACCCTACAGAGGATGTGCCTTCAACTAAGGCACATGCCCTTGACCGGAACCGAACCTGGGGCCCTTCAGTCCGCGGGCCGACGCTCTGTCCACTGAGCCAAACCGGTCAGGCCAATTCTCTCTCATCCTTGATGTTTCTCTCTCCCTCTCCCTTCCTGTCTGAGATAAGAAAATAGAAAGAAAGAAAGGAGAAGTGCTCCATCTAACCTGGGCCTGGAAATAAAATGCTGGGGCTGGTGAGCATACAGGGTGTTCAGATTCAAGGGAGGGGAAAGAATGGGAGACGCTTCAGGACGCTCCCCTTCCCCGAGGGCGCAGAGACAAGGAAGTGCCAGAACCATGGGGTGCTCGCTGGGATGGGTGGACACAGCCACGCCCTCCACTCACCTGTGCCGGGTCCGCGAGCATTTCTGCCGCCGCCATGGGACCCTGCGGGGAGAAGGCGGCCATGAGAATGGGGTCGCCAGGGCAGGACCCTGCAGGCTGCACCGGACCACCGCCCTGCCAGGGAGCCACGCAAGCTCCGCCTGGGCGTCTAAGCCGAGCCCCTCAGCAAGCAGTGCCGCTTCCAATTCCCAACAGCGAAGCTCTGGACACGGCCCACGTGCCCATCATAGACGAGTGGGTACGACAGCGGTGGGACGTTTACACCATCGGGAACTATGCAGCAGTAAAAGAGAAGGACCGCTAGCCCTGGCCAGTGTGGCTCAGTGGATAGAGCGTCAGCCTGCAGACTGAAAGGTTCCGGGTTCGACTCCGGTCAAGGGCACATACCCAGGTTGTGGGCTCGATCCGCAGTGGGGAGCGTGCAGGAGGCAGCCAATCAATGATTCTCTCTCATCATTGATGTTTCTCTCTCTCTCCCTCTCCCTCTCTGAAATCAATAAAAAATATTTATTAAAAAAATTTTTTTATTGATTTCGGAAAGAAAGGGAGAGGGAGAGAGAGAGAAACATCAATGATTAGAGAGAATCACTGATCAGCTGCCTCCTGCACGCTCTGCACTGGGGATCGAGCCCACAACTTGGGTATGTGCCCTGACTGGGAATCGAACCAGCGAACTCCTGGTTCATAGGTCGATACTCAACTGCTGAGCCACTCCGGCCGGGCTATACATATGTTTTTAAAAGAAGGCTCTCTTACCCTTTGAGACAGCATGGAGAGCATCATGCTAAGTGAAATAAGTCAGTCAGAGAGAGGTAAGTATCGCATGCTCGCACTCATATGAGGAATCTAAGTAACAAAATAAACCAATGAAGAGGGTGGATCCAGAGACACGGAAGCATGGAGCAGAGTGCGGAACCTCAGAAGGAAGGCGAGGGAAGCTGGGAGGGTGGGAGGCAATCAACCAAAGACCACGTATGCAGATAGGCGTAACCCATGGACACAGACAGTGGGGCGGTGAGGGCCTGGGGCAGGGGGCGGGGGTGAGCTGAAGGGGGTTGATGGGGCAAAAAGGGGACATATGTAATACTTTCAACAATAAAGATTTATTTAAAAGAACTAAAATGGAAAAACAACAACAAAAAACAAGAAAGAACACAGTGTTACTGCTTACCAGCTGGGCGACCCCCGAGAAGGGCGCCGGGAAAAGACTGGTTAGGGAGCTCAGAATGTGTGCAACCCCATAGGGCTCACATTGGTGTCACATGTAAGAAATACATACACTGTATGTAAGGAGCACACACAGTGGTCAGGTACTGTCACAGGAGCCACAGTTTCTATGTATTTCCAGTGCAAATGAAGTGGTAGGGTTTTGAAATCCGGGGTCTTTATTTTTTTCTGCTTTTAAAGATTTCAGAGCATTCACATCCAAATCTGCATGGTAGGCAAATACTCAAGAGGTAAATCAATGCCAAACCAATTATGATGTGTTTGTATCAATTGAACTTATTGAATAGGTCATTTTAAAAACATATTTTATTGATTTTTTACAGAGAGGGAGAGGGAGAGTTAGAAACATCAATGAGAGTTAGAAACATCGATCAGCTGCCTTCTGCACACTCTCTACTGTGGATGTGCCCGCAACCAAGGTGCATGCCCTTGACCGGAATCGAACCTGGGACCCTAGAGTTCGCAGGCGGACGCTCTATCCACTGAGCCAAACCGCTTAGGGCGAACAGGTCATTTAAAAAAAAAAAAGTTTTAGCCCTAACTGGTTTGGCTCAGTGGATAGAGCGTCAGCCTGTGGACTGAGGGGTCCCAGGTTTGATTCCGGTCAAGGGCATGTGCCTTGGTTGCGGGCACATCCCCGGTGGGGAGTGTGCAGGAGGCAGCTGTTTCTCTCTCATCGATGTTTCTGACTCTCTATCCCTCTCCCTTCCTCTCTGCAAAAGTCAATAAAATGTATTTTTAAAAATGTTTTAAATTTATATTTAACCCAGGGATTGAGCATCAGCCTCTGAACCAGGAGGTCACGGTTCGATTCCCGGTCAGGGCACAGGCCCTGGTTGTGGGCTCCATCCCCAGTGTCGGGTGTGTTGCAGGGGGCCGATCCATGATTCTCTATCACTGATGCTTCTCTCTCTCTCTTTGAAATCAATAAAATACATTTAAAAAGTGATTTTTAGGAAGCAAGGAAGGAGTAAGAGAGAGAGGAACAACGGTTTGTTGTTCCACTTATTTATGCAATCATTGGTTGATCCTTGCACAAGCCTGGCACATGGGGACGACGCTGTGGCCAACTGATCTCCCCAGCCCAGGCAAACAGGTTCGTTTCTGACTGCCTAGCTGTGTGGACATATTTAGAGAGATGCTGGTTCATGAATGTTTAAATTAATACACTTTTCATACGTTCTTTCTTCTTTTTAAAGCAACGAGATAGCACCGCACATTCTCTCCTTCTCTTCTTAAAATTGCCAATCGATTTTTTTCTTTAGATCCTCACCTGAGGTTATTTTCTCTATTGATCCTGAGAGAGAGAGAAAGAGGAGGAGGAGGGGTGGGAGAGAGAAACATGGATGTGAGAGAGACACATCGACTTTTTGCCTCCCACATGCGCCCCCACAACTGAGGTATGTGACCAGGAATTGAGCCCGCCACCCTTTGGTCCCCAGGCTGATGCTCTAACCAGAGTCAAACCAGCCAGGGCCTCTTTTTATTTTATTTAAAACTAGAAGCCCCGTGCACGAAGGGGGGATTCCCTCAACTCAGCCTATACCCTCTCCAATTGCGGACCCCTTGCGGGATGTACGACTGCCATTTTAGGCCTGATCCCGGGGATCGGGCCTAAACCGGCAGCCAGACATCCCTCTCACAATCCAGGGAGAGAAAGAGAGGTGAGTACACTGAGCAACAGCTTCCACTGAGGCTGCAGATCAGACCCTGACTCCCTTTCTGGGTCTCAGCCACCTGAGCAGTCAGTGTTGGTTGTAGCTGGGCAACCCAGCACTGCCTTCTGGGTGGTCTGCGTTTGGTCGCAGGCTGGGCCCCTTCCCAAGCCCCAGGCTTTAGGCTTGGGAAGCGGGGCCTCCCCCCCCACCCCCATCCCTCCGATTGCAGGCTCAGCCCCTCCGATGGCGGGTTGGGAGTGACCTGGGTGCCGAGGAGGTTCCCGGGACCCAGGTATGTATGCAAATTAACTGCCAAATTTGTTGGGTTAATTTGCATGCTCATGCAGATTGGCTGTGGGCATAGGGGAGCTACGGTCAATTTACATGTTTCTCTATTATTAGGGAAGATTCTTTATTGTTGAAAGTATTACATGGGTCTCCCTTTGTCCCACTGACCTCCCCACCCGCTCGGCCCCCCAGCACATGTCTCACCCCGCTACTGTCCGTGGCCGTAGGTTATGCTTGTATTGCATACAAGTCCTTTGGCTCCTATCTGACCCCCTCCCCTGCCTTCCCTCTGAGGCTTGACAGTGTCTGTTCGATGCTTCTATGTCTATGCTCTTTTGTTTTTTAAAAATATTTTTTTATTGATTTCAGAGAGGAAGGGTGCGGGAGAGAATCATGGATCGGCTGCCGCCGCCTGCACGCCCCACACTGGGGACTGAGCCAACAACCTGGGCACGTGCCCTGACCGGGAACTGAACTGTGACCTCCTGGTTCATGGGTCGAGGCTCAACCACTGAGCCAGGGCGGACTGGCCGTTTATTGAGAGAGAGAGAGAAACATTAATGTGATAGGGAAACATGGACGCGTGGCCTCTGGTCCAGACCCTGACTGGGGCTCACACCCACAGTTCACTCTGGTGCCGGACCACGGTCCAAACAGCGCAGCCCCGGCCAGGCCCGCTCCGTCCCCGCTCCCAGGCCTCCGTGTCCACCCGCACGGGAGGACACCTCCGTCCGGACACGTCCCAACCTGCACGCCCGCTCCGTGTCCTCCCCGAGACCCGCCCCGTTCGTGGCCCCGCCCTCCCCGTCTGGCCCGGCCCAGCGGAGGGAGCGCCGGCTGCGGACTGAGGGGTGCGGTTCCATGGGGGGCGGGCGGGAGGCGGCCGTCCGTGACTCTCTCATCACTGATGTTTCTGTCTCTCTCCCCCTCTCCCTGCCTCTCCGAAATCAATTAAAAACATATTTTAAAAACACCTGGGACCTTGCTTCCCGCCTTACTTTTGCTCGCAACCGTTTATGTTTTGTTGTTTTTTGGCAACAGGCAGCCCTGGCGGCTCTAAGTTTTCCCGGCATCTCACCACGTCCCTGCCCGCCGCTGCCCGGCCCCGCCCCGTCCCCCGGGCCGTCCCGCTTGGACCCGCTCGGACGCCCAGCTCTGGGCACGCCCCTCCCCGCGGCCTCCTCCACAGCCTCCCCGGCTTCCAGCCGCTGGGGTCCGCGCTCGAGGGGACACCCCCGCCCCTGCCCCCTGGACACAGACACCCGAGCGACACCCACGCCCCTGCCCCCTGGACACAGAGACCCCGAACGACACCCTTCGCCCCTGAGTCCTGGACACAGAGACCCCGAGGCGACACCCTTCGCCCCTGAGTCCTGGACACAGAGACCCCGAGGCGACACCCCTCGCTCCTGTGCCCTGGACACAGAGACCCCGGCTCCCCAGCGCTCAGGCCGCCCGTGAGGGAACGCAGGCTGCCCCTTCCTGACGGCGGACACGGACCTGACGCAGGGACCCGGGCGCGCCCCTCCATCCAGGCTCCGGCTCGGAGGTGGGGGCGGCGCGGGGAGGCCGGGGGCGGGGGGCGCAGCACCCACCTCAGTCGGGCTCCTCGGCGTGGCCCCGCCGCCGGCCTGGAGGAGCGGGGGCCACGGGGCGGGAACGGGGCGTCGCCGTCACCACCGGGCTCAGCCTGGCCTCCGTGCAGCGGGGACGCCGCCTCAGCTCCGGCTTTTCCTCCCGACCCCTCACCTCGGAGGCGCTGACCCCGATCAAAATGACAATCAGGGAAAACACACACACACACAAAAACACAAGACGCCGGAAGTCCCGCCTCCAGACAATGCGCACGTAGTACGCGCGCCTCTCCTAAGCTACTTCATTGGCTCAGTTTGCGCCTCGCACACCGAAAAGGCTTCTGGGTATTGTAGTTTCCGCTGCCGCCACCTCCTGTCAGGTCTCTGTTGTAAGTCACTCCCAAGTGGCGGATAAAGGCCAAGTGCCAGGGTCAGGGGCGCTGCGAATGGAGTTAGTTCCAGGGCTCCCCAAAGAGGGCTGGGCTTCGCCTGCTCTTAAAGGGGACATACCCATATTTCTCGGAAAGCAGTTCAGGAAGTCGCAAAGGTTAGAGGCCTGTTATTTTCAGACACAGCACGTTCCCACTCATAGCCGTCAGCTCTCTTGGGGCTTCTCAAATACACATGCCGTGGAGAGCCAAGATGGTGACGTTGGTAAATGCCGGTGCACACGGCTCCCAGAACCACACCAAAATTACAACTAAAATACAGAATCGCCCGAGAGCTGGCTGAATGGAAGTCTCACAGCTAGAGAAATAAAGAAGGAAGCACACCGGATGGGGTGGAGGCGCAGAACCTCCCACGCGCTTCCCACTCACTCAGTACGGGCTCTGACGACGTTCTGGACCACTGAGCAGACCCCAACCCCACGGAAACGCTCCACGTCACTAATCAGGCCTCTGGAGCCCCGCCCCCAGGATTGCGTCACTGAAGGGACATCCAAACCCCGCCCCCATGCCTTTGCATGCAGTCTGAGCTCTCATTGGTCGGTCGCCGCCATCTCCGCACTGCCTTCTGGGTAACGTAGTTCCCTCGCCGTCCCCAGCGCTGTCTCAGAAGCAGGTCATTCCTGACTGTGAATACTGGCCAAGAGACCAAGTGAGGGGCGCTGGGAAACGGCGTTCCAGGGCCCAAACGGAGCCGGGCTCCGCTCAGATTTCCTTGGCGTAACGACACCCGCGCCCCCTCCTCGCTGTGGGCTGCCCAGTTGTCAAAGGCTCAGTGTCGCCGGGAGCTTTCTGAGCGCCCATACGTTTGTCAGGGCCCGTAAGAAACGCCTCCAGGCAGGGCTATGATGGGGACCGGGGTGGCAGGACCCCCTGAAGGGGCCAGGCTCTCCCCGTACCTCTGGCTGCCACAGAAAACATCTGTCCTGCCTGTATGGTTAGTGCTGGTGTTCCAATCCAGGGAGCGACATTTCAATGCAGATACGCCCCACTCCACGCCTGAGGCCTGTCCCACTGAAGCATCTGAAAGCTCTCGGACAGGGACTTCCCTCTTGTCTGGACCGCGTGCGCCAAGGGAGCGCCTCACCCCTGCGAGGAAGGGTTGGGCGCCTGTGACCTCGCCCCCTTCCTGGGAAGTGGTTCATGGGTGCATCTGAGATTGCAGCGACAATGTCTGCCAGGGAGCTCAGGCCATCTCTAGGAAAACTCTTTTATGAAAATGGATATTACTGAATGTTACTGATAATGATTTTGTCGTTTTCCAAGGAAAGTGACAGAAATGGTTCTAGGGGAAAAGGTGACAAGTTGGGGGGGGGGGGAGTTAAGACTTCAGTGCCCTTTGAGTGAGGGTCACCGAGTGTGAAAAGTCAGAGAATGACACTGAGACTGGGGCTTGCTGAAAACTTGGCCATGCTCAGGGTTTTGGCCCCAAATGTGATTATCCTATGTAATAAAGGGCCAATATGCAAATCGACCTAACAATGGAACGGCCGGTCACTATGACACGCACTGACCACCAGGGGGCAGATACTGTGAGAGGGTGCAGGCAGGGCTGAGGGAGGGCCCCCCCACCCCGAGTGCACGAATTTCATGCACCAGGCCCCTAGTTTTTAATACTTCTAAAACATCGCACATTAACAGCGTGGAGGGAAAGGTAAAAACGATACTTAAAAGGAGTTGCCAGACAGGTAAAAAGGAAGAGGGGAGCTGTGTGTTTTCTGATCTACAAATATTCAGTGAACACTTAGGGTTTCGGGTGCAACAGCAGTGCATGGCCCACACCAGGCACAGGACTGCCTGTACTGACACTGTCAGGATGCCCCAAATATCCTGTATTTGCTTTTTTACAATACATTACAAAGAGTCAGTAGTTAGAGCTATTTTTTTCTCTCCCTGCAAATAGCAATTAAATCACTTAGTGGCAACACTAGCTCAAAATCCTGTCTGCATAAATAACCTTGGGGATGTGCCTTATGGTCTGTCTGTCCTGCGGCGTGGCTGAGGAAGAACAAAAGAGGGGACTAAGGAAGTGCTTACTTTTCATACCCAGGAGAGGAAAAGACTGTTTTTTGGCCCAATTCCAAAGCTGTGACTAAGAAACCAAGATGAGAGCTAACTTCGGATGACCCTGAAAGCCAGCAGCAGCAGCAGCCTCCTTCCGGTAGCTCAGCATCTAAAAATGAGCACGTCTCTGACAGTCACAAACTTCTAAAAATCTGCCAGTGAGCGCTCAGGCCCCAAAAGACAGCCACTCAATGACAGCCCAGGATCCTAGGTCAAACCACATACTGCCAAATATCCTCTAGGCCAGTGGTCGGCAAACTGCGGCTTGCGAGCCACATGTGGCTCTTTGGCCCCTTGAGTGTGGCTCTTCCACAAAATATCACGGCCTGGGCGAGTCTATTTTGAAGAAGTGGCGTTAGAAGAAGTTTAAGTTTAAAAAATTTGGCTCTCAAAAGAAATTTCAATCGTTGTACTGTTGATATTTGGCTCTGTTGACCAACGAGTTTGCCGACCACTGCTCTAGGCAAAAGGAGAAATGACAAGGGAAATTTTAAAAAGCATAAATATTTTGAACTTCAGTGGGTGGATCAACTGTGGTACATTCATGCAATGGAATTTATCCAGGGACAGCACACACACAGATATTCACAGCAGCTTTATTTGTAATAGCCAAAAACTGGAAAACAACCCAAATACTCATACAACGGAATAACACCCAACAATACAAATGAATAAACCATTGGTGCCCTGACCGGTTTGGCTCAGTGGATAGAGTGTCGGCCTGTGGACTCAAGTGTCCCAGGTTTGATTCTGGTCAAGGGCATGTACCTTGGTTGCGGGCACATTCCCAGAGAGGGTGTGCAGGAGGCAGCTGATTGATGTTTCTCTCTCATTGATGTTTCTAACTCTCTCTCTCCCTTCCTCTCTGTAAGAAATCAGTAAAATATATTTAAGAAAAACAACATTGGTGCATGTAACAAGATGAGTTAACCTGAAAACAATTATGATTAATGAAAAGAGCCAGGGCCCCATCCCCCAGAAAGCATAAAAACCTAGGGCAGTGGTCGGCAAACTGCGGCTCGCGAGCCACACGCGGCTCTTTGGCCCCTAGAGCGAGTGTGGCTCTTCCACAAAATACCATGGCCTGGGCGAGTCTATTTTGAAGTGGTGTTAGAAGTTTAAGTTTAAAAATGTGGCTCTCAAAAGAAAGTTCAATCGTACTGCTGATATTTGGCTCTGTTGGCTAATGAGTTTGCCGACCACTGGCCTAGAAAGTGCTTGCTGTTTGCAAACTGGGGGAAAGGGGTTTGAAAGGCCTGGGAGGAAAGGGCTCTAAAGGAGTTCCTTGTGCTGCTGCTGGGCACGTTCACTGTTGTAATTCCGGTCATGTTTCTTCAGGGGTGTACACATGACGAAACATTTCACACTCCTCACATGTGCAGTCTCTCACGTCAATCACACCTCGATAAAAAACACACGTACTTGCCCTCCCTCTTGCCAGGTCACACGTGCCAGCTATTTTGGTGCTACCATGTCCCTCGCCCTAGGATCCTATTTAGAAGGGTGAGCCCCGAAGAGAGGAATGAGGCCCATCCATTTCCACGTCACACACAGGCATCCGGGGCCCTCCCCCTGGCCGCCTCTTGTCAGTGCTGGGGCAGTGATGGCCAGGCCTTCAGCAGCCCAGGGAGGAGAGGAGCCCACTTACTTACTTACTCCGACAGCGGCCGTGGCCACAGGAGACGCCGATGTCTGAGGTCCCGAGACCTGTACCCTCTCCGCCTCCACGGGCGTTTGTAGATGGCCTCTTTGTAAAAGACACAGAACCTCTCATCCACCAGTCAGCCCCGCTCAGGGGTCCAAGTATTGCTACACAAAGCATGCTTCGCCCCTTGCCCTGTGGCCTTCCAGTGGCTGACACCTGCCCACGGATTCTGGACACCAGGGACTGGCTCCTGTACAGATCCAGGAGACAGAAGTCCCCCAAACGTGCTGGGGAGTGGGATGTCTCCTAAGAAAAAGGGACCCAATGCACGGTGCTTTCAGCGTGAACTCTGGGCTCCAGGAAGCCTGGACTTGCAGGCCACAGGATTAGGCACACAACAGTCTCGTCCTTTCCCATGAGCCTCGAACAATAATGCAAACTGGGCCAAAGCAGACCGAGGCCTGTCCTCTGCTCTCCTGCTGTCCCTGCTCAGGCACATGAGGTTGGTGCCAACAAAGGTGTTCCTCCCTCCGTGTGGGCAGAACCCAGGTTCCTCTCAATGGATGTCCCACGGGGAGTAGGCCCTCCCGGAGCCGCCACGCCGCCACCGCAGGCCTGTTCCGCAGCAGGCCAGAGCTGGGTAGCCGTTCTACTGGTGGGTGGCTGGAAGAGGACCAATGGCTCCCGGCTCTCATGTTTAGAGCCCATGCTACTTGGAGAAGAAAAGCCTCATGTGGGAATCCCCAGCAGACTCCCGCTCAGATCCTGTGGCCGGAGCTCGACCACAGCCATCAGAACCCCGCCAGGGGAAGTGAGGACCTTCCATGGCTCGGAGCATTCATGGTTCCCTCCAGGGAATGAGAGCGTGTGCAGGGGTCTGCCTTCCTGGAGCATCCTGGAGTGACTGACACACGGTGGGACCCTGAGAGCTGGCGGCAGCGATGGCTCCTGCCATAGGCACTGGACAGCTTGGAAAGGGCTACGTCTCTCACGAAGGCTTCGCACCCCATGGCACTTGCTGGCAGTGTCCCAGGCTGGTGGATGCATGTACGGGGCTCGCCTGCAGGCTGATGGCTCCCTCGGTGCCCAGGTGCTCACACAGCTTCCTCTGGTGTGAGTGCTGAGGACGAACACGGAGACAGCACACACCCCGCATTCCTAAGGCCCTTCTCTGGTGTGAGCCTCCTGGGGCTACACAAGTCTAAGAGACGCAGCCAAGGGGCCCCCAAAACTGTCGCGGTCGTGAGGCCTTGCTCCAGCGTGAACCTTCTGGTGCCGGGCCAGGTGGGAGCTCCTGCTGTAGGCTTTCCCACACTCGCCACACACGTGAGGCTTTTCTCCAGTGTGGACCCGCCGGTGCAGGATGAGGCTGGAGTTGCGGCTAAAGAACTTCCCGCATTCGCTGCACGCGTAAGGCCTTGCTCCCGTGTGCACCTTTTTGTGCTGAACGAGGTGGGAGCTGCTGATGTAGGCTTTCCCACACTCGCTGCACACATACGGCCTCGCTCCGGAGTGGACCCGCCGGTGCAGGATGAGGCTGGAGTTGTGGCTGAAGCACTTCCCACACTCGCTGCACGCGTAAGGCTTCGCTCCGGTGTGGATTCTCTGGTGCACAATCAGGTTGGAGCTGTGGCTAAAGAATTTCCCACACTCGCCGCACTCGTACGGCCTCTCCCCAGTGTGGATTTTCTGGTGCTGCACGAGTGTGTCTTTGCGGCTGAAGGCCTTCCCACACTCGCCGCACTCGTACGGCCTCGCCCCGGTGTGGATGATCTGGTGCTGGACGAGTGTGTCTTTGCAGCCGAAAGCCTTCCCACACTTGCTGCACACGTAGGCCCTGGTTCCCGTGTGGACTCTGCGATGTTTAATGAGGCTGGAGTTATGGCTAAAGAATTTCCCGCATTCGATGCATTCGTAGGGCCTGGCCCCAGTGTGGATCCTCCAGTGCTCAATCAGGTGGGAGCTCTGGCTGAAGAACTTCCCGCACTCGCTGCACTCGTACGGCCGCTCTCCAGTGTGGAACCTCTGGTGCTGGGCGAGGGTGTCTTTGCGGCTGAAGGCCTTCCCACACTCTGCGCACTTGTACGGCCTCTCCCCGGTGTGGATGCGCTGGTGCTGGACCAGGTGGGAGCTCCTGCTGTAGGCCTTCCCGCACTCGCTGCAGTCATAGGAGCGCTCCCCAGTGTGCACCCGCCGGTGCTGGACCAGCGTGTCTTTGCGGCTGAAGGCCTTGCCGCAGTCGCTGCACATGTAATGCCTTTTCCCGGGGTGCAGTTTCCGGTGCACCTTTAGGTGGGATGGGTGAGCGAAGGCTTTGCCACACTCCTCACACACATGTGCTGCCTCCCCACTGTGAATTCTCCTGTGGTGAATCAGAGCCGATTTCTCCGGGGACACACTGCCACGTGGCGGGCCTCTGACGGGCCTCCCTTCAGTGTGAGGCACCTGGTTGTCCAGCAGAGGAAAGGTGCTCGGGAAGGCATCCCCGTCGTCACTGCAGCTGAAGAGCATCCGTGCCCCGCGGTGGCCCTGGTGGCGCCCGGGGCTGGCACTGTGTGGGGAAGATGCCGAGAGCCCGGTCCTCTTGCGTGGGCTCAGCCCACAGTGAGTGGTCCGGTGCCGGAGGAGGCCAGAGCTGCCCAGCAAGTCCGTCCCATCCTCCCCGCAAGGAAAGCATCTCCCTAACGTGTGGGCGGCACAGGTCTTCACAAACGAGGCCCTGCCACCGTCCCTGCTGCAGGGGCTCTCTGCGCCGTGCTTCTCCTCGTGCGGGTCAGAGTCCGCACAGCATGAGGGTCCTCTCGCACCTGGGCCACGTGTGCACGGTTCCTGCGTGGGGTGCGATCCCTGGACATCTCCCAGGGGCACGGCGCCTGTGAGGAGTGGGTCACACACCTCCCACGGCTGGGCTTTCTGGACAAATGGACCTGGCGCGGACGTCCTGTCCTGCGACACATCTGCAGATGCGCTCTGCTCGGAAGGGGCCGCCGCGTGGTCAGCGTCTCGCCAGCAACCTGAAAGCAAAGAAATGCTGGCCAAGTGCACGCGGACTCGGCGGGAAGAGCAGCCCTGTCCGCTGCACGTGTCACACAGCCAGGAAGGGGCCCACTGGCTCGTTGGCTGGAGCAGGGAGCCAGGAAGGGGCGAGGAAGGGCCCGCTGTCAGCCCTGGGCCTCTAAGCGTCAGAATGGAGGACCGCGATGATGGGTAAAGAACTCTAAGCATCAGAATGGAGGACCCCGATGACGGGTAAAGACCACGACGGGGGACAGTGCAGGGGGGAGGCGAGGAATCCCACCCACTCCCCTACGAAAGGGCGTCAGCGGGCGTGGCTGCTGGGTCTGGTGGGCTCGTGGGAAGGCGGGGCCGGGCCCGGGGATCTGACGGCACAGCACGCCGCTGGCTCTTCAGGGCGAGCTGAGGGTGCGTGCTCCACACGGAAGTGGGCAGGCCGCACAGCACTGCGGAGGGAGCAGGGAGGAAGAGGGACACAGAGGCCAGAGCAGCGGGGAACAACCAAGGCGGAAGATGGGAGAGGAGAGGTGATGCAGGGCACAGCACCGAGTGGAGGAGGGGCGGGAGAAATGAGACACAGGAGCACACAAGCAGGCTGCAGGGACGCTGGGAGCCCAGCCCTCACGGGACACGGTCTCCCGGCTCCCGCTCGCAGGGCCAGCCCTCTCAGGCCTCTCGTGGCGGCGGTGGTCAGGTGTGCCCGGCAGGCACGGGGCTGCTGCCTGTCTCCATCGGGGCCGCTCCACGGGGTCTGACAGGTGGGGCGGACGCGGGCGGCCTGGGGGGGTGGTTCAGTTGCCTGAGTGTTGTCCATGCACCAAAGGGCCGCTGGATCGATCCCTGGTCAGGGCACGTGCCTGGGTTGTGGCTCGATCCCCAGGAGGTGGCTGATGGATGTTTCTCTCTCCCATCAATGTCCCTCTCCTTCTCCCTCTCCCTCTGAAATCAATGAAGACGTTAAAAAAAGAGGAAGACAGGCAGACGGAGGCCTTGCCACAGATGTTGACAGAAAATCTCAGATGTCTGGCAAGCAGTGGCCATGGCAACTCCTGCAGGTCCTGGCTGAGGGCCCTGGGAACGTCAGCCGAGGACGAGGGCAAACCCGGGACACGGGCACCACAGGGCCGGGCCGCCTCCTCCAGGCAGAATCCAGAGCCGACTGAGGAAGCCCCGCGTCCCCAACCTGTTCCTTCAGGTGGGGGCTCCTCAGTAAGGAGAGGGGTCCTGCACACGACCCAGCCCTGACCGCCCCCCGCCCCCCAGAGCCAAGGAAGGGAGGGAGAAGGCCGTGTCATGGCTCTGACTGGACAGAGAGCTGCCCCGGGGAGCAGGGGACCACGCAAACCAGGGCCCAGAGTGGGCTGGGCAGGCGGAAGGCTGCCGCGAGGACGCCCCAGGGACACTCCCTCCCGACACGCTCGCCCTGAGATACGCTTCACTGTGGACGGGACTGACTGACCTGCTTCTAAGGAACAGAAAGGAACAGAACGAGGTAAAAATGACGGGAAGTCACTTTCAGGTCATGGAAGACCAGCGTCCGCCCTGGGCATCCTCTCTGGCTCAGAGCGCAGGCGGCCCCCACGCTGTGAGGCACGGCAGAAGGGCCAGCCGGCAGGCCCCGAGGAAGGCCCTGGCCAATGGCGAGGAGTTACGCTCAGGCAACAAGCCGCAGGAGACGGAATCTTGCGAACGAAGATGCGTGAGTTTGTAAGCAGATTCTCCCTGGATGGGCCTGCGATGAGCACACGGCTCAGGCTGACAGCATGGCTGACACCTCCTGGACGGCCTGAGCCAGGAGCACCCGGGGAGCTGGGACCAGGCTCCTGATGCACCGACACTGAGACCGCGAATGTTCACGGGTAAGGCACTCAATGTGGGGGTGATGTACCATGCAAATGACTGAGGTAGAGGAGCCGGGACTCACCCAGGGAGGACACGAGGGCGAAGTTCTCCAGCATCACGTCGCGGTACAGGCGCCGCTGAGCCTCATCCAGGAGCCCCCACTCCTCCCGGGAGAAGTACACGAACACGTCCTCGAAGGTCACACGGGCCTGAGGGACGGGGACAGTTCAGCCCACAGGCAGCAAGGCCTCCCTCCCCGACCTCACCGCTCACTGGGCCTCTCTCGCCGACCTCACTGCTCACTGGGCCTCCCTCCCAGCTCTCACTGCACACACGGGCCTCCCTCCCCGACCTCACTGCTCACACGGGCCTCCCTCCCCGACCTCACTGCTCACACGGGCCTCCCTCCCCGACCTCACCGCTCACTGGGCCTCTCTCCCCGACCTCACTGCTCAACGGGCCTCCCTCCCAGCTCTCACTGCACACACGGGCCTCCCTCCCCGACCTCACTGCTCACACGGGCCTCCCTCCCCGACCTCACCGCTCACACGGGCCTCCCTTCCAGCTCTCACTGCATACACGGGCCTCCCTCCCAGCTCTCACCGCTCACTGGGCCTCTCTCCCCGACCTCACTGCTCACACAGGCCTCGCTCCCCGACCTCACTGCTCACAGGGGGCTCCCTCCCAGCTCTCACCGCTCACACGGGCGTCCCTCCCCGACCTCACCGATCACACGGGGCTCCCTCCCAGCTCTCACCGCTCACACGGGCCTCCCTCCCAGCTCTCACCGCTCACACGGGCCTCCCTCCCAGCTCTCACCGCACACACGGGAACCCCTCCCAGCTCTCACCGCTCACACGGGCCTCCCTCCCCGACCTCACCGCTCACACGGGCCTCCCTCCCAGCTCTCACCGCTCACACGGGCCTCCCTCCCAGCTCTCACCGCTCACACGGGCCTCCCTCCCAGCTCTCACCGCTCACACGGGCCTCCCTCCCCGACCTCACTGCTCACACGGGCCTCCCTCCCCGACCTCACTGCACACACGGGCCTCCCTCCTAGCTCTCACCGCTCACACGGGCCTCCCTCCCCGACCTCACTGCTCACACGGGCCTCCCTCCCAGCTCTCACCGCTCACACGGGCCTCCCTCCCCGACCTCACTGCTCACACGGGCCTCCCTCCCCGACCTCACTGCTCACACGGGCCTCCCTCCCAGCTCTCACCGCACACACGGGCCTCCCTCCCAGCTCTCACCGCTCACACGGGCCTCCCTCCCAGCTCTCACCGCTCACACGGGCCTCCCTCCCAGCTCTCACCGCTCACACGGGCCTCCCTCCCCGACCTCACTGCTCACCCGGGCCTCCCTCCCCGACCTCACCGCACACACGGGCCTCCCTCCCAGCTCTCACCGCTCACACGGGCCTCCCTCCCAGCTCTCACCGCTCACATGGGCCTCCCTCCCAGCTCTCACCGCTCACACGGGCCTCCCTCCCAGCTCTCACCGCACACACGGGCCTCCCTCCCAGACCTCACCGCTCACACGGGAACCCCTCCCAGCTCTCACCGGCCTCCCTCCCAGCTCTCACCGCTCACACGGGCCTCCCTCCCCGACCTCACCGCTCACACGGGCCTCCCTCCCAGCTCTCACCGCTCACACGGGCCTCCCTCCCAGCTCTCACCGCTCACACGGGGCTCCCTCCCAGCTCTCACCGCTCACACGGGCCTCCCTCCCAGCTCTCACCGCTCACACGGGGCTCCCTCCCAGCTCTCACCGCTCACACGGGCCTCCCTCCCAGCTCTCACCGCTCACACGGGGCTCCCTCCCAGCTCTCACCGCTCACACGGGCCTCCCTCCCAGCTCTCACCGCTCACACGGGCCTCCCTCCCAGCTCTCACTGCTCACACGGGCCTCCCTCCCCGACCTCACCGCTCACACGGGCCTCCCTCCCCGACCTCACTGCTCACACGGGCCTCCCTCCCCGACCTCACCGATCACACGGGGCTCCCTCCCAGCTCTCACCGCTCACACGGGCGTCCCTCCCCGACCTCACCGATCACACGGGGCTCCCTCCCAGCTCTCACCGCTCACACGGGCGTCCCTCCCCGACCTCACCGATCACACGGGGCTCCCTCCCAGCTCTCACCGCTCACACGGGCCTCCCTCCCAGCTCTCACCGCTCACACGGGCCTCCCTCCCCGACCTCACCGCTCACACGGGCCTCCCTCCCCGACCTCACCGCTCACACGGGCCTCCCTCCCCGACCTCACCGCTCACACGGGCCTCCCTCCCAGCTCTCACCGCTCACACGGGCCTCCCTCCCAGCTCTCACCGCTCACACGGGGCTCCCTCCCAGCTCTCACTGTTCACACGGGGCTCCCTCCCAGCTCTCACTGCTCACACGGGCCTCCCTCCCAGACCTCACAGCTCACACAAGCACCCCCGGTCCTCATCCTCCGCAGCCCTCAGCTCAGAGGAGACACCAGGCCGTGGCACTGCTAGCGCCCTCACTCTCTGATCCCCTCACTCTCTGACCACCGAGTCCAGCCCAGAGCGGGAGCAGCAGGTGAGCCGACAGATGCATGTACACTGTGGGCCTGGCAGGAAGGGCCCCCACGCTCCCCTGCCAGCCAGTTCTGGTGTCGTCCAGACCCGAGCCTCCCAGACACAACCTAAGGCCGTGAAGTCACACTCATCTCAACATACGGACCTCTCATGGGACCTCGCCGTCCTCGTATCTGGCGAGACCTCCCGTAACACTGACCACCTCTACACCGTGTGCGCCCCGAAACCCCTCCCCCCAACTGTGCACAGTGACCAGGAAGGGCTCCCCTGCCTTCACAGCAGCCACTGCTGCCACCCAGGTGCCGTGGCAGGAGACACAGCCCTGAGTCCCCAGGTGTGAGGTTCCGGTTACTAACAGCACGGCCAGCGGACCTGAAGGTGCCCCCTCCGGAACTTAAGCCACAGCTCCACCCCATCCCACCCCGGAACTCCTTCGACCAGAACTAAAATCCCGTGTCCCGTGTGAGGCCTCAGCTAAGGGGTCTCTGGGGCTTCTTAAGCTACACAGCACCCACGCCTGACGCCCTGTAGCCACTGAGTTACGCCTGCCACCCACTTCTCTCTCTCAGTTGAAGGCACCTCCATCCTCCTACCTGCTAAAGCAAAAAACTCAAAATAAATCCCTGGAGTCATCCAGGACTCTCCCCTTTCTCTCACTCACCCTTCACAGCAGAAAACCCAGTCACCCCACTTAAAAAACAGATGCAAAATCCTCCAACTTCTGTCCTGTCCCGGCCACCTCCCCCCTTCCCCCCAGGACGGCCACCAGCAACACTTGGGGGGACATTGCAGCAGTTCCCTTTCCACTTCCTCGCTCTGCTCTCAACCAGCCGCAGCCAATGGGGATCAGGTCATCGCTCAGGTCTCCCAGGGGTCGCCGCCCTCAGAAACAGCGCAGCCCGCAGCCTGCCCCTCCTGCCTGCCTCCCAGCCCTGCTCCCCAGAGGCATCACGTAGACCTGGGGCTCTCTGAGGACTCCCAACGCTATCTTCCCTCCAAGCATTTGCTGCTCCTGGGCCTGATACCCCCCTTCCAGTCCTCATTCTGTCGGCATGGGAACCCCTCCAGGTAACCCCTGGCCTAGACTCAGAACGCTGGGCGAGAGATGAGCCGCTTGTGGGGGTCCCCCCAGACTTAAGCACAGAGAGAGGAGCAAGCGAAGAGTCCCAGAATATCAGTGTCTCATCTGAAAACTGGGGCCCTGCTTTAGAAACATACACAGCCCTCGCTGGGTTGGCTCAGTGGAGAGAGCATCAGCCTGTGGATTTCAAGGTCCCAGGTTCAATTCCGGTCAAGGGCACGGACCTCGGTTGCAGGCTCCGCCATGGTCCGGGCTCATGTGGGAGGCAACCAATAGACCCGTCTCTCTCACATCGATGTTACTCTCTCTGTCTCTTCCCTCCCTTCCACTTTCTTTAAAAATCAATGGGGGGGAGAGCCCTGACCGGTGTGGCTCAGTGGACAGAGCATCAGCCTGTGCACTGAAGGGTCCCGGGTTCGGTTCCAGTCAAGGGCACATGCCTGGGTTGCGGTGTGCAGGAGGCAGCCGATCAATGATTCTCTCTCATCATGGATGTTTCTATCTCTCTCCCTCTTCCTTCTTCTCTGAAATCAATTAAAAAAATGTAATTTAAAAAATCTATGGGGGGGGGGAATATTCTTGGGTGAGGATTAAACACAACAAAAACAAAAAACACCCAAAAACAACCATAAAAGCCCACAAGCTTCTCTAACCCCCAGGGCCACCAACCACTCCGGCCCTTCCCCCCACCCCCACCCCGACCCGTGGACGGTGCAGTAGACTCCGTCGGCCTCCCTGCCCCGCCCTCCTCCTTTCCATTCTGCACCAGAGGGAGCCCATTGACACCCAGGTCGGGTCCCCTCCCTCCTCTGTCCCACACCTCCCACGGCGCCCACCGCCACCAGCACAGAGGCCCCGAGGGGTGCCCTGGACAGGACAGAAGTTGTCTCCCTCCTCGGGCTGCCGCCCGGGCCTGCGCCCTGGCCGCTGGCTCTCGGTCCTCACCCGACGCAGCAGAGACCCGAGGCTCCCGCAGCTCTCCCGCCTCACTCCCGCCTCCGCGGAGCAGTGCCCGGTGCCTGGGGAGCCCGTGCCCACGTCACGCCGCGGACACTGGGACGGGGAGCCTCGCCTCGCCTCGGCGGGACGGCCCGCACGCGCAGGAGGAGGGAGCGGCCTCCCGCCACTCACCGCAGCCGGGTCCGTCCGCGCCGTGGCCGCCATGGGAATCCGCGCGCGGACCCGAAGCCGCACACCTCCACGAGGCCGGGGACCAAGGGCTGACGTGGCACGCGAGCCCGTCCGTCACGCTCCGGTGAAAAGGCGCACCAGGCTCGCCGGGGATCGACCCGGACGGGGCGCGAGCCCCAAGGCCTCGGACAGAGCGCGGTCTCCGCGGACACCTGGGCGCAAGGCCGCCCGCCCCCCGACGGGGACCATGGTGCGTCCCGCAGGCGCGGGGGGGGGGGGCACGTCCTTTCCCCGTAACCGTCCTTCAGGTTCCTTGTCCGAGCACCCCCGCGGCCAGCGGACCGCGCCCCGAATTCCTAGCCTCAACAGCCAGCCAGAGTGGACAGTCCCGGCGCGGACTAAATACGTCATGGCGCCGGCAGTCCCGCCTCTGTCTGACGGGCACCAGGAAACGCCCTCTTCGGAGCGGCCATGACACAACGCGTATGCGCCGGACACAGGCTTCTGGGAAATGTAGTTTCTTGTGCTGCATCCGAGCAGGCGTGGGGCACCTGGGATTCTGGTGAGGGTGGCGCCAAGGCCTTCCGTGGGGAATAGCGTCCTGGGGGGAGCAAAGCGCGTCTTAAAGGGGACGCGTCCTATTTCCGTGGTCCGCGGGAACAGTGCCACGTCTTCCAGCAGGTGACCCATTCCTTAATCCTGGAAGAGGTGCCTCGCCTCTCTCACCTTTGGGCTCTGGAGACTTATGTATTAGGGGGAGGGCACTGAGATTTAAATTGAGCAAGGGCCTGGCCAGTGTTGCTCAGTGGTTGAGCCTCGACCTATGAACTAAGAGGTCACGGCACATGTCCCAGTTGCCCCTGGATCCCCAGGAGGGGCCATGCAGGAGGCAGCCAGTCGATGAAGGGCCTCTCTCATGGGTGTTTGTATCCCTCTCCCTAAACATCAGTTCAAACAAACAAACAAACAAACCCAAAACCCCCCACCAGGATATCACCTCACGCCTTTAAGAATGGATGCCATCAAGAAGATATAGAGAAGCCCTGGCTGGTGTAGCTCAGCCGGTAGAGCGCCTGAGGGTCCCGGTCCCGGGTTCATTCCAGCCAAGGGCACATGCCCAGGCTGTGGGCTCATCCCCAGTGTGGGACGTGCAGGGCGCAGCTGATCCATGATTCTCTCTCCTCATTGATGTTTCTCTCTCCCTCTCCCTCCCTCCTCCTTCCTCTCTGAAGTCAATAAAATATATTTTAAAAAATTAAAAATAAATCTGCCCTAACTGGTTTGGCTCAGTGGATAGAGCGTTGGCCTGAAAGGTCCCAGGTTCGATTCCGGTCAAGGGCATGTACCTTGGTTGCAGTCACATCCCCAGTAGGTGTGCAGGAGGCAGCTGATGTTTCTCTCATCAATGTTTCTAACTCTCTCTTCCTCTCTGTAAAAAATAAATAAAATATATTTGAAAAAAAAATAAATCTACCTTATGATCCAGCAATTCCCCTTCTGGGCATAGAGCCAAAGGGAAAGAAAGCATGCTATTGAAGAGACATATGCACCCGCGTGTTTATTACAGCATTGTACACAACAGCCAGGAAGTGCGGACCACCTCAGGGCCAGCAATGGATGAATGGATTAAAGGTGTGAGACACACACAGACACACACACTGGAGCATCATTCAACCACGAGACAGGAGGAAATCCTGTCATATATGAAACACGGGTGGACCTTGAGGACATTATGCTGAGCTAAGTGAGACAGAGAAAGACAAACACTGTCTGATGTCCCTTACATGTGGAATCTGAAAACAAATAAACAAAACAAACACAAACAGGACTAAGAAACAAGCGGTGGGATGACGGTTTACCAAAGGCTGGCGGGTGGGGAGCAGGAGAGTGTTAAGGGTGCACACGTGCACCGGCAGGGAAATGGTTCCTGGAGACCCCATACTCAGGACAGAGGTTACAGACAATGACATCATCATAACATCACACGTGGTACTTGTTCCCACCACAGAACAATAGAGGTGTCAGCTAATGCCAGACAGCAACCACTGTGCAACATACATCTATCAGTTAAATATATTATACATCTTAAACTTGGGCAATATCGTGTCAGTTATCTCAAAAACAACGTGTCACACGTTAATCTGAGGCCTTGAATGGTCTTAACTGGTTCAGTAAAGCATGCCCCTTCACAGGTAAGGACTTGTCTCCTTAGATACAGTATCAGGGAGCGCTCCTTTAGGCCCAGAGGCTTCATAAATGACCTTTCAGGCCCTGAGGCTTCATAAATGACCTTTCAGGCCCAGAGGCTTCATAAGTGACCTCTCAGGCCCTGAGTCTTCATAAATGACCTTTTTTAGGCCCTGAGGCTTCATAAGTGACCTCTCAGGCCAGAGGCTTCATAAGTGACCTCTCAGGCCCTGAGGCTTCATAAGTGACCTTTCAGGCCCAGAGGCTTCATAAATGAAGTCTCCACATTTATCAGACTTACGCTCCTCACAGGCTGAGAGAGTGTTTGCAGCAAAGGAAGATTTCAGGGAACACCCCCATGCTCTGGGAGTGGGGGGGGGGGAGGAGGAGGGGGACAGAGCGTGTGCACTGAGTCAGGTGAAGGGACGAGGCCATTTCACCCCAAGCCTGCTGTCCCCGCCCCCGACAGCATCCTGAGGAGCTGCCCTGGCTCGCAGGGAACCAGAGAGAAGCCACAGTGCTCTCCTCAGTGTCCTCCTCGCCTCATTTTGTTCTTAGACACTCTTGTGATTGCTTCTCTGGGCTCACCGAGGGCAGCGTGGCAGCGGACGGATTTTGTCGGGAGCCCTGGCCCTCTCCCTCCATCAATTTTCAGATGCAGAACTAGGTCCGCACTGACTCCCGTTTCCAGTGACTCCGTCGGGGACAATGGTGACGGCTGGCCTGGGGTTTCCTCCCAGCGACGCCCCCTGCGGAGCTTCTGTGGTAGCCCTTCTCAGAGGCCCACTAAGACGTTCCTGCTGGTCAGTGTTTCCTGGGAGTTCCACCCGCCAGGTCTCCCCCAGTGTGAGTCCTCAGCACGTGGCGGAGGCGAGTCCACTTGAAAAGGCCTCTCCACGTCTCTCCCACTCCCAGGGCTTCTCCGCACCGCGAACACTTCAAGGCGGGGGTGAGGGTGAAGGCAGCGGGCGGCAGGCCCACATGCACCGCGTTGGCGGGCGTCTCCCCGTGGACGCCTCTTGTGCTAAGTCACTGGGAGCGGCCACAAAAGGCTCTCGGGTAATCTTTACACCAAAGGGCTTCCCCCAGGGTGGGCCCCGTTACCTTGGGAAAACAAACAGCCCCCAACATGCACAAGCAGGTGCCTGCGGCCTCCCCAGACCCACTGCCCTCGGGCCTCTCGGTGAGCAGCCTCCGGACGAGTGGGACCAGCTGTCACCGAGGCTCACCCACCTACCCTGCACTCACACAGAACCTGCCTCGCGTGAGAACTGGGTTTTGGACGAAAGCAGAACCGCTCCAGGGGCTCACACACTGCACAACTCCCCCAGGCGAGCCTGCTGCCGCCACCTGAGGCCCGGCTATGTCAGCCTCTGCCAGCGTTCACCAAACCAGCCTCTCCGTGTGACCCGCGTGTGGCTGTGTGGCCGCTGCCCAGGTGGCGTCCCCGCGGCTCCGCCTGGTGCGGCGATGTCCTTCAGCAGCGGGAAGGACCCTGCGCGTCACAGGAGCCAGCCTCTGGCGGGAAGGCCCTGGCTGCGACTCTTCCAGAAACACCAGCTCGGAACCAGCAGCCGCACCCTCCACCCTGCCAGCAACCTGGGGAGGAGACTCTGGTGACGTGCGTGGCTGACGGGTGGCAAGCGGCCTCCACAACCAAGGTGCCCTGAGACAGCCGGGGCCCGGCCTCAGGGCCGCGGGCAGAACATGGGAGGGGAATCAGGATGAGGCAGGGCTGGGGTCCTGGAGGTCACAGAACGAAGGACACGCCACAGGGGAGAGGGTGTAAGGATGGAAACAGCCCGGCTGGCGTGGCTCAGTGGGTGAGCACCAACCTAGGAATCAGGAGGTCAGGGTTCGATTCCTGATCAGGGCACAGGCCCGGGTTGTGGGCTCCATCCCGTGTGGGGCGTGCAGGAGGCAGCCGATGATTCTCTCATTGGTGCTTCTCTCTCTCTCCCCCTCTGAAAACAATACAGAAACTGTGTATCTATGTGTACACACACACACACACACACACACACACACACACGGATGGGAACAGTGCGAGGAGGAGGCACGGTCTCCCAACAAGGCCAAGGCCGCGGCCCGGGATGGCCGAGTGCGTGAAAGGGCCACAGGAGTCTGGCTGCCGCTGAACACTAGTGTTCAGGGGAAGGCAGGCACGTGGGCAGGCGCCCGTTACGGGGAAGCCGGTGGGTGGAGCAGGGCCCCAAGTACCAAGCCAAGAGCAGACGAGACCCAGGGCCGGGGCTGAGGGGGTGGGGACGGGGACAAGGAACCCCAGGTCAGGGCTGGACTGAGCAAAGCCGGACACAGGCCAGGAGCCCGCAGTGGCTCAGCGCCGCAGCATGGCCCCGCACGCCCGAAGGCCACGGGCTGAGTCTGAGCCCGGGCACGCACCTGGGCTGCAGGCTCAATCCTCAGTCGGGCGCGTACGAGGCACCTGATCCACGTGTCGCTGTCACATCGATGTTTCTCTCTCCAGAAACGTGCCCTCAGGGGAGGGTGAGAACAAGACAAACCGAATCAAACCAAAACCAACGGCCGAGGAGTAGGATGCGGTTAGCCACGGTGTCGACAGAAAACACGGGACACGCCACGCAGCAGACAGTCACGTGAGCCAGCCCTGATGCGCCCTGAGCCACGCTCCCCACCGGGCCCGGCCTCCCCCGGTCTCCTCCGCGGCGCCTGGGGCTGCGCCCACCTTCTCAGGAACCCGGGCTCTGCGCCTACTCCGCGTGGGTGACCACAGGGGACCTGGAGACGGCGAGCCCTGAGGGGAAAGAAGGGCTGGTGAGCGGCCGGCAGTGACCCAGGGCGACCCTCCCCACAGAGAGACGAGTGTTAGAAGAGATCTCCTAAGAAGGTTCTGCAGGAGCTGATCGCGTCAGGGCCTACAATCCCCGGCACGGCCTGGGGCCGGGGGCAGAACCTAGGGACAGAGCCGCTGGGGATTTAGGCAGGCACACCCCCAAGGGGTCGCCCGGCCACCAGGGATCTGCTGGGCCGACGGCACCCAATCCTTGGTCTCACCGCTTCTGGCAGGAGACAGGCATGGGGCTGCTCGGAGAGGAGAGGCAGCGCCGTGCCCAGCGGCAGGACCCACATCACCTCCTCCGGGGTGTAGGCACGGGTCCCCGAGACAGGAAGCTGCCCCTTGGGGGGATGGGGAGACTGAAAGCCGCCCCGGGAACTGGGCTTCACGCCACCCGCTGGCATCCTCGCCGACTGAGTGGGGCTGAACCTAAAAACTTTCCTGATTGATAGGAGAAGGCAAAACATGATGGGACATCACTTCTGGAAACAGGCCACAAAAATGCCGAAATCTATCCTGGACACTGTCTCACGCCCTCAGACACCAACTGCCTTGTTGCCTGCTTACGAAGACAACAGGGCCGGAAACAGGAGGGGCCCCAGCCGGTGTCGCTCAGTGGATACAGCGCCGGCCTGCGGACTAAAGGGTTCCGGGTTCGATTCCCGTCGAAGGCACATGCCCCGGTTTCGGGCTCGATCCTTAGTGGGGGGCCTGCAAGAGGGAGTCAGTCCATGATTCCTTCTCATCACTGAAGTTTCTAGCTCTCTCTCTCCCTCTCGCTTTCTCTATGAAACTAAGAAAAACATAAAAAAAAAAAAAGAAAGAAAGAAACCGAGGACAGGCTCAGACCAGCCCCCGATTGGGTGTGTGACCTTGAAAGGAGCTTCGCCCCCAGTCTGAGCCCTGAGGGGAGACAGCAGCCCGGACAGCGTGACCCCAAGGTCAGCGACCTTGCGCTGCAGGTGCCCACTGGGAGGTGCCCGATGCTTCACCCACAGAACCTGTGAGATAATCCGTGTTTTCAACCCAGAAGCTTGGGGGAATTTCCCGTGTAGCAACAGAGGACGGGCCGGGACTCACCCAGGGAGGACACGAGGGCGAAGTTCTCCAGCATCACGTCGCGGTACAGGCGCCGCTGAGCCTCATCCAGGAGCCCCCACTCCTCCCGGGAGAAGTACACGAACACGTCCTCGAAGGTCACACGGGCCTGAGGGACGGGGACAGTTCAGCCCACAGGCAGCAAGGCCTCGCTCCCCGACCTCACCGCTCACTGGGCCTCTCTCGCCGACCTCACTGCTCACTGGGCCTCCCTCCCAGCTCTCACTGCACACACGGGCCTCCCTCCCCGACCTCACTGCTCACACGGGCCTCCCTCCCCGACCTCACTGCTCACACGGGCCTCCCTCCCCGACCTCACTGCTCACACGGGCCTCTCTCCCCGACCTCACTGCACACACGGGCCTCCCTCCCCGACCTCACCGCTCACACAGGCCTCGCTCCCCGACCTCACCGCTCACACGGGCCTCTCTCCCCGACCTCACTGCTCACTGGGCCTCCCTCCCAGCTCTCACTGCACACACGGGCCTCCCTCCCAGCTCTCACGGCTCACACAGGCCTCCCTCCCAGCTCTCACTGCACACACGGGCCTCCCTCCCAGCTCTCACTGCTCACTGGGCCTCCCTCCCTGACCTCACCGCTCACACAGGCCTCCCTCCCAGCTCTCACCGCTCACACGGGCCTCCCTCCCAGCTCTCACCGCTCACACAGGCCTCCCTCCCAGCTCTCACCGCTCACACAGGCCTCCCTCCCCGACCTCACCGCTCACACGGGCCTCCCTCCCAGCTCTCACTGCTCACAAGGGCCTCCCTCCCCGACCTCACCGCTCACACAGGTACCCCTCCCAGACCTCACTGCGCACACAGGTACCCCTCCCAGACCTCAATGCTCACAATGCTCACACCGGCCTCCCTCCCCGACCTCAGCGCTCACACGGGCACCCCTCCCCGACGTCAGCGCTCACACGGGCCTTCCTCCCCGACCTCACTGCTCACACAGGCACCCCAGGTCCCCGTCCTCCCCGGCCCCCAACTCAGAGACCACAGGCTGTGGCACGGCTAGTGCCCGCTGTCCCCTCACACCCTCTGATCACCAAGCCCAGCCCAGAACGGGGGGCAGAAATAGACTATCGGGGAGCAGCTATCATTGTAGGAAATAGGCATCATGCTCTGTTAACCGCGACTGTTTTGTTCTGATTCAAGAAAGCACGTCCTGACTGGGCTGGGAGCTGCACGTGGGACCGAGAGCGCCCCTGGAAATGCAGCCCGTCCTCCCCATGGTCATGAAAAGATTAATAATCCGGTTGCAGGAACCCGAGCCCCCAGCCCTGTGAAGACCCCCGGCCCACACTGCCTGTGAACTGCCCACCCGGCACACCCTTTGGCCTAGTTCCCCACGTGTCCTGCGTCCTCCTGCCCAGTGCAGGCAGCTGGCTGATGGTGGGGGCAGAGGAGATGTCCACGGGTGACCCGCTGCTCTCCCACGCTGCGCGCAGGATTGAGGAGGCGCTCATGTAGGATTCAACCCTGAGTCTGCTGAACCGGCTCAGGCAGTGACAGGCAGGCCGGGCCCTCAGGTTGTCCGGATACCGTACCGTGTAGCCTGCGTGTCTGGCAGGAAGGGCCCCCACACTCCCCCTCCGGCCAGTTCTCCGGGGGTCCCGGGTCGCCCAGGCCCGGGCCTCCCAGACCCTCCAGCAACTGGGGCTCCGAGGCCGTCGGTTCACACGCTCCCGGCTCTCCCTCCTTCCCTCCCGCCCGCCCGCCTCACTGCCAGTCTCCGTCCTGCCGCCAGGGGGACCCCGAGGAATGAAATGTGCGTTACCTCAGCCCCGCCCTCTGCTCCCCAAACTTTCCCACCGGAAGCGCCGCTCCCCAAGCTGCCCCGCCAGCCCCGAATCCCGCCCGCGGCTGCACGTCCCCGTAGGTCGCAATGGAGGCCCCGGTCACCTCCGACCCGGTCCCCCCTCCAGGCCTTCGCACACGCCTGTGCCCGGGACCGGGCCGCCCTGCCCGACCTCATTCCCTGCACACAACCCGAGGCCTGGACGCTGGCCCCTGGCCCAGAGGCGACCCCTTCCAGGGACGCCACGACCCCAGGCCGCCGTCATCCGCGGGATCAGGAGCGGGGACCACGAAGGTGTGACAGGGGGAGGCCCCGAGGGACCCCACACTCACCTGCGCGGAATTCATCAGCGCTGCCGCCCCAACCGCGGGGCCGAGCGGGCGGCGAGGGGCCCCGGGAGGCAGGTGACCTGGCGGGGACCCCTGGTGCGTGTCTCCTTCCCGGCGCCGGAGTAAAATGGCCTAAAACGCTCCCCAGGCCCGGGGCGCAGGCCACGCAGCCGGAGCGGGTGTCGCCGTCTCATAGGCGCGGGGGCTCAGCCCGAATCGCGCCCACGCGGGACGCCTGGGGCCACGTGGTCATGGGGCCAACCAGCAACCGCCCACCGGACTCCGGAAATGCACAGGGAGTCCCGCCCCCTGCCGCAGGAAACGCCCCTCTCCTGTGCTGCCATTGGCCCAGCGCTAGGCATGCAGTCTATTGCGCCCCCAAGCGCATGCGCCGCTTCTTCTCCATGGCAACCCACCGCGGTGCGGCGGAAACGCAGAACCAGGTTTCCAAACATAGGGACCGGGTTTCGCTTTCTCTTGAAAACACCCACATTTCTGCCGCTGGGGCTCAGTGGTTGAGCCTCCACCAGTGAACCCGGAGGTCACGGTTAGAGGCTGGATTCCCGGCCAGGGCACAGCCTCGGTCCCCCGGTGTGGGATGTGCAGGAGGCAGCCAATTAGTGATTCTCTCTCATCAGTGATGTTTCTGTCTCCCTCCCCCTCTGAAATCAAAGAGAAACTCGATTTTAAAGAGGCACCCACATTCCTGTGAGCCCGGAGGCCGTGCCTGCCCTCAGATCAAGCTGTCCGCAGGACCCTGGTACCTGCTCTGTGGTCCCATCCCGGCCTTGTGAATCAGCAACGCGGGGGGCACTGGGGCACTTTGCTTTAAGGGAATCCAATCCTGTGGTGCTTGCGCATGTCTGAACACCCAGGGGGCCACCCAGACTACCACCAGGAATACTAGAGGCAAATACTTAGGCCCTCCAGAGGAACTCACGTAAAAATTGTCGGTCACATATTGCTCAATAAATAAGAACACTAGTGCCTCCTGGGTGGTTTCGCTTTCCTAAGTTTTGTGGTTTTTTTTTACCCACAGTCACCCACCACCTAAAAATATTAAATGGATAAGTCCAGAAGTAATTAATAAATTAAATTGCAGGATGAAATCTCACACAGTACCTGCTCCAGCTCACCCAGGACATGAGCCATCTTTTCAGCATACCCACACTATATATAGGAAATATGTATAGGAAATAAAACATATAAAGGGGGTTCAGGACTATGATTTCAGGCATCCAAAGGGACATTGTGTGTTTCTCCAATTTTAACATTATTCTTTAACTTAGTTCAGCCAAGTGCTTTCTTTTGGCTCAAATGCAACCCCGAGAAAATTGCGGAGATGGAAGCCTCTGGAAGAAGGATTGAAGGAGCTCAGAAATCACAATCAGAGGGTATAATTGGGATCCCTCTGGGAAGGTTACAGAGCGACACTGGCATCCTCACCCCACAGAAAAACAAAGGAGAAAAAAAAATAAAAGATCAAGATGAAGAATGCCTTCGGGGTGGTTAAAGCCATATGAAGAAACAAAAGCCATGACGTTTTTCAAAATTTCCAATTCATACATACACCTTTTTTCAATGTTCTGTCATTTTCAACAGGAAATTTAAGTCTCATAGGCTTCTCAGGTACGATACGTACATCTCAATATAAAAGCATCTCATCTCTTAAGGCTTCCTATTTCTTACAGACTCGTGCTGCTCACAGGTAGAAACAACATTGTAGCATAAACCTTTCAAACAGTGTTTCCAGACATACCCTCAACTGTCTGACCCTCCTGATACTGGACAGAGTGAATGCATACACAAGACAAACGGCGGAATAAGGCCTTCTGATGTCTGAAACAACCCTGCCTGTTCCCCATAGGACGTAAGGGATGGCAAATCGCCATAGGCTTCTCCCGGAAGTCTGAAGGAAACGGCGCTTGCATTTGTCTTTCACTTCTCCGTCTCCTCCTGCTTTGTTTAAATATCCCTGAGATAATTCCGCAGTGTTAAAACTGCAAAGGATGTGGCTGAAGGTTTTGCTCAGTGCACAGTAGAGATCGGATCACTCTCTTGGATGAATTCTCGGATGCAGAATCAGATTCTAGGCTGAGTCATTCCAACATGACTCGTTAGATGACAACCAATATCCTGCAGCGTTTTCTCACAGGGAAGCCTGGGGGGGATTCTTTGGTATAAACGACCAGATTCTGGTAAAATCTTTTCCACAGTGTTTACATTCAAAGTTTTCCCACAACAGGAGTTCTTAAAGGTTGACTGAGGATTGTCCACTTGGGAAGGGTCTTCCCACTTCTGTTCTATTGACAGGGTTTCTTCCAACGTGAACTTTTTGATGCTGAGTGAGGGATGAGCTGTGACCAAAGGCCTTCCCACACTCCATTCACTCACAGGGCTTCTTTCCCGTGTGGGTGATGGCGTGTCGGATGAGGTTAGTGCTCCAGCAGAAGGTTTTCCCACACTCCATGCACTCATAGGGCTTGTCTCCACTGTGAATCCGCTGGTGCCTCGTGAGGCCTGACCTGCGGCTGAAGGCCTTCCCACACTCACCGCACTCATAGGGCTTCTCTCCAGTGTGGATGCTGAAGTGCCGAATGAGGTCTTTCCTAGTGCTGAAGGCTTTCTCACACTCCTTACACTCAAAAGTTTTTGCTCCAGCGTGGGCCCTCTTATGCACGATGAAAGTGGAGCAGTGGGTGAAGGCCTTGCCACACTCACCGCACACATACGGCTTCTCCCCGGTGTGGATCCGCTGGTGCCTCTTGAGGTACGACCTGTGGTTGAAGGTCTTCCCACACTCGAGGCACTCAAAGGGCTTTTCCCCCGTGTGGATGATGGAGTGTCGCACGAGGTTTGCCTTCTGGAAAAAGGCTTTGCCACACTCCATGCACTCATAGGGCTTCTCCCCACTGTGAATCTGCTGGTGTCTTCTCAGGTACGACCTGCGGTTGAAGGCCTTCCCACACTCGCCGCACTCATAGGGCTTCTCTCCAGTGTGGATGCTGAAGTGCCGAATGAGGTCTGACCGACTGCTAAAGGCTTTGCCACACTCTTTGCACTCATAGGGTTTTTCTCCCGTGTGGGCCCTCTTATGCACGATGAAAGTGGAGCAGTGGGTGAAGGCCTTGCCACACTCACTGCACACGTACGGCTTCTCCCCGGTGTGACTCCGCTGGTGCTGCTTGAGGTGAGACCTGTGGTAAAAGGCCTTCCCACACTCGAGGCACCCGTACGGCCTCTCTCCAGTGTGGATGACGTAGTGCTGAATGAGGTCTGTGCTGTCGCAAAAGGTCTTGCCACATTCCTTGCACTGGAAGGGCCTCAGTCCGCTGTGAATTTGCTGGTGCCACGTGAGGTGGGATCTGCGGTTGAAGGCCTTCCCACACTCCACGCACACGAAGGGCTTTTCTTCCGTGTGGGTGATGCAGTGTCTGAGAAAACCAGTCTTATCCCGGAAGGCTTTCCCACATTCTTTGCACACAAAGGGTTTCTCTCCGGTGTGGCTCCTGTTATGCAGGACCAAATTGGAGCGGTGGGTGAAGGCCTTCCCACACTCGCTGCACACGTAGGGCTTCTCCCCAGTGTGGACCCGCTGGTGCCTGGTGAGGTGTTCCTGGCGGCTGAAGGCCTTCCCACACTGCAGGCACTCATAGGGCCTCTCCCCGGTGTGGATCACCTGGTGCTGCAGGAGGTGGGTGCTCTTGCTAAAGGTCTTCCCACACTCGGTGCATTCGTACGGCTTCACTCTAGCGTGGATGTGCTTATGTCGAACCAGGAAGCATTTCTTGTTGAAAAGTTTCCCGCACTCCTCACACCTGTACAGCTGTTTCCCTTCGTGAACAGAGGGCCTGTTCCCTGGTCCCCAGGAGGCTCGTGCAGGGGGAGCATCTGCACGGACTGGCTCCGGGACAGTCCTGGCGTGCAGACCATCGTCTCGCCCGAAACTGTCACGTTCAGGACTCAGTTTCCCAGGGAGCTCATCTCTCAGGGGCTCCATCCCTGGTCTCGGGTGGCCTTCCTCAACGTCTGATGGCCCATCCTGGTCCTTGGCTTGCCTCACCTGCGTGTCCCCTACGAGTCGCCGAGTCAATAGCTCCTGGAGTGAGATGCCCTCAGACAAGGCCTGGTGGGAAGGGGGAGGCTCTGTGGTCTTGGGTTTTATGCCATCACCTGAAGGGAATTCGGAATTCAACAAACAAAAGGGCTTATTGGTGATGGAAACACAGAAGAAATGATATCACCATTTCAGTGAGAGCAAAGGGAAGTAAACAGTGGTCTGTACCCGCTGTGTATTCAAATCTGTGTTACGGTTCATGGACTCGTAAAACCCTTAGAGGGGAGACTCAGAGGGTGAGGCCAGCCAGGGGACAGGGTGTCGGAGATCAGGGGCAGGTGCAGAGTAATGAAGACACTGTGTGTGGCGAGTCTGCTCAAAGCAACAGCATCCATCTCAAGGTGCTCCCAGGGGCCAGCGAGAGGTGCCTACAGCCTGGATGGAGCCTGTGAGCCGAGTCCTCCGGGCTGTGTGTGGCAGAAGTGGCCACACAGAGGAAGCAGGAAGCCCGGCGCAGCCTGCCTGGGAGGACTGTGGGAGGGTGAGCGGGACACCTCATTTTACCGTGTTCGGTTTGGCGCCAGACACCGAGCATAAAAGTACCAATGTACGTTAGCTTTTATTTTATCTTATTTTATTTCTTATCCTAACCCGAGAATATGTTCACTGATTTTAGAGAGAGAGGAAGGGAGAGAGAGGGGAGGGAGAAACATCGACTGGTTGCCTCCCATATGTGCCCCATCCAGGGATCGAACCCAGAACCTGGGCAAGTGCCCTGCCTGGAAATCAAACCCACAACCTTTTGGTGCACAGGACAAAGTCCAATCCACCGAGCCACCTGGCCAGGGCTGGCTGTTAGCTTGTATTATGGGTTCGTCACGTAATGTACTTGTGGACCCAGCCGGGAGTGGTGAAGAGTGTGACAGGGCTAGAGAGGAGGGGACAGAAGGACCCCCAGTTAAAAGGCTCCATGCTATCGACCCACCAGAGGCCACAACAAGGAGATTCCCGCCAATGCCAGGGGCGGCAGTCACCTTGCTGTAGCCTCACTGCCGTATGCAAGTGGCCGTGACCCCACCTGGCTGGCTATTGGCACCCACCTGGGCAGGAACTGGGGGAGAGTCCTTCCTTCCACGTCGGTAACTCGGGGCTGTGCTCCCATGGGGAGATCAGCTCTGGTTTGGACAAAGGACAACCTATTCGTGGGGAGAGAAGGAGAAAACTGGATTTGGGCGAGAAAAAGAAAACCTCCCGACCAGGCGGGACTTACGGACACGGCGGAGACCTGGGCACGGAGCTGCTCCCGTCCGTGCGAACAAAACGCTGGGCCCCAGAAACCAACTGCAGAATCCCTGCTGAGGAAGACACAGCCCATCTGCGTAGGCCGACATCCACTAAGGAAACTGAATCCATAATTAATCACCCCCCAAAAGGGAAAACGGGGTCCATGGGTGAATTCTACCAAACACTAAAGGAAGGGATGATATCAATTCCCTACCATCTCCTCCAGACGCAGAAGCAGAGGAGCCATTTCCTAAATCAACCCACGAGGCCAGCGCTACCCTAACACCAAAACCAGACAAAGACAGTCAAGAAAACTACAGTCTCTCTCATGCACATAAATGCAAAAAAGCCTCCACAAGATAGTAGCAAATCAAACCCAACATTGTATAAAACATATACCGCAACCAAGTGGGATTTATCCCAGGTATACAAACCTGCTTGGACATTTGAAAATCAATGTAATTCATCACATTAACTGGCTAAAGAAGGAAATCATAGAACCATATCAGATGCAGAAAGGCATTTGATAAAATCCAACGTTCATTCAATAAAAAAACCCACACACGGAGGAGACTCTCAGCAAACTAGGATATACAGGGGAACTTTCTCAAACTGATAAAGAACATCTATGAAAAACACTAGCTAATATCCTAAATTAAAGGTGAGAAACTTGACGCTTCCCCACTAAGATCAAGAACAAGGCAAAGATGTCCTCTCTCGCCTCTATTTTTCCACTGAGCCAAACCAGCGAGGGCCTCACTTCTATTTTTCAACATCAACCTGAAAGTACTAGCTAATGCAATAAGACAAGAAAATCAAATCAAAGGTATACAAATTGGAAAGGAAGAAATAAAACTGTCTTTATTGGCAGATGACAAGATCACCTATTTAGAAAATTCAAAATAACCAACAAAAGGCTTCTGGAATTAATAAGCAATTACAGCAAGGTTGCAGGATATAAGGTTAATGCACAAAAGTCAACTGCTTTCCTATATACCAGAAATGAACAAGTGGAATTTAGAATGAAGAACATGGTACCAGGCACATAAAAAGCTGCATATGGATATTTAGAGCCAAATAACTGCCAAAACTTGAAAGCAAAGAGATGTTCTTCAGGCGGTAAATGGACAAAACTACAGTACCTCCACACAACGGAATAGTATTCAAAGCTAAAAGGAAATGAGCCGTCAAGCCCTCAGAACACACGCAGGAACCTCAAATATGTATTTCTCAGTGAAGGCAGCCAACATGAAACTGTATGAAATTCTAAAAAACACAAGGGGGTCGGTAATATAGATCACTAGTTGCCAAGGGTGGGTGGGGGGTAGGGATGAATAGACGGGGCAAACAGGATTATTATTATTTTTTAAACATTTTTATTGATTTCAGAGAGGAAAGGAGAGAGAGAAACATCAATGATGAGAATCATTGATCGGCTGCCTCCTGCACCCCCCCCACTGGGGATCAAGTCCGCAACCCGAGCATGTGTCCCCGACTGGAATCGAACCCGGGACCCTTCAGTCCACAAGCCGACGCTCTACCCATTGAGCCAAACCAGCCAGGACGCAAACAGGATTTTTAGGGCAGCAAGAATACTCTACGATACTGTAAGGATGGACTGGTGACTTTCATTATACATTTGTCCAAACCAAAAGAATGTACAACAGCAAGAGTGAACCCTGTGTCAGCTATGGGCTTCGGCTGATTATCATGTGTCAGTGCAGGTTCATCGGCTGTAGCACATGTGCCACTCCAGGGGGAAGGTAGATAGTGGGGGAAACAGTGCAGGTGTGGGCACAGAGTTTATGAGAAATCTCTCAACCTTCCTCTCAACTGTAAGTGTTAACCTAGGCCAGCCGGCGTGGCTCTGTGGTTGCGCGTTGACCTATGAACCAGGAGGTCATTCCAGCTGGAATGCCTGCCTTTGGGTTCTGTGAGACACCCCACTTCCTCCCAACACACCCTCAGCGTTCAGCTGTGACCAAAGGCAAGCTATGCGTTTTGTCCGCCCCTCTCTGAGCTACAAGGAGACCAGGTGGGAAGAGGTGAGTCCAGAAAATGACAAGCTGTGGGAGGAGGAACGGCAGACCACAGCCAGGCCTGGAGCCAGAGGACAGAGTGAAGGAGGGGACAGGTGTCCCCCATGTGGCAGAGTTGGGGAGGACTCACCCAGAGACGCCAGGAGCCTGCAGGTCTCCAGCATCACCTCCTGGTACAGGGTCCTCTGGGCCGGGTCCAGCTGCCCCCACTCCTCCTGGGTGAAGGTCACGGCCACGTCCTCGAAGGTCACAGACACCTGGAAAGTAAGACAGAGGCCGCAGCAGCGTTGGTCTTGGGGCTGTTGGATGGGATCAGCGATGTCCTGCTGGATTCAAAAGGTGCAGAGAGCCCGGCCGGCGTGGCTCAGTGGTTGAGAATCGACCTATAACCAGGAGGTCCTGGATCGATTCCCGGTCAGGGCACATGCCTAGGTTTTGGGCTTGATCCCCAGTGTGGGGCGTGCAGGAGGCAGCCGATCAACGATTGATTCTCTCTCACCGCTGATCTCTCTTCTCCCCTCCCCCCCTCCGCCCCGTCTCTGAAATCAATTTAAAATAAATTTTAAAAAGACACCGTCTCCAGGAAAAAGCCAGTGCAAGGACAAAGGCCGGGGGATGGAGGAGAACGAGGCACGGTCAGGCTGGTGAGCCTGCGCCTCAGTGGCCCAGCGAAGAACGGAGGTCAGAGGTCGGCTGGGGTGCGGGGCGGGGGTGGGGGTGGTCTGGACCAGCCGATGGCGGCGGCGGCGAGATTTACCAGCGCGGCGGGAGCCCTGGGAGGAAGCAACATTCGCCCTTCACGCAGCGGCTGAGGGGGCGTCCCGGACGCGACACTGCTCCACATAAACGACCGGGACAAAGCGGGATCCCGCGGCTGCCGCGGCCTCCACCGGGCCAGGGAGCCCTCTCCGAACCGGCGGCGAAGCTGCGAAGACCGAACCACCGTCCGCTCACCTGCGCCGCTGCCATCGCGGGACCCCGTGGGCCAAGCGCGGTCCGGACGGACGGAGGCCGAGGTAGGTCCCACCGCCTCAGGCGACTGCCACTCCTTCCCGGTCAAGAGCGGGGTGACCTCGGCTGAGGGGCGCACTCCGAGCTCAGCCTCCGCGTGTAAGATGCACGCGAGGCCCCGGGCGTCGCTTTCACTGCCGGAGAGAGCGACCAGGCACAGGCAAATGACGATTTCCCACAGGGACCGGAAGTCCCGCCCCACCAGCGCGCCGCAGGAAACGACCCTGTTCTGGGCCCGTCATTGGCCCAGCGCCGCGGAGCCTCCTGGGTTTTGTAGTTTCTTTCTCTACAGACAACCGGATGTGGGGAGCTGTCCAACCCCATCTTCTCCCCTGAAGCCTGGGACGCCGCCTCGGACCCGCCACTTGTCAGTGGGCACAGCTGGCGGAAGAAGGGGCCCAAGACCTTCGCCCGCAGGCAAGGCAAGTGCCAACGCGCAGAATCGCCCTCGGCACTTGACTTCTCTCGGGACATACCCGCCAACTGAGTGCCGGAAGTCCCGCCCTAATACTTTACTGACCGCACGGACCTCCAACTCCGTCCGGAAGTTTTATCAAGGCTTTTCCCACAGGAAAGGCAAGGGCGGGGGCGGAACCTGCTTAGAACTGGCTAGTTTGAACACTGTCGGCCGACTTGGGGGAATGGGGTCGTCTTCCCTATTTGTCTGGTACCAGGCAGTCCCTGGGGTGACAAGGACAGGATATTGGGCCAGAAACAGCAGGCGGTGCCAGGCAGGGGTGCTGGATGGTTTAATTTGCACGTGAAGGACCTTTCCCCCCTAAGGACAGTTTGCTATCCCTTCGAATTGGCTAGCCCTGCAAGGAGCTGGGTCCCAGCTGTGAGCAAGGCCCGGAATTCAGAGCATTAAGAGCATGGATAAGAAAAACATAGTTACAGCCCTAACCGGTGTGGTTCAGTGGATAGAGCGTCGGCCTGCGGATTGAAAGGTCCCCGTCAAGGTTGGGGCCACATCCCCAGTGGGAGGTGTGCAGGAGGAGGCAGCTGATCGATGTTTCTAACTCTCCCTCTCCCTTCCTCTCTGTAGAAAATCAATAAAATATATATTTTTAAAATATATTTTATTTTTTATACAGAGAAGAAGGGAGAGAGGGAGAGTTAGAAACATCGACGAGAGAGAAACACCGATCAGCTGCCTCCTGCACACTCCCTACTGGGTATGTGCCCTCAAACAAGGTACATGCCCTTGACCAGAATCGAACACGGGACCCTTGAGTCTGCAGGCTGACACTCTATCCACTGAGCCAAACCAGTCAGGGCCAATAAAATATTTTTTAAAAAATAAAGAAAACATAGTACAACTGAAACTGTATGTCAACTGTAATTGAAAAATAAAAAATTAGTTTAAAATAATTTTAAAATGTAGTTAGTACACAGGGAAGTGGGCGGGCTTTGAGTAGAGTGGTGACATCATCAATTTGTTTTAAAAGGATCACTTGGGCCCTAGCGCGTCAGCCTGCGGACTGGAGGGTCCTGGGTTCGATTCCGGTCAAGGAAGGGCAGGTACCTTGGTAGCAGGTACATCCCCAGTTGGGGGGGGTGTGTGTGCAGGAGGCAGCTGACCGATGTTTCTCACTCTCCCTCTCCCTTCCTCTGTAAAAAAAAAAAAAAAAAAAAAAAAATCAATAAAATATATCTTAAAAAATAATCACTTGGTGCTGCATGGAATTTAAGACCATGGAAGTTGCAAGAGAGGCGCTGCTTTCCCCATGTGTGAGGCTGGCCTAAACCAGTGGTCGGCAAACCGCGGCTCACGAGCCGCGGTTTGCCGCTCTGTTGACTAATGAGTTTGCCGACCACTGACCTAGACTCTTGATTCCAATAATTACAGGCTGTTGTTGAGCCGCAGTTTGCCGACCTCTGGCCTAAACTAACCTAGTTGACAGGGGAGGTCCTCGGTTTACCACCAAGTACAAGTAAGGGCTGACTGCAGAGCACCAGGGATCCAGTTAGGACAAACAAGGATCGGCGTGCAATGGCTTTATAGGATTGACTGGTTGTTTCTTTAGGTCTAGCCATTCCTCACCATGCCTCTTTCACACGTGAGCCCTGTTCTTGGTACCACCGTGGTGTATCTGGTACAGAAATGCTTTGCTGCATGGAGATGCTCAAATACGATTGTTTTTTGTCCTGACAGAGCCTAGGCCGAGACACGAGGGTGTGGGCTGTGCAGGGAAGGTTAACGAAGAGGCCTTGATCGCTGGACTGCTGCACGTCCCAAGGAAACACGGGCCCTGGACCAGCCCCCGGAGGAGCACCCGAGTCCCGTGGTTGCCTGGTATCTGACCCTGCGCTGTTTGGTGGCTCCAGGTGAGATCTTGAAAAGAGGTAGGTGAGGGGTGTGGGCTCTGGACTGGCTGGTTTGCATGTAAAAGGCACACTCAGGCCCGGCGGTGTGGCTCAGTGGATTGAGCATCGACCCATGCACCAAGAGGTCCCTGGTTTGATTCCTGGTCAAGGCACATGCCCAGGTTGTGGGCTCAATCCCTAGTAGGGGGCGTGCAGGAGGCCGCCCGTCGATGTTTCTCTCTCTCTCCCTCTCCCTTCTCTCTCACATGCTCACAGGGGGGTCTTGGTTCCCTCTAGGAATCATCTAGCCCTGGGAAGAGCAGTCTCTCCGGTATGAGCAAGGCGCCAGATGCCAGAACATCAGAAAAGAAAGACATGCTTAATACGTGGATCTCCAAATGACAGAGTGGACAAATGTTTCCTTAAAGTTACCCAGCAGGTGGGAACAAGGCCAGGAAGTACAACCAGGTGGTCTGACTAGAGGGCCCAGGCTCCCGTCACTGCTCATTTGCAACTGAGCTGAGACCATTGGATTATGAGATGTGTAACGTACCTGTGAGCAAGCAGATTGTAAATCTTTACCCCGAAAAACCCAGATGACATCACCAAGTACTGCACAGGCAACCCAGCTTCCCACAACAGAGACGGGAGGAGTGTGAATACCAAGGGGAGACCAGGTTCCCCTAGATACCCAGCCCAGTGGTCTTTACAGAGGACCTCCCAGCCCCCGCTGCTTCCCAGCGAAACTCACACAGACAGCTGGAAACGTGCCTAAACCTGCAATGACACACTCTTTAATCTCAGGTTATGCACATTTAATAATACAGGAATTATGACCCCATATTCTTTAATTTTCTCTTTCTTAACGCCAAGGCTACAAGTTTCAACAGTGGGAACAAGTAGTAAATGAGAAATGGTTAACGTCTATGCAGTGAAAACACACAGCATTAACCTGGCATCACATCTTTGTAGAAATAATGGCCAACGACGGGGATATTTATTTGCAAGTCGAATCACTTGGGAGACGTATCTATGTAGATATATTCAGAGAGACAAACCACATTCTCCATACTTTGTCATCACTGAATTCAATCCGGACTGGTAAGCATTTCCACTGTGACTTAACTGATTGTTTTAGTTACAATTGTTTACACGCATATGAGCCTTCATATAAGCCTTCGCCTCAAAGCTATGCTTTTTTATTGTAGCAAACTGCTGTTTACTACTTGTCAGATGTTTGAACTCCCCGTCTGGTCGCTGGGAAGTTAACATGGCAGGCTCTTGACTGGTATCCTTTGAGCTTCCTGGTTTGCCCCGGGTCGAGTTTGGAGCCCGAGGTTTCCCATTGCTCCCAGGAAGGAGGAACGGCTCAGTGTGCCTGTGGTTTGTGCCAACCATGTGGTGTATGCTGGGGGCCGGCTGCTATCTTCTGGAGGTCTAGCATCGTGGCTGTGTTCTAGACAAAGAGTTCCTCATGAGCTTACCTAGTAGACACTCCACACTCAGGGTCATAACCCATCGATGAGGCTTCGGTGAAGCCTTCCGAACTCCGAACGCGTGTCCCTGGTTTCCTGGGGCTTCAGTCCTTGAACCTTTCCCTCGGCTGGGCTGCTTTGGATTCTTCTGCTGGAATAAATCACAGCCGTTGAGTATGCTAATGTGTGGAGTCCTTGGAGTCTCGGTACTGAATCGTCACCCCCGGGGTGGCCATTAGGACCTGTCAAGTCTTATCGACCTGGACATCAAAGCCTGTGGTTTCTCTTCGAAGCCGACACGCCACACACTGTCTACACCCATGGCTTTACGTGACCACTCTGTGGGGGACCCAAACGTCACTATAAAAACATGGTGCTCTGTGTGGCCATTCACTCTCACACACACATTAGTGTCTACTAAGGGAATGGAAAGGTAAAATGAACAAAATGAGACTGGCTGGTTGTAGGGTGATGGGAAAAATGGCCGAGGTGTGGCGTGGATAAGACAGGATAATGGGGTTCGCTGAGATGGCGCCTCCAACAATGTCTTTAACCAGACACATGCCTCAGCCTCCCTTCCCCCCCACCCCATTTCCTACAGAGATCACAGGTTATGTGGCCTTTAAAGAGTGAGCTTGGTTTGTCTCGCTCAACCCGAGAGAATGGCCGAGATGTCCTGTCCAAGGAGAAAAGGCGGCACAGCTAAATGAGCGTTATTTGACCCATTTCAGTCAAGAGGAAGAGTGGCCAGAAGAACCTGAGGAGAAATCCAGGGGAGTGAGGAGGGCGTGGATTCTGCAGCCACCCTCACGGGTCGCCGGCCCCGAATCTCATGCTTCTTCATCCATTGCGCATCGCTGGAAAAATTCCTTAACCTCCCTGTTCCTTAAGTTTTCTCATGTGTAAAATCGGGGTAACATTACCTCCCACATAGACTTGTTGCAAAGGTTGAGGGGTGGTATGTGTAAAACATTCAAAATAGTGGCTGATACATAGTAATGCCACGTGTTTGCTTGCTCTTATGATTATTATGGTGTGTCCATCACCGTGGCCACATGACACGCATAAGCGGTGTGTATGAATTCGGAGGAGGTGTGGGTGACCGGTAGGTAACGGACATGAGGAACACCGAGCCTGGAGACCCGGGCGGGGAGGGTGTAGGTCACTGTGAGGGACTCAGCGCGCCCGTGGAACGCAGCGCACGTGAGAAAGCAGTGACCATGATGGGCCCCAGGAAGCACAACGGGTCAACAGATGGAAGACACAGATGCTCTGAAGAAGAAGAGAAGGAGCACCAGGAACTCGGGAAAGGACCGTCAAGTCAGAGAGGAGGGCAGCAGGGAAAGGTCCGAAACGGGGGTGGGGGTGGGGGTGGGGAGGGAAAGGGGCAAAGGGAACCTGGTGAGACCTGCTAAGTCAGGTGACAGGGGCAGGGGCCATTAAAAAAAAGTTTATTGACTTTTAGAGACAGAGGGAGATAGAGAAACACCTATGTGAGAACGCAACGTCCATTGGCTGCCTCCCGCACGCCCCGACTGGGGATCGAGTCCCGACCTGGGCATGTGCCCTTGGCCAACAATCAAACCAGCCACCTGGTGCGCAGGATGCCACCCAAGCAACGGAGCCCCGCGGCCAGGGGGACAGCGACCAGTGGAGTGAAGGGGACGGGGCGTGGGGACAAACGGGGACACAGCAGCTGCACAGAATGCGTCTGAGAGGGGAGGCTGGCAGAGCTCAACGGGCTCCTGTGGCAGAAAGGGACTTGACCACAGGTATGAGGAGGAGGCTCGAAGGGGGTAAGGAGGGAAAAGTTAACGAGCAAGCAGTGGGGGCATGAAAGAAAGCAGAGTCTCAGACAAGTCGGGGATGGTGGTGTGTGCTCAACCCGAGAGGGAAGACAATCCTGGAGGAGGACGGACCTCTGCTCCTCTGAGGCTGAAACAGGGTTTAAAGAGCTGGGGGGAGGGGGGTTTTTACAGAAACCTTTCCTGGAGAGCACAGCTCCGCACCATCAGCAGATCCCCTCTAGTCGTACTGTTCTTAGGAAATATTTGTGGACACCAACATAGGAGACTCGAGGCCTCCCGTGCCCCCCGAGAACCATGACTTTAGATTACTACGGTTTTGTCTGTTTTCTCAGAGTCCTTCACTGGCTTATAAACGAGCCAAGAGAGAGAAGATGTGTAAGAGAACCAAATGGAAATTAAACAATTGAAAATTCAAAATGCAAACTCATGGGGTGAGCTCAACAGATTAGATATGAGAGAGAAAAGAAATCAGTGAGCTCAAAGAAAGATAAAGAAAATTAATCAGTCTGAGCAACAGAGGAAAATAGATTGGGGGGGGGGAGGGTGCGGAGGGGAGGGGGAATGTAGAGGTGAGCCTGAAGGACCAAGGGGTAAAAAGGAGAGATCCACCGTGCAGGTTACTGAAGTCCCTGGGAGGAAGGAGAGTGTGGGGCTGAGCAAAGTATTTGGAGAATTAATAACTAAAAAGTTCCCAAATCTGGCAAAGGCCCTACACCAACAGATTCAACAAGTGAGCAAACAGCATAAACCCTCCCGACGTTCACGCCAGGTGACATCCTAACAAACTTCTGAGCTTCCTGTGCAGACAGGAGCGCTCGGAAAGCAGCTCCACAGGAAGGGTGCACCAAGGACGGACGGGAGCTGGGTCAGAAGGCAGCGGATTCCGGGACGAAACCGGGGGAGACAGGAAATGACGTGCCTTAAAGTATTACAAGTGCTGACCCCAAACCCAGACCCCACAAAAGTCTCCTTTGAGAATAAAGGGCACATAACGACATGTTTCAATGAAGAAAAACAAAACATTTGTTACCAGAAAGACCTACCCAGAAGGGGACAGGAGTTAGTGAAAAAGAAAGGAAATGTGAACAGGAGACACCTTGGGATTTCAGGAAAAAAGAAAGAACAACAGAGTGGGTAAAAGTGAAGGTGAACAGACTGCTTCTCATGAGGTTTGTAAAAATGGTTCGGAAGGTGAAACAAACAAATCATCAAGTATGGCGCTCAGTGTATGAAGAGAAAATACGTAAGACCATTATATTAAAGAATGGGGAGTGTAAGGTGACTTTTCATATACCCTTCTGGTCCCAAGATTATGGCCAGAGGGGGGGGAAGGAAGGAAGGGAGGGAGGGAGGGACGGAGGGAGGGAGGAAGGAAGGAAGGAAGGGGAGTGTAAAGGGACCCAGTAGAAAGGAAGGTTTCTACACCTCAAAGTGCTAAATGTTGATGTTGTAGCTGTGATGTTACGTATGTATAATACAGTACCTAGGTGATCACTACAATGCCAAGAGATATACTCAATCACATCATAGATATATCATACAGAATTCTCAAAATTAAAGTAACCACAGGAAGCCAAAACAGCAACAGGGGAACAACAAACAGGAAACAAAACCAAAAATCATAAAATGGCAGACTTAAGCCCTAACATATCAAAAATAATTTTAAATTTAAATGGCCTAAATATACCAAATTTAAAACCAGGAATTAGTAAAGTGGATAAAAAGAAAGCATGACCCAAGCATATGCTATTCACAGAAACTTACTTTAAATGTAATGGTATATAGATAAGGTTGAAAATGAAATTATGGAAAAATATAAACTATGCAAACATGAACCAAAAAATGGACTATTAAGATACTATATTAATATCATTTAAAGTAAAGTATACTACAAAGCAAAGAAAATTTACAGGGCAAGAAGGGGTATTACACAATGATAAAAGGGTCAATGGACCAAGATGACATAGCAATCCTAAACGTGTACGCATCAAACAACAAAGCTTTGAAATACGCGGAGTAAAAACTGATGGAACTTAAAGGAGGAACAGACGATTCTACAATTCCACTGCAGGACTTCAATACCCGTCTTTCAACTACTGAAATACTACGCAGAAAGTGAGCAAGGAGCTAGAAAATCTGAATGACATCATCAACCAATAGGATTGTGTAGACATTTAAAGAAACTCCAGCCAACAGTAGAAATCACATTTTCTTCAAGCAGCCGTGCAGAAGACTCATCAAGACAGACTATATGATTGATGATAAAAGAAAAGAACCACAGCAAATTTAAACAGCCAGATCAGTGAACTGGAAATCAACAAAAAGAGAGTGTGAGCCCGGCTGGTGTGGCTCAGTGGTTGAGTGTCAACCCATGAACCAAGAGGTCGCCAGTTCGATTCCCCATCAGGGAACATGCCTGGGTTGAGGGCTCGATCCCTAGTAGGGGGCAGGCAGGAGACAGCTACTTGATAACGTCTCTCATCGATGTTTCTATCTCTCTATCCCTCTCACTTTCTCTCTCTCTAAAAATCAATAAAAGTATTTTGAAAAAAAGCATGAAATGTATCACACACTTAAGAAGTCAACAACATACTTTGTAAACAGTCCATGGTTTAGAGAAGTCTTGAATGAAGAAATATTTAGAACTGAATGAAATGTAATTAAAACGTACTAAAACTTGTGAGATGAAGCTAAAACAGTGCATTGGGGGAAAATGATAGAACTTAATGCTTGCAATAGAAAAATAATCTCAAGTTAATAATCTAAGCATCCACTTCAAGAAACAAGAGGAAAACACAACAAAAGCAAGTAGAAAAAAGAATATACTGAAGATCAGAAAATCTGTGAAATTAGGAACAGAAAGGTAATAAGCAAAAACCAATATAAAGTGCTGGTTCTTTGAAATGATAAAAAAATTGATAAATACTAAGAAGATTGACAAAATAAAAAGAGTTGAAACATTTTCAATATCAGGACTAAAACAGGGTAATAAACAAATTGTACTGCCAAAAGAATAATAAAGGAATACTTGAAGCAAATAAGAAAGTTTACATGAAGTAGAATTATCCCTAGAAAAGGACAATGAAAACTCATCCAAAATGAAATATACTCTAAATAGTTCTATCCATATTAAATAAAATAAATACCAAATCAAAAAGCATCCAGAAGGATAACCTCCAGGACTAAATGATTCTCTGGAGAATGCTGCCAAACATTAGAAGAACAAATTAAGTCATTCTACACACTGTCTTCTAAAGAACAGAAGAAGGAGCAGCTCTCAGCACAGGCTGGGAGGCCAGTACCACCTACACATCAAAACCAGACACTGACAGTACAAAGAGCCAAACACGCAAAACTGATGAATGGAAATAAGAAAAAGAACCTAAATCTTGTTATCTTTTATGAAAACAGAGGAAGCCTTCCTCAATTAAAATATTAGCATACTGAATGCCATAATACATAAAAATAATTAAGACTCCATGACTAAGCGGGGCTTATTCCAAGGTTAGGAAACTAACTGTTCGATATTTAAAACAGCGGTGAGGGGTGGGGGGTAGAGGTGGGGTGGGTGGAAGTGGAAGAGGGTATGGGGTAAATGGTGATGGGGAAAAAATATAAAATTAAAAAATACATATTTAAAACATCATACCAACAGGCTACAGGAAAAAACACACACCAAACATGGTTAGATCAACTAAGAGAGAAAAAACATTTGACAAAATTCAACACCCATTCAAGATAACAGAAAACCTCAGCAAATTAGGAACATGGGATACCTTCTGAACTTGATAAGAAACTTCTATGAAGAAAACCTTAAGACTTACATCATACTTAGTGATAAAAAAACTGAGTGTTTTACCTCTAATATGAGGGACCAGGCAAGAATATCTTTCTCACTATTACTATTATTCAACATTACATTGGAAATCCTAGCTAGTGCAGTAAGACAGGCAAAAGAAGAGGTAATACAGACACGAAAAAAAAAATAAAAACTGTATCTATTTTTTGATGTAGAAAAATCCCAAGCATTCTATCCAATAAATGGTTACAGTTCAGTAAGTTTGCAGGATGCCAAAATAACATCCAAAAATGATTATATTTGTATAATACCAAAGATTTATAAAAATTGTACAAGACCTGTTACTGACCTTTATAAAACAGGAAGGAAATAAACAATGCTTCAAGATACAGACATACCATGTAAGTAACTGGAAGACCCAACACAGTGAAGATGCCTATTCTCAACAAATTGATCCACCTGCCAATTTAAATCAATTTCTATCAAAACTTGGTATTTTGGGGGGTAAAAAAATCAAGTATATCTAAAACTTGACATAGAAATTAAAGTAGGAGTGACAAATAAGGTTCAAATAAAAAAATGTGGGCAAAAGAATCACTTTACCCAATTAAAAAATTTACCAAATAACTATAACAATCAAGTCAACCAACAGTACAGGACCAAAAAATGTCCAAGTACTGGGTCTTTAAAACCCCGTGAAGATTTGTTTTTTAAAAATCAAAGCCTTAACCAGCGTTAACCGGTGCAATAAAATGTGACTGTCCATACGTATATTCTAATCCCCTCAAACAAAAAAGTATTTATGGTTCAAGCCTTCATATTTCTCACAAAAATGAAACTCCTTAAGAGTAGAGACAGTGGCCATAACTGGTTTGGCTCAGTGGCTAGAGTGTCGGCCTGCGGACTCAAGGGTCCCAGGTTCGATTCCGGTCAAGGGCATGTACCTTGGTTGCGGGCACATCCCGAGTGGGGGTGTGCAGGAGGCGGCTGATCGATGTTTCTCTGTCATTGATGTTTCTAACTCTATCCCTCTCCCTTCCTCTCTGTAAAAAATCAATAGAATATATAAAAAAAAAACACAAAGAGTAGAGACATTGGCCTGCTGGCATGGCTGTTGATTGAGCACTGTCCCATACACCAAAAGACGGCGGGTTCACTTCCCAGTCAGGGCACACGTAGGTTGCAGGTTCGATCCCTGGTTGGGATGTGTCTGGCAGGCAACTGCTTGGTGTTTCTCTCCTCCACCCCTCTCTAAAAGTAATGGGAACATATCCTTGGGTAAGGATTTTTTTTTCTTTCTTAAAGAATACAGACAATGTTTTAGAACAAAGATGTTCATTGAAAGTTTCCAGACCCGCCTTCAACCTCTACTTTCTGGACACTGGACAGCAGTGAATATATATGTACAAGACACATAAAAGACCCTAGTCCTTTAGCTCTCAAACAAAACTCTCCTCCTGCCAACGAAACTAAGAAATCCATGGCAGCCCTAACCGGTGTGGCTCAGTGGATAGAGCGTCGGCCTGCAGACTAAAGGGTCCCATGTTCGATTCCAGGGTCAAGGGCATGTACCTTGGTTGCGGACGCATCCCAGTGGGAAGTATGCAGGAGGCAGCTGATCGATGTTTGTCTCACATCAATGTTTCTAACTCTGTCCCTCTCTCTTCCTCTCTGTAAAAAAATCAATAAAATATATATTTAAAAAAAAATCCATGACAAAGTGCCATAGGCGTGGCCAGGAGTCTGAAAGAAACAGGGGACAGTTCATTCTCTCTTCCAAGTCTCTCCCTTCTTTTTAAAGAAACAATTCCTGAGATAGCACTGCAGTGTAAACTAAGGAGAAAGAGCTGAAAGTTTTCTAAGTGCCTGATAACCATTAGGTCTCTCTCCTGAATGAATTCCCACATGGAGAATAAGGCTCCAGGCGGGGTCAATTTCCAATATGACTCACGAGAAGAACACTGACATCTTGCAATGGGTTTTTCACAGGGAAGACAACTCTGGGGTTTCTCTTTGGTATGAATGATTCGAGTCTGAGTACGGTGATTCTTCCGGCAAAACATTCTCCATAGTGTTTACATTCAAAAAGTCTTTCCCCAACAGGAGTTCTTGGAGGTTGACTGAGGATTGTCCACTTGGGAAGGGTCTTCCCACTTCTGTTACACCGACTGGGTTTCTCCCAGTGTGAACCCTTTGATGCTGAGTGAGGGATGAGCTACGACTGAAGGCCTTCCCACACTCACTGCACTCATAGGGCTTCTCCCCAGTGTGGATGATGGAGTGTCGGATGAGGTTAGTGCTCCAGCAGAAGGATTTCCCACACTCCATGCACTCATAGGGCTTCTCTCCACTGTGAATCCGCTGGTGCCTCGTGAGGCCTGACCTACGGTTGAAGGCTTTCCCACACTCACCGCACTCATAGGGCTTCTCTCCAGTGTGGATGCTGAAGTGCCGAATGAGGTCGGCCCGATTGCTAAAGGCTTTGCCACATTCCTTGCATTCAAAAGGTTTTTCTCCAGTGTGGGCCCTCTTATGCAAGATAAAAGTGGAGCAGTGGGTGAAGGCCTTACCACACTCACCGCACACATACGGCTTCTCCCCGGTGTGGATCCGCTGGTGCCTCTTGAGGTACGACCTGTGGTTGAAGGCCTTCCCACACTCGAGGCACTCAAAGGGTTTTTCCCCCGTGTGGATGACGTAGTGGTGAATGAGGGCTGCGCTCTCACAGAAGGCTTTCCCACACTCACTGCACTCGTAGGGCTTCTCCCCAGTGTGAGTCTGCTGGTGCCACATGAGGTATGACCTGTGTTTGAAGACCTTTCCACACTCGAAGCACTCATAGGGGTTCTCGCCGCTGTGGATGATGTAGTGCCGAATGAAACCTGGCCTATCCCGGAAGGCTTTTCCACACTCTTTGCACACAAAGGGCTTCTCTCCCGTGTGGCTCCTGTTATGGAGGACGAAGGTCGAGCGGTGGGTGAAGGCCTTCCCACACTCATTGCACTTATAGGGCTTCTCTCCACTGTGGATCCGCTGGTGCTGTGTAAGGTGTGACTTGCGGTTGAAGGCCTTCCCACACTCCATGCACTTATAGGGCTTCTCCCCTGTGTGGACCATGTGGTGCTGGAGGAGGTAAGTGCTCTTACTAAAGGTTTTCCCACACTCTGTGCATTCATAGGGCTTCACTCCAGAGTGAATCCTCTCATGTCGAGCAAGGAGGCGTTTCTTGTTAAACACTTTCCCACATTCACTGCATTGGAAGATACTCTCCTCTTCCGGAGTCACGCGATCTTTACCCAATCTGCGTGAGTCATGCTCAAGGAGCGCTCACGCTGCAGGGGCTGGCTCCTGCACAGTCCTCGCGCACACACCCTCAGCTGTCCCTAAGCCGTCATGTTCAGAGCGGAATTTCCTAGGAAGCTTCTCCTTCTGCAGGTCTATCTCTGATTCCAACTGTCCTTCTTGCACTTCCAATAGCCCATTCTGATCTGTGGTTTGGTCCACCTGGAAGTCTTCTGGGGATTCAGCTCCTTGTGTTAGCTGTTCCAGAAGTGAGGCTCTCACAGACAGGGCAAGCTCACAAGTAGTAGGTTCTGTGGTCTTAGCTTTTCCCTTCTCACCTGAAAGAAATCCAGTACACAACAGGGCCTGTTAGTAATGCCAACATAAACACACACACACACACACACACACACACACACACACACACAAAATCCCCACCATTTCAGTGCTTTAAAAAAAGGTGAAGCCGAAACCAGTTTGGCTCAGTGGATAGAGCGTCGGCCTGCGGACTGAAGGGTCCTGGGTTCGATTCTGGTCAAGGGCATGTACCTGGGTTGCAGGCACATCCCCAGTAGGGGGTGTGCAGAAGGCAGCTGATCGATGTTTCTAACTCTCTATCCTTCTCTCCTTCCTTTCTATAAAAAATCAATAAAATATATATTTTTAAAAAAAGGTGAAAATAGTGCTTCTGTGTCTGCTATGTTTTACCTCTGAATACAAAGACTGCAATTTTTTTCTTTCCTAGTCCTTGGACTATGGACACCTTAATAGGAGACAAGGGGAAGTAGCTGGGTTACAGGGCAGAGTGATGAGAAGAAACAATCAATTCCAAAGAGAATATTTATGCAAATAGGTAACTCACTTGGGCCCCTATATAGTTTATGCTGAAGAGATGACTCAGGGCAAGGCCTAGGCATGCTAGAAAGACTAACCATACAATTAGAGGGTCAGGACACTGAGCTATATGATAACAACTGGGCTTCTGGAAAAAGAGGGGGACAGGAAACTGTGTCATGTAGGTCATTAGTCAATCAACTGTGCTTATGAAATAAGTCTGTAAAACTCTGAACCCTGAAGCCAGGTGAAATCCCTAGGTTGAAAATACTTCACACATGTATCATCAACATCAACACTAGGAGTTTAATGAGTCCCTGAGGACATGGAGACGCATGTTTGGAATCTCCAAAAACTCTGAAAAACACTTTGATGTAGACCTACTAGACAAAGACTTTTAAAAAAATCTGCCCTAGCCTGTTTGGCTCAGTGGATACAGCGTTGGCCTGCGGACTGAAGGGTCCCGGGTTCGATTCCGGTCAAGGGCAGGTACCTTTGTTGCGGCCACATCCCCAGTGGGAGGTGTGCAGGAGGCAGCTGATTGATGTTTCTCTCTCATCAATGTTTCTAACTCTATCCTTCTCCCTTCCTCTCTGTAAAAAAATCAATAAAATACATTAAAAAAAAAAATCATCTTGTCTGAACGTACCCAATCTTGTCTGATCTCGGAAGCTAAGCAGGGTCAGGCCTGGTTAGTACTTGGATGGGAAATCACCTGGGAATACCAGGTGCTTTAGGTTTAAAATAATAATAATAAATTAAATAAATAAAATATTTAAGAAACCATCTAAAGAAGTTCAAAGAACTGAAAGAAGATATGGAGAAAATGAAGAAAATTATGTCTAAACAAAATGGAAATATCAACAAAGAGCTAGAAAACATAAAATAAACAAGAAAAGAATTTCTGAAACACAATACTACCAACAACTGTACACCAACAAAATGGATAACCTATGTGACACGGACAAATTCCGAAAAACACAAAACCTACCAAGACCTATTCATGGAGAAACAGGAAATCTGAATAAACCTATAATAATTAAGGAGATTGGGTTACTAATCAAAAAATCTCCCAACAAAGTAAAACACTGGACCTGGTAACTTTACTGGCGAATTCTACCAAACATTCCTAAAGAACTAATACCAGTCCTCCTCAAACTCGTCTAAACTCATTCTCAGACTAGCAATATCATGATAATGAAGCTAATGCACTAACAGAAAACAAAACTGCAGACCAACATCTCTCATGAAAACTGATGCAAAAATCAACTAGAGAGTGGCAAGCTAAAATCTGGTGGCCTATGTAATGGAACATACACCAGGACCAAGCGGGGTTTATTCCTGTAATGCAAGGATGGTTTGACACATGAAAAGTGATCAGTGTAATACGCATTAACAAAATGAAAAAGAAAAACAAAAGGCAACATGATTACCTCAATTGATGCAATAAGAACTACCAATAGCTTGCTTTTCATGAGCCACTTGCTATGGCTGAGACGCTTTGCTAAGCAGTTTTATGCATTAATGCATTATGTGATTAGACCCCAAACAACCCAATGACAAAAACACCACTTTTACTAACATCGTCCTGGGACGGACCGAGCATAGCAGACTACACTCACCAAATGCTCTGCGCCTGAGGCTGGACACACAGCCCCACCCCCAGGTGCCCACACGCCTAGTACGCATTAGTGGGATGTGAGCGGAACTGGTGTTTGCGGGAGGGGGTGACATCCTCCCTCCTCTCTCCAGTCTCCTCTGCCAGCTGGAGGACATCAGCACAAACTGACAGCCACACAGATGACGGGACCGACAGGGGTCCTTCAGTAACAGCACGGTCAGCTCCCTGCTGACCCCATGTGAGTGAGAAAAAGAGCCGCCGTATGCTGAGCAATGAGATTCTGGAGTCTGTCTGATCCAGAAGCTACTTTTAACTTATATGAGGACACAAGAAGATGGTGCAACTCACTACAGCCACAGAGCTGGCAATCAGCAAGCCAGACTTTGAGACCAGACCGATCTTAGCTAACACACCTCTGTCCTCCATGAGGTCAGAGGGCTCCATGGCTTGCCCTGGCTAGTGTGGCTCAGTGGGCTGGGCGCCATGCCATGCACTGAAAGGTTACTGGTTTGATTCCCAGTCGGAGCACATGCCTGGGTTGCAGGCTTTTTCCCCGGGAGGGAGCATGCAATTATTCTGCTCTCGCATTTCACATCGATGTTCCCCTCTCTCCTCCCCTCTCTCTAAAAAATCAATAAAAACATCTTTGGGGAAAAGGTCTCCAAGGATTCCAAACCACCAGACAGGCTACAACACAAAGCTTCCCCAGGGAGCCACGGCCAGCGGTCTCCTGTCGTAGGGTCTGCCATTGGCCAGGTCGGCTCCTACCTGGACAGGTGCCTCGGGAGAGATCAGTCTTCACCATCCACAGCTCCTGCCCCTGCTCCTGCCGGCACATCAGCTCAGGCCTGGGGACGGGGCACCCTGTTCATGGAGAAGAGGACATGAGGATTTAAAAAAACAATTTTTTTACACCATTGAAGACAATAGGATATCTGTGAGAGGAAGTAAACCCTCTCAATCTAGCTTGGGACAAGACCTCGGCAGGAAGCTGCTTCCTTCCACCCACACAAAGTGCTGACCTATGTATGACATGAAACCAAAGACAGGCATGCTGACAGGGAGTGTTTATTCCTTACACTCAGTCAAAAGCGAATGTAGACTGTGACCATACGCAAAGGACGGTGACAAGCGGCGTAAAAGCATTATTTCATTTCAAAATCAAATGAATTTATGGAGTAATGTAAACAACGGACATACCTAAAATATTTACTCCTTCCAGTCAAAACAAGGTATGTGTCTTCATTGATCTTTTTTTTCCATTTTTAAACATGTATTGATTTTAGAGAGAAAGGGGGTGGGGGAGGGGGAGACAGAGACAGGAAAAGAGAGACAGAACATTGAATTGTTGTTCCACTTATGTATGCATTCACTGGCTGATTCTCCTATGTGCCCTGCCCAGGATCAAACCCGCAACCTTGGCGTATCAGACAACACTAACCAACTGAGCTACCTGGCCAGGATCTAGGTCTTTTTTTTTAGATCCAGAGACAAAATGAAGATTCTACCTCAGGATTTCCTCACAGCATCACCAGCAAGTACATACTGTGATCGGCCCCATTTTACAGATGAGGAGACCAAGGCTCAAGCAGATGACATGATGTGCCAAAGAGGACAGAAGTGTGGGTGGCGGAGCCAATGTGGAAAGCCCAGTCTAGCCTTGTCTACTGTCTTGGCTGTTTCACCACCCCCGCTCCGGAGGCTGAGTCCAGACATGAGGGTGACGCGGTCCTGAGAGTCACAGCAACAGGAGAGCAGCAGGGGGTCCTCAATACCAACCTGGCCACAGCAGGCATTGCTCCGAGCCTTTTCCTAAGTCACCCACGTACCTTGCCGCACTCCTGAGACGCAGGTACCACATTAACCCCTTTTCCAACAAGCGCACCACGGCACCGAGAGGTTCGGTAACCTGCCCAAGGCCACACAGCTTTTCAGAAGTTGGATTAAACAAGATTCCGGCACTAGACACTTGTCCCCCAAACACTACACTAAGGAAGAAACAGCCAACACCCTGTGTGGGACCCGCAGCCCGAGGCTGGTCTTGTCCACTGCAGGATGTAACAGCACCCCTGGGCTCTGTCCACTAGATGCCACTGCCACCCACACCCCAGCTGTGACGATCCAAGTGGCCACCGATACTGAGGACCTGGATGAAAGAGGGTGAAGGGAATAAGCAAGAACCATACATATAACACACAGACATAGTGTGACGGGCGGACAACAGTGGGGACAGCCAGAGGGAAAGTGGGTTTGGGTAGATGGAGGTGGGGGTGGAAGAAAGAATAGTTTATTGATTTTTAGAGAGAGAGGAAGGGAGAGGGAGAGAAAGAAACATCGCTGTGAGAGTGTAACATCTGATGGGTGGCCTCCTGCAAGCCCTCTATGGGGGATGGGGCCCACAACCTGGGCCTGTGCCCTGACTGGGAATCGAACCAGCAACCTTTCGGTACATGGGATAACACCCGACCAGATGAGCCACACCAGCCAGGGCTCCCGAGAACTTCATGAGCAGCCAGGCCCGGAGGCACGTGGGATACGGAAGTGGCAGGTCCCCCACTGAGGGGGAGGACTCACCCAGAGACGCCAGGAGCCTGCAGTTTTCCAGCATCACCTCCTGGTACAGGGTCCTCTGGACCACGTCCAGCTGCCCCCACTCCTCCTGGGTGAAGGTCACAGCCACGTCCTCGAAGGTCACAGACACCTGGAAAGTAAGACAGAGGTCAGAGTGATAGCCTTGGGGCTGCTGATGGGATCAGCGATCGTCTCTGCGTCGTGGTCAAGGGGCAGATGTCGAGGCCAAGAGCACCATGCACCTGCTGGGGCTGAGGTCTGTCCTCGCTCATGGGAGACAGACAATGCCGTGGGTGCAACACAGTCACATAGGAGAAGCCTCCTGGGCAGGAGCCGATGTAAACTGACACGAGACAATGGAATGTCACGTAGGTGGTGAGGTGTAGACAGTGAGGGTTCTAGGCAAGTCAGAAAAATGAGGAAATACGATAATAAAAAATATCAGTAATGGTAACAACATGGTACCTGAGCCTCATTGGTCCTGCCAGGTGCCTGCCCCATGCTGGGGGCTTCACATCATGTCTCCCCCCAGCCCTTAATTACAGTTGAGATTCAGTATTCTTTGACATTAGTTATATCATGTCTTAAAGTGACTGAAAGTCCCCAGCTCCTTTTAATCTATAGTGAGTACATACATTGGCCAATAAAAGCCATTGTCCAGAAACATGGGAATACAAGGACAAACACTGGCAGTCAGGTGCCTGGTTGTCAACAGCCGGGACAATTCACAAAGGGGTAAAATCAAAGATCCCAGAACCACGTGACAAGCCCCCTGCTCTCGAGTCATCCTTTTCACCAGTGGCTCCTGACAGCCCTGTGGTGACCTGGCTGACTCATTAGACACGAATAATCCAGCCACTCCACTCTCAGATGCACAGCCCCACTACTGCAGATCTGCCATTTAAATGTTCCCTAAAATCAGACTTTCCTAAAATCTCTCAAACAAGCAGCAGCTGGCGTCAGTGTACCCCAAACCTATCAATAAGAGGCCTAACACCTGGCACTAGCACCACCTGCCTTGCTTCACAGCAGGGCCTCACCTGGGCACTTCCAAGCCCAATACAAATAGCAGCCATCTGCAGATCTCTCTATAGTTCCTGCCAAGTGGCCTCAGGCAGTGGCTGACTTTGCACTGGAAGGCCCCATAGCCAGTGCACCTGGTGGACAGCTTCAAACCATACCAGATTACAACTCTACACATCCACAAATGACACACTCAAGGGGCAGACTCAGGGAGCACCAAAGCCCCACTGAAGCACGTCCTGCTCCATAGGGGTGTCTCCTGCACAGAAGCTCTTCCATTGTAATCACAGCTGGTTCTCAGAGCCAATTGGCCTGGAGGTCAATTCCTCCCAGTGATGCTAAAAGCAAGCCTCAACTAAACAAGACTGTGCACACAGCCCAGAGAGGGGCACACCCAGAGTGCCCAGGTCAGGTGACTGGGGAGGCTGAGCCACTGGGTCCTACAGGACATGTACTACACAAGGCCACACTACCAATTCAAGGAGACCTAATATAAAGAAACAAACACAGGGAAGCAGCCAAAATGTGGAGACAAAGAAACATGTCACAAATGAAAGAACAGAAGAAATCTCCAGGGAAAGAACTAAATGAAATGGAAGCAAGCAAACTACTAGATACAGAGTTCACAACAATGGTTATAAGGTTGCTCAAAGATCTTATGGAGAGCTTCAAGGGACTTAGACTTTCAAGGATCTTGGTGAGAATTTCAAAGACATGAAAAAGGACCATTCAGGATTAAGTATATACTAAATGAAATAAAGAATAATCTCCAGGGATTCAACAGTAGAGGATTCCAAGAATCAAGTGATTTGGAATATGAGGAAGCAAAAAACACTCAATCAGAAGAGCAAAAAGAAGAAAAAAATGCAAAAAAATATAAAGTTGCTGTAAGGAACCTCTGGGACAATTACAGTGTACCAACGTTCAAATTACAGGGGTGCCAGAAGGAGAAGAGAGCAAGACATTGAAAACCTATTGGAATAAATAATGACAGAAAACTTCCACCACCTGGTGAAAGAAATAGACTTATAAGTCCAGGAAGCACAGAGAGTCCCCAACAAGAGGAATCCAAGGAGGCCCACACCAACACACATCATAATTAAAATGCCAAGGGCAAAAGACAAAGAGAGAATCTTAAAAGCAGCAAGAGAAAAACAATTAGTTACCTACAAGGGAGTACCCATACAACTGTCTTCTGATTTCTCAACAGAAACTATGCAGGCCAGAAGGGAGTGGCAAGAAATATTCAAAGTGATGAATAGTAAGGACCTACAACCAAGATTACTCTACCCAGCAAAGCTATCATTCAGAATGGAATGCCAGATAAAGAGCTTCACAGACAAGAAAAAGCTAAAGGAGTTCATCACCACCAAACCAGTATTATATGAAATGCTGAAAGGTATTCTTTAAGACAGTGGTCGCCAACCGGTGGTCCATGGACCACTGGTGGTCCGTGAGGTCCGAAAGGTTGGCGACCGCTGCTTTCAGAAGAGGGAGAAGAAGAAGAAAAATAAAGGTTAAAAAAAAAAAGGGAATAATAAAATGACACAGTACATACATATCTACCAACAATTAAAATCTAAAAATCAAAATAAATGAACAAGGAATAATGAACAAAATAAAGTGATGAATAAAATAGAATGGGAGGCATGGAAACATGGAACAGACTGACGAATTTCAGAGGGGAGGGAGGGGAGATTAACCAAAGACCTTATATGCACCCATTACCTATGGTCACAGACAACAGGGTAGTGAAGGCTTGGGAACAGGTGGAGAGGGGGTACATCTGTAATACTCTCAACAATAAAGGTTAAAACAATATATATGTAGCCCTGGCTGGTTTGGCTCAGTGGATGGAGCGTTGGCCTGCAGACTGAGGGGTCCCGGGTTCGATTCCGGCCAAAGGCACATGCCTGGGTTGTGAGCTCAATTCCCAGTGGAGGGGTGTGCAGGAGGCAGCCGATCAATGATTCTCTCATCAATGATGTTTCTATCTCTCTATCCCTCTCCCTTTCTCTCTGAAATCAATAAATACCAAAAAAAAAAATATATATATATATATATGTGTATGTTTAAATAAATAAATAAATAAGTAAATGCTCACAGACACTGATTCATGGTTTTTCACCTGTACCTTTAGTGCTCACCTCTCTGCTTGGTAGCTTCATCTCTCCGAGTTTTTTTTTTTTTTTAATATATTTTTAATTATTTCAGAGAGGAAGGGAGAGAGAAGAAAAATCAAGGATGAGAATCATTGATCAGCTGCCTCCTGCACGGCCCCTAGTGAGGATACAGCCCCGAAGCCAGGGCGTGTGCCCTGACTGGGAATCGAACTGGTGACCTCTTGGGTCCTGGGTTGGCGCTCAACCGCTAGCCGCACCCAGCTGGGCTCCATGAATTTTCTTGGTTTAATATTTCAATTAAAACATTCGGCAATTCCTAAAAAATGAATGTGTCCATATTTGCGAGCCCTGCAATATTACTCATTTCTGGTGTGGGATAAACTCACGTCATGTGCAAATCCTGGGCAGGTAGGTAAGAGTAGAAAAACCAACGAGGGTCTCCACATTTACTGAGAGATGACACACGTTTGAATAACGAACTCTCCACCCTGGCCGGGCAGCTCATTGGTTAGAGCATCCTCCCACTACACCAAGGCTGCAGGTTCTCTCCCGGGCCAGGCACAGTCAACCATTGAATGCAGGAATGAGTGGAACAACAAATCGGTTCTGGGGTCTTTTTTTTTTAATCTTGCTCTCCCTCTTCCTTCCTCTCTTAAAAAAAAAAAATCAAAAAAAAAAATTTAAATATCCTAGATAATAAAAGGCTAATATGCAAATTGTTCCCTCCACCAGTGGGTGGGGCTGGCCCAACTACTGCCCATGGCCCCTCCCCCCAGCCAGCCCTGCCCCCACGTCACTCCACCCCACCCCACCCCATCAGGGGTAGGCCAGCCAGCCAACCACCCTCGGCCCCGCCCTTGGGCCAGCCCTGTCCCCGATGGGCCCCAACCACTCCAATTGGGATCGGGGCTGGCCATTCAACCTCTGGCGTCCTCTTCCCCCTGGCTGGCCCAGCCGGACAGACCCCACCAGTGCACGGATTTGTGCACTGGGCTTCTAGTGTGTGTGTGTGTGTGTGTGTGTAAACTCTGACATGCACCTACATAGCATTCTGTATAACTGGTTAGGGTACAGTGGTGTATAAGGCTTTCTCTAGTTGGTTCAGTTGGAAGTGGGTAAAAATGTGAAAAAGGGAGCGGCTGACCATTGACCTATGAACCGGGAGGTCAGGATCCGCTTCCCCATCAGGGCACAAGCCCCAACTGCAGGCTGATCCCAGCCGATCCGTGATTCTCATCACTGATGTTTCTCCCCGGCCCCTCCTCTATCAATAAAACTATTCTTAAAGCTTAGGAAAAGGGGTGGTTATTCTTCAAGGCCTGGCCACGCGGGGCCGACAGGGACCGCAGTTACCGGTTAGCCCCCGGCCTGTCACTACAGGCGGTAGCGCCCGCTTCCTGCGTTGCTCAGGGGCTGTGAGGGGTGGCTTCCCGGGCGGGCGGCTGCAGGCGGGGGGGGGGGGGGGGGCGTGTCGCAGCTCCGTTTTCCTGTCGGCGCCCCTTCGGGTATCCGGCCTCTCGCGTCCCGAGGCCGGAGAGAACGGGACAAGCCAGCTCCCCTTTAAATCCACCACAAGGACAAAGCGGGACCCCACGACTAACGTGGCCGCCGCCGCGCCCGGGGGCCCTCTCCGAACCGGCGGCGAAGCTGCACCGCCCGAACCGCCGTGCGCTCACCTGCGCCGGGTCCACCTGCGCCGGGTCCACGGGCGCCGCCATCGCGGGACCCCGTGAGGAGAGCAGGGCCCGCACGGGCGGCGGCCGAGGCGGGGCCCGCGGGCCCAGGAAGCCGTGCCCTTCTCCCTGCCCTCGGGGCGACCTGGGCCGACGGTCGCACTCCGCGCTCCAAGGACGCGTCTTAGCCTCCTTTTTGCTCATTTTCCGAGAGCCGCCCCGGCAGCGGCCACAAACGGGCACCGCTTCGCCACAGCTGGCAGCTGGCGTGGACGGTACAGTCGCGCGCAAATGACGCAGGGCACCAAGGGACCGGAAGTCCCGCCTCTATCGGAAGAAACGCCCCTGCCCTGGTGCGCAGTCTTCTGGGTAATGTAGTTTTTCTCTGCAAACCACGTGCAGGGCTGCTGGAGCAGGTGGTCTAGGTCTATTTTCTTGTCTTTTTGTGTGTTTTCTGATTTTTATTTTATTTTTAAATCTGTAGTGTTGAATATATTACATATGTCCATCCCCCTTTACCCCACTGGTCCCTTCCAGCCTTCACCACCCTATTGTCTGTGTTCATGGGTTATACATATCTGCATACAAGGTCTTCGGTTGATCTCCTCCCACCCACTCGCCCCTGCCCTCTGAGATTCTGCAGTCTGTTCCATGCGTCTATGTCTCCGGATCTATTTTGTTCAACAGTTTATTTTGTTCCTCAAGATGCCACATGAGAGTTCGAATCCAAGATGGTGGCGTAGGTAAACACCTAAACTGCTGCCTCGCACAACAATTTCGAAACTACAACTAATAAGACAAAACGTCTATCACCCAGAACCACGGGAAAGCTGGCTGAGTGGAAGTTCTACAACTAGAAGGAAAGAGAAAAGAGCATTGAGACGTGCACGAGCGCTGAAAAGCTGAGGTACGGAGGCGCGTGATCCGGACTGGCGGCAGGCATTGCTTTTTTCAACCCAAAGGGAGACAAGCCCCGGATTACTCTGAAATCCAGTCTCTGAGGAGACACGGGGGACCCAAACTCCTACGGAGAGAAGCTGGACTGTCTGCCAGTGAGGGTGGCTTGCTTGCAGAGCTGCGCGCAGGAATAATTGTTTACGGCACTGGGGCACAGGACTCGCGGATGCCGTCGGGGACACAGAGCTGGCTAACTAGCAGCCATTGCTGTTTGCCACGCCATAGCCTAGTGACACCCTGAGACCCCGCCCTGCACAACCTACAAACCCACCCAAGCTCCAAGCAGCAGAGTTAGCATAAGAAAAGTCCTGCCCTATCACAGCTTAACCTAGCAAACTTGCAGCCCGGGTCAGACAGCTCCAAAACCTCCAAACCCCAAGCAAAGAGGAGAAAACTGCAGCTCTCACTGTAGCCCCTGCTGGGTGGCCTCAGACAGTAGCTGACCTGCACCCCATTGGAGATCCAGAAGCCAGTATACCTAGTGGTCAGTGTGAGACACCAGATTTCAACTCCTCACATCCATAAGTGACACATTCAAGAGGCAGACTCAGTGAGCACCAAAGCCCCACTGAAACAAGTCCTGCCCCTAAGTGTGTCTTCAGCGCAGGAGTTCTTCCATTATAGACACAGTGAGTGCTCATAGCTAATTGGCCTGGAGGTCAATTCCTCCCAGTGTACCAACAGCAATTAAGGCTTAACTACACCAAGACTTTGCCCTCAGCCCACAAAGGGGTGTACCAAGAGCACCCACCTCTGTGATTGAGGAGGCTGAGCTACTGCCCCCTATAGATCACCTACCACACAAAGCTACTCCATCAACACAGGGAAGCAGCCAAAATGTGGAGACAAAGAAACATGTCACGAATGAAAGAAACGGAGGAAAGCAAACTACTGGACGACACAGAGTTCAGAACCACATGTATAAGGTTACTCAAGAATCTTCTTAAAACCGCTGAGAAACTTGATGAGACCTTCAAGGAGCTTAATGAGAATGCCAGAAAAATTGAAAAGGATCAGTCAGAAATGAAGTGCACACTGTCTGAAATAAAGAATATACAGAAACTCAACTGTAGATCAACGTACCCCAAGAATCAAACCAAAGATCTGAAATATGTGGAAACAAAAAACATCCAACCAGAAAAACAAAAATAAAAAAGAATCCAAAAATATGAAGATAGTGTAAGGAGCCTCTGGGACAACTTTAAGTGAACCAACATCCGAATTTTTGGGGTGCCAGAAGAAGGGAGAGAGCAAAATATTGAAAACCTATTAGAAGAAATAATGACAGAAAACTTTCCCTACCTGGTGAAAGAAATAGATGTACAAGTTCACGAAGCGCACAGAACCCCATACAAGAGGAATCCAAAGAGGACCACACCAAGACACATCATAATTAAAATGCCAAGGGCAAAAGGCAAAGAAAGAATCTTGAAAGCAGCAAGAGAAAAACGGTTAGTTACCTACAAGGGAGTACCCATATGACTGTCAGCTGATTTCTCAGCAGAAACTATGCAGGCCAGAAGGGAGTGGCAAGAAATACTCAAAGTGATGAACAGCAAGAACCTACAGCCAAGATTACTCTACCCAGCAAAGCAATCATTCAGAGTTGAAGGTCAGATAAAGAGCTTCACAGACAAGAAAAAGCTAAAGGAGTTCATCGCCACCAAACCAGGATTACATGAAATGCTGAAGGGTATTCTTTAAGAAGAAGAAGAAGAAGAAAAAGGTAAAGATAAAAATTATGAACAACAAAATGACATCAAATACATACCTACCAACAAGTGAATCTAAAAATCAAGTGAATAAAAAATCTGAAGAACAGAATGGACTGGTGAATATAATAGAATCAGGGACATAGAAAGGGAGTGGACTGATGATTCTCAGGGGAAGCAGGTGTGGGGGGTGCGGGAAGAGATTGGACAAAAATCTTACTCCTGATGAAGACAGTGGCGGGGGGTAAGGGCGTGGGGTGGGGAATCAGGTGGAGGGGAGCTATGGGGAAAAAAAAAAAAAGAGGAACACCTGTAATTATCTGAACAATAAAGATTTATTAAAAAAAAAAAAGATGCCACATGAGTGAGATCATGTGATACTTGTCTTTCTCTGACTGGCTTATTTCAGTGAGCACAATACTTTCCAGGTCTCTCGACTGTCTCCAAGGGCAAGATCCTTCTTTTTTTTTTACTGCTGCATAGTATTCCCTGGTGTAAATGTACTGCAGCTGTTTTAATCCACTCATCTGCTTGCTGTTGGGCACTTGGGCTGTGTCCAGGTCTTAGCTATCGTAAATTATGTGCTGCTATGAACATAGGGGTGCATACATTCTTTATGATTGTGTTTGGTGTGTTTTTTTATTTTAAAATATATGTTGTTGATTTTTTTTTAGAGAGGAAGGAAGAGGGATAGAGAGTTAGAAACATCGATGAGAGAGAAACATCGATCAGCTGCCTCCTGCACACTGCCCACTGGGAATGTGCCTGCAACCAAGGTCCATGCCCTTGATGGGAATCAAACCTGGGACCTTTCAGTCCGCAATCCGACGCTCTATCCACAGAGCCACACCGGTCAGGGCTGGTGTGTGTGTTTTCTTAAACTCTTCACTCCAGGGGAGTATTTTTTCCATTGCTTTTTAGAGAGAGTAGAGGGGAGGGATGGAGGGAGAAGGAAAGAGAGGGAGGGAGAGAGAAAGAGAGAGAGAGAGAGAGACATGTGAGAGACACAGCCATTGGTTGCCCCAGCCACGTGCCCCCACCAGGCCGGGATCGATCCTGCAATCCAAGGTACATGCCCTTAGACCAGGGCATGTACCTTGTCCTGCCAAGGCATTAGGGGTGTGTTAATGAAATGTTTGACCACACAGAGCAGGCTATTTTTTGTTGTTGTTGTTAATCCTCACTGGAGAATATTTTTCCATTGCTTTTAGGTAGAGTGGAAGGGAGGGAGAGAGAGGGGGAGAGAGAGAGAGAGAGAGAAAAACATCGATGTGAAAGACACACTTCGATTCGTTGTCTCCTGAATGCACCCTGACCCAGGCTGGGGATCGAACCTGCAACCCAGGCACGTGCCCTTGACCGGGAATTGAACCCACGACCCTTACTCTGTTTGGGCCGATGCTCTAACCACTGGGCCCACACGGGCCAGGGCCAGGGAGACGTTTCATCTCGACCTCGGCGTGTGGATGTCAGTCTAGAGAGTGAACCTGGGTGGACCGGTCAGTCCTGTGCCCCTGAAAACATGGGGGAACAACGAGCTGAGCGTAGGAGCCGCTGAGATGGGTGGCAGGCTATGCGGCACTGGGGTGGTTACCTGGGGAAAGCCGCCTCAAGGAGAGGGGTTCACTCACCAGCCCTGGGGGCCAGGAGGGCACCATCGTGAGCCCCTCTGCTCGGAAAGAGTTCTACCAGAAATAGAGATTCTACCCAATGACACACCAGCGTACACAGCTATAAAGACGTGGTACAGAAGCAGCAGCCCTGTAGGTTGCTTGGTGGAAAGAAAGACAAAAAAGACTTTTAAGTGAAACTCTCTGTCGCCTGAAAATTATTCTGGAAGGAAGTAAAGAGAGGTTTTCTTCAAACATCTGAAGAACAGGTAATTGAAAGTCAACGTATTTGGCCTCATAAACTGAAGTAAATAATCTGTGTTTTTGCCTCCCTGACAAAGTTTATGTTACGTTACTCAAAGGCCAGTGGCAGAAATTTAATTAATGTCATTTACTGTCCATAACCTAGGACAAGTGAAGTTAAATAAATTGACCTTATTTTGGATTAATTTAAATCGGCTAATTGAAATAAGTGAATATTCAAGAGAACTTAATGGTACGGGACAAGAAACCATTCCTGAAATATTAGCTAAAATTTTTACTGATAGTTCATCTCACAGGAAAATTGCTTAGCATGCAATGAATCCCAAGCAGTCATATTTCTATACAAAAAAATTAAAATGTACCAAGACTGCATTATAAAATTTCCAAAAGCCTCCTAATATTTGAATCAAAAACAGGGGGAGAAAAAGACGGGGTACAAAATGATTGATCTTTTGCCCTGCCCCTAGGTAGCTCAGATGCTTAGAACGTCATCCCCAATACACCCAGGTTCCAGGTTCAATCCCCGGTCAGGGCACACACAAGAATCAGCCAATGGATGCGTAGGTAAGTGGAACAACAAAGCGATGTTTCTCTCTCTCTTCCTCCTTCTAAAATCAATAAAAAAGTGTTGCCCTAGATGGTCTGGCTCAGTGGATAGAGCATCGGCCTAAGGACTGTACAGACTGAAGGGTCCCGGGTGTGATTCTGCTCAAGGGCACATACCTTGGTTGCAGGCTTGATCCCGGGCATGCGGGAGGCAACCAATCAATGTGTCTCTCTCACACCGATGTTTCTCTCTGTCTCTCCCTGTCCCTTCCACTCTCTAAAAAAAAAAAAAAAAAATCAATGGAAAATATCCTTGCGTGAAGAGAAAAAGAAAGAAAACAAAAATAAATAAAAAATGTAAAAATAAACGATTAATCTTTTATTAATTGGCATCTTACGTTTTAAAAGGGAAGACACAAAAGGCAGACACGATGGCGGAGCCGGGAGAGCTCCCTGAACAAACACATAGGAACCGGGGCGGGCAGGGCTCAGGAAGCCGACGGAAGGGGTGGAGGCCCCACCCTCCGAGAGTGGGCCTGCACCCACGGGTGCTGCAGGACCTGGGCCAGCGGCAGCCGCTCTGAGGGCTGGTATCTGAGAAGCTTGCGGATCAAGTCCTGGGCCCCCAAAGGTATTGTTGGAGGAAACCTTATATCAACCTGAGGAGGTCGAGGTCGGAGGAGAAACACAAGTATGGTTAAATTTCAGATACACACACACACACACACACACACACACTGAGTGGCCAGATGATGATGATCTCTGAACGCATAATCTGGCCACTCGGTGTCTATCCTATAGAATAAAAGGCTAATATGCAAATGGTCCCCTCGACCAGGAGTTCGACCAGCAGGCAGGCCGGCCAACTGCCCATGTCCCTTCCCCCTGGTCAGGCTGGCCGGACCCCACCCATGCACGAATTCATGCACCGGGCCTCTAAAATACACACACACACACGCATGCACAGTGAGTGGCCAGATTATTATGTGTTCAGAGATCATCATCATCTGGCCACTCAGTGTGTGTGTATATATATGTATATATTAATATATTTTTATTGATTTCAGAGCGGAAGGGAGAGGGAGGGAGAGAGAGAAACATCCATGATGAGAGAGAATCATTGATTGGCTGCCTCCTGCATGCCCCCTACTGGGGATCAAGCCCACAACCCAGGCATGTTCCCTGGACCGGAATCGAACCCAGGTCCCTTCAGTCAGCAGGCTGACACCCTATCCAGTGAGCCAAACCAGCCAGGGCTAGTGTGGTTAACTTTTTTGGTCCAGGTTCTGTCTGCAGTGAGTCCCTTCCAGGACCGGGATCTAAGGAGGCAAGCTCTGTGTTCCGTCGGCTTCCTGAGCCCTACCCACCACGGCTGACTGGTGGCCCCAGGGGCGCCAGGGTCACGGCCACCTCACCTTGAGGATGCGTTTGTAGGTCTCGTGGTAGGAGGAGCTCTCGAAGGGGGGATTCCCCACCAGCAGCTCATAGCAGAGCACCCCTAGGCACCACAGGTCCACCATCTCGCTGTACACCTTCTGCTCGATCATTTCTGGGGGCAAGTAATCCAGAGTCCCGCACATGGTCTTCCTCCTGGAGGAGGGCAGAGCCGTGAATGCTGCCCCGAGGCCCAGACAAGGGAACCGTCCTTCATGGGGCCCCAGCGAGAAGGGAGTCTCCTCCCCAGCACGGGAGCTGGGAAGCACCAAGTTTTTGTTTTTTTAAATTTTATTGATTTCAAAAACGAGAGAGAATCATGGATCGGCTGCCCCCTGCATACCCCCTGACCGGGAATCGAACCGTGGCCTCCTGGTTCATGGTCGACACTCAACCACGGGGCCACGCTGGCGGGGCAAGGAGGCCACCGAGTTTTAATATGGGTCAGGGTTCAGCCCTGACCGGTGTGGCTCAGTGGATAGAGCATCGGCCTGCGGACTGAAGGGTCCCGGGCTCGATTCCGGTCAGGGGCATGTGCCTTAGTTGCGGGCACATCCCCAGTACGGGGTGTACAGGAGGCTGCTGATCGATGTTTCTCTCTCATCGATGTATCTGACTCTCTATTCCTCTCCCTTCCGCTCTGCAAAAAAGCAATCAAATATATTTTTAAAAAATATATGAGTCAGGGTTCAGAGAAAGCAGGGACTGGGCCCCACCGATTCCATAATTTGGAATTATTACTAAAAGGATGTAAGACAGAGAGACAGAGAGACATTGATTGGTTGCCTCCTGTACGAGCTCCAATGGGGCCTGGGTCTCGACCTGCAACCCAGGTGTGTGCCCTTGACTGGAATTGAACTCGTGACCCTTCAGTGAGCAGGCCGGAGCTCTAACCACTGAACACACTGGCCAGGGCCCAAGCAAGACTCCTGATGCAGTGGCAGACATTGTAATCCTCCCTGAATTACATCAGCTTCCTAGCTAATAAAGAGGGAATATGCTAATTGACCATCACTCCCTCACAAAGATGGCGACACCCCCGCCAATATTGAGGGGATATGTTGATTGACTGTCATGCTCTCAAAGATGGCGGAGCCCACAGCCACAAGCTGGCAGCACCCATTCCCCTCAGCCCCCCAGTTGCCCAGGGTTGGCCCAAGGTGCAGGCAAACCTTGGATGGCGGCTGCCCAGCTGCCCAAGGCCGCCTGAGGCTCAGGTAACCAGGGCTGGCTGAGGCTTGTGCTGCTGGCAGTGGCAGCAGCAGAGGTGTGATGGGGGCGTCGCCTTCCCCTGATTGCCGGATCCCCTCCCACCCTTGAGGGCTCCCAGACTGTGAGAGGGGGCAGGCCGGGCTGTGAGACCCCCCCCTCCAGTGAATGAATTTTCATGCACCAGGCCTCTAGTAGTACAATAAATACACTAACTGGTAACACAGTCATTTGTTATCATTATCAAGCATCATGTACTATATATAACTGTATGTGCTATATACTTTTATTTTTAATCCTCCCCTGAGGATATTTTTCTATTGGTTTGTGTTTTATTTTTTTTTTCAGGCAGAGTGGAAGAGAGAGGGAAAGACAGAAACATCCATATGAGAGAAACACATCAATTGGTTGCCTCCTGCACCAGTCCCAACCAGGGCCTGGGCCAGGAGGAGCCTGTAACCAAGGTACATGCCCTTGACCGGAATTGAACACGGGACCCTTCGATCCACAGGCCAGCACTCTATCCACCGAGCCAAACCGGCCAGGGCTGTATGTGCTACACTTTTAGATAACTGGCAGCGGAGTCGGTTTATTTACACAAGCATCACGTGGGCACGGGATGCATTGCGCGACAGCACTCTTCAGCTATGTCACCAGGCAAAGGGGATTTTTTTTAGCTCCGTTACGATCCTCTGGGACCACCGTTGTACCTGTGGATCCTCCCTGACCACAGGAAGCATCGTTAGGTGGTGCTTGCTGGTCCCCGGTTACAAACCCAGGCCTGTACCCGGGTCAGACGCCTGGAACGTGTTACAGTGCATCATTCCTAATGAGCGACCCAGGGCCCGCCCGCCCTGCCCTCGCCCGACTCACCTCAGCGAGGGGGTGTGCACAGACCAGCCAAAGTCCGCAATCTTCACCTCCCCCAGGAGCCCCAGCAGCAGGTTCTCCGGCTTAATATCCCTGTGAATCACCTTGTTCTCGTGGCAGTAGGCCAGAGCGTGCGCCAACTCCTCCATGATCTGTGTGAGCGGAGACAAGAGCAGCCTCAGAGACGAAGCCTGCCCCAGTTTCCCCGAGGTGAAACGCTCCGCATGCGTGTGCTGTGCCATCGGGGTCTTTTGCTTCCTGGTCACCAACGCCAGGACCCCCGCGATACAGCACCGTTATTGTTGGTGGGGGAGGATTTCCACTCCCCCGTTTTATGTAGTCTGGTAGGATAGATGCTAAAGTGGTCGGATCCTCCCTTGTGCCCTAGCTCAGCAAGTGGCTCAACAGAGGATCTAGGCTGGGCCGCTCCAATGATCTACCGCAGGACGTAAGGCCTGAGGAAATAATCTAGCCTCCTATCTAATAAAAGAGTAATATGCAAATTAACCATCACTCTGCCACACCCACAAGCTACGCCTGCCAGCCAATCAGGAACGAGTATGCAAATTAACCAAAACCAAGATGGCTGCAGTCAGAGAGAGAGCAGGAGGGAGGCTTGGGTTTTCCTGGCAATGGAGGAAGCCAAGCTTTCCGCACACCCTGGCCAGACCAGGCCTCTGCTTAAGGCTACCAAGTTTCAATTATAGAAGATAAATAAATCCCAACAAAAATGGCTGCTGCTACAGAGAGAGCAGGAGGGAGGCTTGGATTTCCCCAGCCATGAAGGAAGCCAAGCTTTCCACACCCCCTGGCCAGCCCAGGCCTCTGCTTAAGGCTACAAAGTTTCAATTATAGAAGATAAATAAATACCAGATCCCAGGGCCTCTGCTTGGGTTGCGGGGGAGGGGGGGGGGGAGGGGCCTGCCCGGCCTGCAAACCACCACAAGCCCCCTCGCCCAGGCTGCCCCACGTGCCAAGGGAACCCCCACCCTGATTTGGGACACCCTTCAGGCCCCCACCAGCTGGCCCCCACCCATACACCAGAACTCTATCCTATCTAATAAAAGGGTAATATGCAGATGGACCATCACTCCAACACACATGATGGCTGCCCCCATGTGGTCAAAGATCCTGCCCTCATGTGGACACAAGATGGCCACCACAAGATGGCCAGCAGGGGAGGGCAGTTGGGAGGGACCAGGCCTGCAAGGGAGGGCAGTTGGGGGTGATCAAGCCTGCAGGGAAGGGCAGTTACGGGTGACCAGGCTGGCAGAGGAGGAAAGTTGGGGGCAAACAGGCTGGCAGGGGAGCAGTTAGACATCAATCAGGCTGGCAGGGGAGTGGTTAGGGGGTGATCAGGCTGGCAGGCAGAAGTGGTTAGGGGCAATCAGGAAGGCAGGCAGGCCAGCAATTGGGAGCCAGCAGTCCTGGATTGTGAGAGGGATATCCGACTGCCCATTTAGGCCCGTGGGATCGGGCCTAAATGGAAAGTCGGACATCCCTCAAGGGGTCCCAGATTGGAGAGGGTGCAGGCTGGGCTGAGGGACACCCCTCACCCGCCATGCATGAATTTCGTGCACTGGGCCTCTAGTATATATATAAAAGGCTAATATGCTACGTGTCCGTCCGGGTAATGACGTCACATAGCAACGCCTGGCTTCCTCTCCCTAGTGATCGGCCTCCTTGGAGTTTCTTCAGCCCAGGAACATGACTCGCTTTATAGCCAGGTGCAAACATTTCACACTTTAACCAAATGTCTGTGAAGCGGTTTTCCCATGCCTCATCTCATTTGGTCCTCACAAAGTTCTGGAGTAGGTAGATAGGAGACTTGGTGGAATTCTATTTTCTTTTCATTAGCTGGAAAATGGAGATTTAGAAAGCTTAGAAACTTGGCCTGACTGAAAAGAAGGAAGAAATGGTGAACCTTGAAAATGACTTCAGGGTTTCTCACTGCACAGAATACAGTCAGACACTGCTACAGTTAAATATTTTGCTCTCTGTTCTCCCTGCGTGATCTACAATAATAATCTGATTCATGTTGATATTATTGCTGTGTTGCTGACAAATACCTGAAAGAGAAGTTGGGGTGCTTCACTGGGCTGGAAAAAGTTTAGCTAAATCAGAAAGCAGGTCTAATTAAGCAAGTTTATTCTTTTTCTATAAAAGGCTAAGTTGACTCGCACACATGCGATACATATAAAGCTCTCACTGGCACCAATCACATGCGTGTTTCCATCTGTCATTGTCCATTGTGAATTTGGTTGACACTTCTATTATAGAGAAAGGGCGAATAGCGATATTAAAATATTTCCTCTAATTAGTTTCCTTTCAATGTGCACAAATTCGTGCACCGGGCCACTAGTACAAAAAATAGAAGGAAGCCCTAGCCGGTTTGCCTCAGTGGATAGAGCGTGGGCCTGCAGACCCAGGTCCCAGGTTCGATTCCAGTCGAGGGCCCATGCCTGGGTTGCACGCTTGATCCCCAGTAGCGGGTGTGTAGGAGGCAGCCAATCAATGTTTCTCTATCATTGATGCTTCTCTCTCTCTCCCGTTCTCTCTGAAATCAATAAAAAAAATATATATATATTTTTTAAAAAGCAAAAAGCAGTCTGGACATTCATGACACCACGAGCAGCGATCTCCCTCACCAGCCCACAATAAACTCATGGACTCCAAAGCCCCAGCCACCCTCCCCTTCCCGCCCCCCACCTCACCGTGGCCGTACGCTGCTCATCCATCGTGTGGCTCTTTTGCAGCTCCTTGTAGAGCTCACCCCGTGGCGCGTATTCCAGAATCAGGTACACGCGGCGCTCATCGTGGAAGTAGTTGTACAGGCGTAGGATATTGGGGTGTCTGGAGGGCGGATGGGGACAAAGGTCAGACGCCTCCCCGAGGCCCAGCTCATGATGTTATTACAAGTGATCGGTCACGCCAGACACAAAAAGCAGGTTGTGACCCAGCTGGCGTGGCTTGGTGGTTGAGCGTCAACCTATGAACCAGAAGGTCACCGTTCGATTCCCAATCAGGACACACACCCGGGTTGCGGGCTCGATCCCCACTCAGTGTGGGAGGCGTGCAGGAGGCAGCCAAGCAATGATTCTCTCTCATCAGTGATGTTTCCATCTCTCAATCTCTCTCTCCCTTCCTCTCTGAAATGAATGCAAAGAAAATATTTAAAGAAAAGAATATGGTTCCTTAAATGTTATAAATAAATAAATAAAAAGCAGATTGTGCTGGCACTAGAATATCAGCCTGATCTGGGAGTGCATGAGGGGAGAACAAGGAGCAGGCAACGGGTGTGTGACACAGGGGGCTTCGCACAGTGTAATTGTGATAAATTGAAGAAAAAAAACCCCACAAAAAACAACCTTCAGGTGAAAGCAAGGGCCTCGTTGGGGGTCGTCTGGAGGGAGATGCTGGGTTCGTGTGCCAAAGATGAAAGAGGACACAGAAGAACAAGGGCAAGGCACCCGTGTGGGCCCTGGCCGGGAGCTCAGGTGGTTAGCGCGTCCTCCCCGTGGATGCCATTGTGGGTTCCATCCCCCGCCAGGGCACATACAAGAGTCACCCGTGAATGCAGAAATAAGCGGAACAGCCCTGACCGGTTTGGCTCAGTGGCTAGAGCGTCGGCCTGCGGACTCAGGGCTCCCAGGTTCGATTCCGGTCAGGGGCATGTGCCTTGGTTGCGGGTACGTGCCCAGTGGGGAATGTGTGTGTGGGGGGAGAGCGGCTGATCAGTGTTTCTCTCTCATCGATGTTTCTAACTCTCTATCCCTCTCCCTTCTTCTCTGTAAAAAAAAAAAAAATCAATAAAATATATATTAAAAGAAAGAAAAGAAATAAGTGGAACCACAAACTGATGTTTCTCTCTCTCTCAAATGAAAACAAAGCAAAACAAAAAATCCACAAACAAACGAAGGCCCAGCGTGGAGCGGCCCTGCGGGGACCGGCCTTACTGCAGGTGCGACTGGATCTCGATCTCTCTGCGCAGCTGGTGCTCCATCCCTTCCTTCTCCAGCTGGGACTTGAAGAGGACCTTCAGGGCCACGATGAAATGGCTCTCCTTGAGCCGAGCCAGGTACACATTCCCAAACTTCCCCTTGCCCAGAGGACGCCCGATGTCAAAGTCATCGATGGTGAGGCTCCGGCTGACGGGGGGGGGGGAGGAAGAAAGAGCCGGGGTTGGGTGGAGGGAGAGTCCGGGGGGGCCTCGCCTTCCTCTTCCGTGCACCGTCCCTCCGCCGCCGCCCCTGCTCCGGGGCCGGGCCAGGCTGTCAGCGGGCAGCAGCTCTCCGGCCCGGCAGCCCACACGCTCCACACGCACAGCTCGCCTCTCATCCCTCGGTCCCGCTTCCCTTCCTCTTCCAGACACAGACCCGGAGGCACTCACCCGGCGGGCGCGCTGGGCTGAGGCGGGCCCTCTGCAGCTGCTGAAAAAGAGAGAAAAAGAAAAAAGAGCTGTTAATGCTTTCTTCTAGGCGCCCACCCTGAACCCCCACAACTGACACCAGGTTGTTTTTTAAATTTTATTTTTAAATATATTTTATTGATTTTCTACAGAGAGGAAGGGAGAAGGACAGAGAGTTAGAAACATCGATCAGCTGCCTCCTTACACCTCCTACTGGGGATGTGCCCGCAACCAAGGTACATGCCCTTGACCGTAATCGCACCCGGGACCCTTCAGTCCGCAGGCTGACGCTCTATCCACTGAGCCACACCGGTCAGGGCTGACACCGGGTGTTGTTAATCCTCACCCGGGGATGTTTTTCCATTGATTGTTAGGGAGAGAGGGAGAGGCAGAGAGAAACAGCGATCTGAAACACAGCCAGGGGTTGCCTCCTGCACGCGCCCCCACCGGGGCCCAGGCGGGGGAGGAGCCTGCAACAGGGGTCAGTGCCCTCGACGGGAATCGAACCTGGGGCTCTTCGGTCTGCAGGCCGCCGCTCCATGCAGAGCCACCCGGGCCAGCGCTGGTCCTGGTTCTCAGCCCTCTCACCTGCGGGCCGCGCATCGCCCGAGGTCGCCGCCAACTGTGGGACACTCATGGGGAGAGGAGAGGGTGGCGGGGCGACGCCTTCCTGAACCCCGCGGAGCTGGGTGTGCGGGTCCGGCTGAGCCCGAACAGGGACCTCAGGAGGTTACCCTCCGGCTGACGCTCTTCCAGTCGCGACCAGCTGCCGCCGCGGCCTCGGGGCGCCCCCTGGAGGCTCCCCAATGACTTACCTGCGGTTCGGGAAGTCCCCGGCTGCGCTGACCAGGCCTTTTATAGTTCCCGCCCTCGCCCCATTGGTGGAGCGGGCAGTTCCTGGTCTATTTCCATTGGTTGACATTCCTGAGGCGCAGGCAGCGTACCCAATGGGACAGAGATGGGAGCGGTATCCAGGACGCCGGGCCAATGAGATGGCAGCGCGTGAGCGGAAGAGGCGGGACCTTGGTGGGGGCGGGATGTACTGGAATCTAAAGGCGCGGGAGCTGAGGTAGCGCGAGGAAGTCAGGAAGCAGCCAATGGGTGAGCGCGGACATAAGTGCGTGGGGGCGTGAAGGCTTCGGGAGCTAGGCAACGGGACGCACGCGTGAGGGGATATAAAGCGACCCTGGGAAGCCGCTGGGGCACGTTGTGCGGTTGGAAAACTCCAGAACCACGTGTGCGCCCAAAAGGCCCCGTTTGAAGGTCGTGTCCAGTTCGGGCCACTCCCAGGACCCTTGTCGATCACGCAAGTACGTGAGGGCCCCCAAAGTTGGTGCCTCTGCCCCCCACATCCTGTGCTCCCCCAGTCCACCCAGACACCTGTTTATTTTGGGAGACGTATACACACAAGTGTCAACATTTGATGAACTTGAAATCCTTTGGAGAGGCAACAGGATAAACTGTTGGGTAAATACAATTTAAAAAGAAAAAAATCCCCGACCTAGAACCTCTTCACAAAAATTGCAGGGAAATAAAACTTATTTTTAAAATTTTTATTGATTTAAGGGAGAGACATCGATGAGTGCATAAATGGAACAAATTGACGTTTCTCTTTTCCTCTCTCTAAAAACAATGTCATAAAAAAAGAAAATCAAATCCTGACTAGTTTGGAAGAGTTCTGCGACTAGGTGATCTTTTTGGTTGTAGCGGTTATGCACATATGTAAGCCTTCACCCCGAAGTTATGACTCTTAAGGGGTGGCTCATGTGCCCAAGGGTTCTGTGTAAACAGTGCTTTGTGCTCAGCACGGCTCTCCCCTGGGAGCTAGGGTTCTGTGTCCCCTAAAGCCCCTGGGCACCGTTTCTAGTGCGCTCCCCTAGCAGACATTTCAGTCTGGTGTCATCGTCCCTTGGGGGAGCTGCAATTAGCACGTCCTGTGTGACATCCCCCATCCCCGAGGCAGGACTACTGAAAACGGTCCCTGGTTTCTCCTCTGGACTCAGGTCCTCGTGACGTGTCCCTGGGCTGTTTGCTCTGATTCCTTCTGCTGTAATAAGTCATAGCATCTATGGGGGGGGGAGGGGAGGAAGGAGATGTGTGTAATACTTTCAACAATGAAGAATGTAAATTAAACCCTAACTGGTTTGGCTCAGTGGATAGAGCATGGGCCACTGGACTGAAGGGTCCCAGGTTCGGTTCCGGTCAAGGGCACATGCCCGGGTTGCGGGCTTGTTTCCCAGTAGGGAGAGTGCTGGAGGCAGCCGATCACTGATTCTCCCTCATCACTGATGTTTCTATCTCCCTCTCCCTTTCTCTCTGAAAACAACAAAAATGTATTTTAAAAAAATACACAGAACTGCCTATATTAATTAATACTAGATACAGCATGCTTCAAAGGTAAGGAAATGAACAGAAAGAAAATGAGATACTACATAACGGTAAAAGGGTCATTACATTAAGAATACATAGCGATCCTAAATATATATGCACCCAACAACAGAGCTTGGAAATACCTCAAGTTAAAACTGGTAAAACTTAAAGGAGGAACAGACAATTCTACAATTATACTGTTAAGAGTTCAATACCCCTCTTTCATCTATTGATAGAAATACTAGACAAAAAAATTCAGCAAGGATATACAAAATCTGAATACTTCCAACAGAATTGGACAGACATACATAGAAACACCACCCAATGACAGCAGGACATACATTCTTTTCAAGCAGATAAAATGAATATTCAAGAAGATAAACCATATCCTGGGTCATAAAACAGACTTTAACAAATTTAAACGGTGAGGCTAAATAGGAAACAAACTAGAAATCCGAAACAAAAACATAGCATGAAATACTCCCAACATGAAGAAAAACATTATACTGCTAAACAATCCACGATCAGAGAGGAAGTCTCTAAGGGAATCAGGAAATACTTAGAACTGAACAAGTTGTAATCAGAATATATTAAACCTTATGGAATGAAGCTAGAACAGTGCGACGAAGGAAATATATGGAACAGCTGACTCTTGAATAATGCAGGTTTCAAGTTTGTGGGTCCTCTCATGCAGAAATGTGCCTTGTGTAGTGTCAACTGTATTTTCCATCTGCGTTTGTAGACAGCTGACTAGTTACACCCTATTTTTCAACTTACTTAATGTTTACATTAGGAACGAAAAGTTTAAAACAATAATCTCAACACCCACATCAAAAAATACAAATAAGCAAAATTCAACCAAAGCAAATGGAATAAAGGATATAATAAAGAACAGAAATTAGAACAGAATAATAATAATATGGAGAAATCAATGGTATAAAAAGTACAGATTCTCCAAAATGGCCAATGAAATTGATAAATATCTAAGATTGATACATTTCCAAAATCAGGAATATATGTATAATATGTGATATTAGTACAGATCCTGCTGCCATTAAAAAAATAAGAGATTACTTCAATCAGGACTACAAACAAAATAGAAAATTTAGATGAAATGCAACAATTCCTTGCAAGGACAAACTATCCAATTTATCCAATATGAAATATATATTCTCAATTGTTCCATACTTACTAAAATCAGATGAGTTTTTAAAAAACAAACAAAAAAGAATGAGAACTACACATCATCACTCAAGAAATTAGAAGAAAACTTCCTCACCAAGATATGGAATGCTTTAATATGGTATATAAAAAGAATTATATTCCACAACCAAGTGGGTTTATTGCAAGAATGCAAGGCTGGCTCAATATTCAATACTCAATGCAATACCGTAGTATCAACAGGCTATAGAGGAAAAAAATCAGATGATCATATCAATTGATGCAGACAAAGCAACTGACAAAATCCAATACCTATTCATAACAACAAAATCTCAGCAAATTAAGAATAGAGGGAAACTTTACAAATTTGATGAGAAAACTATGAAAACAACTACAGTTAGTATGGTACTTAATGACGAAAAACTGAATGTTCCCTCCACTAGGTATCAGGAACCAGTCAAGGATGTCCTTCCTTATTATACTACTCCTATTCAACATCATACTGAAGTCCTAGCCAGTGCAATAAGAAAAGGAAATAACAGAATAACAGGTATACAAATTGGGAAGGAAGAAATAAAACTAGTTGCAGTTGACATTTCTAGGTAGAGAACCCCAAGGATTCTATCCAAAGAAATGGCTAATAATAAGTGAGTGTAGCAAGGCTGCAGGCTACCAAAACAACTCCCCAAAAACAATTACATTATTGTGTATTACCTAAGATCGTGTGGAAAATTTTAATTTAAAAATCAATGCTACTATCACTGAAAAACCTAGATAAAATCCGAATGAAATACTAGTAAATTAAGAGTTACTTACTAAATGTAGTCATGTCATATATACTTGTTCATAATGCTGATTCTCAAACCAACCTACATTGTAAATCAATTTCTATCAAAATGAAAGTAAGATTTTTTTGGTAAGAATAGACAAACTTACCTTAAAATTTATATGAAAAGTTAAAGAAACTAGGAAAGCTAAGTCAATTTCAAATAGAGAGGGATCACTTTACTGAATTTTAAGATTTACAGTCAAATACAGAAATAAAATAAATAGGAATTTAAAAAGTTTTATGTTTTAAAACCACATAAAGAATGGTGTTGTTGTTTTTTAAATCTAAGCCTTAACAGTCTTAACTGGTATGCCCATTCATATGTGTATCCTTTTCTTAAATACTTGCCCTCAACTGTCTAACTCTCCTGACACTAGACAACAATGAATGTACACAAAACACATCAAGGATCAAGGCCTTTTCCCCGAAACAATGTTCCCCTTGCCCCAAGTAAACTAGGTAATCCATGACAAAGTGCTGTAGGCTTAACAGAGAAGTCTCATTGCATGTTCTCTTCTAAAAAAGAAATTCCTGAGATACACTGCGATGTAAATTAAGTCCAAAGACGGAGGTGAAGGTTTCCTTGGTGCATGCCCTCATAGAGAAATCCTCAGGTGAGAGTAAGGCTCTAGGCTGCGTCAGTTTCTAAAATGCGTCTTCATGTGGCCAGTGACGATCTGCGACCACTCTCTTCCCTTACAGCGAGGAGTCTTGTGGGCTCTCCCTTTGGCAGGTGCACTCAGAGGCTGTGGTGGATGTTTTCTCTGGCACAAGCTTGCCCTCGGTGTTTACATTCAGGAAGTCCTTCCCCAACAGGAGCTCTCGGAGGGTGAGCGCAGTCTGACCACTTGGGAAGGGCCTTCCCACCTGTGTTACACTGACAGGGTTTCTCCCAGAATGCATCCTTTGATGCTGAGTGAGGGATGAGCTACGACTGAAGGCCTTCCCACACTCACTGCACTTATAGGGCTTCTCCCCAGTGTGGATGATGGCGTGTCGGATGAGGTTAGTGCTCCAGCAGAAGGATTTCCCACACTCCATGCACTCATAGGGCTTCTCTCCACTGTGAATCCGCTGGTGCCTCGTGAGGCCTGACCTGCGGTTGAAGGCCTTCCCACACTCACCACACTCATAGGGCTTCTCTCCAGTGTGGATGCTGAAGTGCCGAATGAGGTCTTTCCTAGTGCTGAAGGCTTTGCCACATTCTTTACACTCAAACGGTTTTTCTCCAGTGTGGGCCCTCTTATGCAAGATAAAAGTGGAGCAGTGGGTAAAGGCCCTATCACATTCCGTACACACAAAAGGCTTCTCCCCGGTGTGGATCCGCTGGTGCCTCTTGAGGTACGACCTGTGGTTGAAGGCCTTCCCACACTCGAGGCACTCAAAGGGCTTTTCCCCCGTGTGGATGACGTAGTGGTGAATGAGGGCTGCGCTCTCACAGAAGGCTTTCCCACACTCACTGCACTCGTAGGGCTTCTCCCCAGTGTGAGTCTGCTGGTGCCACATGAGGTAAGACTTGTGTTTGAAGACCTTTCCACACTCGAAGCACTCATAGGGGTTTTCCCCACTGTGGACGATGTGATGTCGAAGAAATCCTGGCCTGTGTCGAAAAACCTGCCCACACTCTTTGCAGACAAAGGATTTTTCTCCAGTGTGTCTCCTCTTATGCAGGACAAAATTGGAGCGGTGGGTGAAGGCCTTTCCACACTCGTTGCACTTATAGGGCTTCTCTCCACTGTGGATCCGCTGGTGCTGTGTTAGGTATGACTTGCGGTTGAAGGCCTTCCCACACTCCATGCACTCATAGGGCCTCTCCCCTGTGTGGATCATGTGGTGCTGGAGGAGATGTGTGCTCTTAATAAATGTTTTCCCACATTCTGTGCATTCATAGGGCTTCACTCCAGAGTGAATCTTTTCATGTCCCGCAAGAAGGTGTTTCTTGTTAAACACTTTCCCACATTCATTGCATTTAAAGGTATTTTCCTCTTCTTGAATCATGGGATCCTTACGTAATTCATGTGAGCCATGGTCAAGGACAGCGCCTCCTGGAGGGACTGGCTCCTGCACAGTCCTCACACACGCACCATCAGGTGTCCCTAAGCTGCCATGGTCAGGGCTCCCAGGGAGCTTCTTCCTTGGAGGATCTATTCCTGGCCTCAAGTGTCCTTCCTGCAGGGACACTTCTGATGGGCCATGCTGATCCCTGGTTTGGTCTCCTTGGGAGTCCCCTGGAACTTTCTGTGTTAGTTGTTCCTGGATTGAGAATCTCTCAGATAGGGTTGGCTCACAAGTGGTAGTTTCTGTGGTCTTGAATTTTTCTTTGTCACCTGAACAAATCCAATACACAAAAAGGCCAGTTAGTAATGTCAACCCAGAAGAAACAAAATCAATTCAGTGAAAAACATGAAAATGAGAATAGTGCCTCTGTGTCTGCTGTGCTTGGCTACCTCTGACTCCCAGGCCTATAATCTCTTTCTCTCCTGGTCCCTGGACTGCTGACGCTAGGAGCCTGCCTGGAGAGGACAGAATGTCTGGAGTGGAGACACAGCCACAATTACAGATGGGATGTGGCTGTACAGAATAGCGATGCTGTGTTTTGAGTTTCCTCTGAGGAAGGACAGCCTACTTGAACACTTGGAAGGGATAGCTCATGCGACCCTGATGGAAGACAGGAAGTGTATAGTGCAAGATCCACTCCCCCCAAAGAGAAGTGTGACCTTTGTCCCAACTCCAAGGATGTAACCTCTGGGCATTTCCAGAGTGACAGGAGTGTCGTGGCTATTCCTGGAGGGCCCCTGGAAACACACCATAGTTTATGACAAGCCCTCAAATTCCTGGCCAGTGGGCCACATGCCTTGTTTAAATAAACGAGGCATGTGGCTTGGTTTATGACAACAGGTGATGCATTATGGGCCCCTAATGTAACGAGATGACTCAGAGTCAGGTCTGGCCACCTCAGAAAGACCAACCTTGTGGTTAGCAAGTTGGGGCTTTGAGCCACAAGGTCTCATCAGCTGGACGTTGGAAAGGAAAGGAGGCTGGGATTGAGTCCCACCAGCAAAGGCCCAGTGACGTCTCTATGAAAATCTGGATACTGAGTCTTGGAGTCCCGGGTGGGCTACACCCTGTGCGCATGCTGCCTACACAGATGCTGCCTGAGGAGTTGCCAAGGACACAGAATCTTGATGTTTGGAACACTTTCAGCCCCACCTCCCTCAACTCTTCTAATCTGTGTGCTTTTAAATATGATAGTGAGTATAGTGGGTTTCAGGGAGTCTTTCTAGCAAATCTTTGAACCTGAGGGTGGTTTTGGGAAATCCCTGAACTTGTCCCTGGTGTCAGAAGACCTGGGCAGACATGGCTGTCTTGAGTTCTGTGTCCTTCACCCTCGGTTTGGCTAATACTGTGAAGGGAAAACCAGAGTTTCCCAATGGAGGTGCCCCCGAGATGAGTCCCACTGGCACCATAATAAGCTGCCACAAAGAGAAAGGGGAGGGGCACTGCAGAGCGTGAGTGGACGGTGCTGAGGAGAAGCCCGGAGGGGACAGACTCGGGGGACAGTGAGCACTCTGCACAGGGCCGAACACATTGAGTCTGGTATGCCTGAGGAACAGTTTGGTGAGGAATGGCAAAATACACATGATCTATATGGAGAAAATGAGAGTATTAAAGCCAAGGTCTATTAGTGCAGGATCTGATAATATAAAACCAACAATTCTACCAGGTAAATATATAAATTCAATATAATCCCGTCACCACAGAACCCGAAGTCTGATTGTAGATTTGCATGCAAGACCAGAGGTGAGAATAGAGTATAAGGAGAACCCGACCCGAACGGATAATACTGTTAGAGGATTACAGGCTTTAAGACCTGGTTGTACAGGCACAGAGAAAAGACAAAACAGGCGTTGGAAAGAGAACAGAGTGCTCAGTAGTTCAGCTGGTGGTTAGTGTCATCTCCATAAGCCAAGGTTGTGGGTCTGCTCTCTGGTCAGGGCACGTACAAGAATCAACCAATAAATGCGTAAGTAGAACAACAGATCAATAGGTCTCCGTCTCTCTCTTCCTTCCTCTCCCTCTAAAGGAATAGTAAAAAAAAAAAAAAAAGTGGCCCTAGCCAGTTTGGCTCAGTGGATAGAACGTTGGCCTGCGGACTGAAGGGTCCTGGGTTCGATTCCGGTCAAGGGCACATGCCTGGGTTGTGGGCTTAATCCCCAGCAGAAGGCAACTGATCAATGATCCTCATCACTGATGTTTCTATCTCTTTCTCCCTCTCCCTTCCTCTCTGAAATCAATAAAAAATATATTTAAAGTACCCTAGAGAGTGGATGAATACAATGAGACAATGAAAGGGCAGAGCAGGACTGACTCCATTTTGTACTGTGTCCTCCGTCTTGTGTAACTGTTACAGAGAACCAGAAAAATCAAACAATGCTGGAGAGCTTGGGGTGGCACTTTGTTTGCCGCAGCGGCTTGGAGAAGGTGAATTCAAATTCTAAGCCAGGCTACAAGCAGAACTTCCTTAGCACTGAGTGGCTATCTTGCTGCTGGCCTTGAAAACAACACAGCTCTATCCAATTTTAAAAAAATGCTCCTGGCATGGGCATATCTAGTTGCTGGCCTACAAGGTCGGACAGCGAGGTTTATCTTCCTCATTGTTCAGGCAGGCTGAAGCAGGCTGGAGAGAAAATTTCTTTTTTAGTCTGGGAAGGACGCGGAGAGTTCCAGGGAGAACCACGGAGTGCACCGGTCACTCAGCCCACCCCTCAATCAGCCAATGGGAATGCAAGGGGGACTCACCCAAGGCAAAAAAAAATATGCTGACCGCATCCTGTCTTTGTGTAACAACCAGACCCTAGCCCTCACCAATTGGAATCGGCCAACTCAGTGGTCCGAGCATCACCCCACCACCCAACCAGCCCTATAAACTTGCTGTGCTTTTGAAACTCTGGGCTCTCTTGCATCCTACCGCTGTGCCGGTGGGGGCTGAGAGACCAAGCCCGAGCTTGAATAAAGGCTCTTTGCATTTGCATCGGACTCGGCTCCCTGGTGGTTTTGGGGATCTTGAAATCTGGGCATAACAACAAGAGCATTTTAAAATTTATTTTCTGTAAGGACTTTGAGCATGTATTTTTAAAAATATGTCTTTATTGATCTTAGAGAGAGACATGGGTCAGTTGCCTCCTGTACGCAACCCCACTGGGAATCAAACCAGCTACCTTTTGGTGTGTGGGATGACACAATTCAATAAGCCACACCGGCAAGGGCACCCTGAACATACTTTTATTTTGAGTAGAAAAAGGATGAAGTTACCCAAAGGGCGGGGGCGGGGGGGGGGAAATAGCATGTAAATGAAGAATGTAAGCAAAGGAAGAATTTCCCAGAAAAGGTGTGATCTAGACTGGTTCAGGAATTGGCTGTGGCTGGGGCAAGACCTCTCCTGCCAGGTGAAAGGGAAAGCTGCGGACAGGAGTCCACAGGAGTGCGGAAGGGGCGAGGAGCAAGCAAAGGCAGGAGGCCCATTTGACTTTCAACCGGAAACCTGACACAGTGGTGGCCACAGGCTGAGACCTCTGGGGCTGGGGAAGGGTCACTGCCTGGAACCAAGCCTGGCCCCTAAGCAGCTCGTGCAGGACACAGCTGAGCTCAGGCGCCAGCAAGTGGAGAGACCAGTTAGGAGCACCCTCAGGGCCAGAGGATGAGGTTAAACTGAGGGTGGGTCGGGTCTGAGGGAGGGGCTGCAGTGACGAGAAAAGAACAGGACCAGGGACGGCTGGGTGTAGGAACGATGGCGGTGGAGGGGTGAGTTACTAGGGATGGATTCGGGAGATGGATACGATGAGAATGACCAGGACTGGGAATGGCTGGGGGAGGGGGGGTGGGGGGGAGAAGGAGGGGTAGGAATGATGGCGGTGGAAGAGTGAGTTACTAGGGATGGATTCGGGAGATGAATAGGACGAGAATGACCAGGACTGGGAATGGCTGGGGGAGTGGGGGGGTGGGGGGAAGAAGGAGGGGTAGGAATGATGGCGGTGAAGAGTGAGTTACTAGGGATGGATTCAGGAGATGAATGAGAAAAGAACAGGACTAAGGACGGCTAGGGGTGAGTCGTTCGGAGGCCACACCTAGCTTCTAACCTGCGTCAATGGCAGCACCACTCGCTGAAACTGGGGAGGTGCGAGGAGTGGGCAACGCCGTGGGTTCCACGCCAGGCACGTTGACTCTGGTGCCTCTGGACTTCCCAGAGGAGATGTGGGACTGAGGAGGGGGCAGAGGCTTGGCACAGACGCTGAGGGGCTGCCGATGAGCTGCAGAGACTCACAGGCTGGCTGAGCAGCCCAAGGGACCAACGGAAATGATTGCAGTGGCACCACGCGCACAGTGATGCCCCAGTGCCCCCCCTCCCCCACACACACAGAGCACATGTGGGGCAGGAATAGGGAGTGCTTGTGTTTCTGACTAACACTCAGGGGGTGGGTGGATGAAGAAGGTGGGACGGGGCAGGCAGGGTACAGCTGGAGAGAGGCACTGGAGAGAGAGAAAGCCCTTCCCTTGGAGTTCAGCGGGAAATGTGAGACACGTCACTCATGATAACAGGACACTGCCAACAGCTTGCTTCTCATGAGCCACTTGCTGTGGCTCAGACGCGGTGCTCTGCAGCTTCATGCATTACTGCATTCTGTAATCACGCCCCAAACAACCGGACAACAAAAATAAACACAAACAAACAAACAACCGGACAACAGAGACACCATTACTACCAGCATCTTCCAGGACAGACTGACTGCTGTAGACTACACTCACCAAAGCCGCTGCTCCTCACCGACACACAGCCTCGCCATGCTTCCCAGCCCACCCCCAGGTGCCCAAACACCCAGTTCTCGTCGGTGGGATGTAGGGGAACTGGTGTTTGCGGGAGGGGGTGATATCCTCCCTCCTCTCTCCAGTCTCCTCTGCCAGCTGGAGGACGTCAGCACAACCTGACAGCCACACAGACGACGGAACCAACTCGGGTCCTTCAGTAACGGCGCGCTCAGCTCCCTGCTGACCCCATTGGCCCCGCCAAGACAGAAAAAGAGCTGCTGTATGCAGAGCAGATTCTGGAGCCTGTCTGATCCGGAAGCTGGGTTTCACTTACACAAAGATATGAGATCATGCAATTTCGCTGTGGCACAGAGATGGTGATTGGCAAGCCAGGCTCTGAGCCCCAGACAGCTTAGCCCATACACCTCTGTCCTCCATGAAGTCAGAGGGCCCACAGGTCAAAGGTCTCCAAGGATTCCAAACCACCAGACAGGCCACAACACGAAGCTTCCCCAGGGAGCCACGGCCAGCGGTCTCCTGAAGGTCTCTGGGCGCAGGGTCTGCCATTGGCCAGGTCGGCTCCTACCTGGACAGGTGCCTCGGGAGAGATCTGTCTTCACCATCCACAGCTCCTGCCCCTGCTCCTGCCGGCACATCAGCTCAGGCCTGGGGACCGGGCACCCTGTTCATGGAGAACGAAAGAGGACATGAGGATATCTGTGAGAGGAAATAAAACCTCTCAATCGAGTCCGGGACTGCAGGATGGGGACAACCTCAGCAGGAAGCTGTTCCCATCCACACAAAAATGCCGCAAGACCTGGGAACCCAGGACACAAACGCCATCACTGAGACCCGAAGACTAGGCAGCGATGCTGGCTGTGTAGACAGCACCGTTCCCCTTGACCACGTCGCACAGATCCCAAGTCTGTTCGGTTGCTGCCCTGAACCGAGGAAAGGCACCCTTCCTTCCAGGTGTTCTCTCGTTAATCACACTGAGTGGGTCTGACCCACTCATGCACCCAACCCCTAGGACAGTGGTTGGTAAACTGTGGCTCGCAAGCCACATTCGGCTCTTTGGCCCCTTGAGTGTGGCTCTTCCACAAAATACCACGGCCTGGGCGAGTCTATTTTGAAGAAGTGGCGTTAGAAGTTTAAGTTTAAAAAACTTGGCTCTCCAAAGAAATTTCAATCGTTGTACTGTTGATATTTGGCTCTGTCGACTAACAAGTTTGCTGACCACGGCCCTAGGATGTCAGTTCTCAGGCAACCAAGACCAAGTCCCTGCAGGTGAGGCCTGGATCTCAGGAGATTAACTCCCCCTCCCCCAGAGGATTCTGGTGTCGACAGAGGGCTGAGAAGTCCTGGTCTCCATCAACTTGCAAGTGGCTAATAGTCTGAGGTAGCAGGTGACCTACACCGGCCACTCCGGCCACAAGGGGCTCTGCCGCTCTGCTTGTCCGGCAGCATCCTGGGACTGTGTGAGGTGACCTGCCTAAGGACCAGGAGGAAGCAGAGGCACTGACAGGGGGTTGGCACCCACCGAGACAGGAGCCAGCCCCACCGCTGAGCTTCATTAGTGTGGCAGTAACTTCCTGGAGGGTGAGGACCGAGCGGGTCTGTCACCTGCAGCCAAGCTCAGATGCAGGGAAAAGACACAGGATGTCTACAGAGACGTCGCTGAGAGGCACCACAACTTACAGAAGGCTCCCCTGGCAGATCCGGACCACAGCCCAGGACCCACGCGCTGTCACAAAGCACATGTTCACTGGGGCCTGCTGTCAGCTCAGAGCAGGGCTCCGGGATGGGGCAGAGGAAAGGTGAAGGAGAGGAGACCTTCCTTCAGCTCTGGCAGGAGTCCTTCTCCCTGTGACCTCAGGGCCTTTGCACGTGTCAGCTCTTCTACAGGAAAGCCGTTCTCGCCACACCTTGCTCCTCCTTGCTGTAACTCTTTGGGTCTCGGCTCAAGTGTCACTTGCTCCTGATGCTGAGGCACAAAAGAGGCTTAAACTGCTTCAAGGGCAAGTCCTGTCACTGCCGCTTGTCTTCCTGCCGTTGCAGTTTGCTCCTGACCCAGCAAGGTGTAAGGGACCCCATCCATGGAGACTGGTGGTTCAGTGTAGAATCAAACATCAAACATGGAGAGCAAGAAATACCTTGTCTTACTCCCCCTGAAACTGAGAGGTTTCTCAGTTCATTTGAGATTGTCTACCCCGGCCGGGAAGTTGGCCAAGTCTGAGTGCAGCTGCCGTCCACATTGTCCCAGTCTCTTCCCTAAGGCCCGCAGTCACACACTGGCTGCCGGAATGTCACCACACTCCCCAGATGCAAGCCCAGCCCCTCTGAGGAGGTGGGGACACCCTAGAAACCGGCCGCCACCCACAGCAGAGGCCACTTGGGACTGCCAGGAGCCTGTCAGGCAAACATTCAAATCAAAGAAAGAAAAATGGTCAGGGACAGAGAGGTAGCCCCTCCACCCCCACCTAACCCCCCAAAAGATTCTGTTTCAAAGGAAAGGGGAAAAGAAGAGGAGAAAACAGGGAAGAGGGATGAAGGGACTACTACGCTCAGGCTAGAGTCATCTCAGGAAGAGGCTGCTGCCTGGAGGCCCCAGGCCCTTCCCCACACACACTAAAAACCAAGCGTAGTCCTGCCGGTGTGGCTCAGTGGTTGACCACTGACCTATGAACCAGGAAGTCATGGTTCAATTCCTGATCAGAGCACATGCCCAGGTGGCAGGCTCGATCCCCAGTCAGGGGCGTGCAGGAGGCAGCCCATCAATCATTCTCTTTCATCAGAGATGTTTCTATCTCTCTCCCCCTCTCCCTTCCTCTCTGAAATCAATAAACAATCAAACCAGTAACAAAAAACTGACCCCGAGACACAAGGGGAAAAAACAAAGATAAATAAAACAATACAGCATGGCCCGGTCGGTGTGGCTCAGTGGCTGAGCATGGACCCACAAACCGAGTCACCAGTTGGATTCTGGGCTCGATCCCCAGTAGGGGGTGTGCAGGAGGCAGCCCCCTCTATCCCTCTCCCTTCCTCTCTCGGAAATCAATAAAAACATACAAAAAAACCCCACAACACAGTATGTAACTAAATTAACACCATCTACAACTTCACCCAATTAGAAGCCCAAAATTTATGTAAACACGCATATAATTTATATAAGAAATTACATACAATAATTACGTTCAGCATAGGCTTAAAAAACCTACACGCTAAAACATTTTCTATTACAAAACACAAGGCACTGATTGGCTGTTGTGCCTCTACAACACAGGCTCCAAATTAACTTTAGAATTGGCTAAAATGTATCAATACACAAACTTCATGAATTTAATACTGGGCTCAAGTCAGTTATAGCTTGGGGGGGGAGGGGGTCCCACTAAATGTAAACACTGTGCTCCCCAAACTTAAAAAGCAACTAACAGGAAAAAATGGTATGCCTCACTTTAACTGTAGCTTTGCCTAAATTTCCCGAAGTGCCCATTGTCAGGAAATCTCCCTTACTGGGCACAGATGCTCTGACACAATACAGCATTAAAATAAAATGTTGGCGCTTATAATCTAGCTGGGAAAATGAGACCCCAGGCCCAACTGTAGTTAAACAGCCCTGGTCAGGAACGCAGTGGTTAGAGCATCAGCCAGCACACCAAAGGGTCTAAGGTTCAATTCCCAGTCAAGGGCATGCACCTGGGTTGCAGGTTTGACGCCCCCCCCCCCCCCCCCCCGTTATGGTCGGGGTGCATCAGGGAGGCAGCCAGTTGATGTTTCTGTTTCTCTCCCCCCTCACTCCCACTCTCTAAAAAGCAAAGGGAAAATATCCTAAGGTGAGGATTAAGTGGTGAAACAGCCCTCTGGTGTGTTCCACCTGCAGGAAGCTTGCCCTCTCCTTGGCTCAGGCCCCTCCAGATGCCCGGTGCTGGAGGTCACCTCTCCCCCAGAATCCCTGGCTACTGGGAGCCCTGGGGCTTAGTGAACGGTCATCCGAGTCATGGACTATGAGACCCTGCCCGCCACCACAGGGAGTCAGGGAGTGTGGTGCTGCTCTCCACCCCTAGCCAGAACGTCCCAGATTAAAAATGAAAGGAGCATCGTTTGTTGTATATATTTTAAATATCTTTTTATTGATTTCAGAGAGGAAAGGAGAAAGAAAAACATCCATGATGAGAGAGAATCATGGATCGGCCGCCTCCTGCACACCCACTACTGGGGATCGAGCCCGTAACCCGGGCATGTGCCCTTGACCGGAATGGAACCAGGGACCCTTCGGTCCACAGGCCGACGCTCTATCCACTGAGCCAAACTGGCCAGGGTGATCTTTATTATCCTTTCTGTCGCCCTGTTAAGGAGCTGATTTTTGGAATCAACCACAGGACTAAAGGATTAGAACGGCAGCCCACCCCTTGACCCTGGTGGTGAGAGGAGGCTTCCAGGCTGGTTGGCGCTGAGGTGCGGGAGGGTGATCAGCCGAGGGCAGGAAAGCCCCGCTCCCGTCCGACATGCCTGGCCCTGTGCTCCCATGTGCCCTTCCGGTTGCAGCCTTTATCATAACCAGGTAACAGTGAGTGACGCGCTGTCCTGAGTCCTGAGAACTGTTCTGGCAAATTACCAAAACTCGAGGGGTCATGGGAACCTCCAATTTATAGCCAGATGTGCAGGACGGGGGACAACCCGGGTTGTGACCCAACTCAGCCATTCTGAACAGCATGACAGGAGCAGACCCAGGAGGCAGGGCACAATCCCGGGGGTCCCCAGCTCCTGTATCAGTCCCTCAGGGCACGACGGGACGCCCCACCTCTGGTTCTGCACAATGCCCCCATTCTCTCCCACCACGTTTGAGGAGCCAGAGGAGACCATGGAGACCAGCAGAGGGGAGTCTAGAACATGACTGAGGCCGGGGAGGAGGAAAGAGGGCTCCCGAGACCTTCATGACCAGCCAGGCCCGGAGGCAGACGTGGGATACGGAAGTGGCAGGTCCCCCACTGAGGGGGAGGACTCACCCAGAGATGCCAGGAGCCTGCAGTTTTCCAGCATCACCTCCTGGTACAGGGTCCTCTGGGCCATGTCCAGCTGCCCCCACTCCTCCTGGGTGAAGGTCACAGCCACATCCTCGAAGGTCACAGACACCTGGAAAGTAAGACGGAGGTCACAGTGATGGCCTTGGGGCTGCTGATGGGATCAGCGATCGTCTCTGCGTCGTGGTCAAGGGGCAGATGTCGAGGCCCAGACCACCACGCACCTGCTGGGGCCGAGCTCTGTGCTCGCTCACAGGGACGGCAATGCTGTGGGTGCAACACAGTCACATAGGAGAAGCCTCCTGGGCAGGAGCTGAGCCGATGTAAACTGACACAAGACAATGGAACGTCATATAGGTGGTGAGGCAGACAGGAGGGCTCCAGGACGAGAGGGATGAGGAAGTTACAACATCCGTGATGGTAACCACAGGTGTCTCTGAGCCTCCCTGATCCTGCAACTGCCTCCCCGAGCTGAGGGCTCCACTTCCTGGTCAAAGGGACTGAAAGTCCCCAGTTCCATCTCCTTGGTTTGCTCCCAAACTCATTTTTAAAAAAACTTCAATATTTTTTTAAGAGGAAGGAAGGGAGAGGGAGAGAGAAACATCACAGTGAGAGCGGACCTTTGCTGCCTCCTGCACAACCCCAACCAGGGATGGAGCCCACAACCCAGGAAGTGCCCTGGCAGGGATGGAACGGCACCTCTCGGTGCACTGGACAACGCCCAACCTGGGGCCAGGGCTGCGCCCACACTCCTGAAACCCGATGCCTGCCAGCGTGTTACCTGGGGGACATCACTCCTCTGAGCTGCGGTTCCTGGGTCCGTAAGTGCCCACTTCCCATAACATCTGTGACGGAAGTGGCGCTCGCTGTGCTTGGCGGTTTTATTAACTCCCACAGCCCGAGGCAAACCCTCATCCCCTCTGTGGGAGCCGGTGACCCGGCCTGAGTGAGTCCCCCAGTTCGCCCGAGGGACTTACGTCTCACAAACCAGAGACAAGACTTTATCACAGGTTCCTTCCACAGGGTCCAACTGAGTAACCTGACCTCCTCCACTACCAAAGCGAAGCCCTGGCCGGGGTGGCTCAGTGGATGGAGCGTCCACCTGCGGACTGAAGGGTCCTGGGTTCAATTCTGGTTAAGAGCACATGGCTGGGTTATGGGGTTGATCCCCAGTGAGGGGCGTGAAGGAGGCAGCCAATCCATGATTTTCTCTCATCATGGATGTTTTTCTCTCTCTCTCCCTTCCTCTATGAAATCAATAATAAAAAATTTTTTTTTAAAAAGTGGATACATGATAAGGAGGCCGTGAAGCATTTACACCCATTTAAAAAATACATATTTTTATTGATTTCAGAGAGGAAGGGAGAAGGAGAGGGAGAGATAGAAACATCCATGATGAGAGAGAATCATGGATCGGCTGCCTCCTGCACACCCCCCACTGGGGATGGAGCCCGCAACCCGGGCATGTGCCCTTGACGAGAATGGAACCCGGGACCCTTCAGTCCGCAGGTGGACGCTCTATCCACTGAACAACACCGGCCAGGGCCACCCCCATTTCTGCTGTGGAATCCTTTCTGTCACCCCTAAAACGGTCAGGAGAGCAGAGCCTCCCCGCGGACCTCCCAGGAGAAACACCTGTAAGAGCAGCCCCTACCTGCTCATGTCCGGCCCTGGATCCGCTCCCCACACCCCCTGGGCCTCCCGAGCGACTCCCGGGGAGATCCCACAGCAAAGCACCAGCCTCTTCTCCTTCCTGAACCCCGACAGCACTGACCCCCGAGGCCAGGAGATTCGAGGGGCGCAAACCGCGAAGGATATACCGGGGCGTGTGTTGGCTGAGCTGGGCAACCCCCGCTGACCATCACCCACTGTCACCCTCCCAGCCGCGTCTCAGCAGCGGCGGGCAGCAAGGCAACCGCCCTCCCGCCCCGCCCCTCCTGAAACCACCCACACACCTCCCCTGGGTCGGGGGGCGCTTCTGCCTGGAAATGCCCGCTTCTCTCTCCCTGGCCCCGATGCCCAAGGTCACGTCACGCGTGGGAGGAGGGCCGGCAGGTGGGCTGGGCCGGATCCCCGCAGGACGCCGTGGGGTTGGGGTTTATGACCGCATCGTCCCTTCTTCCGTCGGTGGACCCGCCCCCCACAACGCCCTGGGTCTCCCCCCGACTCCCAGGAGATGCCACCACAAAGCATTCGCCTCGTTTCCTTCCTGAACCCCGACAGGACTGAGCCCCGAGGCCAGGCTGCGTCAGGAGCGCAAACCGCGAAGGATACAACCGGGGCTCGGTGACCCGCTGTCAGGAGGCCCCACGGCGTCAGGGCCCGGGACAAGCTAAGTGGCGACCCGGGTCCCCCTGCTGGGTCCCGGGGACACGCGACACCTGCCACGCACGTCAAAGTGGCGGGGGACCCGGCTCCCAGCCCGTCGGTTCCGAAATCCCCGTCCACTCACCTGCGCGGGGCGGGTCGGCGCCGCCGCCGCCGCCGCCATCGTGCGAGCCTGCGCTTCGAGCGACGCGGGGACAGGCGAGCACCCGGCGATCTCGGCCGGCCACCGTCGCGCTCCGAGCCGCGATGTCCTCCGCGCACAGGGCGCCGCCCTCAGCGACCGCCGGAGTGAAGGGCGGGCGCACAGGCCCCCGGGAGGCTCGGGCCTGCCGGACAACAGGCCAAGCGCCCGTTGCGGGGAGTCACCGCGCGGACACCGGCGCCGAGGTGAGGCCTGTCGGCCGCCCCTGCCCTGGAAGGCCGCCGACGAAGAGCCTGACAAGAAGCGCTGACCCCACGCTCAGCCAGTCAGGCCCCGCCGGGACCCCACCGCTGAGGCAAATGGCGTCCGCGGAGAAAAACCCGGAAGTCCCACCCACGTACAGGAACTTCCGGAAAATGCCACCCTATCCCGGGCCATCATTGGCCAGCGTCAGGCTCACAAAACACGGCCTCCTGGGTAACGTAGTTCCCCCGCCTCCCTCTAGCCAACGACGCGAGGAACGCCTTAACCAGGACGTCGTTCTTCGAGTGAAAGACGCACCGGCTACCGAAGCTGAGGGGGAATGGAGGCTCTGGAGGCAGGGGACTTCGCCCCAGTTCCGGACAAGTGTAAGGGCGCGGGGCTGGTCCCGGGGCTCACCTGGCGCCTCCCCCATTCCCGCTACCTCCTTCCCAGATTGGCTCCTGGAGAGACAGCGACGTGAAACGTAACTGAAAAAGCCTCCTGAGGAGGACGCCGGAAGTCCCGCCTCCCATACCTTGCGCACCTGGCGCCCACCTGGGATTTGTCCGTACAGGAACTGCCGAACCACGCCCTTCAGCTGACGCCCGAACTGCCGAACCACGCCCTTCAGCTGACGCCCGAACTGCCGAACCACGCCCTTCAGCTGGCGCCCGAACTTCCGAACCACGCCGTTGGGCCCCAGTCCCTCGAGGGATGGATTTGCCTCGGGAGGCCCGAGGGGAGAAGGCCGGGAGAATGCAGGCCTCCCGCCTCCGGCGCCGTCCATTCGGAATCTCTGAGGCCACCAAGGCTGCCCGCCTTGGGAGAGAGTTGGCGCCTGGATCTGTGAACGGGAGGGTCACCTCACCCGGTGGCTTCAAGGCATGGCACTGGGTGAGACCCGCGAGGAAAGGGGTGTGGACTGGAGAGGAGAACGGACAGAGCTGGAACCCCGGACCGGCCCGACTTCATTCAATGGCTGATGACAGGCAACCGACAAACTCATGTTGGTTAGGGCTTCTGACGGCCACCCGGAGGCGTATTAAGCCATCGTAGAAGTCACCATTGGGGATGGTGGTTTTTTGTTTTTGTTTAATATATATTTTATTGATTTTTTACAGAGAGGAAGGGAGAGGGATAGAGAGTTAGAAACATCGATGAGAGAGAAACATGGATCAGCTGCCTCCTGCACGCCCCCTACTGGGGATGTGCCCGCAACCCAGGTACATGCCCTTGACCGGAATCGGACCTGGGACCCTTGAGTCCGCAGGCCGACGCTCTATCCACTGAGCCAAACCGGTTAGGGCTTGTTTTGTTTTTTAAATATATATTTTTTTATTGATTTCAGAGAGGAAGGGAAAGAGAAACATCAGTGATGAGAGAGAATCACGGGTTAGCTGCCTCCTGCCGCCCCGCACTGGGCATCCAGCCAGCAACTCAGGCCCGTGCCCTTGGACGGCTGATGCTCTATCCACTGAGCCAAACTGACTAGGGATTGTTTTGTTTTGTTTAATAACGAGCGAAGAGAATGAGATGCGTCTCCCATGATTTGAAGATGCATATGAATTGAGAAATGGAATCAGAGAGTGCAGAAAAAGCCCTTAAGGATTTTTTGTTTTTGTTTTTTTGGCCATAGCCGGATTGGCTCAGTGTTGGCCTGCGGATCAATGGTTCCCAGATTCAGCCCTAACCGGTGTGGCTCAGTGGATAGAGCGTCGGCCTGCGGACTGAAAGGTCCTGGGTTCAACTCCGGTCAAGGACATGTACCTGGGTTGTGAGCACATCCCCAGTAGGGGGTGTGCAGGAGGCAGCTGATCGATGTTTCTAACTCTCTATCCCTCTCCCTTTCTCTCTGTAAAAAATCAATAAAATATTTTTAAAAAAAACCCACAAAGGGTCCCGGGTTCGATTCCTCGGTTGCAGGCTGCTCCCCGCCCCAGCCGTGGTCAGGGCACTTGCAGGAGGCAACCAATGCATGTTCATGTGTTTCTCTCACATCGATGTGTCTCTCTTTTCCTTTCTCTTCCACTCACTCTAAAAATCAACGGAAAAATATCCTCGGATGAGGATTAACAAGGAAAAAATGCTTTAAAAGTAAATTAAAATAGAACCAGAGTCATGAAAACATGGAACAGATGTGAGAGAAGTATGTTGACAGGATGTGAATTAGATTGAGGGTTGAGGAGTATTGATCAGTTTTGCAAGAACTAGTAGAACATACACTTAATAAATACATGGTTTCCCCCAAAAACATTACACATACTTTGAATAATGATAAAGGCAGTGTTTATTAAAATGTCACTTTCAAAATGGAGCTATCAGCTGTTAAAGTGTGGATACATTTTGGAGGGGACACCCTGTGTTGTGTGTATGTGTGCATACCTATATGCATACATAGGCGTGTATGTGTAGTATACATGTAAAAGTTTATTTCAAGGAATTGGCTTATGATTGTGGGCCTGGCAAGTCCAAAGCCATAGGATAGGGTAGAGGGCAGACTCTCAACTCTTCAGCCAGAGCCAAACTCTTCAGCTGCATTCTGGAGGCTGAATTTCTCACTCATGGTAACCTTCCTTTTTCTCTCAAGGCCTTTCAGCTAGGTAGATAAAGCCCACCCAATGTTATCGAGATAAAATCCTTTGCTTACAGTCAGCTGATTGCAGATGGTAAGCACATCTACAAAATTCTTTCAGTGCAACACCCAGTTTAGTGTAAGGACATACTTTTGTCTAACCAGATCAAATCTGGTATTGATCCATCGTTAACGATGGATTATATTACACATGATGGGTAATGTAGTATGATCCACTTGGATCTATTAATTTAATATTAAATTACCATATGGAGCCCTGACCAGTTTGGCTCAGTGGACAGTGTCGGGCTGTGGACTGAAAGGGTCTGGTCCAGGGCATGTACCTTGGTTGTGGGCTTGATCCCCAGTAGGGGGCATGCAGGAGGCAGCTGATTGATGTTTCTCTCATTGATGTTTCTGACTATCCCTCTCTGTAAAAAATCAATAAAAATCTTTTTAAAATTACCATAATTGGAATGCCATGGGTGTCCTTGTGGCTAACAAAGAAATGTGATTAGGGCTTTTTATATCTTTTAAAAAATACGTATTTTATTGATTTTTTTATAGAGAGGAAGGGAGAGAGAGAGAGGGTTAGAATCATCGATGAGAGAGAAACATCAATCAGCCGCCTCCTGCACACCTCCCACTGGGGATGTGCCCGCAACCAAGGTACATGCCCTTGACCGGAATCGAACCTGGGACCCTTGAGTCTGCAGGCCAATGTTCCATCCACTGAGCCAAACCAGTCAGGGCTTTTTATACCTTTTTAAAATATATATATTTTTATTGATTCCAGAGGGGAAGGGAGAGAGAGAGAGAAACATCCATGATGAGAGAGAATCATTGATCGGCTGTCTCCTGCACGCCCCACTCTGGGGATGGAGCCCACTACCGAGGCATGTGCTCTTGACTGGAATCGAACCTGGAACCCTTTGGTCCACAGGTCAATGCTCACTGAGCCAAACCGCTAGGGCTATTTATTGACTGATTTTGGAGAGAGAAACTGTGTTTGTTCCACTTCTCATGCATTCATTGGTTGCATCTTGTATGTGCACTCACCGGGGATGGAACCCACAGCCTGGGCGTAGCCTGATGATGCTCTGACCACCAGAGCTCCCTGGCCAGGGCTCATTCAAGATTTTCTGAGTCTGTAAACTGCCTCAAGTCTGGGCATTGATTGCCACGCTGTGGCTGTCTGTCTTTATGATCTGGGTTAGGTTTTGTTCGCTTAAACCTAGAGCGTTCTGTTACACAGATGCAGTGAGCGTTGAGTAGGCTGCTTACATATTTTGCTTCTAGGAACACCGTGAGGAACCAGCCGGCGCCATAGGTCTGTCACCTCGGGCCGTTCTGGTCGCTGCCTTGGCTGTTGACACCTGGGGTTAACCACAGCCACCTTCCTTTCGGCAATGGAGGGCCGCGCTTGGCTCCCAGCGGGGGTGAGTAGGTCTTTTCCCTTTAAAAAAATGTCACTGAGTTTATCGGGGTGACATTGGTCAATAACATTATATAGATTTCAGGTATACAGTTCTTATTTTATTTTTTGTTTACAGATTTTAAAATTTTATTTATTGTTGCTTAAAGTATTACAAACGGTAGTACACGTCTCCTTGTCTCCCATTAGCTCTACAACACGTCATCTGTATATTGTCTTGTGTGTTGACGACCCCACGTCTAGTCTCGTTCCATTGCCATCTATCCGCCCTTTACCCTCTCCCATCCCCCCCACCCCTCTTTTCCTCTGTAATCACCATGCTGTTGTCTAGGTCTAGGAGGTTGTGGGTTTTTGTGTGTGTGTGTGTTTTTTTCCACTGAGCCCCACAGTGAATAGGTCCTAAATGCCAAACCCACTGTAACACTCGAATCTCCCTAAGCCTTCGAATCCCTCCTCTGCATCAAACCAAGGGAGGTTGGGCATTTCCCATTCGCTCATCTTTCGGTCTGTGGTTCAGCCAACCGCACTGTTACAGCCCTTTCTGCGCCCTGAGCTGCCACATAAGATGCGGAATCTCTGCTCTGGGAGCCCCTGCCCATAGATTCAGCCGGATCCAACTTGACACCCCTTCCCCCGTGCCCCACCTCCTCAAGTCTCCCTTCTACAGAAAGACTCCAGCAGTTCTTTTTTAAAAATTTTAAATATATTTTATTGAATTTTTTACAGAGAGGGAGAGGGACAGAGAGTTAGAAACATCAATGAGAGAGAAACATCGATCAGCTGCCTCCTGCACACCCTCTACTGGGGATGTGCCCGCAACCAAGGTACATGCCCTTGACCAGAATCGAACCTGGGACCCTTCAGTCTGCAGGCCGACGCTCCATCCACTGAGCCAAACTGGTTAGGGCTCGAGCAGTTCTTTTGGAGTTTAATGCACCTGCTCATGGTCACACTCAGTACCTCGGCTTTTGGGACCTGCTGGGTCTGGGGTCTGGTTATGGACCTACAGTCAGTGAGGAGTGCGGGGGCTGGGCCCCCACGGAGGATCAGCACACTGCCTTCCTGGGCCACGGCCTCAGGGACCACTAGGGTCTCCTCAGGCTGCGCCATGTTAATTCCCTCAGCGGTGGGAAGGCGGATACCACTGAGGGAATTATGTCTAATTCAATGTCAATGATAGCTTCCCATATGGGAGGAGAGGCCTTTACCACTGACAGAAAAAAGAATCATCAGAATATAGGGTCTCAGTGCTTCAATGCCCCTATATCCCCCATTTTCATCAAGGTTTTCCCACATATCCCTACCCCAGCTTCCCCGACCCCATTATTTCATAATCCTTGGCCTCATTTTATTATTATTATTTTTGAATCCTCGTCTGAGGGTATTTTTTCCATTGATTTTTAGAGAGAGTGGAAGGGGGAGAGAGAGAAACATCGATGCGAGAGAGATACATCAATTGGTTGTCTTCCCACATACGCCCCAACCAGGGCCAGGGCCAGGGATCAAGCCTGCAACCAAGGTACATGCCCTCGCCCTAGCTGGTGTGGCTCAATGGATAGAGCATCGGCCTGCAGACTGAAGGGCCCTGAAACACCAATCAGCTGCCTCCTGCACACCCCCTACTGGGGATGTGCCCACAACCAAGGTACATGCCTTTGACCGGAATTGAAGTCTGCAGGGGGACCCTTGAGTCCGCAGGCTGATGCTCTATCTACTGAGCCAAACTGGTTAGGCCCCCTCTAGTATTGCTCCTGAGGTGGTAGCCTCACTTGCCTCCCCCTAACCCTGGTGCTCATTTAAAGAATCCTTTTAGCCGCGCTGGCGGGGCTCAGTGGTTGAGCATTGACCTATGAACCAGGAGGTCACGGTTCGATTCCCGATCAGGGCACATGCCCGGGTTGCAGGCTGGATCCCCAGTGTGGGGCGTGCAGGAGGCAGCGGATCCATGATTCTCTCTCATCGTGGATGTTTCTAACTCTCTCTCCCTCTCCCTTTCTCTCTGAAATCAAATAAAATTAAAAAAAAAAGAACCCGTTTATTTTAAGAAAAAAGATAATAAGACCATCACTTCTAAAGGTAAGGGAAGAGCATGAAGAAACAGTTTTAAGAAGAATATATAGGTATGTTATGAACATCGAAAAAAAGGTGTGTAAATGCAGTAGCACTCAGAAATGCTTTTGGGATGGTTTAGGTGTATAGGGTTGCTGTACATTTTTCTTTCTTTTTTTTAAAAAAAATATATTTTATTGATTTTTTTACAGAGAGGAAGGGAGAGGGATAGAGAGTTAGAACATCGATCAGCTGCTCTCAACCAAGGTACATGCCCTTGACTGGAATCGAACCTGGGACCCTTCAGTCCGCAGGTGGACGCTCTATCCACTGAGCCAAACCGGTCAGAGCCATTTTTTTCAATTTGTTGCTGCTGTGTTTTTGTTTTTGTTTTTTCTTTTAAAAAGAGAGAGGAAGGGAGAGGGAGAGAGAAACATGAATCTGAGAAACATCTACCAGTTGCCTCCCATATGCACCCCAACCGGGGATCGAACCCACAACCTGGGTATGTGCCCTGACCAGGCATCAACCCGCCACCTTCCGGTGCCCGGAACAAGACGCTCAGCCCACTGAGCAACACCAGCCGAGGCAACATTTTTAAGTTTTTTTATGTTTAGACACGGAATCGTGAATTTATTCGTGATACCCAGTCCAACGAAAGTTTCACGTGAGGAACTTGCAAAGGTGTGTACGGGGGGCTCTCCAAGGTCTACGCTGTGAAGTAATATTGGTAGAAGATGTTAGAGTCGGGAACGCCGTTCCGGAGTCTGGGGGCCTCTCATCTGACGTGGTATCTGCATGAGTAAAAGTAGATTCACAGAAGAAAAGGCGTCCACTCTCCCTTCCTGCCCTGCTCGCCCAGCTGTGTGCGTCTCCTAAACCTCAAGGGACCCCGTGAGGCTTGCAACCAGGGACAGCGCCAGTGTGTCCCCCAGTGGTGACCCCCTGACCCTGGCCCCTGGCCCCCCCCTTTCTTTGACTTCGTAGTGAGCCAGAGCGGCCCGGCCGGGGCTCATTTCCCCACCTAGTCCCTCTCCTATGGCTTCCTTATCCTAGGCCCGTGGTTGGAAACGGCGGCTCGCGAGCCACATGCGGCTCTTTGGCCCCTTGAGTGTGGCTCTCCCACAAAATACCACGGCCTGGGCGAGTCTGTTTTGAAGAAGTAGCATTAGAAGAAGTTTAAGTTTAAAAAATGTGGCTCTCCAAAGGAATTTCAATCGTTGTCGTGTTGATATTTGGCTCTGTTGACTGATGAGTTTGCCGACCACTGGCCTAGGCCCTTCCCTGTTTCGCTGTCCCCAGCTTTTTTTTTTTTTTTTAAGGGTACGATCCTTCTTTATATATTTACTAGAGGCCTGGTGCATGAAAATTCGTGTACTCGGGAGGGGGGGTCCCTCATCCCGGCCTGCTCCCTCTCACAGTCCGGGACCCCTTGGGGGACGTCCACCTGCCGGCTTAGTCCAGCTTCCCGTGGGATCAGGCCTAAGCTGGCAGTCAGACATCCCTCTGGCAGCCCGGGAGCCCTTGGGATGTTCACTGGCCGGCTTAGGCCACAGTTGGACATCCTTAGTGCTGCCGAGAGGCGGGAGAGGCTCCCACCGCCACCGCTGCGCTCACAGCTGTCAGCCCGGCTTGTGGAAGTGCACTGACCACCAGGGGGCAGCTCCTGCATTGAGTGTCTGCTCCCTGGTGGTCAGTGCACGTCATAGCGACCGGTTGTTCCCAGTTGTTTTGCCGTTAGGGTCAATTTGCACATTACCCTTTCATTATATAGGATTTTTTAAATGGACTTCAGAGAGGGAGAGGGAGGGAGAGAGAGAAACATCAGCGATGGAGGGGGCATCAGCTGCTCCCTGCACACCCCACACTGGGGATGGAGCCCGCAACCCGGCATGTGCCTTGACCAGGAATCGAACCCTGACCTCCTGGTTCATAGGTCGACGCTCAACCACTGAGCCACAGCAGCTGGGCTCACTGTCCCCAGCTTCAATAAACGTACTCGAAAATTAAAAAACAAAAAGAAAAGGAGTCCCATCGCGTCCTTCTTAGATTCTGTCATTTCTGTCTAAGAAAGGAATGGGTTGCCCTGGCCGGTTCAGTTCAGTGGATAGAATGTGGCCCGAGGACTGCAGCGTCCCGGGTGCGATTCCGGCCAAGGACATGTACCTTGGCCACAGGCTCAATCCCTGGCCCTGGTCAGTGTGAGTGTGAGAGGCAGCCAATCGGTAGGTCCCTCTCAGATCGATGTTTCTCTCTTTGTCTCTCCCCCTCCCTTCCACTCTAAAAAAAAGCAATGGGAAAATATCGTGAGCCCTGGCCGGTGTGGCCTGGGGGGTGAGCATCCCCCCAACCACCAAGAGGTTACCTGGTTTGATTCCAGGTCAGGGCACTTGCCCAGGTTACGGGCTCCATCCCCAGGAGCGGGCGTGCAGGGGGCAGCTGATGGCTGTTTGTCTCTCATCAGTGATTCCCTCTCTCTCCTTTCCCCTCCTCCGGGGAAAACAAAGGGCTCAGGTGAGCATTCACAAGTACAAATTGATGGGATTAGGAGAGGTGGGATGTGTAGGATTAGCCCGTACCAGGGAGAGCCTGCGTACAAAACCCGCTGACCGCCAAGCCAAGTCTTTCCTGGTCGCAGACCGAGACTCCTGCCAACTGACATGGCTCACAACAGCCCTCCCGACTGTAAGTGCACCCCTTGGCGAGGGTCTCCGCGCCGGCGGTGCGGGGAGAGATTGGGCTCGAAACCCCTGGGCTTGTCGGAAGCTGGGCAGCTCCACGGCCGGGGGGAGGGAGAGCCGGTTTCTGGCGTGCACTGCGAATGCCGGCCACTGTCCATACGTTTGGAGCACTGGGAACATCACGGACACACCGACGCCCGAGACCCAAGCAGCGGCCCAGCCGGCCAGCGTGGCTCCGTGGCTGAGCATCGACCTGTGAACCAGGAGGTCACGGTTCCATTCCCGGTCAGGGCACAGGCCCGGGCTTCGGGCTCCATCCCCAGAGTGGGGCGTGCAGGAGGCAGCTGATCCATGATTGTCTCTCATCATGGATGTTTCTCTCCCTCCCTCCCTTCCTCTCCTTTCCTGTCTCTCTAAAAATCAATAAAAACAGTTTTTCTAAGATTGTAAATGGGTGTTGAGATCAAACAATTGAATTAGTGAGCTAGGGCTGTTTACTAGAGAACATTGTGAAACAGTTTTTAAAATTCTTTTCTCTGTCTGTTCCTTAGTCACACACAGCGGAGTTAATTATACTAGTGAAGTCTGGCATTGGATGGTGGGCCAGAACAAAGCCAACATGCTGTTGTTAGCCTCGCCCTAGGCCAGTGGTCGGCAAACTCATTAGTCCGCAGAGCCAAACATCAACAGGGCAACGATGGAAATTTCTTTGGAGAGACAAATTTTTTAAACTTAAACTTCTTCTTACGCCACTTCTTCAAATTAGACTCGCCCAGGCCGTGGTATTTTGTGGAAGAGCCACACTCCAGGGGCCAAAGAACCGCAGGTGGCTCGCGAGCCGCAGTTTGCCGACCACGGCAAGTCTAGGATATTTTTTTCCATTGATTTTAAAAATACATATTGATTTCAAAGAGGAAGGGAGAGGGAGAGAGAGAGAAATATCACTGAGCCAAATTGGCTAGGGCTCCATTGATTTTTAAAAATATATATATTTAAAAATATACATTTTTATTGTTTTCAGAGAGGAAGGAAGAGGGGAAGAGATAGAAATATCAATGATGAGAGAGAATCAATCATTGACCAGCTGCCTCCTGTACACCCCCTACTGGGGATCGAGCCAGCAACCCAGGCATGTGCCCTTGACCGGAATCGAACCCAAAACCCTTCAGTCCATGCGCGGACGCTCTAACCACTGAGAAACCGGTCAGGGCTAAGTTTTATTCTTTATCCACTTTGTTTCCTTAACCGCTCCTCTTCATTTCCACCTTATCCGCTGGCATCCGTGACGAGAGAGAGCCATCCGATCGGCCGCCTTCTGCACGCCCCACCCTGGGGATCGAGCCCCGAACCTGGGCATGTGCCCAGGCTGGAAATCTAATCAAGACCTCCTGGTTCATGGGCCGACCTTCAACCACTGAGCAACACCGGCTGGGCACTGCTCAGTTTTTTATGTGGATGAGTAAATTTATGATCTTCATCCTTTAAAAAAATTTTTTTTATTGATTGATTTTTAGAGAGAGGTGAGAGAAAAACATTGATCGATAGCTATTAGTTGCCTCCTGCACACACCCCGACCGGGGATGGAACCTGCCACCTGGGATGGTGCTCCAACCAAGTGAGCCACCTGGCCAGGACCCCCCCCAGTGTTTTAAAAAATGTTCTGGGAACTGATCCCCCTCCTCCCTCTCCTCCTCCCCCTGCCCCTTCCCTCCTCCTCCTCCTCCTCTCTCTCCTCCTCTCCATCCCCTCCTCCCCCCCATACTGGTTTGGTGGTGATGACCTCCTTTAGCCTTTTCTGGTCTGTGAAGCTGTTTATCTGACCTTCAATTCTAAATGAGAGCTTTGCTGGGTAGAGTACTAGGTGTACCAGTTAATAATGGCGGACTTTGTAATCAAACAAAACATGATAATTTCAAGGGAAACATCAAAAGTGCTTTATTCAAAGTAATGTCCATCGCTAGCTGCACATTTCCCCCATCTTTCTGGTAATTGGTGGATACCATCCCAGTAGAACTTTTCCCATTTTGAGGCAGACCATTCAGAGACCCAATTTTCCACTTCTTCGTATGTCTTGAAGGGCTGCTCAGAAAGTGCGTGTGCCATCGATCGGAACAAGTGGTCATCTGAAGGAGCAAGGTCTGGTGGGTTCATACTTCCCAGGCAAGATCTCTTAACGTGTCTTTAACTGGCTTTGAAGTGTGTGATGGTGCATCATCATGAAGCAAAATTACTTTGCCCTGTCTTCTGGCTCATTCTGGTTGTTTCACAATCAAAGCTGGTTCAAATTGATCATTTGTTGTCGGTAGCGATCAGTATTAATGGTTTCACCTGGTTTTAAAAGCTAATCATACACCACACCTTCCTGATCCCATCAAACGCAGAGCATTGTCTTCTTTCCAAAGCGATTTGGCCTTGCAGTCAATGTTGATGGTTGACCTGGATCAACCCATGATTTTGTGCATTTGGGATTCTCAAAATAAATCCACTTTTCATCGCCAGTCACAATCCGATGCAAAAAACACTTCTTCCATGCCGTTGAAGCAACATTTTACTGATGACTTTTCGGTTCTCCATTCGTCTGTTGTTCAGTTGACGTGGCACCATTTTCCTTCCTTTAACATCTCTCCCATGGCTTGTAAACGATCGGAAACTGTTTGCTGAGCAACGTCTAATCTTTCTGCAAGTTGTTTATGAGTTTGACACCCATCTTCATCCAATAATATTTGTCATTGTTGGTCTTCAAACTTTTTCGGTTGACCTGGACATTCTTTGTCTTTCACATCGAAATCATCCCTTTTAAAGCGTTTAAACCAGTGTTCACAAGTGTCTTGAGATGGAGCATATTCACCATAAGCTTCCCAAAGTATTCAGCAGCACTTTTCTTCAAAATAAATGAATTAAAACGTCCCACAAATACTCTTTTTTTTTGGCAGAAATTTGACATTTTTAAGTGTAAAAATATCTATGATGTTAACATCATAAGAAAACTTGACATATGAAGTTTTGAAGCTTGTTGTCAATACAACAAAATAGCATACATATCAAATCGCATTATATCAACATATGTGTAACTCCATCTAGCGAAAAAAATTCGCATTATTAACTGTTACACCTGGTAATCTTGGTTGTAGGTCATTGCTGTTCATCACTTGGCTTATTTCTTGCCACACCCTTCTGGCCTGCCACATTTCTTTCTTTTTTTTTTTTTTAAATATATTTTATTGATTTTTCACAGAGAGGGAGAAGGAGAGAGTTAGAAACATCAATGAGAGAGAAACATTGATCAGCTGCCTCCTGCACACCTCCTACTGGGGATATGCCTGCAACCAAGGTACATGCTCTTGACCAGAATTGAACCTGAGACCCTTGAGTCTGCAGGCCGATGCTCGATCCACTGAGCCAAACTGGTTAGGGCTGGCATGCCACATTTCTGTTGAGAAGTCAGCTGAGAGTCATATGGGTGCTCCCTTGTAGGTAACCATTTTTCTCTTGCTGCTTTTAAGATTTTCTCTTTGTCTTAGCCCTTGGCATTTTAATTTTAATGTGTCTTGGTGGGCCCCCTTGGGTTCCTCTTGTTTGGGACTCTCTGGGATTCCTGAACTTGTAAGTCTATTTCTGTCACCAGGTGGGGGAAGTTCCTGTTCTGATGGCACACAGTCCAGTTCCTCCCCATCTGTCCCTGGTTCCCCAGTGCTGGAGCTGCCACCCGATGCCGCCACCCAGCGCTGGAACTCAGAGGGAGCAGGACCAGGTAAGTTTGTGCACTGGCCCATTAAGAGGAACTGCCTGGGTCTCCAGCAGCCTCCATGTCACTCAACCACGATCCCCGCTGGTTTTTACCGCCCGAAGTTATGGGGACATCTCTCCCCAGCTCTGTAACCCTGGGCTGGAGTGGGGTGGGGCTGGGACCTCTTGCTTCTCACGGGAGGCCTCTGGAGCGGAGATATTCCTCCCGATTAAAAACCCCACACGTGGGTGTTGGACCCACCTGTTCTGCACCTCTTGGTTCTGGCACTCATTTTCTTTTTTAATTTTTATTACTTTTTTATTTTTATTTTTTAAAATATTTTTATTGATTTCAGAGAGGAAGGGAGGAGGACAGATAGAGACATCAATGATGAGAGAGAATCATTGCTGCCTCCTGCAGGCCCCTCCTCTGGGGATCGAGCCCATAATCCGGGCCCCTGATCTTCGGGCCAACCATGATTCTATCCACTGAGCAAAACCGGCTAGGGGTTCAAAATTATTTATTGTTTAAAGTATTACATGTAGTAGTACATATATCTCCTTTTTTTCCCCTTTACCTGCCCCCAGCCTCCCCTCCCCCCTGTCGCATGCCCTCATCCCCTCCCGCCCCCGTGTCTTGTGTCCATTTGTCGTGCTTATATGCATGCGTACAAGTCCTTCCGTTGATCTCTTTCCCCCCTGCCCCAACACTCCCCAGCCTTCCCGCTGTAATTTGACAGTCTGTTCAGTGCTTTACTGCCTCTGTATCTATCTTTCTGTTCATCATATTATAACGTTCTTTATTTTCCACAAATGAGTGAGATCATGTAGTATTTTTCTTTCATTGCCTGGCTTATTTCACTTAACATAATGCTCTCCAGGTCCATCCATGCTGCTGCACATGGTAAGAAGTCCTTCTTTTTTACAGCAGCATAGTATCCCATTGTGTAGATGTGCCATAGTTTGTTGTTGTTGTTTAAAAAAAGCATTTTACTGATTTTTTACAGAGAGGAAGGGAGAGGGATAGAGAGTTAGAAACATCAATCAGCTGCCTCCTGCACACCCCCCACTGGGGGGATGTGCCCGCAACCAAGGTACATGCCCTTGACCGGAATCGAAACCGGGACCCTTCAGTCCACAGGCCGACGCTCTATCCACTGAGCCAAATCGGCTAGGGCTCCATAGTTTTCTAATCCACTCGTCTGCTGATGGACATTTGGGCTACTTCCAAATCTTAGCTATTACAAATGTGCTGCTACGAACAGGTTCTTGCTTCTGGTATGTGTCCTGACCAGGGATCGAATGTGGGGGTATCGGGATGACGATTTAATCAACTAAGATACCCAGCCAGGGCCTCTCATGGTTTTGGAAAACTGACAACCTTGCCGTCGCCTGTTTAGCTCAGTAGAAAGAGGGTTGGCCCGCGGACGGAAGGGTCCCGGTTCCACACCAGTCAACGGCATGTAATTCATAGGTAGACTCGATCCCCGGACCTGGTTGGGGCAGGTGTGAAGGCAGTCAATCGATGTGTCTCCCTCACACCAGTGTTTCTCTCTCTCTCCATCCCTCCGTCTCTAAAATTTGATGGAAAAATATCCTCAGCTGAGGATTAACCAAAAAGGAAAATAAGACAACACAAAACAAAACACACGGACTGGACTCCCAGGTCAGGGCATTCCGCTCAGATGGAGAAGGAGGAGCATCACCCGTGTGTGCTTAAGGCCTCTCTGATCTCTGTCCTGGAGGGTTCTGGTGGGTTCCTCTTGACAAGAGGAATGAGAGACCCGCTGGTACCTGACTCCTGATGTGTACACTGAGTCATTACATGATTCCTCTCTCCCAACCTCCCCACAGCGGTGCCTCACTGCCCCATCAGAAGATTCACAGAGGATCAGGTGAAAACCCTCATCAAAGCATTCAACAAGAATCCTTACCCAAACTCCACTACCAAGCAAAAGCTCGCTGCAGACATGGGCGTCAAAGTGTCTACAATCAAGGTAACCGGCTCTGCTCCCCAAGACAGGAAGCAGGAAGCACAATGGGAGGCCCATGAACTGAGCACATATTCCATGCCAGGGTACCGAGGACTTTGTGTGGAGTATCTTTTTTTGTTTAATTCTTAAAAACATGTATTTATTTAATTCAGAGAAGAAGGGGGAGGGAAAGAGAGATAGAAGCATCAGTGATGAGAGAATCACTGGCTGCCTCCTGCTCGCCCCACACTGGGATCAAGCCCACAACCCAGGCATGTGCCCTGATCAGGAATCGAACCTGTGACATCCTGGTTCATAGGTGGACGCTCAATCACCAAGCCCCATGGCCAGGCTGTTGTTTAATTATTAATTTCTGACTTATATAGAGAGGGAGAGGGGAAAGAGAGAGACACATGCTCAGAGAGAAACATCAACACCCATCTCCTGCCTTCTGCAGGCCTCCTAGTAGGGATCAAGCCCGACACCTGGGCCTGTGCCCTGACTGGCAATGGACCCGGCCACCTCTTGGTGCCTGTGTGGATGCTCAGCCACGGAGCAGTCCCCGCCGGGCTTTAGTTGGTTCTTTTTTAAAACAAACAAACATCACTTACACTTTATTATTATTACTTTTTTCTCAATCCTCACCGGAGGATATTTTTCCCATTGATATTTAGAGAGAGTGGAAGGGAAGTAGAGAGAGACACGGTCCTGCCCTTGACCGGGACTTGAACCTAGGATCATTCAGGTCACAGACTGATGCTCTATCCACTGAGCCAGACAGGCTAGGGCTGGAGTTGACCTTTCAGTGCGTTATCAGCACAGCATCCCCTTACGAGCGTAGAACATGACTAAGGCTCAGATTGTCGGGGTCGTCCTGTGGGCAGAGAGGACTCGGGTTTGAATCCTGGTCGGGGCCCGTGCCTGGGTTTGGGGCTAGATCCCCAGTAGGGCGTGTAGGAGGCAGCCGATGGATGTTGATTTTTCTCTCTCTCAAATCAGTAAAAACATAATTTAAAAATGATTATTCCAGCAAATGAAGCCAAGAGAGGATTGTGAAGGTGCCCAATGCCAAGCTCAGACTGAGAGCTAGTCCAAGGCGACAGACCTCAGTGGTAACCCTGATCCTGTTTCCTTGCTTAGAATTGGTTTAAGAATCGAAGAGCTAAGATCCGAAGGAAGAGGAGGAGAGCAGAGCCCCAGGACCACTTAGGAGCAAGCCAGGGCCGAGATCACGACCAACAGCGCCCTGTGGAGACGATTCCAGGTAAGGAGCCGGCCCGGTCCTGCCCGGCCGAGCCCTTAGAGCCCCTCTCTGGGACGGAGCACCAGTGCTGTGCCTGGGACTGGATGCTCTCAGGGCCCCTGGGCAGTGTCTTCTGGTGGCAAAGGGCTCACAAGGTCAACATGGCCCCGGGACTGCTTCCCCCCTGGCCCATGGGCCTTCCTTATTTCTGTTTTCTTTAAGAGCACCGGAGGGTTTGTTTTGTTTAGTGGTGAGAGAGAGAGAGAGAGAGAGAGAGAGAGAGAGAGAGAGAGGGAGAGAGAGAGAGAGGGAGAGAGAGAGACTCAATTGTTTTGCTTCCTGTGATCAGACCTGCAACCGTTTTGGTGCACAGGATGTCACTCCAACGAACTGAGGCACCCTGCTAGGGCTGCACCTTCTTTTTTAAATTTATTTTTATTTTATTTTATTAAAAAAACCTTTACTTTTGAAAGTATTACATATGTCCCCCTTTTCCCCCATCAACCCCCACCAGCCCTGCTCCCCCCTCCCGCCTTCATTGCCCTTTTGCTCTGCATTCCTGGGGAAGAGAGACAGAAGGGAGAGGGAGGGAAGTGGGAGGGAGGGAGGGAGGAAGGAAGGGAGGGAGGTATCTAGGTAGCTCTGGAACCCTGGGCTAGGAGCCTGGTTTCCGGTTGGGACCCATTGCTTCTCACAGGAGGCCTCTGCAGCCCAGACATCCCTCCCGATTGAAGAAAACACCACCCATGGGTGTCCCAGCAGCCCATTCCGTGGCTCTACCCCTCCTACCCATCTCGATGTACTTTCTTTCCTTCTCTAGTTGTCGGACTTCCATTCAGCCAGATTGCAGGTGGTTCTGAATGATGGTGATTCTGTATTTCAGTTGAAACTTTGATGTGGTTGTGACAGGTGGCGAGTACCGGCATTTAACTACACAGCTGTCTGGGTTCTCCTCTGTTGTCCATATTTTTATCTTTTTTCCCCTCTCTGTCTTCTTCTTCTTAACGAATTATTTTCAGCATTTCATTTAATACTGGTTTGGTGGTGATGACCTCCTTTAGCTTTCCTGGTCCGTGTAGCTCTTTATCTGACCTTCAATTCTGAATGAGAGCTTTGCTGGGTAGAGTAATCTTGGTTGTAGGTCCTGGCTATTCATCACTTTGAATATTTCCTGCCACTTGTTTCTGGCCTGCAATGTTTCTGTTGGGAAATCAGCTGACAGTCCTATGGGTGCTTCCTTGTAGGTAAATAACTGCTTTTCTCTTGGTGCTTTTAAGATTCTCTCTGTGTCTTTAGCCCTTGGCATTTTAATTATGATGTGTGTTGGTGTGGGCCTCCTTGGGTTCCTCTTGTTTGGGAGTCTGGGCTTCCTGGACTTGTAAGGCTATTTCTGTCACCAGGTGGGGGAAGTTCCTGCCCCACTGGTACACAGTCCGGTTCCTCCCTGTGTGTCCCTGGTGCGCCCCATGACCGCAGCCAGTGCTGGAGCTCACAGGGAGCAGGACCATGTAAATTTGTTCACTGTCCCTTTAAGAGGAACTGCCTGGGTCTCCAGCAGCCTCCATGTCACTCATCACAATTCCCGATGGTTTTTATTGCCTGAAGTTATGGGGACATCTCTCCCCAGCTCTGTAACCCTGTGCTGGGGTGCGGTGTGAACCCTCCTGGGGGCGTCTGGAGCGGAGATAGCCCCCCTGATTAAGAACTCCACACATGGGTTTGGACCTACCTGGTCCGCACCTCTGGGTTCTGGCACCCATTTTCTTGGCTCAGGTTGTTCCTGATCCACATGAACAGAGCACATCTATTTCTGTGGATTTAGTTTTCTTTCCTTAATAAAAAAAAAAGTTTATTCAATTTATTTATTTATTTAATCAATTTGTTTTTCCACTTATTTATGCATTCATTGGTAGCTTCCCTTTATAAATATATTTTTTATTGATTTCAGAGAGGAAAGGAGAGGGAGAGAGATAGAAACAACCATGATGAGAGAGAAACATCGATCAGCTGCCTCCTGCACACCCTCTACTGGGGATGTGACCGCAACCAAGGTACATGCCCATGATCAGAATCAAACCCGGGACCCTTGACTCTGCATGCCGACGCTCTATCCACTGAGCCAAACTGGTCAGGGCCCTAGTGGAGATCGAACCTGCAACCCAGCATGTGCCCTTGACTAGAATTGAACCCTGGACCCTTCGATCCACAGGCTGCTTGTTGTCCACTGAGCCAAACCAGCCAGGGCTGTAAAAAAGTTTGTTAATTGACCTGAGAGAGAGACAGTGCAAGAAAGAGAGGGATTTGTTTCCCTACTTCTCTGTGCATTCATTGGGTGCTACTTGCTTCTTGCATGCGCCCTGCCTGGGGATCGAATCTGCACGGTTGGGGTATCAGGACGACACTTTAACCAACGGAGACACCCACCAGGGCCCTTCGTGGTTTTTGAGAACAGACGACCTGGACTCCCAGGTCAGGGCATTCCGCTCCGTTGGAGAAGGAGGAGCATCACCCGTGTGTGTTTAAGGCCTTTCTGATCTCTTTCCTGGAGGGTTCTGGTGGGTTCCTCTTGACAAGAGGAATGAGAGACCCGCTGGTACCTGACTCCTGATGTGTACCCTGAGTCATTACATGATTCCTCTCTCCCAACCTCCCCACAGCGGTGCCTCACTGTCCAAGCAGCTTCAGATTCACCAAGGAGCAGGTGAAAACTCTCATCATAGCATTCAACAAGAATCCTTACCCAAAGTACCCTACCATGGAAAAGCTCGCTGCAGACATGGGCGTTGAAGTGTCTACAATCAAGGTAACCGGCTCTGCTCCCCAAGACAGGAAGCAGGAAGCACAATGGGAGGCCCATGAACTGAGCACATATTCCATGCCAGGGTACCGAGGGCTTTGTGTGGAGTATCTTTTTGTTTAATTTTTAAAAACATGTATTTATTGATTTCAGAGAAGAAGGGGGAGGGAAAGAGATAGAAGCATCAGTGATGAGAGAATCACTGGCTCCCTCCTGCTCGCCCCACACTGGGGATCAAGCCCGTAACCCAGGCACGTGCCCTGATCAGGAATCGAACCTGTGACGTCCTGGTTCATAGGTGGACGCTCAATCACCGAGTCACATGGCCAGGCTGTTGTTTAATTATTAATTTCTGACTTATAGTAAGAGAGAGGGAGAGGGGAAAGAGAGAGAGACATGCTCAGAGAGAAACATCAACACCCATCTCCTGCCTTCTGCAGGCCTCCTAGTAGGGATCAAGCCCGAGACCTGGGCCTGTGCCCTGACTGGCAATGGACCCGGCCACCTCTTGGTGCCTGTGTGGATGCTCAGCCACGGAGCAGTCCCCGCCGGACTTGAGTTGGTTCTTTTTTAAAACAAACAAACATCACTTACACTTTATTATTATTACTTTTTTCTCAATCCTCACCAGAGGATATTTTTCCCATTGATTTTTAGAGAGAGTGGAAGGGAAGCTGAGAGAGACTCGGTCGTGCCCTTGACCGGGAATTGAACCTAGGATCATTCAGGTCACAGACTGATGCTCTATCCACTGAGCCAGACAGGCTAGGGCTGGAGTTGACCCTTCAGTGCGTTATCAGCACAGCATCCACTTACGAGCGTAAAACATGACTAAGGCTCAGATTGTCGGGGTCGTCCTGTGGGCAGAGAGGACTCGTGTTTGAGTCCTGGTCGGGGCCCGTGCCTGGGTTTGGGGCTAGATCCCCAGTAGGGCGTGCAGGAGGCAGCCGATGGATGTTGAAGTTTCTCTCTCTCAAATCAGTTAAAACATAATGTAAAAATGATTATTCCAGCAAATGAAGCCAAGAGGGGATTGTGAAGGTGCCCAATGCCAAGTTCAGACTGAGAGCTAGTCCAAGGCGACAGACCTCAGTGGTAACCCTGAACTTGTTTCCCCGCTTAGAATTGGTTTCAAAATCGAAGATCTATGTACCGAAGGCAGAAGAAGAGAGCAGAGTCCCAGGACCACTTAGGAGCAAGCCAAGGCCGAGATCACGACCAACAGCGCCTTGTGGAGAGGATTCCAGGTAAGGAGCCGGCCCGGTCCTGCCTGACCGAGCCCTTAGAGCCCCTCTCTGGGACGGAGCACCAGTGCTGTGCCTGGGACTGGATGCTCTCAGGGCCCCTGGGCAGTGTCTTCTGGTGGCAAAGGGCTCACAAGGTCAACATGGCCCCGGGAATGCTTTCCCACACGGCCCATGGGCCTTCCTTATTTCTGTTTTCTTTAATCAGCATTGGAGGGTTTGTTTTGTTTAGTTGTTTTAGAGATAGAGAGAGAGAGAGAGAGAGAGAGAGGGAGAGAGAGAGAGAGGATTGTTTTGCTTCCTGTGATGGGACCTGTAACCGTTTTGGTGCACAGGATGTCACTCCAAGCAACTGAGCCACTCGGCTAGGGCTGCACCTTCTTTTTTAAATTTATTTTTATTTTATTTTATTAAAATAAATCTTTACTGTTGAAAGTAATACATATGTCCCCCTTTTCCCCCACCAACCCCCACCAGCCCTGCTCCCCCCTTCTGCCTTCATTGCCCTTTTTCTCTGCATTTCTGGGGAAGAGAGACAGAAGGGAGAAGGAGGGAAGGGGGAAGGAGGGAGGGAGGGATCCAGGTAGCTCTGGAACCCTGGGCTGAGGGCCTGGTGTCCGGTTGGGAGCCATTGCTTCTCACTGGAGGCCTCTGCAGCCGAGACATCCCTCCTGATTGAAGAAAACGCCACCCATGGGTGTCCCAGCAGCCCAGTCCGTGGCTCTACCCCTCCTACCCATCTCGATGTACTTTCTTTTCTTCTCTAGTTGTCAGACTTCCTTTCAGCCAGATTGCAGGTGGTTCTGAATGATGGTGGTTCTGTATTTCAGTTGAAACTTTGATGTGGTTGTGACAGGTGGGGAGTACCAACATTTAACTACACAGCTGTCTGGGTTCTCCTCTGTTGTTCAAATTATTATCTTTTCCCCCTCCTCTGTCTCCTTCTTCTTAAAGAATTATTTTCAGCATTTCATGTACTCCTGGTTTGGTGGTGATGACCACCTTTAGCTTTTTCTCGTCCGTGCAGCTCTTTATCTGACCTTCAATTCTGAATGAGAGCTTTGCTGGGTAGAGTAATCTTGGTTGTAGGTCCTGGCTATTCATCACTTTGAATATTTCCTGCCACTTGCTTCTGGCCTGCAATGTTTCTGTTGGGAAATCAGCTGACAGTCCTACGGGTGCTTCCTTGTAGGTAAATAACTGCTTTTCTCTTGGTGCTTTTAAGATTCTCTCTGTGTCTTTAGCCCTTGGCATTTTAATTATGATGTGTGTTGGTGTGGGCCTCCTTGGGTTCCTCTTCTTTGGGACTCTGGGCTTCCTGGACTTGTAAGACTATTTCTGTCACCAGGTGGGGGAAGTTCCTGCCCCGCTGGTACACAGTCCAGTTCCTCCCTGTGTGTCCCTGGTGCGCCCCATGACTGCACCCAGTGCTGGAGCGCACAGGGAGCAGGACCATGTAAGTTTGTGCACTGGCCCTTTAAGAGGAACTGCCTGGGTCTCCAGCATCCTCCATGTCACTCAGACACAGTTCTCGCTGGTTTTTACCGCTGAAGTTATGGGGACATCTCTCCCCAGCTCTGTAACCCTGGGCTGGGGTGGGGTGGGACCCCTCCCAGAAGGCCTCTGGAGCAGAGATACCCTCCTGATTAAGAACTCCACACATGGGTGTTGGACCCACCTGTTCCGCACCTCTGTGTTCTGGCACCCATTTTCTTGGCTCAGGTTGTTTCTGATCCACATGAACAGAGCACATCTATTTCTGTGGATTTAGTTTTCTTCCTTTTGTAAAAAAAAAAATGTTTATTCAATTATTTATTTATTTATTTAAATCAATTTGTTTTTCCACTTATTTATGCATTCCTTGGTAGCTTCCCTTTTTAAATATATTTTTTATTGATTTCAGAGAGGAAAGAAGAGGGAGAGAGATAGAAACATCCATGGTGAGAGAGAAACATTGATCAGCTGCCTCCTGTACACCCCCTATTGAGGATGTGACCACAACCAAGGTACATGCCCTTGATAGGAATCAAACCCGGGACCCTTGACTCTGCATGCCGAAGCTCTATCCACTGAGCCAAACTGGTCAGGGCCCTAGTGGAGATCGAACCTGCAACCCATGCATGTGCCCTTGACTAGAATGGAATCCGGGACCCTTCGATCCACAGGCTGATTGTCTGTCCACTGAGCCAAACCAGCCAGGGCTGTAAAAAGTTTATTAATTGACTTGAGAGAGAGAGAGTGCAAGAAAGAGAGATTTGTTGCCCCACTTCTCTGTGCATTCATTGGGTGCTATTTGCTTCTTGCATGCGCCCTGCCTGGGGATCGAATCTGCACGGTTGGGGTATCAGGACGACACTTTAACCAATGGAGACACCACTGAGGCCCTTCATGTTTTTGAAAACAGACGACCTGGACTCCCAGGTCAGGGCATTCCGCTCCGTTGGAGAAGGAGGAGCATCACCCGTGTGTGTTTAAGGCCTTTCTGATCTCTTTCCTGGAGGGTTCTGGTGGGTTCCTCTTGACAAGAGGAATGAGAGACCCGCTGGTACCTGACTCCTGATGTGTACCCTGAGTCATTACATGATTCCTCTCTCCCAACCTCCCCACAGCGGTGCCTCACTGTCCAAGCAGCTTCAGATTCACCAAGGAGCAGGTGAAAACTCTCATCATAGCATTCAACAAGAATCATTACCCAAAGTACCCTACCATGGAAAAGCTCGCTGCAGACATGGGCGTCAAAGTGTCTACAATCAAGGTAACTGGCTCCCCACCCCAAGACAGGAAGCAGGAAGCACAATGGGAGAGCCATGAAATGAGCACATATTCCATGCCAGGGTACCGAGGGCTTTGTGTGGAGTATCTTTTTGTTTAATTTTTAAAAACATGTATTTATTGATTTCAGAGAAGAAGGGGGAGGGAAAGAGAGATAGAAGCATCAGTGATGAGGAATCACTGGCTCCCTCCTGCTCGCCCCACACTGGGGATCAAGCCCACAACCCAGGCATGTGCCCTGATCAGGAATCGAACCTGTGACGTCCTGGTTCATAGGTGGACGCTCAATCACCGAGCCACATGGCTAGGCTGTTGTTTAATTTTTAATTTTTGACTTATAGAGAGAGAGAGGGAGAGGGGGAAAGAGAGAGACACATGCTCAGAGAGAAACATCAACACCCATCTCCTGCCTTCTGCAGGCCTCCTAGTAGGGATCCAGCCCGAGACCTGGGCCTGTGCCCTGACTGGCAATGGACCCGGCCACCTCTTGGTGCCTGTGTGGATGCTCAGCCACGGAGCAGTCCCCGCCGGACTTGAGTTGGTTCTTTTTTAAAACAAACAAACATCACTTACACTTTATTATTATTACTTTTTTCTCAATCCTCACCAGAGGATATTTTTCCCATTGATTTTTAGAGAGAGTGGAAGGGAATCTGAGAGAGACACGGTCCTGCCCTGTACCGGGACTTGAACCTAGGATCATTCAGGTCACAGACTGATGCTCTATCCACTGAGCGAGACAGGCTAGGGCTGGAGTTGACCCTTCAGTGCGTTATCAGCACAGCATCCACTTACGAGCTTAAAACATGACTAAGGCTCAGATTGTCGGGGTCGTCCTGTGGGCAGAGAAGATTCGGGTTTGAGTCCTGGTCGGGACCCATGCCTGGGTTTGGGGCTAGATCCCCAGTAGGGCGTGTAGGAGGCAGCCGATGGATGTTGATTTTTCTCTCTCTCAAATCAGTTAAAACATAATTTAAAAATGATTATTCCAGCAAATGAAGCCAAGAGGGGATTGTGAAGGTGCCCAATGCCAAGCTCAGACTGAGAGCTAGTCCAAGGCGACAGACCTCAGTGGTAACCCTGAACCTGTTTCCTCGCTTAGAATTGGTTTCAATATCGAAGATCTATGTACCGAAGGCAGAGGAGGAGAGCAGAGCCCCAGGACCACTTAGGAGCAAGCCAAGGCCGAGATCAAGACCAACAGCGGCCTGTGGAGACGATTCCAGGTAAGGAGCTGGCCCAGTCCTGCCCGGCCCAGCCCTCAGAACCCCTCTCTGGCACGGAGCACCAGTGCTGTGCCTGGGACTGGATGCTTTCAGGGCCCCTGGGCAGTGTCTTCTGGTGGCAAAGGGCTCACAAGGTCAACATGGCCCCGGGAATGCATTCCCACATGGCCCATGGGCCTTCCTTATTTCTGTTTTCTTTAATGAGCTCGGGAGGGTTTGTTTTGTTTAGTGGTGAGAGATAGAGAGAGAGCAAGAGAGAGAGAGAGAGAGAGAGAGAGAGAGAGAGAGAGAGAGAGGATTGTTTTCCTTCCTTTGATGGGACCTGTAACCGTTTTGGTGCACAGGATGTCGCTCAAACCAACTGAGCCACTCGGCTAGGACTGCACCTTCTTTTTTAAATTTATTTTTTATTTTATTTTATTAAAATGAATCCTTACTGTTGAAAGTAATACATATGTCCCCCTTTTCCCTCATCAACCCGCACCAGCCCTGCTCCCCCCTCCCGCCTTCATTGCCCTTTTTCTCTGCATTCCTGGAGAATAGAGACAGAAGGGAAAGGGAGGGAAGGGGGAAGGAGGGAGGGACGGAGGGACGGAGGGAGGGAGGGATCTAGGTAGCTCTGGAACCCTGGGCTGAGGGCCTGGTGTCCGGTTGGGAGCCATTGCTTCTCACAGGAGGCCTCTGCAGCCGAGACATCCCTCCCGATTGAAGAAAAAGCCACCCATGGTGTCCCAGCAGCCCATTCCGTGGCTCTACCCCTCCTAACCATCTCAATGTACTTTCCTTTCTTCTCTAGTTGTCGGACTTCCATTCAGCCAGATTGCCGTGGGTTCTGAATGATGGCGGTTCTGTATTTCAGCTGAAACTTTGATGTGGTTGTGACAGGTGGCGAGTACCGGCATTTAACTACACAGCTGTCTTGGTTCTCCTCTGTTGTTCAAATTATTATCTTTTCCCCCTCCTCTGTCTCCTTCTTCTTAAAGAATTATTTTCAGTATTTCATTTAATACTGGTTTGGTGGTGATGACCTCCTTTATCTTTTTCTGGTCCGTGCAGCTCTTTATCTGACCTTCAATTCTGAATGAGAGCTTTGCTAGGTAGAGTAATCTTGGTTGTAGGTCCTGGCTATTCATCACTTTGAATATTTCCTGCCACTTGCTTCTGGCTTCCATAGTTTCTGTTAGGAAATCAGCTGACAGTTCTATGGGTGCTTCCTCGTAAGTAAATAACTGCTTTTCTCTTGGTGCTTTTAAGATTCTGTGTCTTTAGCCCTTGGCATTTTAATTATGATGTGTGTTGGTGTGGGCCTCCTTGGGTTCCTCTTGTTTGGGAGTCTGTGCTTCCTGGACTTGTAAGGCTATTTCTGTCACCCGGTGGGGGAAGTTCCTGCCCCGCTGGTACACAGTCTAGTTCCTCCCTGTGTGTCCCTGGTGCGCCCCATGACCGCACCCAGTGCTGGAGCGCACAGGGAGCAGCACCATGTAAGTTTGTGCACTGGCCCTTTAAGAGGAACTGCCTGGGTCTCCAGCATCCTCCATGTCACTCAGACACAGTTCTCGCTGGTTTTTACTGCTGAAGTTATGGGGACATCTCACCCCAGCTCTGTAACCCTGGCCTGGGGTGGGGTGGGACCCCTCCCGGGAGGCCTCTGGAGCGGAGATAGCCCTCCTGATTAAGAACTCCACACGTGGGTGTTGGACCCACCTGGTCCGCACCTCTGGGTTCTGGCACCCTTTTTCGTGGCTCAATTTTTTCTAATCCACATGAACAGAGCACATCCATGTCCCGTGGCTTATGTTTTCTTTCTTTTGTATTAAATATTTTTAATTTATTCAATTTATAATATATTTATTGTTCACTTATTTTTCCACTTATTTATGCATTCATTGGTTGGTTTATTTAAAAATACATTTTTAATTGATTTCAGAGAGGAAAGGAGAGGGAGAGAGAGAATCATGGATAGGCCGCCTCCTGACGGCCCATGTAGAGATCGATCCTGCAACCCAGGCATATGCCTTGACCAGAATCGAACAAGGGACCCTTTAGTCACCAGGCTGATGCTCTGTCCACTGAGCCAAACCAGCCAGGGCTTTAAAAAAGTTTATTAATTGACTTGAGAGAGAGAGAGTGCAAGAAAGAGAGAGATTTGTTGCCCCACTTCTCTGTGCATTCATTGGGTGCTACTTGCTTCTTGCATGCGCCCTGCCTGGGGATCGAATCTGCACGGTTGGGGTATCAGGACGACACTTTAACCAACGGAGACACCCACCAGGGCCCTTCGTGGTTTTTGAAAACAGACGACCTGGACTCCCAGGTCAGGGCATTGCGCTCCGTTGGAGATGGAGGAGCATCACCCGTGTGTGTTTAAGGCCTTTCTGATCTCTTTCCTGGAGGGTTCTGGTGGGTTCCTCTTGACAAGAGGAATGAGAGACCAGCTGGTCCCTGACTCCTGATGTGTACCCTGAGTCATTACATGATTCCTCTCTCCCAACCTCCCCACAGCGGTGCCTCACTGCCCAAGCAGCTTCAGATTGACAGAGGATCAGGTGAAAGCCCTCATCGAAGCATTCAACAAGAATCCTTACCCAAAGTACCCTACCATGGAAAAGCTCGCTGCAGACATGGGTGTCAAAGTGTCTAAAATCGAGGTAACCGGCTTTGCTCCCCAAGACAGGAAGCAGGAAGCACAATGGGAGGGCCATGAACTGAGCACATATTCCATGCCAGGGTACCGAGGGCTTTGTGTGGAGTATCTTTTTGTTTAATTCTTAAAAACATGTATTTATTGATTTCAGAGAAGAAGGGGGAGGGAAAGAGATAGAAGCATCAGTGATGAGAGAATCACTGGCTCCCTCCTGCTCGCCCCACACTGGGGATCAAGCCCGTAACCCAGGCATGTGCCCTGATCAGGAATCGAACCTGTGACATCGTGGTTCATACGCGGACGCTCAATCACTGAGCCCCATGGCCAGGCTGTTGTTTCATTATTAATTTCTGACTTATAGAGAGAGAGAGGGAGAGGGGGAGAGTGGGAGACACATGCTCAGAGAGAAACATCAGCACCCATCTCCTGCCTTCTGCAGGCCTCCTAGTAGGGATCAAGCCCGAGACCTGGGCCTGTGCCTTGACTGGCAATGGACCCGGCCACCTCTTGGTGCCTGCGTGGATGCTCAGCCACGGAGCAGTACCCGCTGGGCTTGAGTTGGTTCTTTCTTAAAACAAACAAACATCTCTTGCACTTTTATTATTATTACTTTTTTTCTCAATCCTCACCAGAGGATATTTTTCCCATTGATTTTTAGAGAGAGTGGAAGGGAATCTGAGAGAGACACGGTCCTGCCCTTGACCGGGACTTGAACCTAGGATCATTCAGGTCACAGACTGATGCTCTATCCACTGAGCGAGACAGGCTAGGGCTGGAGTTGACCCTTCAGTGCGTTATCAGCACAGCATCCACTTACGAGCGTAAAACATGACTAAGGCTCAGATTGTCGGGGTCGTCCTGTAGGCAGAGAGGACTCGGGTTTGAATCCTGGTCGGGGCCCGGGCCTGGGTTTGGGGCTAGATCCCCAGTAGGGCGTGCAGGAGGCAGCCGATGGATGTTGATGTTTCTCTCTCTCAAATCAGTTAAAACATAATGTAAAAATGATTATTCCAGCAAATGAAGCCAAGAGAGGATTGTGAAGGTGCCCAATGCCAAGCTCAGACTGAGAGCTAGTCCAAGGCGACAGACCTCAGTGGTAACCCTGAACCTGTTTCCTCGCTTAGAATTGGTTTCGAAATCGAAGATCTATGTACCGAAGGCAGAAGAGGAGAGCAGAGTCCCAGGACCACATAGGAGCAAGCCAAGGCCGAGATCAGGACCAACAGCGCCCTGTGGAGATGATTCCAGGTAAGGAGCCGGCCTGGTCCTGCCCGGCCGAGCCCTTAGAGCCCCTCTCTGGGATGGAGCACCAGTGCTGTGCCTGGGACTGGATGCTCTCAGGGCCCCTGGGCAGTGTCTTCTGGTGGCAAAGGGCTCACAAGGTCAACATGGCCCCGGGACTGCTTCCCCCCTGGCCCATGGGTCTTCCATATTTCTGTTTTCTTTATTGAGCACGGGAGGGTTTGTTTTGTTTAGTGGTGAGAGAGAGAGAGAGAGAGAGAGAGAGAGAGAGAGAGGATTGTTTTCCTTCCTGTGGTCAGCCCTGCAACCATTTTGGTGCACAGGATGTCGCTCCAACTAACTGAGCCACTCGGCTAGGGCTGCACCTTCTTTTTTAAATTTATTTTTCATTTTATTTTATTAAAATAAATCTTTACTATTGGAAGTAATACATATGTCCCCCTTTTCCCCCATCAACCCCCACCAGCCCTGCTCCCCGCTCCCACCTTCATTGCCCTTTTTTTCTGCATTCCTGGGGAAGAGAGACAGAAGGAAGAGGGAGGGAGGGAGGAGGGAGGAAGGAAGGGAGGGAGGGAGGGAGGAAGGCAGGGATCTAGGTAGCTCTGTAACCCTGGGCTGGGGTGGGGTGGGACCCCTCCCAGGAAGCCTCTGGAGTGGAGATAGCCCTCCTGATTAAGAACTCCACACTTGGGTGTTGGAATCACCTGGTCTGGCCCTCTGGGTTCTGGCACCCATTTTCTTGGCTCAGGTTGTTCCTGATCCACATGAACAGAGCACATCCATGTCCCGTGGCTTACGTTTTCTTTCTTTTGTAATAATAATGTTTTATTTATGCAATTTATTTTATATTTATTTATTATTAACTTATTTTTCCACTTATTTATGCATTCATTGGTTGCTTTTTTAAAAAATACATTTTAAATTGATTTCAGAGAGGAAAGGAAAGGGAGAGTGAGAAACATCCATGATGATAGAGAATCATGGATCGGCCGCCTCCTGCAGGCCCCTAGTGGAAATCGAACCTGCAACCCAGGCATGTGCCCTGACCAGAATCCAACCAGGGACTCTTTAGTCCCCAGGCTGATGCTCTGTCCACTGAGCCAAACCAGCCAGGGCTGTAAAACGTTTATTAATTGACTTGAGAGAGAGAGAGTGCAAGAAAGAGATTTATTGCCCCACTTCTCTGTGCATTCATTGGGTGCTACTTGCTTCTTGCATGCGCCCTGCCTGGGGATCGAATCTGCACGGTTGGGGTATCAGGACGACACTTTAACCAACAGAGACACCACTGAGGCCCTTCGTGGTTTTTGAAAACAGACGACCTGGACTCCCAGGTCAGGGCATTCCGCTCCGTTGGAGAAGGAGGAGCATCACCCGTGTGTGTTTAAGGCCTTTCTCATCTCTTTCCTGGAGGGTTCTGGTGGGTTCCTCTTGACAAGAGGAATGAGAGACCAGCTGGTCCCTGACTCCTGATGTGTACCCTGAGTCATTACATGATTCCTCTCTCCCAACCTCCCCACAGTGGTGCCTCACTGCCCAAGCAGCTTCAGATTCACCAAGGAGCAGGTGAAAACTCTCATCATAGCATTCAACAAGAATCCTTACCCAAACTACCCTACCAAGCAAAAGCTTGCTGCAGACATGGGCGTTGAAGTGTCTAAAATCGAGGTAACCGGCTTTGCTCCCCAAGACAGGAAGCAGGAAGCACAATGGGAGGGCCATGAACTGCGCACATATTCCATGCCAGGGTACCGAGGGCTTTGTGTGGAGTATCTTTTTGTTTAATTCTTAAAAACATGTATTTATTGATTTCAGAGAAGAAGGGGGAGGGAAAGAGAGAGAGAAGCATCAGTGATGAGAGAATCACTGGCTCCCTCCTGCTCGCCCCACACTAGGGATCAAGCCCGTAACCCAGGCATGTGCCCTGATCAGGAATCGAACCTGTGACGTCCTCGTTCATAGGTGGACGCTCAGTCACCGAGCCACATGGCCAGGCTGTTGTTTCATTATTAATTTCTGACTTATAGAGAGAGAGAGGGAGAGGGGGAAAGGGAGAGACACATGCTCAGAGAGAAACATCAGCACCCATCTCCTGCCTTCTGCAGGCCTCCTAGTAGGGATCAAGCCCGACACCTGGGCCTGTGCCCTGACTGGCAATGGACCCGGGGACCTCTTGGTGCCTGCGTGGATGCTCAGCCATGGAGCAGTACCCGCTGGGCTTTAGTTGGTTCTTTTTTAAAACAAACAAACATCACTTACACTTTATTATTATTACATTTTTCTCAATCCTCACCAGAGGATATTTTTCCCATTGATTTTTAGAGAGAGTGGAAGGGAAGTAGAGAGAAACACGGTCCTGCCCTTGACCGGGACTTGAACCTAGGATCATCAGGTCGCAGACTGATGCTCTATCCACTGAGCCAGACAGGCTGGGGCTGGAATTGACCCTTCAGTGCGTTATCAGCACAGCATCCACTTACGAGCGTAAAACATGACTAAGGCTCAGATTGTCGGGATCGTCCTGTGGGCAGAGAGGACTCGAGTGAATCCTGGTCGGGGCCCGTGCCTGGGTTTGGGGCTAGATCCCCAGTAGGGTGTGCAGGAGGCAGCCGATGGTTGTTGAAGTTTCTCTCTCATCCATGTTTCTCTCTCAAATCAGTAAAAGCGTACTCTTAAAAAAAGACTTGTTATATCAAATGAAGTCAAGACGAGATTGCAAAGATACCCAATGCCAAGCTCAGACTGAGAGCTAGTCCCAGGCGACAGACCTCAGTGGTAACTCTGAACCTTGTTTCCTCGCTTAGGATTGGTTTCAAAATCGAAGAGCTAGGATCCGAAGGCAGAAGAGGAGAGCAGAGTCCCAGGACCACTTAGGAGCAAGCCAAGGCCGAGATCAAGACCAACAGCGCCCTGTGGAGACGATTCCAGGTAAGGAGCCGGCCCGGTCGTGCCCGGCCGAGCCCGCAGAGCCCCTCTCTGGGACAGAGCACCAGTGCTGTGCCGGGACTGGATGCTCCCAGGGCCCCTGGGCAGTGTCTTCTCGTGGCAAAGGGATCACAAGGTCAACATGGCCCCGGGACTGCTTCCCCCCTTGCCCATGGGCCTTCTCTCTTTCTGTTTTCTTTAATGAGCATGGAGGGTTTGTTTTGTTTAGTGGTGAGAGAGAGAGAGAGAGAGAGAGAGAGAGAGAGAGAGAGAGAGAGAGAGAGGGAGAGAGAGAGAGAGAGAGACTCGATTGTTTTCCTTCACGTGATCGGAGCTGAAACCGTTTTGGTGCACAGGATGTCCCTCCAACCAAGGGCTAGGGCTGGACCTTCTTTTTATTTTTTATTTTATTTTATTTAAAAAAATATCTTTACCATTGAAAGTATTACATATGTCCCCCCATTTCCCCATCAACCACCACCATCCCTGCTCCCCACTCCCGCCTTCATTGCCCTATTGTCTGCATTCCTGGGAAAGAAACACACAAAGAGGAGCGAGGGAGGGAGGTGGAGAAGGAGGAAGGGAGGGAGGGGAACAGGGAGGCAGGGATCTAGGTAGCTCTGGAACCCTGGGCTGGGGGCTGGTGTGCAGTTGGGAGCCATTGCTTCTCACAGGAGGCCTCTGCAGCCGAGACATCCCTCCCGATTGAAGAAAACGCCACCCATGGTGTCCCAGCAGCCCATTCCGTGGCTCTACCCCTCCTACCCATCTCGATGTACTTTCTTTCCTTCTCTAGTTGTCTGACTTCCATTCAGCCAGATTGCAGGTGGTTCTGAATGATGGTGGTTCTGTATTTCAGCTGAAACTTTGATGTGGTTGTGACAGGTGGGGAGTACCGACATTTAACTACACAGCCGTCTTGGTTCTCCTCTGTTGTCCATATTTTTACATTTTTTTCTCCTCTGTCTTCTTCTTCTTTTTTTTTTTTTAAATAAATCTTTATTGTTCAGATTATTACAGGTGTTCCTCTTTTTTTACCCTCCATAGATCCCCTCCACCTGATTCCCCACCCCACCCCTTGCCCTTACCCCCTCCACTGTCTCCATCAGGAGTAAGATTTTTGGCCAATCTCTTCCCGCACCCCCCACACCTGCTTCCCCTGAGAGTTGTCAGTCCACTCCCTTTCTATGTCCCTGATTCTATTATATTCACCAGTCCATTCTGTTCTTCAGATTTTTATTCACTTGATTTTTACATTCACTTGTTGGTAGGTATGTATTTGTTGTCATTTTCTTGTTCATAGTTTTTATCTTTACCTTTTTCTTCTTCTTCCTCCTCTTAAAGAATACCCTTCAGCATTTCATGTAATCCTGGTTTGGTGGCGATGAACTCCTTTAGCTTTTTTTTTGTCTGTGAAGCTCTTTATCTGACCTTCAACTCTGAATGATAGCTTTGCTGGGTAGAGTAATCTTGGTTGTAGGTTCTTGCTGTTCATCACTTTGAATATTTCTTGCCACTCCCTTCTGGCCTGCATAGTTTCTGCTGAGAAATCAGCTGACAGTCGTATGGATACTCCCTTGTAGGTAACTAACCGTTATTCTCTTGCTGCTTTCAAGATTCTCTCTTTGTCTTTTGCCCTTGGCATTTTAATTATGATGTGTCTTGGTGTGGTCCTCTTTGGATTCCTCTTGTATGGGGTTCTGTGCGCTTCCTGGACTTGTAAGTCTATTTCTTTCACCAGGTAGGGAAAGTTTTCTGTCATTATTTCTTCTAATAGGTTTTCAATATTTTGCTCTCTCTCTTCTTCTGGCCCCCCAAAAATTCGGATGTTGGTACGCTTAAAGTTGTCCCAGAGGCTCCTTACACTATCTTCATATTTTTGGATTCTTTTTTCTTTTTGTTTTTCTGGTTGGGTGTTTTTTGTTTCCTCATATTTCAGATCTTTGGTTTGATTCTTGGGGTACGTTGATCTACAGTTGAGTTTCTGTATATTTATTTCAGACAGTGTATGCTTCATTTCTGACTGGTCCTTTTCCATTTATTTGGCATTCTCATTAAGGTCTTTGAAGGTCTCACTAAGCTCCTCAGAAGTGTCATCAAGTTTCTTGGTGGTTTTTAGAAGATTCTTGAGTAACCTTATAAATGTGGTTCTGAACTCTGTGTCGTCCAGTAGTTTGCTTTCCTCCGTTTCTTTCATTCGTGACATGTTTCTTTGTTTCCGCATTTTGGCTGCTTCCCTGTGTTGATGGAGTGGCTTTGTGTGGTAGGTGACCTATAGGGGGCATTAGCTCAGCCTCCCCAACCACCTGATGTGGACGCTCTTGGTACACCCCTTTGTGGGCTGAGTGCAAGTCTTGGTGTAGTTAAGCCTTAATTGCTGTTGGTATGCTGGGAGGAATTGACTTCCAGGCCAATTAGCTGTGAGCACTTGCTGTGTCTATAATGGAAGAACTGCTGCGCTGAAGACACGCTTATGGGGCAGGACTTGTTTCAGTGGGGCTTTGGTGCTTGCTGAGTCTGCCTCTTGAATGTGTCACTTATGGATGTGAGGAGTTGAAATCTGGTGTCTCACACTGACCACTAGGTATACTGGCTTCTGGATCTCCAATGGGGTGCAGGTCAGCTACTGTCTGAGTCCACCCAGCAGGAGCTACAGCGAGAGCTACAGTTTTCTCCTCTTTGCTTGGGGTTTGGAGGTTTTGGAGCTGTCTGACCCGGGCTGCAAGTTTTCTAGGTTAAGCTGCGATAGGGCAGGCCTTTCTTATGCTAACACTGCTGCTTGGAGCTTGGGTGGGTTTGTAGGATGTGTGGGGTGGGGTCTCCGGGCGTCACTAGGCTAGGGCGTGGCAAACAGCAATGGCTGCTAGTTAGCCGGCTCTGTGTCTCCGCCTGTGTCCCATGCCCCAGTGCAGTAAACAATTATTCCTGTGCGCAGCTCTACAAGCAGGCCCCCCTCACTTTCCGAGCTGGTGGCAGACAATCCAGCTTCTCCCAGTAGGAGTTTGGGTCCCCCACGTCTCCCCAGAAACTGTATTTCAGAGTAATCGGTGGCTTGTCTCCCCTTTGGGTTGAAAAAAGCAACGCCTGCCGCCAGCCCAGATCCCGCGCCTCTGTACCTCAGCTTTTCTTCGCTCGTGCACGTCTCAATGCTCTTTTCTCTTTCCTTCTAGTTGTACAACTTCCACTCAGCCAGCTTTCCCGTGGTTCTGGGTGATAGAGGTTTTGTCTTTTAGTTGCAGTTTAAATTGTTGTGCGAGGCAGCAGTTTAAGTGTTTATCTACACCACCATCTCGGATTTCTCTCTGTCTTCTTCTTAAAGAATTATTTTCAGCATTTCATTTAATACTGGTTTGGTGGTGATGACCTCCTTTAGCTTTTTCTCGTCCGTGCAGCTCTTTATCTGACCTTCAATTCTGAATGAGAGCTTTGCTAGGTAGAGTAATCTTGGTTGTAGGTCCTGGCTATTCATCACTTTGAATATTTCCTGCCACTTGCTTCTGGCCTGCAATGTTTCTGTTGGGAAATCAGCTGACAGTCCTATGGGTGCTTCCTCGTAGGTAAATAACTGCTTTCTCTTGCTGCTTTTAAGATTCTCTCTGTGTCTTTAGCCCTTGGCATTTTAATTATGATGTGTATTGGTGTGGGCCTCCTTGGGTTCCTCTTGTTTGGGAGTCTGGGCTTCCTGGACTTGTAGGCTATTTCTGTCACCAGGTGGCGGAAGTTCCTGCTCCGCTGGTACACAGTCCAGTTCCTCCCTGTGTGTCCCTGGTGCGCCCTATGACCCCACCCAGCGCTGGAGCTCACAGGGAGCAGGACCATGTAAGTTTGTGCATTGGCCCTTTTAAGAGGAACTGCCTGGCTATCCAGCAGCCTCCATGTCAGTCAGACACAGTTCCTGCTGGTTTTTACTGCCCGAAGTTATGGGGACATCTCTCCCGAGCTCTGTAACCCTGTGCTGGGGTGGGGTGGGACCCCTCCCGGGAGGCCTCTGGAGCGGAGATATCCCTCCTGATTAAGAACTCCACACATGGGTGTTGGACCCACCTGGTCCACACCTCTGGGTTCTGGCACCCATTTTCTTGGCTCAGTTTGTTTCTGATCCACATGAACAGAGCACATCTATTTCTGTGGATTTCGTTTTCTTCCTTTTGTAAAAAAAATGTTTATTCAATTTATTATTTATTTTAATCAATTTGTTTTTCCACTTATTTATGCATTCATTGGTAGCTTCCTTTTTTAAATATATTTTTTATTGATTTCAGAGAGGAAAGGAGAGGGAGAGGGGAAGAAACATCCATAACGGGAGAGAATCATGGATCGGCCGCCTCCTGCAGGCTCCTAGTGGAGATCAAACCTGCAACCGAGGCATGTGTCCTTGACCAGAATCGAACACGGGACCCTTTGGTCCACAGACTGACGTGCTATCCACTGAGCAAAACCATCCATGGCTGTAAAAAAGTTTATTAATTGACGAGAGAGAGAGAGTGCAAGAAAGAGAGAGATTTGTTGCCCCACCTCTCTGTGCATTCATTGGGTGCTACTTGCTTCTTGCATGCGCCCTGCCTGGGGATCGAATCTGCATGGTTGGGGTATCAGGACGACACTTTAACCAACGGAGACACCCACCAGGGCCCTTCGTGGTTTTTGAAAACAGACGACCTGGACTCCCCGGTCAGGGCATTCCGCTCCGTTGGAGAAGGAGGAGCATCACCCGTGTGTGTTTAAGGCCTCTCTGATCTCTGTCCTGGAGGGTTCTGGTGGGTTCCTCTTGACAAGAGGAATGAGAGACCAGCTGGTCCCTGACTCCTGATGTGTACCCTGAGTCATTACATGATTCCTCTCTCCCAACCTCCCCACAGCGGTGCCTCACTGCCCAAGCAGCTTCAGATTGACAGAGGATCAGGTGAAAACCCTCATCGAAGCATTCAACAAGAATCCTTACCCAAAGTACCCTACCATGGAAAAGCTCGCTGCAGACATGGGCGTCAAAGTGTCTACAATCAAGGTAACCGGCTCTGCTCCCCAAGACGGGAAGCAGGAAGCACAATGGGAGGCCAATGAACTGCGCACATATTCCATGCCAGGGTACCGAGGACTTTGTGTGGAGTATCTTTTTGTTTAATTCTTAAAAACATGTATTTATTTAATTCAGAGAAGAAGAGGGAGGGAAAGAGAGATAGAAGCATCAGTGATGAGAGAATCACTGGCTCCCTCCTGCTCGCCCCACACTGGGGATCAAGCCCGTAACCCAGGCACGTGCCCTGATCAGGAATCGAACCTGTGACGTCCTGGTTCATAGGTGGACGCTCAATCACTGAGCCCCATGGCCAGGCTGTTGTTTCATTATTAATTTCTGACTTATAGAGAGAGAGAGGGAGAGAGGGAAAGAGAGAGACACATGCTCAGAGAGAAACATCAACACCCATCTCCTGCCTCCTGCAGGCCTCCTAATAGGGATCAAGCCCGAGACCTGGGCCTGTGCCCTGACTGGCAATGGACCCGGGGACCTCTTGGTGCCTGCGTGGATGCTCAGCCACGGAGCAGTACCCGTCAGGCTTGAGTTGGTTCTTTCTTAAAACAAACAAACAAACATCACTTACACTTTATTTATTACTTTTTTCTCAATCCTCACCAGAGGATATTTTTCCCATTGATTTTTAGAGAGAGTGGAAGGGAAGTAGAAACACGGTACTGCCCTTGATCGGGACTTGAACCTAGGATCATTCAGGTCACAGACTGATGCTCTATCCACTGAGGCAGACAGGCTAGGGCTGGAGTTGACCCTTCAGTGCGTTATCAGCACAGCATCCCCTTACGAGCGTAAAACATGACTAAGGCTCAGATTGTCGGGGTCATCCTGTGGGCAGAGAGGACTTGGGTTTGAGTCCTGGTCAGGACCCATGCCTGGGTTTGGGGCTAGATCCCCAGGAGGGCGTGCAGGAGGCAGCCGATGGTTGTTGAAGTTTCTCTCACTCAAATCAGTTAAAACATCATGTAAAAATGATTATTCCAGCAAATGAAGCCAAGAGGGGATTGTGAAGGTGCCCAATGCCAAGCTCAGACTGAGAGCTAGTCCAAGGCGACAGACCTCAGTGGTAACCCTGAACCTGTTTCCTCGCTTAGAATTGGTTTCAAAATCGAAGATCTATGTACCGAAGGCAGAAGAGGAGAGCAGAGTCCCAGGACCACTTAGGAGCAAGCCAAGGCCGAGATCAGGACCAACAGCGCCCTTTGGAGATGATTCCAGGTAAGGAGCCGGCCCGGTCCTGCCTGACTGAGCCTGCAGAGCCCCTCTCTGGGACGGAGCACCAGTGCTGTGCCTGGGACTGGATGCTCTCAGGGCCCCTGGGCAGTGTCTTCTGGTGGCAAAGGGCTCACAAGGTCAACATGGTCCCAGGACTGCTTCCCCCCTGGCCCATGGGCCTTCCTTATTTCTGTTTTCTTTAATGAGCTCGGGAGGGTTTGCTTTGTTTAGTGGTGAGAGAGAGAGAGAGAGAGAGAGAGAGAGGAAGAGAGACACGATTGTTTTCCTTTCTGTGATGGGACCTGTAACCGTTTTGGTGCAAAGGATGTCGCTCCAACTAACTGAGCCACCCTGCTAGGACTGCACCCTCTTTTTTAAATTTATTTTTTATTTTATTTTATTAAAATAAATCTTTACTGTTGAAAGTAATACATATGTCCCCCTTTTCCCCCATCAACCCCCACCAGCCCTGCTCCCCCCTCCCGCCTTCATTGCCCTTTTTTCTGCATTCTTGGGAAAGAGAGACAGAAAGGAGAGGTAGGAAAGGAGGGGGGAGGGAGGAAAGGAGGGAGGGAGGGATCTAGGTAGCTCTGGAACCCTGGGCTGGGAGCCTGGTTTACGGTTGGGAGCCATTGCTTCTCACAGGAGGCCTCTGCAGCCGAGACATCCCTCCCGATTGAAGAAAACTCCACCCATGGGTGTCCCAGCAGCCCATTCCTTGGCTCTACCCCTCCTACCCATCTCGATGTACTTTCTTTTCTTCTCTAGTTGTCGGACTTCCATTCAGCCAGATTGCAGGTGGTTCTGAATGATGGTGGTTCTGTATTTTAGTTGAAACTTTGATGTGGTTGTGACAGGTGGCGAGTACCGGCGTTTAAGTACACAGCTATCTTGGTTCTCCTCTGTTGTCCATATTTTTATCTTTTTTCCCCTCTCTGTCTTCTTCTTCTTAAATAATTATGTTCAGCATTTCATGTAATACAGGTTTGGTGGTGATGACCTCCTTTAGCTTTTTCTGGTCCGTGCAGCTCTTTATCTGACCTTCAATTCTGAATGAGAGCTTTGCTGGGTAGAGTAATCTTGGTTGTAGGTCCTGGCTATTCATCACTTTGAATATTTCCTGCCACTTGCTTCTGGCTTGCAATGTTTCTGTTGGGAAATCAGCTGACAGTCCTATGGGTGCTTCCGCGTAGGTAAATAACTGCTTTTCTCTTGCTGCTTTTAAGATTCTGTGTCTTTAGCCCTTGGCATTTTAATTATGATGTGTGTTGGTGTGGGCCTCCTTGGGGTCCTCTTGTTTGGGAGTCTGGGTTTCTTAACTTGTAACGCTAGTTCTGTCACCAGGTGGGGGAAGTTCCTGTCCCGCTGGCACACAGTCCAGTTCCTCCCCGTCTGTCCCTCGTGCCCACCTTGCCGCCACTCAGCGCTGGAGCTCACAGGGAGTCGGACCATATGTTTGTGCACTGGCCCTTTAAGAGGAACTGCCTGGGTCTCCAGCAGCCTCCATGTCACTCAGACACAGTTCTCGCTGGTTTTTACAGCCTGAAGTTATGGGGACATCTCTCTCCAGCTCTCTAACCCTGGGCTGGGGTGGGGTGGGACCCCTCCCGGAAGGCCTCTGGAGCAGAGAGATCCCTCCTGATTAAGAACTCCACACATGGGTGTTGGACCCACCTGGTCCGCACCTCTGGGTGCTGGCACCCATTTTCTTGGCTCAGGTTGTTTCTGATCCACATGAACAGAGCACATCTATTTCTGTGGATTTAATTTTCTTTCTTTTGTAAAAAAATAATGTTTATTTATTCAATTTATTATTTATTTATTTATTTTAATCAATTTGTTTTTCCACTTATTTATGCATTCATTGGTAGCTTCCTTTTTTACATATATTTTTTATTGATTTCAGAGAGGAAAGGAGAGGGAGAGGGGAAGAAACATCCATAACGAGAGAGAATCATGGATCGGCTCTCCTAGTGGAGATCGAACCTGCAACCCAGCATGTGCCTTTGACCAGAATCGAACACGGGACCCTTTGGTCCACAGATTGATGTGCTATCCACTGAGCAAAACCAGCCAGGGCTGTAAAAAATGTTTATTAATTGAGAGAATCCAAGATGGCGGTGTATGTAAACACCTAAACTGCTGCCTCGCGCAACAATTTCAAAAATTCAACTAAAAGACAAAACGTCTATCACCCAGAACCATGGGAAAGCCGGCTGAGTGGAAGTTATACAACTAGAAGGAAAGAGAAAAGAGCATTGAGACGTGCACGAGCGCTGAAAAGCTGAGGTATGGAGGCGCGTGATCCGGGCTGGCGGTGGGCGTTGCTTTTTTCATCCCGAAGGGAGACAAGCCCCCGACTACTCTGAAATCCAGTCTCTGGGGAGACGCGGGAGACCCAAACTCCTATGGGGAGAAGCTGGACTGTCTGCCAGTGAGGGTGGCTTGCTTGCAGAGCTGCGTGCAGGAATAATTGTTTACAGCACTGCGGCACGGGACTCCGGGACGCCGTTGGGGACACAGAGCCGGCTAACTAGCAGCCATTGCTATTTGCCATGCCCTAGCCTAGTGACATCCTGAGACCCCGCCCTGCACAACCTACAAACCCACCCAAGCTCCAAGCAGTATATTTAGCATAAGAAAGCCCTGCCCTATTGCAGCTTAACCTAGCAAACTTGCAGCCCGGGTCAGACAGCTCCAAAACCTCCAAACCCCAAGCAAAGAGGAGAAAACTGCAGCTCTCACTGTAGTTCCTGCTGAGTGGACTCCGACAGTAGCTGACCTGCACCCCATTGGAGATCCAGTAGCCAGTGTACCTAGTGGTCAGTGTGAGACACCAGATTTCAACTCCTCACATCCATAAGTGACACATTCAAGAGGCAGACTCAGTGAGCACCAAAGCCCCACTGAAACAAGTCCTGCCCCATAAGTGTGTCTTCAGCGCAGCACTTCTTCCATTATAGACACAGGGAGTGCTCACAGCTAATGGGCCTGGAGGTCAATTCCTCCCAGTATACCAACAGCAATTAAGGCTTAACTGCACCAAGTCTTTGCACTCAGCCCACAAAGGGGTGTACCAAGAGCGTCCACATCAGGTGATTGGGAGGCTGAGCTACTGCCCCCTATAGGTCACCTACCACACAAAGCTACTCCATCAACACAGGGAAGCAGCCAAAATGTGGAGACAAAGAAACATGTCACGAATGAAAGAAACGGAGGAAAGCAAACTACTGGATGACATAGAGTTCAGAACCACATGTATAAGGTTACTCAAGAATCTTCTTAAAACCGCTGAGAAACTTGATGAGACCTTCAAGGAGCTTAATGAGAATGCTAAAAAAATGGAAAAGGATCAGTCAGAAATGAAGCATACACTGTCTGAAATAAAGAATATACAGAAACTCAACTGTAGATCAACGTACCCCAAGAATCAAACCAAAGATCTGAAATATGTGGAAGCAAAAAACATCCAACCAGAAAAAGAAAAAGAAAAAAGAATCCAAAAATATGAAGATAGTGTAAGGAGCCTCTGGGACAACTTTAAGCGAACCAACATCCGAATTTTTGGGGTGCCAGAAGAAGGGAGAGAGCAAAATATTGAAAACCTATTAGAAGAAATAATGACAGAAAACTTTCCCTACCTGGTGAAAGAAATAGATGTACAAGTCCAGGAAGCGCACAGAACCCCATAGAAGAGGAATCCAAAGAGGACCACACCAAGACACATCATAATTAAAATGCCAAGGGCAAAAGACAAAGAGAGAATATTAAAAGCAGCAAGAGAAAAACAGTTAATTACCTACAAGGGAGTACCCATACAACTGTCAGCTGATTTCTCAACAGAAACTATGCAGGCCAGAAGGGAGTGGCAAGAAATATTCAAAGTGATGAACAGCAAGAACCTACAACCAAGATTACTCTACCCAGCAAAGCTATCATTCAGAGTTGAAGGTCAGATAAAGAGCTTCACAGACAAGAGAAAGCTAAAGGAGTTCATCACCACCAAACCAGGATTACATGAAATGCTGAAGGGTATTCTTTAAGAGGAGGAGGAAGAAGAAAAAGGTAAAGATAAAAATTATGAACAACAAAATGACATCAAATACATACCTACCAACAAGTGAATCTAAAAATCAAGTGAATAAAAAATCTGAAGAACAGAATGGACTGGTGAATATAATAGAATCAGGGACATAGAAAGGGAGTGGACTGACGATTCTCAGGGGAAGCAGGTGTGGGGGGTGCGGGAAGAGATTGGACAAAAATCTTACTCCTATGGATGAAGACAGTGGCGGGGGGTAAGGGCATGGGGTGGGGTGGGGAATCAGGTGGAGGGGAGCTATGGGGGGAAAAATAGAGGAACACCTGTAATAATCTGAACAATAAAGATTTATTAAAGAATAAAAAGTTTATTAATTGACTTGAGAGAGAGACAGTGCAAGAAAGAGAGAGATTTGTTGCCCCACCTCTCTGTGCATTCATTGGGTGCTACTTGCTTCTTGCATGCGCCCTGCCTGGGGATCGAATCTGCACGGTTGGGGTATCAGGACGACACTTTAACCAACGGAGACACCACTGAGGCCCTTCGTGGTTTTTGAAAACAGACGACCTGGACTCCCAGGTCAGGGCATTCCGCTCCGTTGGAGAAGGAGGAGCATCACCCGTGTGTGTTTAAGACCTTTCTGATCTCTTTCCTGGAGGGTTCTGGTGGGTTCTTCTTGACAAGAGGAATGAGAGACCAGCTGGTCCCTGACTCCTGATGTGTACCCTGAGTCATTACATGATTCCTCTCTCCCAACCTCCCCACAGCGGTGCCTCACTGCCCAAGCAGCTTCAGATTGACAGAGGATCAGGTGAAAACCCTCATCGAAGCATTTAACAAGAATCCTTACCCAAAGTACCCTACCATGCAAAAGCTCGCTGCAGACATGGGCGTCAAAGTGTCTAAAATCGAGGTAACCGGCTCTGCTCCCCAGGACGGGAAGCAGGAAGCACGATGGGAGGCCCATGAACTGAGCACATATTCCATGCCAGGGTACCGAGGGCTTTGTGTGGAGTATCTTTTTGTTTAATTCTTAAAAACATGTATTTATTTAATTCAGAGAAGAAGGGGGAGGGAAAGAGAGAGAGAAGCATCAGTGATGATAGAATCACTGGCTCCCTCCTGCTCGCCCCACACTGGGGATCAAGCCCGCAACCCAGGCATGTGCCCTGATCGGGAATCGAACCTGTGACGTCCTGGTTCATAGGTGGACGCTCAATCACCAAGCCCCATGGCCAGGCTGTTGTTTCATTATTAATTTCTGACTTATAGAAAGAGAGAGGGAGAGGGGAAAGAGAGAGACACATGCTCAGAGAGAAACATCAGCACCCATCTCCTGCCTCCTGCAGGCCTCCTAGTAGGGATCAAGCCCGAGACCTGGGCCTGTGCCCTGACTGGCAATGGACCCGGCCACCTCTTGGTGCCTGCGTGGATGCTCAGCCAGGGAGCAGTACCCGTCAGGCTTGAGTTGGTTCTTTTTTAAAACAAACAAACATCACTTACACTTTATTATTATTACATTTTTCTCAATCCTCACCAGAGGATATTTTTCCCATTGATTTTTAGAGAGAGTGGAAGGGAAGTAGAGAGAAACACGGTCCTGCCCTTGACCGGGACTTGAACCTAGGATCATTCAGGTCACAGACTGATGCTCTATCCACTGAGCCAGACAGGCTAGGGCTGGAGTTGACCCTTCAGTGCGTTATCAGCACAGCATCCCCTTACGAGCGTAAAACATGACTAAGGCTCAGATTGTCGGGGTCGTCCTGTGGGCAGAGAGGACTCGGGTTTGAGTCTTGGTTGGGTCCCATGCCTAGGTTTGGGGCTAGATTCCCAGTAGGGTGTGCAGGAGGCAGCCGATGGATGTTGAAGTTTCTCTCTCTCAAATCAGTTAAAACATAATGTAAAAATGATTATTCCAGCAAATGAAGCCAAGAGGGGATTGTGAAGGTGCCCAATGCCAAGCTCAGACTGAGAGCTAGTCCAAGGCGACAGACCTCAGTGGTAACCCTGAACCTGTTTCCCCGCTTAGAATTGGTTTCAAAATCGAAGAGCTAAGATCCGAAGGCAGAAGAAGAGAGAAGAGTCCCAGGACCACTTAGGAGCAAGCCAAGGCCGAGATCACGACCAACAGCGCCCTGTGGAGACGATTCCAGGTAAGGAGCCGGCCCGGTCCTGCCTGACTGAGCCTGCAGAGCCCCTCTCTGGGACGGAGCACCAGTGCTGTGCCTGGGACTGGATGCTCTCAGGGCCCCTGGGCAGTTTCTTCTGGTGGCAATGGACTCGCAAGGTCAACATGGCCCCGGGAATGCTTTCCCACACGGCCCATTCGTCTTCCTTATTTCTGTTTTCTTTAATGAACACGGGAGGGTTTGTTTTGTTTAGTGGTGTGTGTGAGAGAGAGAGAGAGAGAGAGAGAGAGAGAGAGAGAGAGAGAGAGAGAGAGGATTGTTTTCCTTCCTGTGATGGGACCTGTAACCGTTTTGGTGCACAGGATGTCACACCAACCAATTGAGCCACTTGGCTAGGGCTGCACCTTCTTTTTTAAATTCATTTTTATTTTATTTTATTAAAATAAATCTTTACTGTTGAAAGTAATACATATGTCCCTCTTTTCCCCCACCAACCCCCACCAGCCCTGCTCCCCCCTTCTGCCTTCATTGCCCTTTTTCTCTGCATTCCTGGGGAAGAGAGACAGAAGGGAGAAGGAGGGAAGGGGGAAGGAGGGAGGAGGGAGGGACGGAGGGAGGGAGGGAGGAAGGAAGGGAGGGAGGGATCTAGGTAGCTCTGGAACCCTGGGCTGAGGGCCTGGTGTCCGTTTGGGAGCCATTGCTTCTCACAGGAGGCCTCTGCAGCCGAGACATCCCTCCCGATTGAAGAAAACGCCACCCATGGGTGTCCCAGCAGCCCAGTCCGTGGCTCTACCCCTCCTACCCATCTCGATGTACTTTCTTTTCTTCTCTAGTTGTCGGACTTCCATTCAGCCTGATTGCAGGTGGTTCTGAATGATGGTGGTTCTGTATTTCAGTTGAAACTTTGATGTGGTTGTGACAGGTGGCGAGTACCGACATTTAACTACACAGCTGTCTGGGTTCTCCTCTGTTGTTCAAATTATTATCTTTTCCCCCTCCTCTGTCTCCTTCTTCTTAAAGAATTCTTTTCAGCATTTCATGTAATACTGGTTTGGTGGTGATGACCTCCTTTAGTTTTCCTGGTCTGTGCAGCTCTTTATCTGACCTTCAATTCTGAATGAGAGCTTTGCTAGGTAGAGTAATCTTGGTTGTAGGTCCTGGCTATTCATCACTTTGAATATTTCCTGCCACTTGCTTTTGGCCTGCATAGTTTCTGTTGGGAAACCAGCTGACAGTCCAATGGGTGCTTCCTCGTAGGTAAATAACTGCTTTTCTCTTGCTACTTTTAAGATTCTCTCTGTGTCTTTAGCCCTTGGCATATTAATTATGATGTGTGTTGGTGTGGGCCTCCTTGGGTTCCTCTTGTTTGGGAGTCTGGGCTTCCTGGACTTGTAAGACTATTTCTGTCACCAGGTGGGGGAAGTTCCAGCCCCGCTGGCGCACAGTCCAGTTCCTCCCCATCTGTCCCTGGTGCCCTGCATTCCGCCACCCAGCGCTGGAGCTCACAGGGAGCAGGACCATGTAAGTTTGTGCATTGGCCCTTTAAGAGGAACTGCCTGGGTCTCCAGCAGCCTCCATGTCACTCAGACACAGTTCTCGCTGGTTTTTACCGCTGAAGTTATGGGGACATCTCTCCCCAGCTCTGTAACCTTGTGCTGGGGTGTGGTGAGACCCCTCCCGGGAGGCCTCTGGAGTGGAGATATCTCTCCTCATTAAGAACTCCACACATGGGTGTTCGACCCACCTGGTCCGCACCTCTGGGTTCTGGCACCCATTTTCTTGACTCAGGTTGTTCTTGATCCATATGAACAGAGCACATCTATGTCCCGTGGCTTATGTTTTCTTTCTTTTGTAATAAAAATTTGTTAAGTGATTTGAGAGAGAGAGAGAGAGAGTGCAAGAAAGAGAGATTTGTTGCCCCACCTCTCTGTGCATTCATTGGGTGCTACTTGCTTCTTGCATGCGCCCTGACTGGGGATCGAATCTGCACAGTTGGGGTATCAGGACGACACTTTAACCAACGGGGACACCTACCTGGGGCCCTTCGTGGTTTTTGAAAACAGTCGACCTGGACTCCCAGGTCAGGGCATTCCGCTCAGCTGGAGAAGTTGGAGAATCACCCTGGTGTGTTTCAGGACTTTATGATCTTAGTGTAGGCTCCGTGCATGATATTTGTCCACTGGGGTGATTCCCTCAGCCGGCCTTTGCCCTTTAGCAGTTTCGGAGCCCTCAGGGGAGAACGACTGATGACCTGAGCTGTAGTCAGAAGTCCTTAGCATTGCTGCAGAGGCGCGACAGGCTCCCGCCACCTCTGCTGCACTCAGCAGCCCTGAGTCTGGCTTCTGGCTGTGCGGTGCTTCCCCTGTGGGAGTGCCCTGACCAGCAGGCCCAGATCCGACGTTGAGTGACTGCCCCCTGGTGGTCAGTGCCCATCATAGTGACCAGTGTGCCGCTGTTGGTCAATTTGCATAATAGCCTTTTATTATATAGGATGAGCGTTCTTTCCTGGTGGGTTCTGGTGGGTTCCACTTGACAAGTGGAAATGAGAGACCAGCTCGAACCTGACGCCTGACGTGTACACTGAGTCATTACGATCTCTCTCCCAACCTGTCCACAGCGGTGCCTCACCGCCGAAGGCGCAGCGTATTCACCAAGGATCAGCTGAAAACCCTCCTCCAAGTGTTCCAGCAGACGCCGAATCCAGACTATGCTACCAAGCAAAAGCTCGCTGCAGACATGGGCATTGAAGTGCGTATCATCCAGGTAAGTGACAAGCTATGCACCCCAAGACAGGAAGCAGGAAGCACAGTGGGGAGGACCATGAACTGACCGCGTATCCGTGCCAGTGTACTGAGGGCTTTGTGTGGAGTATCTTTTTTTTTGTTTAATTTTTTAAAAAAATATATGTATTGATTTCAAAGAAGAAAGGAGAGGGAAAGAGAGATAGAAGCATCAGTGATGAGAGAATCACTGGCTGCCTCTTGCTCGCCCCACACTGGGCATCAAACCCGTAACCCAGGCACGTGCCCTGATCGGGAATCGAACCTGTGACCTCCTGGTTCATAGGTGGACACTCAATCACCGAGCCACATGGCCAGGCTGTTGTTTAATTTTTAATTTTTGACTTATAGAGAGGGAGAGGGAGAGGGGGAAAGAGAGAGAAACGCGATCAGAGAGAAACATCAACACCCATCACTTGCCTCCTGCAGGCCTCCTAGTAGGGATCAAGCCCGAGACCTGGGCCTGTGCCCTGACTAGGAATCAAACTGCCAACCTCTTGGTTCCCGGGTCAGTGCTTAACCACTGAGCCATACCAGCCGGGCTTGAGTTGGCACGTGTGTTTTTTTTAAGAAAAAAAATTAGTTGCCCTCTATTATTTTTTTGTTCATCCTCACCTGAGGGTGTTTTTTCCCCATTGATTTTTTTTTAATTTTTTTTTATTTTTATTTTTTCTTAATTAAATCTTTATTGTTCAGATTATTACAGGTGTTCCACTTTTTTTTTCCCCCATAGCTCCCCTCCACCTGATTCCCCACCCCACCCCATGCCCTTACCCCCCGCCACTGTCTTCATCCATAGGAGTAAGATTTTTGTCCAATCTCTTCCCGCACCCCTCACACTTGCTTCCCCTGAGAATTGTCAGTCCACTCCCTTTCTATGTCCCTGATTCTATTATATTCACCAGTCCATTCTGTTCTTCAGATTTTTTATTCACTTGATTTTTAGAGTCACTTGTTGGTAGGTATGTATTTGATGTCATTTTGTTGTTCATAATTTTTATCTTTACCTTTTTCTTCTTCTTCTTCTTCTTAAAGAATACCCTTCAGCATTTCATGTAATCCTGGTTTGGTGGTGATGAACTCCTTGAGCTTTTTCTTGTCTGTGAAGCTCTTTATCTGACCTTCAACTCTGAATGATAGCTTTGCTGGGTAGAGTAATCTTGGTTGTAGGTTCTTGCTGTTCATCACTTTGAATATTTCTTGCCACTCCCTTCTGGCCTGCATAGTTTCTGCCGAGAAATCAGCTGACAGTCGTATGGGTACTCCCTTGTAGGTAATTAACTGTTTTTCTCTTGCTGCTTTTAATATTCTCTCTTTGTCTTTTGCCCTTGGCATTTTAATTATGATGTGTCTTGGTGTGGTCCTCTTTGGGTTCCTCTTGTATGGGGTTCTGTGCGCTTCCTGAACTTGTAAGTCTATTTCTTTCACCAGGTGGGGGAAGTTTTCTGTCATTATTTCTTCTAATAGGTTTTCAATATTTTGCTCTCTCCCTTCTTCTGGCACCCCAAAAATTCGGATGTTGGTTCGCTTAAAGTTGTCCCAGAGGCTCCTTACATTATCTTCATATTTTTGGATTCTTTTTTCTTTTTGTTTTTCTGGTTGGATGTTTTTTGTTTCCACATATTTCAGATCTTTGGTTTGATTCTTAGGGTATGTTGATCTACAGTTGAGTTTCTGTATATTCTTTATTTCAGACAGTGTATGCTTCATTTCTGACTGATCCTTTTCCATTTTTTTGGCATTCTCATTAAGGTCCTTGAAGGTCTCACTAAGCTCCTCAGAAGTGTCATCAAGTTTCTCGGCGGTTTTTAGAAGATTCTTGAGTAACCTTATAAATGTGATTCTGAACTCTATGTCATCCAGTAGTTTGCTTTCCTCCGTTTCCTTCATTCGTGACATGTTTCTTTGTCTCCACATTTTGGCTGCTTCCCTGTGTTGATGGAGTGGCTTTGTGTGGTAGGTGACCTATAGGGGGCAGTAGCTCAGCCTCCCCAACCACCTGATGTGGATGCTCTTGGTACACCCCTTTGTGGGCTGAGTGCAAAGTCTTGGTGTAGTTAAGCCTGAATTGCTGTTGGTACGCTGGGAGGAATTGACCTCTAGGCCAATTAGCTGTGAGCACTCCCTGTGTCTATAATGGAAGAACTGCTGCGCTGAAGACACGCTTATGGGGCAGGACTTGTTTCAGTGGGGCTTTGGTGCTCACTGAGTCTGCCTCTTGAATGTGTCACTTATGGATGTGAGGAGTTGAAATCTGGTGTCTCACACTGACCACTAGGTACACTGGCTTCTGGATCTCCAATGGGGTGCAGGTCAGCTACTGTCTGAGGCCACTCAGCAGGAGCTACAGTGAGAGCTGCAGTTTTCTCCTCTTTGCTTGGGGTTTGGAGGTTTTGGAGCTGTCTGACCCGGGCTGCAAGTTTTCTAGGTTAAGCTGCGATAGGGCAGGCTTTCTTATGCTAATTGAGCTGCTTGGAGCTTGGGTGGGTTTGTAGGTTGTGTGGGGCAGGGTCTCAGGGCGTCACTAGGTCAGGGCGTGGCAAACAGCAATGGCTGCTAGTAAGCCGGCTCTGTGTCCCCGACCGCATCCTGGAGTCCCGTGCCCCAGTGCCGTAAACAATTATTCCTGCGCGCAGCTCTGCAAGCAAGCCACTCTCACTGGCAGACAGTCCAGCTTCTCCCCATAGGAGTTTGGGTCCCCCGTGTCTCCCCAGAGACTGGATTTCAGAGTAATTGGGGGTTGTCTCCGTTCAGGTTGAAAAAAGCAACGCACCCAGTCACCCGCCGCCAGCCCGGATCACGCGCCTCCGTACCTCAGCTTTTCAGCACTCGTGCACGTCTCAATGCTCTTTTCTCTTTCCTTCTAGTTGTAGAACTTCCACTCAGCCAGCTTTCCCGTGGTTCTGGGTGATAGACATTCTGTCTTTTAGTTGCAGTTTAAATTGTTGTGGGAGGCAGCAGTTTAGGTGTTTACCTACGCCGCCATCTTGGATTCCTCCCCCCCCCCATTGATTTTTAGAGAGAGAGAGTGGAAGGGAGGTGGAGAGACAGAGAGAGAAACATGGTACATTCCTTTGACCAGAATTGAACCCACAACCCTTCAGTTTACCCACCAACGCTCTGTCCACTGAGCCAAACCAGGTGGGCTTGAGTTGGTTTCCAAAAACATACTGATCGCAACATCCATTGACTAGCTTACACCGTGGTTACAGTGTCCAGCAGGTGCGGCTCCCGTTGGGTGGATGTCGTCCTGTGCACCCAGAGGTCTCAGGTTTGACTCCTGGTCAGGGCCCATGCCTGGGTTTGGGGCTAGATCCCCAGTAGGGGGCGTGCAGGAGGCAGCTGATGGATATTGATGTTTCTCTCTCGTCCATGTTTCTCTCTCAAATCAGTAAAAGCGTACTTTTAAAAAAAGATTTGTTATATCAAATGATGTCAAGATGAGATTGCGAAGGTCCAAATGCCAAGCTCTGACTGAGAGCTAGTCCAAGGCGACAGACCTCAGTGGTAACCCTGAACCTTGTTTCCTCGCTTAGCGTTGGTTTAAGAATCGAAGAGCTAAGATCCGAAGGCAGAAGAGGAGAGCAGAGCCCCAGGACCACTTAGGAGCAAGCCAAGGCCAAGATCACGACCAACAGCCCCCTGTGGAGACGCCTGCCCAGTCCTGCCTGGCCGAGCCCGCAGAGCCCCTCTCTGGGATGGAGCAGCCAGTGCTGTGCCTGGGACGGGATGCTCTCAGGGCCGCTGGGCAGTGTCTTCTGGTGGCAAAGGGCTCACAAGGTCAACATGGCCCCGGGAATGCTTCCCCCCACGGCCCATGGGCCTTCCTTATTTCTGTTTTCTTTAATGAGCACGGGAGGGCTTGTTTTGTTAGTTTATTTTTTGTTGTTGTTTTAATATCCTATCTAATAAAAGAGTAATATGCAAATTGACCATCACTCCAACACACAAAATGGCTGCCCCCATGTGGTCAAAGATCTTGCCCCCATGTGGACACAAGATGGCCGTCACAAGATGGCCAGCAGGGGAGGGCAGTTGGGAGGGACCAGGACTGCAAGGGAGGGCAGTTGGGAGGGACAAGGCCTGCAAGGGAGGGCAGTTGTGGGCGATCAGGCCAGCAGGCGAGGGCAGTTGGGGGTGATTAAGCCTGCAGGGAAGGGCAGTTGGGGAAGACCCAGGCCTGCAGGGGAGAGTAGTTGGGGGGTACCAGGCCTACAGGGGAGGGCAGTTAGGGGTGACCAGGCCTGTAGGGGAGGGCAGTTAGGGGTGACCAGACCTGCAGGGGAAGGCAGTTAGGGGCAAACAGGCTGGCAGGGGAGCAGTTAGGCATCCATCAATCTGGCAGGGGAGTGGTTAGGGGGTGATCAGGCTGGCAGGCAGAAGCGGTTAGGGGCAATCAGGAAGGCAGGCAGGCGAGCAGTTGGGAGCCAGCAGTCCTGGATTGTGAGAGGGATGTCCGACTGCCCATTGAGGCCCGATACATCCCTCAAGGGGTCCCAGATTGGAGTGGGTGCAGGCTGGGCTGAGGGACATACCCCCCCACATGCATGAATTTCGTGCACCGGGCCTCTAGTATATGTATATATTCTTACTTCAGAGAGGAAGGGAGAGGGAGAGAGAAAAGTCAATGATGAGAGTGAATCATTGAGTGGCCGCCTCCTGCACGCCCCCGAATGGGAATCGAGCCCGCGACCAGGGCATGTGCCCTTGGCTGGAATTGAACCCAGGACCCTTCAGTCCACAGGCCCACGCTGTATCCACTAAGTTTTTTTGTTTGTTTGTTTTTTAAAGAATAGTTTTGACTTTGAGAGAGAGGAAGGGAGAGGGAGTGAGATAGGTCAGTTGGCTGTCTCCTGCACGCCCCCTAATGGGGATTGAGCCTGCAGCCCAGCCATGTGCCCTGACCGGAATCCAACCAGCAACCTCGTGAGCCAGAGAGCCCTCTACGTTCCTGGGAGGATGCTCAGGGCTGCACCTTCTTTCTTTCTTTCTTTTTCAGGGCTGCACCTTCTTTCTTTCTTTCTTTTTTTTATTATAAATTTTTTTATTGTTTTAAGTATTACAAATAGTAGTACATATGTCTCCTTTTTTCCCCCCCATTGATCTCCCCTCCAACCTCCCCTACCCGCTGCACCTTCTTTCTGATCATTTCCCAGTCTGCGTTTTTCCCGCTGAAGGTCGGCAACCTGCCCGTGTGCTGCCCCTGCTCCACAGCCTCCCTCCCACCCCCGCCCCGCCCAGACTGGGCCAGGACAGGGTCCTCTCGCAGCCGACGGGTTCCCCATTTGCTGCGACTGGCCATGGGACACGGCAGGTTCCCGTCCCGAATCTGTTCACTGACCTCTGCCCCTCACCCCTTCCAGGTGGAGGCCGACGGGGTCGTGCCTGCCTCACGGCCTCCCAGATCTGCACCCTCCTGCAGGCCTATGCCCGCAACCCGTTCCCGGGACTTGAAGCCCGGGAGCAACTTGCTAGAGAAGTTGGGATCCCAGAGTCCAGTGTCCAAGTAAGTGGTAAGGAGGCGGGCTGTTCCCTCTTCAGGGACAGCGGTGGGCGGGAGGGAAGCCACGCCTGCCCGCTCTGAGCTGCTCTCCCGGCTGGGCCTGGCAGGCTCTCCCTCCGGGGACCCACGCGGCCCCTCCCCCACCTCTGCGGCCCCTCCCGGTCGTGGTCAGTGTTCGCGTTCCTCGGGAAGGCTTGCTGGAGCCCTGCCGGGTGGCTCCGCAGCTTGCAGCCTCGTCCCGTTCACCGAAAGGCTGCGGCTTCAGTCCCTGGTTGGGGTGAGTCCGGGAGGTAACCCAGCCATGTCTCTCTCCCATTGATGTTTCTCTCTCCCCCTCCCTCCCTCCCTCCCTCCCTCCCTCCCTCTCTCTAAAACCAATGGAAAGAATATCCTCAGGTAAGGATTAACAACAACAAAAAAGATTTTACAAATTCTATTGAATAACAACCGAAAGAAAGAAAAGAACCCCCCCCCCCCTTAGCTCAGAGAAACGGAGCAGCCCACCTAAGGGTCCGTGGTCGCTGAGTGCTGAAATGGAACGCAGTGCTGTCCATGGTGTGGAGCGTGCGTGCATGTGCGTGCGTATACACGAGTGTCTATGCAGTTATAGTGTGTGAGTGTATATAATATGTACACCTAACACGCACACGTGTGCAGTTCATGGGTGCAAGCAAGGGGTAGCGGTTAATTATGTCCCGTGGGATGAGAGCAGCGCCTGGTAGCTCAGTCGGTTGGAGCGTGTTACGGGTTCGATCCAATGTCGGGGCGTGTACAGGAGGCAACCGGTGGATGTTGCTCTCACATCGATGTTTCTCTCTCTGTCTCTCCCTTCCTCTCTCTCTAAAAATCAGTACAAACACATTCTCAGGTGAGGATTTAAAAAAAAGTGTCTTTCTAGGAAAATAGGCATTTTTGACAGGAAGATAGAAAAGACAGTTCCAGCGAGGGAAGCGCTGGGATACAGGCGTGGCGCTCTGGGGACATGAGGGGCCTCGGGGACGTTGAGCCCATGAGCCCGCACGAGGTCAGGAAGGCGCCAGGAGGGAGGTTCGGGAATGTGAGTTTTACCTTCCGACCCGATAGACCTCGCAAGGAATGTCGATGCTTTCTGTTTTCTTTTCTTTCATCTTTTCGATTTCTTTTCCGTCCTCCTTCCTTTTTGTGTTTTGTTAATCCTCACCTGAGGATATTTTTCTATTGCTTCGCAGAGAGAGTGGGAGGGAGGAGGGGAGGGGGAGAAACCTGGAGGTGAAAGAGACACATCCATCAATGGGTTGCCTCCTGCACGCACCCGGACCCGGGGTGGGGAGCAGCCCCGCAGCCCAGCACACGCCCTGGATTGGGATGGGGCCTGCGGCCCTGCGGTGCACCTCCGATGCTCCAACCACGGAGCCAGCGACGTGGGCCAGGGCTAGTGCTGCTTCTCCTTTTAAAAAATAGTTTTTATTTATTTTTCTAGAAAGGGAGGAGGATAGAGAGAAACATGGATTGGCTGCCTCCTGCACGGCCCCCACTGGGGATCGAGGCCGCACCCCGGGCCTGTGCCCTGACCGGGAGTCCAGCCGTGACCCTCTGGTTCACGGGGTCCATGCCCAACCCCGGAGCCACGCTGCAGGCTTCTCTTTGCTTCCTCTCCTTTAATTTCTCTTCTTGCCGGTGATTTTGGGGAAAGGCCTTGCAGGCACCCCTGTCGCCCCTGAACCTCCTGCAAGCAAAGCGGGTATGGCTTGCCTGCCCTCGTGGCTCTAATGCGTTCTCCTGGTTCTACCCACTTAGACTTGGTTTGAAAATCGAAGGTCTAGAGACTCTAGATTCTTTACCCAGAGAAAAAACAAGCCTGACAAGTCTTCAGAACGGACACGGGACCAGGAACCAGACGACTGACAGGAGCCCGTCCAAGGTAACCAGTCTCGCTTCCCACTGTGGCCCCAGGGAGCCTCCTGAGCGCCCGCCTTCCCGCGTGCAGGGGAGCCTCTGAGCGCCCGCCCTCCCTCCCGCGCGCAGGGGAGCCTCTGAGCGCCCGCCCTCCCTCCCGCGCGCAGGGGAGCCTCTGAGCGCCCGCCCTCCCGCGCGCAGGGGAGCCTCTGAGCGCCCGCCCTCCCTCCCGCGCGCAGGGGAGCCGCTGAGCGCCCGCCCTCCCGCGTGCAGGGGAGCCGCTGAGCGCCCGGCCCGCCTGCTTCCTCTCAGGCCCTGGGCAGGCTCCACGGAGCCAGGGGCTCAGCCACAATACCTGAAGCCCTTCCCACGTTTGGGTCCTCCCAAGGCATCCCACTGTGCACGTTTTTTTTTAAAAAAAATCCTCACCGAGGATGTTTTTCCATTGATTTTTGGGGAGAGTAGGAAAGGGAGAGAAACATGTGATGTGAGAGAAGCACATCGAATGGTTACCTCAACCGAGATACGTGCCCTGGAGTGGACTCGAACCCGGGACCCTTCAGTCTGCGGGCTCATGCTCTTTCCACGGAGCCAGAGCGCTAGGGCTCCCTGTGCACTTAACTTTTTTTAATTGATTGATTGTCAGACAGAAAAACGTCGCTCTGTTGTTCCACTTGTGGACGCTTTCACTGGTTGGGCCCTGTATGTGCCCTGACCGGGGGTGGAACCCGCAACCTTGGCGCATCGGGAGGACGCGCCCACCAGCCGAGCCCCGGCGCCCCCTTTCCCAGCTGGAGCCAGAACCCCGTGGGAATGCGGAAGTGTCGTTCCCTGGCGTCTTCCCGGGCCTGGGACACAGTCGGTGTGGAAGGCGCCGCCGAGGGTGTGTCCTGCCCGAGGCGGTAGCTTCCACGCTGGGCTGGGAAGGTGGCAGAGTCGCCCGGCCCGCCTGGCTCGGTGGTTGAGTGTTGACCTGTGAACCAGGAGGTCACGCCTCGGTCCCCAGTCCGGGCACACGCCCGGGTTGCGGGTTCGATCCCCAGCGTGGGGCGTGCGGGAGGCAGCCGATCCGTGATTCTCTCGTGTCGCTGATGTTTCATTCTCTCTCCCTCTCGGAAATCAATACAAATATGTTGAGAAGGGAAAAAAAGGTGGGTATAGAGCTGCACCCCATTCAAAGCAGGTGCCGTTACCCTGTTAGGTAAACACAGGATGCTAACTTTGACGTTAAATAAAGAGCTAGGTTTCTTAAATTTTCAAGTAAAAGTAATCATAGAAAGAAAGAAAGATGGGGAGAGTCCCCTCCCATGCACGTCTACAATTCTTTTCCTTTCCCCTCAGCCATCCTTCTCGGAGACAGAGGCCACACCCCACAGCACCAGTTTCATTAGCCACCGACTTCTTTCTCCGGCCCGGACCACGTGGACCGGCGACGGGTCCCTGCGCCTGAAGTCCTCGGCCTGGGCCCCGAAGGCCCCTCTGCCTGGGAACACGCCCTTCCCATCGCGTCTCCCGCCTCCCCTGCCGCCTCCGGAGGCTGACAGGTGCAGGGACCACGCCGCTCCGCCCCGAGCCGGCGGCACAGCACAGCGACACCGAGGACCGGGAAATTAAACTCCCTCGGTCGTTTTATTTATTTATTTATTTTTAAAAAATCTGTTGATTTCAGAGGACGGGAGAGGGGGAGAGAGACATCAGTGATGAGAGGATCATGGATCGGCTGCCTCCGGCACGCCCCACACAGGGGATCGAGCCCCCAACCCGGGCCTGTGGCCTGACCCGGAATCGAACCGTGACCTGGTTCCTAGGTGGGACACTCAGCCCCTGAGCCAGGCTGGCTGGGCTCATTTTACTTTTTATATCTGGAAGTTATTTTATTTCTATTTTAAAGCATCCTACAGTGAGGCAGGTGTCCAGAACTGCCCATTCCCGGAAGTTCGCCAAGTCCACCTTGACCAGGCCTGCAGCCTTCACGCACTGATGGGCCAGAACGAGGCCGGATTTGCGGATGCGCGGTGCCTCGGTGCGGGCCGCAGCAGACGCAGCAGGACAGAGAGCCCTGGCCGCTTCTCCCCGCTGAGGGCTGCTGGCGACCCGCCTGCTCTCTCTGAAGCAACGAGGCTGTAAAGGGTCATTCCTATCATTTGTAACTCATCGGCCTATGGACGGATTCAGGCAAAAATCATCAAAGGATGTGTGATACTATGATTTCTTTTTTAAAGTTCTCCTTATTGACTTCAGAGAGGGAAGCATCCATCGGCTGCCTCCTGTATGAGCCCCGACCAACCGGGTATGTGCCCTCCGCGGGAATGGAACCCGACACCTTTAGGTGCACAGGAGGCTGTCAGCCAACTGAGCCACACCAGCCAGGGCACAGGCCGGGGTTGTGGCTCGGTCCCCAGTGTGGGTGTGCAGGAGGCAGCCAATCAGTGATTCATCATTAACGTTTCTCTCTTTGTCTGTCTGTCTCTCTCTGTTTCTCTCTTTCTCTCTCTCCCTCTCTCCCTCTATGAAATCAAAAATATTTTTTAAAAAGCTTGAAAACCAATCAAAAAAATCAAAATCAAATTAATATAATAAAATATAACAATTGGTATAAAAGCAGCAATTAAGGAATCAGAAGAATGTGTGATTTGTGGGGGATTCGGTTACCGGGGAAGGGCTGGGGTGAGCAGGGCAGAGGCGTCTGGTGTCTGCTGGACCTGGCGGACAATGACCTAGTGGTTGGCTTTTATCACCATCTACTGGCTGCGCAGGGGAACTGCCACAAATTCACAAAACTGGAGACATTTGCACGCCGCCAACATTCCTAGACCGGCTCTCGCCGTCCAGGCAAGGGAATACATACTCTAAGGAGGCGTTTGTTTACGGGAACGCAGGGTTGTTGTTTTCTCGTAAATGCAGGGACAGTAAAGGCAGAAAAAGGCAGCTGTCCCAGGGGCTGGGCGTACCCTGCCGCTGATGGCTGCGATGCTTCCTCGCACAACGGGAGAATGATTTTGGCTCAGTGGATAGAGCGTCGGCCTGCGGACTCAAGGGTCCCAGGTTCGATTCCCGCCAAGGGCACATGCCCAGGTTGTGGGCTCGATCCCCAATTGGGGGGGGGGGGGCGTGCAGGAGGCAGCCCATCAGTGATTCTCTCTCATCAGTGATGTTTCTCTCCCTTCCTCTGTGAAATCAATAAAAATATATATATTTAAAAAAGAAACATCAGAGAGTCATCAGTCGGCTGCCTCCTGCACACCCTGCACTGGGGACGGAGCCCACAATTCAGGCGTGGGCCCCCACCGGGGCTCGAGCCTGTGGCCTCTGTGCACGGGAGGGTGTTCTCTCTTTTCCTCAAAATCAATAAATAATTTAAAAACAGAGCAAGGACAAAAAAAAAGGAATAAGGACGTTCCCGGACCTCCCCTCCCGGAAACTCTGGAGGGGGACCCAGCATTCTGATAACACCCCCAAACTTCCACGCCCCCTCCCCCCAACCCTCCACGCCCCCTCCCCCCAACCCCAACCCCTTGATTTAGCTAAAATTGGAGATAGCCCTGATTTAGAGCTGCGGTTCTATGCCAGCCGCGATGCTGCCCCCTGGTGGGCATTTGGGGGGTGTCTTGAGACTTTGTGTTGCTAATTATCACAGGAGGATATTTTCCCCCTTGACTTCTGGGGTGGCGGGGGAGAGAGAGATGTGAGAGACACACATGGATTGGTTGCCCCCTCATGCTCCCAGAAGGGGGGGGGCACAGGGATCAAACCTGCAACCCAGGTGCGCACCCTTGCCCAGGAATGGAACCCAAGCGGCCGGCACACTAACCATTGAGCTCACCGGCCCGTGGAGACCTTTCTGGGTGTCACAGGTAACCCGGGAGGGCCCGTGCCGGGGCAGAGGCCAGGACGCGGGACGTCCTCCCACGACGAGAGGCCCGGCCCCACGTGCCCGCGGCGCCCAGCTGAGAAAGCCCACCCTTCCGCGAGGCATTCACCTCCTCCCTCCAGCCCGCTCAGCCGTCTCACCTCTTCCCGCTTTGCCGCCACGGGACCCTCATCCGTGTGCCCGGCCCTCAAAGTGTTTAACAAGCCGTGGGCACTGAGCGTGCCCAGTGAGGCCCTGACCCAGCACACGGATGCTCGCTGGCCTGCGCCTTGCGGTGGCCCGTCAGCCTGCCTTGTAACCTTTGCGCAATCATAAACATGTCTCGGATTTATATTTTTTAAAAATATATTTTTATTGATCTCAGAGAGGAAGGGAGGGGGGAGAGAGAGAGAGAGAGAAACATCCATGGTGAGAGAGGATCATGGATCGGCTGCCTCCTGCACGCCCGCCTCCTGGGGATCGAGCCTGCAACCCAGGCCTGTGCCCTGACCGGGAATCGAACCCTGACCTCCTGGCTCATAGGTCGACGCTCAACCCCTGAGCCACGCCGGCCGGGCTATAGCTTTTTAATTATTTAAAAACTTTTCAGGGATCGCGACCTTCGGTGTGACATTAGTTTCAGGCGTACAGAATGGTGATGAGACAACGGTTATATAACGGGTGACACCACTCTCCCGGTATCGCAGCCCCCACCCGGGCCCGTACCCAGCTGTCATGGAGTGTATTCCCTGCGCTGTACTTCAGTCCCCAGGGCTGTTGGTAACCGCCGATTTGTACGTCTTCTTTTGTTAATTTGATATAGTTTATTGATTTTTTTTTTTCACAGAGAGGAAGGGAGAGGGAGAGGGAGAGATAGAAACATCCAATAAAATCAATAAAAATATATTTTAAAAAAACGCACATAATGATCATGTCTACCTGCACGGATGTGCGCTGTTAACACTGAATTCTTCGCCCTGCCCACTGGGCTTGGGATCATGCCATAAAGTCAGAGACACGTAGAGCAAGCGTGTCAAACTCGCTGTCCGCGGGCCGCGGGCCTCAGTCACGTGGCCCGTGTTAGCCTCTGAGTTTGACACGCTTGGTTTAGAGTCTTCTCTCTACACCCCCGCACAACCTCCTCTCCGTGCCGCCATCGTCTACTTAGAATGATAACTTTTTTTTGGAGCTTTTGGAAAAACCATACACACGCAAAACACACCCCAGCAATGGGGAAGAGCAAGCAGCCGCGGGCTCCAGCAGATGGCCGAGGCGCTCGCTGTGCCCGGGCCGCCCGCTCCTGGACAGTGTCCGGCCGTCGGGAGTCCCACCAGGGAGCACCTGTCCAAGGTTCTGGATTGTGATGAGTCAGGCGGGGGGGCGGGGGGGGGGACTCCCCAAACCACGGTGGGCCGTCCGTCTCTGGCCACACCGCCCAGACCAATCTCCCGACTCCTTCCTGGGCCCTGAGAGGAATGTGATTTGGGTGGGGAGCCAGGGCCCATTCTCCCCGCGCATTCAAGGCATTGTCCAAGCCTCTGGGGGTGCGTGCGGGGCCACGGGCCCCAGGGGACAGGCTCCAGGGCTTGGGAGCCGGGCTACCCGGTGGGCTTCTTGGGGCGAGAGACACTGGGAGTGGCCGCCGGCTTTCATGTTTCTCTCCTTTGTCGGGGTTTCTCGCAATTATCCTCAAGTGTCTGCGGTGGGGGCCTCGCCAGCCAGCGCGGGCAGGAGGCGGGAGGCGAGGCGGCTGAGCGGGGAGGACGGAGCAGGGGAGCCTCCCGCACCTGCGGCAGCTGCGGAACGGGCCGAGACCTCGTTAAGAGTCAGCAGGAGCTGCGTGGGCCCTTTTCTCGTTTCTTTCTTTGCCTTTCTCTTCGCTGCCCCCTTCGGCAGGACCCGACCCGAGGAGCCCCCTCGACAAAGGCTGAAGGCGTGAGTGAGCACCCACTGGGGTGGGGAGGGAGGGGGACATTCCCGCCCAGCCTGTGACCATTCCCCAAGGTGCTCAAGGGCACTCCGCTGGCTGCCATGGAAACTATGGCAGGGTCGGAGGTGGAGAGGGAGACAGAGAGAGAGAGAGACACAGAGAGACACAGAGACACAGAGAGACAGAGAGGGAGAGAGACAGACAAAGACACACAGAGAGACAGAGAGAGGCTCACACACAAAGACAGAGACAGAGAGAGAGACAGAGAGACAGAAAGACAGAGACAGAGACACAGAGAGACAGAGACAGAGACAGACACAGAGAGAGGCATTTTTTTCCCAGGCCCGCAAGTTGCACAGAATCCCCGCCTGTGCCCAGAGCAGGCGGCGGCCCGTCCGTCTGTCCGTGTCTGTCCTTGTTCTTTGCGAATAAACGGCCAGTCAGGGTCCTGGACCTCGGCCTCACCGCTCGGAAGCCCGTCACGGGCACAGGGCCGGGGAGAAGGTCATCCTCCCTGACCCCGCCTCCCCCCAGGGGCCCCTCGGAGGGGAGGGTGGCCAGCTCGGAATCACCTGGGCGGGGTCCCGGGCCACTCAGACACCCTGGAGCAAAGCGCCTCCTTGTTGAGGTTATTAATCGTCACCCTATTTTTCCATTGATTTTTATTTTTATTTTTATTTATTTTTTTACCCCATTGAGTTTCAGAGAGAGTGGAAGGAAGGGGGAGAGACGGAGAGAAACATCGATGTGAGGGAAGCACATGGATGAGCTGCCTCCTGCACGAGCCCTACCCAGAGCCTGGGCCGGGGAGGAGCCCGCAACCGAGGTCCGTGCCCTCGACGGGAATCGAACCCGGGACCCTTCGGTCTGCAGGCCGATGACGCTCTATCCACTGATCCACACCGGCCAGGGCCTCCCCCGGGTTTTCACGTGGAGGGACCAGGAAGCCTGGCGGGAAAGGCCCTCCCGTTTCCAGCCCAGGATCTGACCCCAGAGACTCCTGTGGCACCTCGACCTCCCCGGGGACTGGGGGCGCCTGGGACGCCGCCGGGGGCAACCTCGTCCAGGGCTCAGCAGGCTCCGAACAGCGAGCCCTGTCGCCAGGATGCCGGACTCCACTCCCTGGCGGGCACCTGGCCGGCCCCGCGGACACCCCGGGGTGCAGGGCACCCGGGATCCCCGGGCGGACTCTCACCACACCTGGGGACCCCTGCGGGTATGGGGTGGGTGTGTCACACGGACACTTACCTCGGAGCCCCGGGCTCAGGAAGGCAGAGGCGAAGGAGGAGGAGGAGGAGGAGGAGGAGGAGGAGGAGGCGGCTGCGTCTTCCCAGAGGTCACCGGAGGTTAAGGGGTGGGGCGGGTGGGCGGGGCCTCTGCGGGAGCAGGTGCCAGACCTGAGCTTGCGGGGTGCTGGCCAGGGAGGCGCCCCTGCCCGCCCCGGCGGCCACCAGCAGGGGCGCATTATGAGGTCACTGAGCCCCTTGTCCTGCCCACGGACAAGGGGGTGGCTGCCGAGTGGCCGGGCCCCTGCCCTGCGTCCTGGCCCCAGGAGGCCGAGCCCAGCGGGGGGCGCGGCCTCATCTTCGTTTTGTTTTATTTTCTTTATTTCAATTAATTTTTCTTTTTAATTCAGAGGAAGGGAGAGGGGGAGAGAGAGAGGAGAGAAACACCCATGATGAGAGGGCGTCATGGATCGGCTGCCTCCTGCTCACCCCTCACTAGGATGGAGCCCGGAACCAGACATGTGCCCTGACCGGGAATCGAACCCTGACCTCCTGGTTCATAGGTGGCCGCTCGACCACGGAGCCACGCCATTGGGACTTACTTTATTTTTTAAAAAACATGTTTTTATTGAATTTTTTAGAGAGAGAGGAAGGGAGGGGGAGAGAGAGAGAAACATCCATGAGAGAGAGAAGCATCCTACACGCCCCCTTCCGAGGATGGAGCCTCCAACCCAGGCTTGTGCCCTGACCAGGAAACCAACCCCTGACCTCCTGGTTCACGGGAGGGCACCCAACCAGCTGAGCCACACCTGCGGGGCCATTTTCTTTTTCAATCCTCGCCCGAGGGTGTATTTTAAAAATTGATTTTTAGAGAGAGAGGAACAGGGAGGCCGAAACATCCATGGGTGGCGGGCTGGATCCCCAGTGCGGGGCGTGCAAGAGGCAGCCGATCCATGATTCTCTCTCATCACGGATGCTTGTCTTTCCCTCCCCCTCTCCCTTCCTCTCTGAGATCAAGAAAAATATATATTAAAAACAAAAATAAAGCTGAGGAGACGGAGGCACCAAGAGATGAAACCACTGGCCCAGGGTCCCAGGGTCCCACGTGGGGGAGCTGGGAGTCAAACTTAGCACGTGTGGCCTCCATCCATGCAGCACTGTCTTCACATTCGGTGGGACATAGACAGTTGTAGAAAAACGGGTGCAAAAATGACTCTTCTGTTTAAAGAAAAGGCGGGGCGGGGGGCCTGACCAGTGTGGCTCAGTGGATAGAGCAGCAGCCTGCGGACTGAAGGGTCCCGGGTTCGATTCCGGTCAAAGGCACAGGCCTGAGTTGAGGGCTCGGTCCCCAGTGGGGGCGTGCAAGAGGCAGCCGATCCATGATTTTCTCTCATCACTGATGTTTCTCTCTCTCTCTCCCTCTTCCTTCTTCTCTAAAATCAATTTTTAAAAAATGCCCTAACCGGTGTGGCTCAGTGGATAGAGCATCGGCCTGTGGACTGAAGGGTCCCAGGTTCGATTCCGGTCCAGGGCATGTACCTGGGTTGCGGGCACATCCCCAGTGGGGGGTGTGCAGGAGGCAGCTGATCGATGTTTCTCTCTCATCGATGCTTCTAGCTCTCTATCCCTCTCCCTTCGTCTCTGTAAAAAATCAATAAAATATGTTAAAAAAATAAACTCAATAGAAAATGTTAAAAATAATAAACATAAGATAAAGGGGGGTGGGACGAGGAAGGTGGGATTTTCACTGCACAGCTTTTCCCACAAGATGGAAGTGGAAAGCAAGCCCTGGCCGGTGTGTTCAGTGGTTAGAGCGTCCGCCCGGGCACCGAAGGGTCGCAGGTCAGATCCCCAGCCTGGTCGGGGCGCCTGCGGGGGGGACAACCCATCCAGGCGTCCCTCTCACATCGGTATCGTTTTGTTTTCTTTCTCTCTCTCCCTCCCCCTCCCTCCCTCCCTCCCTCCCTTCCACTCTCTGGAAAACTCAATGCAAAAAAAAAAAAAAAAAATCAGGTGAGGATGAACAACAAAAAACAAAAAACAACGTTGGCGGCTGTTTCCCAGAACTCCTCCGTGCCTGCCCTCCTGTTACAAGCTGATTCCCGGGGCATCTTCGATGTAAGAGCATCGTTCAAGGGGGGCCCTGCAGGCTTGTCCTTTCCTCCCCGCGGTCTCCTGGAAACACCGCCTGGAGCTGAAAACAGACAGAGGATCGACGTATTAGCACAGGGATTCACGTGCACCGCCGATTCCACCAAATACCCGTGTCTGAGGAATAAACACGTGGTTTAATGAATGAGCGGAAGAATTGGAGAGCAGCTAGGGCCTTCAGCGCTGGCTCTTCGGGGGGTGATCTGGGGTTTGTAACAGAGGCAGCAGGGACCCCTCACAAACCCTTCCTTCTCCCCTTTCTGCAAAGACCCCAGTCTGAGGCGTGGACGGACTGCTAATGGACACCAAGCCCACCCCAGCCCCTCACCCGTCTACAGAGTGGATTTCAGCCTCCAGACCTGTCATCTGGCGACATCCGTTGCTATGGAAACGGCAGCCAGCGGCGGGGGGGTGGGGACGAGACAGGAACAGGGAGGGATGCCAGAGCCTGGAATTTTCCAGGGCTGCGTGTGGTGTGGGTTCAGATCCCCAGCCTGGACTCCAATAGGGGCTCCTGAGCTGTTGCGGAGGGAATTCCCGGGAAGGGGGGGGTTTCTGGATGGAGGCTTCCCCACCCTCACTCCGAACCCCTCGCCACCTGCAGACGGGCCCCATGAACTCTGACCACCAACCCAGCGGGCTGCCCATTAGTTAGCCCCACGCCTGGCTGGTCCTCCCCAGCGTCACTCAGGTGGGGCGGCCCCTGCAGGGTGCCAGCCAAAGTGAAGTTTGCTAACCACGCAGATTCCCGGGCTTTGCCTGAGAGAGAAGTCATTGTGGGGATGGTCCACTGTCTAACCCCATTCATGGTCCCGTCGAACTTTCTCCAGGTGACCCGTCTGTGCCTGCGATCTCATTTTGTATCTGCTTGTGTCTCGTCCTTCTCTCCTGTTCGGTGTGAGTGGCTCTTCCTGAGCAGCGCTGTGCCTGCCTTAGTGACCTCTGGACTTGCTGTGCCTTTGGTAGTGCTTGGCACACAGTAGGCCTACAGTACAAATAACCTGGCTTGAATGATTGAATGAATGGATGGCTAATGGATGGAAGGATGGGTGGATGGATGGGTGGATGGATGGATGGATGGATGGTGGATGGATGGGTGGATGGGTGGGTGGATGGATGGGTGGATGGATGGATGGATGGTGGATAGGTGGGTGGATGGACGGGTGGATGGATGGGTGGATGGATGGGTGGATGGGTGGATGGATGGTGGTTGGATGGGTAGTTGGATGGGTGGATGAATGGGTGGATGGATGGGTGGATGGGTGGGTGGATGGGTGGATGGATGGGTAGTTGGATGGGTAGTTGGATGGGTGGATGAATGGGTGGATGGATGGGTGGATGGATGGATGGATGGGTGGTTGGATGCGTGGGTGGGTGGATGGATGAATGGATGGATGGGTGGATGGATGAGTGGTTGGATGGGTGGATGGATGGGTGGATGGGTGGATGGATGGGTAGTTGGATGGGTAGTTGGATGGGTGGATGAATGGGTGGATGGATGGGTGGATGGGTGGATGGATGGTGGTTGGATGGGTAGTTGGATGGGTGGATGAATGGGTGGATGGATGGGTGGATGGGTGGGTGGATGGGTGGATGGATGGGTAGTTGGATGGGTAGTTGGATGGGTGGATGAATGGGTGGATGGATGGGTGGATGGATGGATGGATGGGTGGTTGGATGCGTGGGTGGGTGGATGGATGAATGGATGGATGGGTGGATGGATGAGTGGTTGGATGGTGGATGGATGGATGGATGGATGGGTGGATAGGTGGATGGATGGGTGGATAGGTGGATGGATGGGTGGATGGATCGGTGGATAGGTGGATGGATGGGTGGATGGATGGTGGTTGGATGGGTGGATGGATGGGTGGATAGGTGGATGGATGGGTGGATGGATGGGTGGATAGGTGGATGGATGGGTGGATGGATGGTGGTTGGATGGGTGGATAGGTGGATGGATGGGTGGATGGATGGTGGTTGGATGGGTGGATAGGTGGATGGATGGGTGGATAGGTGGATGGATGGGTAGTTGGATGGGTAGTTGGATGGGTGGATGGATGGGTGGTTGGATGGAAAGATGGGTGGGTGGATTATTGGCATTTTTTTGTTTTGTTAACCCTCCCTGGAGGATAGTTTTTCCCATTGATTTTTTTTAGAGAGAGTAGAAAGGGAGAAACAGAGAAAGAGAGAGAGAAATACGTCATTTGCTGTCTGCCACACTCGCTGACCAGGGCTGGGGATCACACCTGAAACCAGATATGTGCCCTTGACCAGGAATCGAACCTGCCATGTGCAGACTGATGCTCTAAGCACTGCTTCGTCCTCAACTCCGGGTGAGTTTGCCCTCAGGAGACACTTTGTCAGGGTCTGAAGACGTTCCGGGTTGTCACCATTGGCATCCAGTGGGCGGGGACCAGGGACGCTGCCCGACACCCTACAAGGCGCAGGACGGTCCCCACAGCCGAGTGACCTACTCACACATTTATAACAGTCCCGACCAGTGAGACATAAAGGCGTATGTAAGGTGAGCCACGCCTGCCACTTCAGACTCCCTAGTAGAAAAGCCTCATTAGAAAAGTCAGTGGTGAAACTCATTGGAAGACCCCATCCTCTTGAACCCCTTTCATTTGAAAGGTTGTCTTGTGATCAACAGGCAACCAATAGAAACCATCATTAATGAGACATCTCATTCTTTTCCTCACACAACGTCTTCGAAACCCAATACGTGTTTTATTTAATTTTTAATTCTCCAGTGCGCGTTTATTTTAATTTTATTTATTTTCCAGTGCGTGTTTTATTTTTATTTTATTTATTTTCCAGTGTGTGTTTTATTTTTATTTAATTTTTAATTCTCCAGTGCGTGTTTTATTTTTATTTTATTTATTTTCCAGTGCGTGTTTTATTTTTATTTTTTATTCTCCAGTGCGTGTTTTATTTTTATTTTATTTGTTTTTTATTTTCCGGTGCGTGTTTTATTTTTATTTTATTGTGTATTCTCCAGTGCGTGTTTTAGACTCTGCAGCACAAGCCAATTCAGGCCGCATCGCAAGGGCTGGGCTCACCCGGCGGCGCGGCCACCGCCTGCTCTGTAACCAGGGCACGTGCTGCACAAAATGGCCAGCAGAGGGCGCCGTGAGAATACCACGGGGCGCCTTTTAAAAAATGTTTTTATTGGCTTCTATTTTCACATTTTTATTTATTTATTTTTAATAGTACCTTTATTTAAAAAAGCATTTTAAAAAATACTTTTATTGATTTCAGAGAGGAAGGGAGAGGGAGAGAGAGATGGAAACATCCATGATGAGAGAGAACCATGGATCGGCTGCCTCCTGCACATGCCCCCTCGACTGCGGTTGGAGCCCACCACCGGGCACGTGCGCTGGACCAGGAATGGACCGGGAACGGAACCCGGGACCCTTCAGTCCGCAGGCTGATGCTCTATCCACTGAACCACACCGGCCGGGGCTAAAATTGACTATTTAGAGAGAAAGGAAGGGGGCGGGAGGGAGAGAAACACCCACCCGCTGCCTCCTGCACGCCCCCTGCTGGGGATGCAGCCCACACCCGGGCAACCCTTCCTCTCATGGCACACCCATCACCCCACCCACCAGCCCGCCAGCCAGGGCACCAGGCAGCTCCTGAGAAACCCACCCAGCCGGAAGGAAGTGCACCCACTCATCCGGCCCGAGGAAGAAGCCGAGAAAAATGCTTGTTGACCCTCGCTCCCCTCACCCCCCGCCCCTGCTTTGTGCAATGGACACTCTCCAGGGGGTGATTTTGAAGGACAGGCTCTCTGGGTGGACTCCAAAGTCCGACTTCAAAGAGCAGGTGCTCAGAGGGTCACCACATACGTCATATCGACGTCTCATCACCTGCTGGACACGTGAAAGCAATGTCCTATGGTATGTCAGCCCTGGCCGGGTGGCTCCGTGCAGAGAACAGCGGTCGGCAAACTCATCAGTCCACAGAGCCAAATAGCAACAGGACAACGATCGAAATTTCTTTGGAGAGCCAAATTTTTTTTAAACTTAAACTTCTTCTAACGCCACTTTTTCAAAATAGACTCGCCCAGGCCGTGGTATTTTGTGGAAGAGCCACACTCAAGGGGCCAAAGAGCCGCATGTGGCTCACGAGCCGCAGTTTGCCGACCACAGGGTTAGGGCATCGTCTTGAAATGACAAGGTTATGGGTTCCATCCCCGGTCAGGGCACTTACAGGAATCAACCAATGGCCCTAACTCCCTAACCGGTGTGGCTCAGTGGATAGAGCGTCGGCCTGTGGACTGAAGGGTCTCGGGTTCCATTCCGGCCAAGGGCACATGCCCGGGTTGCAGGCTTGATCCCTAGTAGGGGGCGTGCAGGAGGCAGCTGATCCATACTTCTCTCTCATCATTGATTTAAAAAAAAAATACTTTATTGATTTTTTACAGAGTGGAAGGGGGAGAGATAGAGTTTGAAACATCGATGAGAGAGAAACATCAATCAGCCGCCTCCTGCACACCCCCTACTGGGGATCGAACCCGAAACTAAGGTACATGCCCTTGACCGGAACCGAACCTGGGACCCTTCAGTCTGCAGGCCGACGCTCTAGCCACTGAGCCACACCGGTTAGGGCTCATTATCGATGTTTCTATCTTCCTCTCCCTCTCCCTTCCTCCTGAAATCAATAATTATATATATTTAAAAATAAATAAATAAATAAAAGGGTCATTCGCTTAAAAAAGAATCAACCGATGAATGCGTCGATAAGCGAAACAACAAATCCATGTCTCTCTCTGAAATCAATAAATCACCATTTAAAATATATTGCAGGTCAACAGCAACTGAAAAGCAAATAACTAAACATAAAAATTGTGTGTGTGTGTGTGTGTGTGTGTGTGTGTGTGTTTTAAAAAAAGCTCCGCCGATATTTCTGGATGAAATGCCGCCCTGTCTGGACTCTGCTGTAAAAATAGCCCCTTCGGGGCTGCGATGCCGCGGCTGCGCAGGCCGGGCGGGGTGGGTAGCTGTGAGGATGGCTGCCTTCGGCTCAGGGTCCCCCACTCTGACTTGTATGTTTTCACACGCTGCCACCACACTGCCCACCCCGCCTTGGCGTCTCCTACTCAAAGCCAAATCCCTCTTGTTTCAAATCTCATTTAATTAATTTATTTTCTCTCTCGCAAACTCTTTATTGTTTAAAGTCTTACATATACTTATATACACTGAGTGGCCAGATGATTTTGATCTCTGAACGCATAATAATCTGGCCACTCAGCCTCTCTCTCTCTCTCTCTCTCTATCTATCTATCTATCTATATATATATATATATATATATATATATATTAGAGGCCTGGTGCATGAATTCGTGCATGGGTGGGGTCCAGCCAGCCTGGCCAGGCGGAGGGGACGTGGGCAGTTGGCTGGCCTGCCTGCTGGTCGAACTCCTGGTCCAGGGGACAATTTGCATATGAGCCTTTTATTCTATAGGATAGACACGGAGTGGCCAGATTATTAAGCATTCAGAGATCATCATACTCTGGCCACTCAGTGTAGTCTTACATATGTCTCCTCCCCGCCCCCCCCACCCCATTGACCTCTCCCTGGCCACTCCCACCCCCAGCACATGCCCTGACCCCCTGACCCCCCTAGTGTCTATGTCCATCGGTTATGCTCATATGCATACAAGTCCTTTGGTTGATCCCTTACCGCCCCCCCCTCCTCCCCGAGGCTGGACGGTCTGTTCGATGCTTCTCTGTCTCTGGATCTATTTTTGCTCATCAGCCTATGTTCCTCAGCCAACTCCCTCCTTCTATAAATTGCCCATCTGACCACATAATTCTCCTGTTTCAACCCATGTTAAAACAGGGTTGAAACTCGGCTGCCCTCTGGGAAAATACAAAAGGCAGGAAGAGGCCACTTTAATTTTTAAAAATTGTATTTATTGATTTGAGAGACAGATTTGTGGTTCCACTTTTTATGCATCCATTGGTGGATTCTTGTACGTTCCCTGAGCAGGGTCGAACCCACAACCTTGGTGTACGCGGAGGACGCCCTAACCGGGCCAGGACCCCAAGCCACCTCCTCTTTGTCGTGTTTGCAGCCCAAGTGTCCTCTGCGCACCTCTCCCTGCTTCTGGGGGCGCCTTCGGGGTCCCCCACGGAGAATTCACGCAGCAAGGGCCTCCCCACCTTCCCCAGCCCACGCGTCTCGGAGGCGAACCTTGGGCTCAGCTGCCCAGGGGCGGACATGCCTGAGCCATTGCTCACGGGATCGGCTTTCCTGACAGCTAATCCCGCAACAGCTGCGGGGGCCCGGCCTCCCCAGGCGGCCTCCGACCGTCCTGCGCTGGGGCCGCACAGCCCGCGCCCGGCCTTGATCCCAGCAGCTGCCGCGCACGGCGCATGGGGCTGGGGCGCGCGGGGCTGGGGGGCTGCGGGGCTGGGGGGCCGCGGGGCACAGCCCTGAGCCCGTGGGGTAAGGGGCACCAGACCCCCTGCCGTCTAACCCGACAGGCTCTCCGTGCAAAGGCGGGGAGCCCGGGCCGTGTGCCCCCAGCACCAAAGGGTCTCAGGTCAAGGGCGCGTTCGGGAGGCCACAGATCTCTCTCTCTCTCTCCCTCCCTCCTCTCTCTCCCTCCCCCCCTCAAAGAATCCACAAAGCAAAACGGCAGGGAAATCCTTTGATTACCACAGACCCCCCTCCACTGTCTCCCTGTAGCAAATATATTTTTATTGATGTCAGAGAGGAAGGGAGAGCGAGAGAGAGCCATCCACGATGAGAGAGAATATGGATGGGCTGCCTCCTGCACGCCCCCCACTGGGGGTTGAGCCCCAACCCAGGCCTGTGCCCTGGACCGGAATCGAACTGGGGACCCTTCAGTCCGCAGGCCAACACTCTATTCACTGAGCTACTCCCCCTAGGGCGTTTTTTTGTTTGTTTGTTTTTGTTTTTTAAGAGAGAGTGGAACAGGAGGGAGAGAGAGAGAAACATCCCTGTGAGGGAGGTACGTGCCCTGACCAGGAATTGAACTGGTGACCTTTCGGTGCACAGGACAAAAGCTCAACCGGGAGCCACACCGGCCAGTGCCATTGCCTTCTCTTCCTTCCTTCCTTCCTTCCTTCTTCCTTCCTTCCTTCCTTCCTTCCTTCCTTCCTTCCTTCCTTCCTTCCTTCCTTCCTTCCTTCCTTCCTTCCTTCCGAGTGCCAGGACCAACAATCACCAGCTGCCCACTTACCAAAAAGCCATGCTTCTGAAATTCCCCCACTGGGGATGGACCCCGCGGCCTGGGCCTGGGCTCTCACCGGGAATCAAACCCTGGCCTCCTGGTTCATAGGTCGACGCTCAACCGCTGAGCCACACCAGCCGGCTCTAGCGGAATGCTATCAGTAACGCACTTTTTCTGGATACGCCTGTCGCGCCGTCTTTATGTTCTAGAAAAGGTGATACAGAGTCCTGTTGGGGTAGCTCAGTGGGTTACAGGGTCCTGTTGGGGCCAAGGTGGCAGGTTCGATCCCCGGTCAGGGCACAGACAAGAAGCAAGCAACGAATGTGTAGGTAAGTGAACAACAAATCGACGTCTCTCTCTCTCAAATATAAAATACACTAGGGGAATGGTGCAGGACATTTGTGCACTGTGGCGGGGGGGGGGGGGTCCCCTCAGCCCAGCCTGTGCCCTCTCGCAGTCCAGGACCCCTTGGGGGATGTCTGCCTGCCGGCTTGGGCCCCACCCCCCGGCTTCTGGCTGAGCAGCACTCCCCCTGTGGGAGCACACCGATCACCAGGGGGCAACTCCTGCATTGAGCGCCTGCCCCCTGGTGGTCAGGGCGGGTCATAACGACGGGTCATCTGCTGTTCGGTTGATTTGCATATTAGGGTTTTATTATATAGGATTTGTTAAAAAGAAAAGAAAAGAAAAGGGGGTACATTTGCTCGTTAACAGGAGAGAAGGGGAAGGAGAAACCCCTCTCTCCCTCGCCCTCTCTCCCCACATGTTCCTGCCGTGTCTTCCCAGACACAGTCTCCGAGTGCATGTGTGGGTCCATCTCTAAGCGCAATTCATGGCGAGTTTTCATGACGCATCACTGCATTTTCATGTACACGTTCTGAGACGCTTCGTTTTGCAGCTCATTGTTCAGCGCACAGGTTTCCATGGCAACCGGAGCCAGCCTGGCCACCCCCGCCCCCTCCCCCTCAGCGGTGAGGACCCAGGGATAATGGAACTAAATGGCTTGATGCGGGGAATAGAGGGGGAGGCACGGATTTGAGACTTAATCGGGGGCCCAGGCCTGTGTCTCCTGTCTGTTAAACTGGGTTTTGGGAAGAACAATTTAAAATACACTGAGTGGCCAGATGATGATGATCTCTGAATGCATAATAACCTGGCCTCTCCGTGTATATCCTATAGAATAAAAGGCTCATATGCAAATTGTCCCCTTGACCAGGAGTTCGACCAGTAGGCAGGCCGGCCAACCGCCCATGTCCCCTCCACCTGGCCAGGCTGGCCGGACCCCACCCATGCACAAATTCATGCACCAGGCTGCTAATATATATATATATATATATATATATATATATATATATATATGCACTGAGCGGCCAGATTATTATGTGTTCAGAGATTATAATAAATAATAATCTGGACACTCAGTCTGTATGTGTATATATATATATACATATATATGTGTATATATATGTATATGTATATATATATATATGTTTTTAAATTTATTTCAGAGAGGGAGAGGGAGAGAGAAACATCCATGAGGAGAGAGAATCACGGATCGGCTGCCTCCTGCACGCCCCCCACTGGGGATGGAGCCCACAACCCAGGCCTGTGCCCTGACCAGGAATCAAACCGTGACCTCCTGGTTCATAGGTCGACGCTCAACCACTGAAACACGCTCACGGGGAGGAGAACAGTTTTTAAAACAATTTTATTGATTGATTTTTAGAGAGAGGATGGGAAGGGGGGGGAGAGAGAGAGAGAGAGAGAGAGAGAGAGAGAGAGAGAGAGAGAGAACACCGCATCATTTTGTTGTTCCACTTACGGATGCATTCATTGGTTGCTTCTTGTATGTGCCCTGACGGGGGATCGAACCCACGACCTTCGTGTATCTGGGTGACGCTCTAACCCCCTGAGCCACCCGAGCAAGGCACTAGACCTTTTTTATAAAAATATATTGTATTGATTTTTTCGCAGAGAGGAAGGGAGAGGGAGAGAGAGTTAGAAACATCAATGAGAGAGAAACATGGATCAGCCGCCTCCTGCACACCTCCCACTGGGGAGGTGCCCGCAACCTAGGTACATGCCCTTGACCGGAATCGAACCTGGGACCTTTCAGTCCGCAGGCCGACGCTCTATCCACTGAGCCACACCAGTCAGGGCTCGACCTTCTTTTTTGTTTGTTTAAAACAGTGAGACTCAGTGGGGTGGGTGGGAAGTATAGGTAGGTACGCAATACAATTTTTATTTCTTTGTCAGTCAAGTTTGGATGTATCGATTTTTTAGTTTATTTTACAGCGACAGCTGACATTCGATATTACATCGTACGGGTTCCAGCATCGTGGCTGGAGAATCCTATAATTGACGAAGGGGGTGACATGGTTGATGGTAGCGAGACGTGGTGGCTGCTGGCCGTTGAGGTGGAGGACGGTGGGGACAGCATACAGGCTGCTGTGTGCATGCCCGGCCGGCGTGGCTCCATGGTTGAGCGTTGACCTCTGAACCAGGAGGTCACGGTTCGATTCCCCATCAGGACACGTGCCTGGATTGCGGGCTCGATCCCCAGTGGGGGGCGTGCAGGAGGCGGCCAATCCATGATTCTCTCTCCTCATGGATGTTTCTCTCTTTCTCCCCCTCCCTTCCTCTCTGAAATCAATAAACATATATTTTAAACATATAAATAAAACAAAAAGTTTTTTTTTTTTAAAGGATGACCGCACTTGAAGTGTCACGGGCGTGAAGGCGAGCACACGCGTGCTGTGGCGTGGGGTGCCCTTCAGCCGGCGGTTGGCATCCCGGCATTGGCGTGTGACAGGCGCTCCCAGGAGACCCAGCTGCGCGCTGAGCCCGGCGCCCGGCCAGAAAGGACAGGAGGCAGCTGGCGCAGCGAAGGCAGGGGCCTGGGGGCGTCGGGGGCCCCCGTCTGCGAGGCAGGCAGCTCGGAGACCTGCAGACGGACAGGCTGTGTGGCCGGCCTGATGTTTCCAAGGCGCTGCAGGTCCCTGAGTCCCACGGCCTCGCACCTGTTTCCTGGGCCCCGCTGGGCCCGAGCCGTCGGCCTGGGAAGACGCCGGGCAGCGGCCCTGTGCCGGCTTTCAGCCGTTTTCTGGTGGCTTTTGCTGGTGTTCGTCCTCACGCAAGGATGCTTTCAACACTGATTTTTACGTTTTCAATAAATTTTTATTTTTATTGATGTCAGAGGGGGAGGGAGAGGGAGAGAGAGACAGAAACACCAGCGATGAGAGAGAATCACCGATCGGCTGCCTCCTGCACCCCCCACGCTGGGGATCAAACCCGCCAGCCGGCATGTGCCCTGACCGGGAATCGAACCCTGATCTCTTGATTCATTGAGCCACACTGGCTGGACCATACCTTTTTTGTTTGTTTGTTTTTTTTAAATGCTAGAGGCCAGATGCATGAAATTCGTGCAGGAGGAGGCCTTCCTTCCCCCAACTGCCGGCACCGGCTTCCCTCTGGCACCGGGACCCGGGCTTCCCTCACAGCCCCGGCTTCGTCCGGAAGGTCGTCGGGTCTAATTAGCATATTACGCCTTTATTTCCTCTCTGAAATCAATTAAAAAATATATAAAAAATAGCCCTAGCCGGTTTGGCTCAGTGGATAGAGCGTCAACCTGAGGACTCAAGGGTCCTGGGTTCGATTCCTGGTCAAGGGCACATGCCCGGGTTGCAGGCTGGATCCCCAATAGGGGGCATGCAGGAGGCAGCCGGTCCATGATTCTCTCTCATCATTGACGTTTCTCTCTCTTTCTCCCTCTCCCTTCCTCCCTGAAATTAATAAAAAAATATTAAAAAAAATATATAAAATATAGGTATGTTAAAAAAAATAAGTGGAACAACAAACGGCTGTCTCTCTCTCTCAAATCAATTTGAAAGAGAGAGAGGGAACCATACTCTCCCTGGACAGAGGCTGACAGTCCCCCCAGCTGCGTGTGGAGTGCCGGCAGGGCTCACCAAGGGGGCGGCCGCCTAGGGGAGTCAGAAGGTCATGAGTTCAAGGTCAGACTCCATCTCTCCTCCCGGGGCCGCAGGAGATGCGGAGAGAAGCACACCTCCCCTCCTCCCGGCCCTCCATCCCCCTGGTCCCTGCCGCTGCGGTTTCTACGGCAACAGCCGGAGCAGGGGCCTGGCTACAGAGGCGGAAGGGGACCAGGGGACCAGGGGAGGGCCTGCGCGTTCGGTGCCATGGGGACCATCTTTGCAGAAAGCCTGGGGGGGGGGGTGAAGGGGGGAGCGGCTGCCGCAGACCCACCCCCAGGAGAGAAATTAGGACCCACGCGAAGCAGCAGTGACATCGCAGTCTATGTTCTCACACGGCCCACTGGGTCAGGGGGACACTGGGCGTGGCCGCAGATGAATGGACGGGTACATGCACCCCGGGGTGCCCGTGGCGACACTCGGTCTTATAGGCGCTTTCCCCGCCCTGCAACGTACAACGGGAAGTAATGCCTGGTTTCTTTCTTTAAAAAAAATATTTTTTTATTGATTTCCGAAAGGAAGGGGGAGAGAGAGAGAGAAACATCCACGGTGAGAGAGAATCACTGATCGGCTGCCACTCTACCTCCTTCGCTTCAAATGGGACCATCTTTTGTTTTTTCAGTCTTTTTATTTAATTTATATTTTTAAGATATATTTTTATTGATTTCAGAGAGGAAGGGAGAGAGAGAGAGAGAAACATCCACGATGAGAGAGAATCACTGATCGGCTGCCTCCTGCACGTCCCCTACTGGGGATCGAGCTCCCCACCACCCGGGCATGTGCCCCTGACGGGGAATCGAACCGGGGACCCTTCACTCCACAGGCTGACGCTCTATACACTGAGCCACACCAGCTAGGCCAGCGGTCGGCAAACTCATTAGTCAACAGAGCCATATATCCATAGTACAACGATGGAAATTTCTTTTGAGAGCCAATTTTTTTTTAACTTAAACTTCTTCTAACGCCACTTCTTCAAAATAGACTCGCCCGGGCCGTGGTATTTTGTGGAAGAGCCACACTCAAGGGGCCAAAGAGCCGCATGTGGCTCGCGAGCCGCAGTTTGCCGACCACTGAGCCAGGGCGATACACATCCTATATAATAAGAGGCTAATATGCAAATGGACCCAACGGTGGAACGACCAGTCGCTCTGATGCGCACTGACCACCAGGGGGCAGATGCTCAACACAGGAGCTGCCCCTTGGTGGTCAGTGCGCTCCCACGGGGTGGGGGGTGAGGGTGGGGGGCGCCGTTCAGCCAGAAACCGGGCTCGCCAGCGGGCTCACGACTGGCGAGCATGGCTGAGGTGGCGGGAGCTGGCTCCGCGGCCAGCGGACATCCTGGGAGGAGTCCTGGACTGCGAGAGGACCCAGGCGGGGCGGAGGGACCCCCCCACCAGTGCACGGATGCCGTGCACCAGGCCTCTCGTGTAGTCATCGGCAAATACAAGATAGATAAATGGGGTGGGTGAGCCACCTCGATGATGCAGTGTAATGCACGGATGTAGATACATGATAAATAGGTGGAGATAGAGGAGATCGATACATGGTAGGAAGCTAGGCAGATGAGAGAGAGAGAGAGAGAGAGAGAGAGAGAGAGAGAGAGAGAGAGAGAAAGAGGGGTCCCAGGACTGAACCCACTCTCTCACTGCAGAGCCTGGAAAATTCCTCTCTCTGCACCACACGTAGCCCCGCGCCTCCAGGTTTCCACGGCAACGGCGGGAGCTCCCGCATCCTCCAGGAGAAGGGGGGAGCCCCTGGGAGGGGGTTCCGGTGGGGAGACGGGTGGAGAGACTGTGCGTCAGAGGTTCCTGCGCGCATTTCGCGCGGGTGGACCTGCGTCACCGGCAGCCCCCGCGGGGCCGGCGGCTGGCAGGAGCCTGGGTGGCCGTGGGTGGAATTCCTGAGTGTCTTGTACGCGCCAGGGAGCGCCGCGCGGTCTCAGCATAGGGACCGATCAGAGACGGTGGTGGAGGAGCCCTGTGTCCCCACCCGCCACCATGCTCTGGACGCGGAGAGTAAAATGACGAGCAAAGGGGCCCCTGGCCGGGTAGCTCAGTGGGTAGAGCGTCAGCCCACGGACTGCAGGGTCCCCGGTTCGATTCCGGTCCAGGGCAGGCACCTCCGTGGCTGGTTGCTCCCCGGCCCTGGGTGGGGCACCTGCAGGAGGCAGCCCACCCATGTGTCTCTCTCACCTCCACGTTCCTCTCTGTCTGCCTCGCCCCCTCCCTGCCACTCTCTCTGAAAATCCGCGGGAATACAGTATATCCTCCGGGGAGGACTGACAACAAGAAGAAATACTGATGGGCCCTCACCGGCGTGGTTCAGAGGATAGAGCGTCGGCCTGCGGACTGAAGGGTCCCGGGTTCGATTCCGGTCAGGGGCATGGACCTTGGTGGCGGGCACATCCCCGGTGGGGAGTGTGCAGGAGGCAGCTGATGGATGTTTCTCTCTCACCGATGTTTCTCACTCGCTATCCCTCTCCCTTCCTCTCTGTAAAAAATCAGTAAAATATACTTAAAAAAATAAAAATAAATCAGGCCCGGCTGGTGTGGCTCAGCGGTTGAGCATTGACCTAAGAGCCAGGAGGTCACAGTTCGATTCCCGGTCAGGGCCCTCAGCCGATCCCCGGTGGGGCGCGTGCAGGAGGCAGCCGATCAATGATTGTTTCCTCATCATGGCTCTCTCTCGCTCTCCCTCTCCCTTCCTCTCCATACAAATATATTGAAATAAAAAGAATCAGCCAATGAATGCATCAGTAAGTAGAGCAACACGTGATGTTTCTCTCAAATCAATTAAAAAACAGAAAAGACCCCTCCTCCCCCGTGAGACTTCACCGCGGACCACAGTGTGTGGGGGTAGCTGTGGGCGGGCCGCCCTAGAGCGGATCTGGGGTCCTTCATCCACGGATTCCACCCTCCCGGCCCACAGTTTCCAGAACCTTCCTGGCGCCCCAGGACACACCCTGAGAAAAGCAGCACGTGCACCCTGAGGTCTGACACAGCTGCCTGGCTCCCCATCAACCCCCAACGAGCCGAGTCCTGGTTCCGCCCACACATTCCAGGGATCCCGGCCCTGCATCCGAGTTCATTGTCTCTCCCCAGCGGCGCTGGGGGGGTGGGGTGGGGGCGGTTACACCCCGGAGACACCCGTTTCTCTTTCCAGCAAGCACGAATGAAGCACCTGCTGTGTGCTGGGCTGAGGGCTTGGACCCCAGATTCTGGAAAATTCCACCCTCAGGGGCTCCCTCCCGTCATTTCTCCGTTCCCTCCCTCCCCTGCCTCATCCAGCAGAGGCTGTTTCCACGGTGACGGTTTCCACGGTGACGGTTTCCATGGTGACAGCCTCCGTGGTCCAGGCTGGGGTGCAGGGACGGAAGCGCCTCCACCAGGACTTTCGCGCCCCTTCCGAGCTCACCCCTGAGCTCACCCCTGCATTTATCAGATGCACGAGTCAAAACACCATTTTTTAAAGAGAAAGAGCGTTACAGCGTAAGAAAAATAGAGCCGATACTATGGCAATGCCGGTCTCCCTCCAAAAACTCATAGGTCGCAGTCCTCCCTCCACCCCCCCCCCTCCCCCGCCCCCAGGAGGTCAGAACAGAACTGTCTTTGCAGACGGGGCCTCTGAAGAGACAAGTGAATTAAAATGAGGCCGTGCTCAGCTGGCGTGGCTCAGCGGCTCAACGTCAACCCAGGGACCCGGAGGTTGCCGGTTCGATTCCCGGTCAGGGCACACGCCTGGGTTGCGGGCTCGATTCCCAGTGGGGGGGGGGGTGCAGGAGGCGGCCGATCCGTGATTCTCTCTCATCATGGATGTTTCTCTCTCTCCCTCCCTCCCCCTTCCTCTCTGACATCAATAAAAATACGTTAAAACTACTTTTCACCAGTGCATCTACAAAGTAGCCAGGATGCCTGTCCCAGCCCAGCTCCGCCTTCCCGTCCTTCCTCACCCGTGCAGAGTCACCCTCCCTCCGGGCCTCTGCCCCGGCCGGCCCCTCCTGGCCCCTGTGTGTCTCCCAGCCCCGCGCCCCTGGCCCACAGAGCCTGATCCAGGTCACGTCAGCTCGCTTGACGTCCTGCGCGGCGTGGACCGCTGTTAGAAATCTCACCTTTAGACAATCACATCCTTTACGAAGCGATCCCCCAAAGAGTCTAGGACCTACAGGGCACCATGCGCAGTCATCACAGTATTATTATTATTATTTATTTTTAAAATATACTTTTATTGATTTCAGAGAGGAAGGGAGAGGGAGAGAGAGATAGAAACATCCACGATGAGAGAGAATCATGGATCGGCTGCCTCCTGCATGCCCCACACTGGGGATCGAGCCTGCAGCCCAGGCTTGTGCCCTGGACTGGGAATCGAACCCGGGACCCTTCCGTCTGAAGGCTGATGCTCTATCCACTGAGCCACACCAGTTAGGGCAATTATTTTTATTTTAAAAAAATATTTTTATTGATTTCAGAGAGGAAGGGAGAGGGAGACAAGAGACATCCATGATGAGAGAGAATCATGGATCGGCTGCCTCCTGCACGCCCCGCACTGGGGATCGAGCCTGCAGCCCAGGCCTGTGCCCTGGACCGGGAATCGAACCTGGGACCCTTCCTTCTGAAGGCTGATGCTCTATCCACTGAGCCACGCCAGCCAGGGCTCCTTGCCATCTTACTGATTCTCTTCCCCGTGACTGTACTGAGACTACTCACCCGCACTTCCTAACCCCTTCCCCGTTCTCACCCAGCCCCAAACCCCTCCCCTCGGGCAACCATCAGTCTGTGCTCTGTGTCTACGAGTCTGTTCAGTTTTGTTTGTTCACGTTGATCAAACAGGACTGGCTGATGGATTAGAGAGAGAGAAGAAAGAGGGATGAGAGGGAAGAGAGAGGAATATCCATTCATTGTCTCACGTAGTTATGTATTCATCGGTCAACTCCTTTTTTTAAAAATATACTTTGATTGATTTTAGAGGGGAAGGGAGAGGGAGAGAGAGAGAGAGGGATAGAAACATCCAGGATGAGAGAGAATCATGGATCGGCTGCCTCCCGCACGCCCCCTCCTGGGGATGGAGCCCGCAACCCAGGCCATTGGTTAACTCTCGTGGGTGCCCTGACTGAGAATCACACCTGCCACCTGGGAGTTCGGGACGGCCCTCTAACGGACTGAGCCCCTGGCCAGGGCTCCTCATATTGTTCTTTACTTTTTTTTTTTTAATGGAGGAGAGGGAGGGGAGGGGAGAGAGAAACATCGATGTGAGAGAGACACATGGATTGGTTGCCTACGGTTCGCTCCCCGGGGGGCCAGGGATCAAGCCTGCAAGGGAGGTATGTGCCCTTGACCGGGAATTGAACCCATGACCCCTAGGTCTGCGAGGGCCAACGCTCTAACCACTGCGCACACGGGCCAGGGCTCTATTGTTCTTTACATGCCACACGCTATACGCCTGAAACGAATACTGATTAATACTGAATGCAAATGGTAATTGAAAAAAAAAAATTTTTTTAATTTTTGAAAGGAAATTAGCCCTGACCGGTGTGGCTCAGTGGATAGAGCGTCGGCCTGCAGACTGAAAGGTCCCAGGTTGGACTCCGGTCAAGGGCATGTTCCTTGGTTGCGGGCACATCCCCAGTAGGAGGTGTGCAGGAGGCGGCTGATGGATGTTTCTCTCTCATCGATGTTTCTGACTCTCTATCGTTCTCCCGTCCTCTCTGTAAAAAATCAGTAAAATATATTAAAAAAAGAAGAAAGGAAATTACTCGTTTACTTATGGGCCTCTCTGCTGACTGAATCTCAAGGACAGGTGCATAGACCCCACCGAGGCAGGAAACTTCCTGTCTGAGACCCACAGCACTCTTAGGCCCGCCCAGCGCAGTCCGCAGCAGT